>CM034143.1:4627500-5827500 GCA_019914995.1 Acanthochlamys bracteata
GCTTGCGCGGGTGCTTCCCTCTAAGGCGGAACGCTCCCCTACCGATGCATTTTTACATCCCACAGCTTGGCAAATCGCTCGCCCTGTTCATCTTGGCTACAAGAGCGCTCGATCAGTGAGCTATGACGCACTCTTTCAAGGGTGGCTGCTTCTAGGCAAACCTCCTGGCTGTCTCTACACCCCTACCTTCTTTATCACTGAGCGGTCATTTAGGGGCCTTAGCTGATGATCTGGGCTGTTTCCCTCTCGACGATGAAGCTTATCCCCCATCGTCTCACTAGCCGACCTTGACCCCTATTATCTAAGAATATTTATTAAAAAATATAAAACGTTACATTTGATCGAGAGTAAGAGTGCTTTTGCGAATGCTTTTAAAATATATTTATTTTTATCTATTTTAATAAAAATGTTATATATTTAATCTAAAAATAATAATAAATATAATATTTTTATAATTTTTAATTATTAATAAATTTTATAAAATTATAAAAAATTTATTAAGAATGTAAATTGAAAAAATAAAAGACTTTATTCATTGTGCAATCTCAAACGGTCCCTAAAACATAATGATATATTAATCAAACTATTTAAAGGAACTCTTTATTTTATAGTCAACGGTGTGCACAGTTATAATGAAATAAAATTTACAAAAAAAGTTATTAAGAAAATATTTCTAAAGTTGATTGTACTTTAAAGTGAATTTTTAAAATATATTTATTCTTAATTATGTTTAAACAATGTGCATGAATTAGTTTTTTAAAGAAATAATTAATTTGAAGATAGATGCTCCAGGAGTTTCATTCACATATGTATAATAACTAAACCAAATTCAGGCTACTAAACAAATAAATCAAATTTATTTTGTCACTATCTTTTCTGATTATGAATGACGTTTTTTAGTGTTTAAAACAAAAAAATTCTTAAAATTTATTAAATTTAAATAAAAATTTTTAATGTTTTATTTTGAAGTTTTTTAAAATATAAAAATATATCAAAATTTATTAAAAAATATAAAACCTTTTTAAAATAAAAAATAGTGCAGCCAAAGACCCCCTCAGTACTCAAAACCTTCTCCTGTTGTCCTTTGCTACAAACTCGCATTATCTTTTACTACTCCATTAAATGTGTGTTTATATATTTATTAGTAAATTAATTAATTAATTAATACTTGCCATAGCTTCATATTTTATTTTAATTTTAGTAGTCAAGCTGTGAAGCTGCTTTTGTGTTATTACCTGTGCTTCTAGAGGATGCCACCTAACTACAGCTAAAGGCCAGAATATTATTTACATCCAAAAAACGCATCATGTTGCAGTGCATATTTTTCATCCTCCTCACTGCTGGGGCAGCTGTTCCCTTCTCACACGACCGCATGATTGTTTGCTTGCCTGCCAGCGAACGAAATCTATTACCATTTTTAGTTAAAGTGAGAAATCAGCGTACTATGATTAGAAGTCTGAGGGGTCGTCCGGAGAAGTACTTCAATTTTTTTTAATAAAAAATATTTTAATTTTTTAAAATTTAATTATAGTTTTTTATTTTAAAAAATAATAATAATATATAATACAAAAATTTTATTATATAAATTTTATTATATTTTTTAATTTTTAAATAAAACTTTTTTAAATATTTATAAAATATATATTAAATATATATAATTAAAAATTAAAAAATAGCGCAAAACGCTAATCCAAACAAAGCACAGCGGCGAAACGGAATCGAAAATTCTATATATAAAATTATAAAAATTATGAAAAACTGTAAAATTATGTGAAGGATATTTAAAATTCTTTTAAAGCATAGTTTTTTAAAATAAATTATTTTAAGATATTTTAATAAATAATAATAATAAATTATAGCCAAACAAAAATTATTTAAAAAATAAAAATAAAAAGAGTGCAAAATTTTGGTCAAGCATCACTTTAAATTATTATAGGCATGTTTCGGATATCTCAACAAAATAGTTTTTAAAAGAATTAAAAATGATTTTTAATTATTTAAATATTTTTTGTATATATAAATATTTAATAATTATAACCGATATTTTTTAAATTGTTTTAATAAATGTTAAATTATTATTTATATCTTTTTAGATTTGGAAGAGTTAGGTTTGAAATTTATGCCGAATGTTTGATTTGACTTTCAATTGTTTTCATTCTAATTTTTTTTTTATAATAAATTTCTATAATCTTTTTATAATATTTATAAAAAATTTCAAATACAAAACACTGTATATTAAAAATATTATTTTATTTTATTATTTTTAAGATAAAAAATTACAATTTTTTTCTTAAATATTTTGTATTTAAAAAAAATTATTTGATAATAACTCCTAAAAATTCTTTAAACTAATATGCCATCTAGCTACAGCAAAAATTCAGAATTTTTGTTACCACAAAAAGCTCAACATCTTGACTGTCAGTTGCTGAGCGCAGTCGTCTCCGGTCGTATAGCTGAAAATATTCTTAAAGATTTTAATTAGCTGTTGCGTTACGGATTCTATTATCAGTTCATTCTTTTTAGTGGAAAATTAGCCGCCGCAACGGAATCAAACTAATCTATGTATAAAATTGTTGAAAGCAATTTTTAAATAAATAATAAATTAATATTTGAGAAACAACTAATTGATTTAATTATATTAAATCTTTCTTTATTTCAAAATATTTGAGAAGTAAATGTGATTGAAAATACTAGCCCTAGGAATGACTAAAATTAACTAATTAACCAAAAGAGTGAATAGTAATGACGGAATTAATTGAGTGATTTGCTACATAAAAGTAATGAATGAAGGGAAAGTTTTTGGTAATGCAGTCACAAATCTAACCCAACTGCATTACTACAAATACTACAATATTACGCTACTACTTCTACCAACAAAAAACAATAAGAAAATGTTGGCGTGAACCATAAGGCCACTGCTGCCCTCTTCCAGTCTTTCTTTCTGACTTATTTTTCTTCAGTTTGATTCTTGTTTCAGAGAATGCAAGTTGTGAAACTGAAGCGTGATTCTGCTCTGAATAAGGAGAATAAGAATGTGAGAAAAGTAGAGGGGTGGAGGACGAGTTTTCTTGACATTGAGAAGCCAAGTGTATACTGCTGCTGGCTAACTGACTGACTGACTGATATGCCGGAATCAGGCAGAGTCGGCACGATCGAAACCAGATTTGGAGCAAGGTTTTTCTGAAACTTTGCCTGGAAAATTTTCAGACTTAAGGTGATTTTTTGTAGAATTAGAGTCTCCGTGGTAGATCTGGGTTTGTTTTTACCGAACTCCAGTTGTTGAAAATCAGGCAATCTTGTTCTGATCACAGGCTGATTGGCCAGTCTTGTTCCTTCCCGTTACTTTCTTTTGACAAATTCCACTAAAGAGAACAGGTTTTTTTTTAACTTTTTTTGTTCCCGTCATCTCTGAAGACTCCCAGTCTTCACGGATTCTTTCTTTAGACTTGGACTGAATAATTTGTATTTCTGATACAGGTTAGCTAACTAGACAAATCTGGTAGTTTTCAATTTCTTTCTTGATTTTAAGGACGAAACAAAAAAAATTTTGGTTTTCTCGGCGTCCGAGAAGATCCTGTTTTTCTGGATTTTGTTTTCTTCCCTAGATGAGTTGAACAGAAACAGAGATTGTCAGGAGTTTCTGTTCTATCAGGAGTCCTTTCTTTCATTTGACATGACTTGAAAGATTGTCTACACATTCTTCTCCTTAATCAAACTAACGCCAAAAAGGAACAAGCTTTCGTTTTTTTACTGATCAGCCATGAAAGATTTCTTTCTTTAATTTGGGAGATTTTTCTGTATCTTAGATCTGTCTCTGTTTCTCTGCTTTGGTGATAATCAATTGATTTCACGATTTTTCCTTCTCTGGAAACCGGCAACATTCAGGTAAAGAACCGCCGGTTAACTTGCTGAAAGTTTGAACTTTTTTCTCAGAATGAAACTGGACTTGTTTTCTTTTCAACATAAAGAAATCCAGAAAAGAATTTAACCACATTTACTGTGAAACTGTGTCGAATCGGAAGTGGAAAAATGGGTGCTGACTTCTTTATTCTTGCTTCTGCAGTTTTATGATGGACCAGTTTTATCCATTTCAGTTCATTCCCCAAGATCTACTGCTGCACAACGGCAAAGTGGCGTCTAATCAAAGCCAGCCACACACATCCCTATACGGATACCACCTATGTGAGTATTTCACTTCTCATAAATCTCTCTAATTCTGACTCGTTATTCAGTTTTAAATTATATAAAATTCACTTGTTTTCTTGGTTGGATGACATGTAGATGGATACCCATTCCCTTTCCTCCCTAATCTCAACATCCCGTTTGAGAATCCACCATTGCGTGATTTCTCCCATGAAAACTCAATTTCTTGCCCACCATGTCCTCCTACCCCTGTTACACAGATGGGAAAGAGAGCAGTAGACTATTTGCCTCGAAAAAACATTGATCAAGTTGATGAAACAGTGCCGTTTCTAGTTCCTCTTGTGAAAGAGAGTCATCATGCAGAGCAGTTAGCCCCTCTCCAGAGTGAAGCAGCTGCACCAAATTCAGTAACTGAATCAGTTGCTGAAGTATATCCAGAGAAGCAACTAACTGAGTTCCTGACAAGCAGGACATCCAAGTCAACATGCGAGCAACCAAGCCAGGTTGGTGTGCACAGTTCGAATAAGAACCAAGGGATTGACCTCAACAAAACACCACCACAGAAGGCCAGAAGAAAGAAGTATATGCCAAAGGTCATCAAACAAGGGAAGCCAAGAACACCACTAAAGCCCAGAACTCCCAAGCCTGCTGCACCTGCGCCACCAAATAACAATGGCAAGTGGAAGTATGTAAGAAGGAAGAAAGTTGAGCATGTAGATACCACATCATCTGCAGCACCTGAAGTTCTCAATCAAGATGACGGATGCCATGTAAAGGCTGTGAAGCGATGCTTGAACTTTGATCTGGACAGTGCTCTGTCTACTGACCATACCTCGGCATCAACAGTGAACCCTGCATGCAGAGGAACCGTGACACCTCAAGACGGTAGTTGGCGAGATGTAGTGAGAAACAGTTCGACTCCCAGCAGTAGAACTGCACACTTTACAAGGGAACCAGAAACTTTCTCAAGTTTATCATCAGAAGGTGTTGCATTTGATCTCAACACGTCATTAAATCTGATGCCAGGAGGTTCTGCAAGTTTATCAGGAGTGTCAAACAATGAACCTTTAAGAAACAAGATGACGGGAATGTATCAAAATCTAAGTGGAACCGGAAACACAATGGCTCAGTTACAGCAGCCTTCCAGAAGGGCAAAGATAAGACAGAACTTGAAAGATCTTGCAAAGAAGGAACAAACCCGATTGGCCAGTTACAGGCTTGATGGTTCCTTGTCTGATGTGCTAGCAACAGGAATGAAGGCAAACCAGAGTTCTTTCCAGAATTCGCCATCTTCATCATACATAAATATTATCTTCAATGAGATGAACAAAGTAAGCACAGATCATGAATACAGGAGGTTTGGTCCAAATCCTACAGATCCTTTCAAGAAAAGGAGAACAGATGAACATGCTGAAGCTAGAACAAGTTCAACAACTGGTAACTCAGTTCCCATGATACAGACTCCTCCCAGGAATTGGAATTCCTATCAGATGCTGACCAATTCTACTGGGTACACTCTGGCAGATGCACGGGTGCTACTGGCTCAGCAAAGAATGAAGGCATCACAGGACAAATCATCTTTTGGCCAGATAGTTGGACATGCACATACCAGACCAACTGAACCAGTTGTAACTCATGCCCGATGGACAGATGCTGAAACTTCCTACTGTAATGAGCGCCCAGCTTCTGAAAATCCATATGGAGATAGTACAAACATTAATCAAGAATCTGCTAGACAACTGTCAAGATCTAGCATGAAGGACAGAAAAACCCTTGATGGTGCACCTTATGGTGGCTCTTTCTTTCCAACCAGCCTGCAGAAGATGGAACCAAATGTGCATGAAAAGGAAGGAAGAAATGAGGTTACTACATGCATGCCCTTCAATGCCAATTTGCAACGTATCCAAGAAGCTGCTTTGTCCTGTGACCATGGTGCTTCCCTTGGATGTAAATCTGTTCCTGCAGCTGCCTCCAAGCGAAGAAAATCACGTAAGAACTCAAGTCCTCAAACAAGTCCTACTGATGATTGTCAGAGCGGCTACAGTTTTCAGGGGCAACGTGTTGTACATCTCCATTCTCAAGTTATGACAACTGGTGAAGATATCATTAAACATATCATTCTGAGGCTCATGAACTTAGACATCAACAAGGAGTACGAGAATGATCAAGCACAAAATGCTCTTGTGGCCTATAACGGAGTAAAGTTCATGGTTCCTTATGAACCTCCACTGGTCAAGAAACGACGACCACGTGTCAAAGTTGTCTTGGATGAAGAGACCAATAGAGAGTGGAATCTTCTAATGGGCAAGGAGAATGTTGATGGAGAACAAAGAATGGATAAGGAAAAAGAGAAGTACTGGGAAGATGAAAGGGACGTCTTTTGCAAGCGCAGCGAGTCATTCATTGCTCGGATGCATTTGGTACAAGGTACAAGTGCTTTTCATCTATTTGCAGACGTTTTATTTCTTTGATTAGGCCTTTTACCCCTACAAAGAATAGTTAGAATAGAAAAAACGTCAGAGATACATGCCAATCCATGGTATGACCAAATTCAGCTAGCTGAAATCCACCATTAGCTTCTACTTCCAGCATAATATAAAAAGCAGAATTCTATGGCATCCTGACATCCTAGTGCTTCACTTTTGATTGTGAACATCAGGCCTTCATTGAGTATCATCATTTCCTTTATTGCTTCCTCAATTTATCCATATTTTAATTTGAAAACAATTACTATTAGTTTAGCATACCTCCTAACAATATAGGTGGCAGTTATAAGATAAGAAGGAAAGTGAATGGCTTCATGTGCTTAATATAGAATAGAATGGTGTATGACAAAATTTTTACCTACTTTTGAATTGTGTGGTTGCAGGGGATAGACGTTTTTCTCCATGGAAAGGATCTGTTGTCGACTCAGTAGTTGGAGTCTTCCTAACTCAAAACGTATCTGACCATTTGTCAAGGTAATTAAGCACCACTATCTCTGGTTCGCGTCATTTTCTTATTCGACTTATATCTAAACTATTTGTTTGGCACAGCTCTGCTTTTATGATGCTTGCCTCAAGATTCCCTGTTCATTCAAATGGTAATGAGAACCAAGCCAATAACAACCACACCAATAAAGAGCAGGCAAGCACACGTACACATGACAGTAATGGGTACGTCATTATTTCAGATGATGACATCAATTGCAAAGAGACTATGTCAAGTCAAGAGACCTCAGATGCAAGTTCTACAATGACTGATGAAGTTCAGCAGACAGAAAGAAAAGAACTGATGGAAAGTAGATCTGCTGCTTACAGTCATAGTAGCATTGAAGATGGAAAAAAATCTGTAGGAAATGAATCCCCTGAGAGTACCACTCGTCTATCATTTGGTAGCAGCACTGAGGTACAAGCTTGTTTGACAGGAAGCAGTAACTATGCAGATACCAATTACCAGCAGTCTCCTGATGATCCACTTTCATCTGAAAATTCTGTGGTTTCATCTCAGAACTCCTCAGACTACATTTTTCAAACATCTCAAGCTAGTGGGACTCCAACAAGGAATGAAGATCTTGCTATTGATAGCATGTTCCACCTTATGGAGAGTTCCTCCAATACATTCACTGAACTCTTAGAAATAGCAACCCGAAGAACTTTGCTGCACCATTCTGGTAGGATCAGGCAGTTGGCAAGTGAAGATGGCGAAGAGAGATCAGCTTCTTCCAACCGGGGATATCTAAGCATTCCTTTTGCATCCATGTCAAATCCTAGCAGGCTTCATCCTCAAGATTTCATGAGTCAAC
Source organism: Acanthochlamys bracteata (assembly GCA_019914995.1). Classification (NCBI taxonomy): domain Eukaryota; kingdom Viridiplantae; phylum Streptophyta; class Magnoliopsida; order Pandanales; family Velloziaceae; genus Acanthochlamys; species Acanthochlamys bracteata. The sequence goes on from CM034143.1 coordinate 4,635,428, forward strand.
CCTCCTTGCCCTCATTATATCATATTGAACATTCATTGAATTCAACATTACTACACAGAAAGCAACTTGAAGTAGGAGGAACAAGGTGCAATATGCCTACGCCAAGTTCAGTGATGTCTTTAGCAAGAAGTACCAACAGCCTCCGAGAAAGCAGTACGAAGACGACAGACCAAGAAGCTCTGCCAGCATCTGGAGTTGTACCTGTCATTGATGCACATTCACATTCCAGTAAGCATCCTGTGGCTCCAACTTTCTCAAGGACCGAATCCTTGACTGGAAGGAATTCCCTCTTCAATCAGACTCAAGGTGTGGGAGAGGTTACTTCTTTGGGTGAAAATATCCCACACCTTTCTCCAAAACCAGGTAATTGGCATAGGTGCAACTCTCAGCTAAGTGAAAGGACAGATGTTGTAGCATCAAGACGCAAACCTGTGGATGAAATCAAAGTTGATAAGCCAAAGAACAAAGTTATTCAAGTACCTTCAAAACCAGAAAATAATAATGACAAATCATCTAAAGCCAGGGAACCAGAAAAGACATCCCCAGAAACACAAAACAACCAAAACCTTCAAAGTGAAGGTGCAACTGTAGTGCACAAAGGGAAGAGAAGGACTGCATCTAAAAAAGATAGTACTTTTGACTGGGATGTCCTGAGGAGACAAGTATGTAGGAATGAAGAACAAAAAACGAGGAACAGTACTGCAATGGACTCACTAGACTATGAGGCAATGACACAAGCCGATGTGAAAGAGGTTTCTGAAACTATTCGCGAACGCGGAATGAACAATATGCTGGCTGCACGTATCAAGGTGAGTATTGGGCAAGCTTCAACCTAAACACATGGAAAATATCAATCCAGGAGCATATCGTACAACCAGAAAGCTCTGTAGCTTCTATTTTCATAGAGATCAAATTTAAATGCATGCAGTGTAGACAGCTGTTTTTGGTTTTCAAACCTCCCATCAACATGCTACCACTTTCAAAAGAACTACTTAAACCTCATTTCAGAATTATGATACTATAGTAGATTCTCCAAGCAAAAGTTGTAACTTCATGGGCTTCGTATCCACATTGGGAACATTTTCTGCATTACAAGTTCTAAAGCTTTGCAAATTTATACAGTTATTAATCAAGCTTTATTTTCCGCAGGCTTTCTTGGACCGTGTGGCTAGAGATCATGGAAGCATTGACCTCGAATGGCTTCGAGATGTCCCACCCGACCAAGCAAAGTAAGATTAATATCTGTTTCATTCAATTTGTAATAACATGATAGTCCTTCCTCTTACAGCAAGCATCAGAATACTTGGATTTCTTGAAAATTGAGCTATTAATAACTCTCAAACAGCAATAGCAGCTACTATCTGAAAATGATCCATGTTTTTACTTCAAGTGACTTGTTCCTCAAGCACATGCTTGAATAAGGATGGTACTAAATCATGTCAATAGGATATCAATTACTCTGAAGTGATTTAAGATGTCAGAATATTGTGACTTCCTACTAGTTAACACTTCAGCTAATGCAGGGATTACCTCCTTAGCATACGAGGATTGGGGCTCAAAAGTGTTGAGTGTGTTCGCCTTTTGACCCTTCACCATAAGGCCTTCCCAGTAAGTTATATCACATATATATCTCATGCATGTAACTTTAAAGTCATTGTGCTTTCATATCCCAATTTATGTTAACTTTCATAGGTTGACACAAATGTTGGCCGCATATGTGTAAGACTGGGATGGGTACCACTTCAACCTTTACCAGAGTCCCTTCAATTGCATCTTTTAGAAATGTGAGCCTCCTGAGCTGAATAGCTCATCCTTTTTGTGCTTCAAGTGCTGGACATTTATCAGCTTGTGCAACAAACTGCAAACGAATTTTGGCTCATTTTGTTGTGTCTATTCTGTAGGTATCCTGTGCTGGAGACAATCCAGAAGTACCTGTGGCCTAGACTATGTAAACTTGACCAGCGGACATTGTAATTCAACAATCGTCTCATAAGTGAAATTTTTTGAATCTGCATTAAATACAGCATGCATGCACCATTAGTTGCTTTACAAGACAATACAAAGCAATTAATGCTTAACTAAATGTTTATTTCCAGGTATGAGCTGCACTATCAGATGATTACTTTTGGAAAGGTATGTTAAGATATGAGCTTGTTAAAAATATAATAGGATTTGTTACTTTATATTTATCTCATGCAAGGAATACTTGCAGGTTTTTTGTACAAAAAGCAAGCCAAATTGCAATGCATGCCCAATGAGAGGAGAATGCAAACATTTTGCAAGCGCATTCGCGAGGTGTGGTCCCAAATTTTCAATAAATGCTATGCTAATTGTCTAAGTTTCAAATCTCAATTCATACTTGAAACATATAAGAAATTGCACATGTCATTTTATAATGCTATTACCTTGTTTTTGTAACAAACAAAAGTTTTGCGTGCATCTTTACAAGCTGGGACATCTGCTTAGTAATGGCAATTAGAGATCTTTTCATTGCTTAAAGTCAAAAAGACAACATGCAAACTATTATTTGCACAATGAAGAGGTCCCATAGCATATTACTAGACCATCACATAAGCTGCAGGAGTGAGATGTTTGTAATTGGTACAGTACAAGACTGGCACTCCCTGGGATAGAGGAAAAGGGGTTGGTAAGCTCAACAATTACATCAGGCAGTACGGCCATTCCAAAACCCATTCCTCGGACATCTATACCACAGCTTACAGGTCAAACCAATGTAGAGGAAGGATCGGCCACAACTATATGTGAGCCCATCATTGAAGAACCAGCAACACCAGAACCTGATCTAGAAGCTGCACAGAGTGCAATTGATGAAGCTTTCTATGAGGACCCTGACGAGATTCCTACGATAAAGCTAAACTACGAAGCACTTAGGCATAATCTAGAAAGTTATGTGCAAGAGAATGGTGCAGTAACAGGAGAAAATGACATATTATCACAGGCTTTAGTTCTTTTATCTCCAGAAGCAGCTTCCATACCTGTTCCTAAGCTGAAGAATGTGAGCCGCCTACGAACAGAACATCAAGTGTATGTATAAATTCAACTAGTATCTTTGCATAGCCCAATGAGTATGTCTTTCTCTATCTTCCACTTGCCAAAATAATCTTACATCTGTGCTGACTATTAATTTTGCATTGCAGCTATGAACTTCCAGATTCACATCCACTGTTAGAAGGGGTAAGCTAGTATTAACCAACATCTCTTAAGTTCCATGTGCATGTATATAGTCAAAAAGAGTGTGCTGATATATTATCTAAACTGCAACAGTTTGACAGGAGGGAATCTGATGATCCATGCTCCTATCTTCTGGCCATATGGACTCCAGGCAAGTATACTTTGCATTACATTGTATCAAATTGTCATGTCCAGATTCAAGAGCTTACTGGCTTGAGCAACATTATATAACAGGTGAAACAGCACAGTCAAAGGAGCAACCAAAAATAATATGCAACGCTCAGGAAACAGGTGGACTATGCGACGAGATAACGTGCTTCCCTTGTAACAGTAAGCGAGAGGCAGACAAGCAAGTAGTGAGAGGCACAATAATGGTAATTGTTATGAACCTTGCTTTTAGTTTCTTGTCAATAGTCACACAAAGTAGGTAAATATTGGTAAAAGATAAAAAGATGCATGAAAACATCAGCATCAGGTAGTAGAAAACTTGAAATGTCAATCAAAATTGTAATTCTGAATGACTACTAAAACCTTAAATAAACAGATACCCTGTCGAACAGCAATGAGAGGAAGCTTTCCATTAAATGGTACCTATTTCCAAGTTAATGAGGTAAGCTACTGATGTGATAACAACATTGTGCAAGAAAGGTTGTCTTTCAGCAAGATCAGTGATCACAGGAAACAAACAGTAAGAAATGTCTTAGAAGGGTTCCTTTTTATTATGCAGGTATTTGCAGATCATGCAACTAGCTATTGTCCCATTTATGTTCCGCGATCATGGATATGGACTCTGCCTAGGCGAACCGTTTACATTGGCACCTCGGTGCCAACAATATTTAAAGGTATCCACCAGAAAAATACATTCATTAAAGAAACACAAAGTTTTCATTTATTATGCCATTGATGCTGCTCATTAGTTACCACATGGGAAATTAAAATTTTTTCCCATATATTAGGGCTAACAACTGAAGGAATACAACACTGCTTTTGGAGAGGTATGTATACAAGCCTTTTTTTGGCATCTTTGTAACTTAAACAATGGAACTGTACTATATTGTTAGTTCCTCGTCAGTACTTTGGTCACATTATTCACTTGTGCTAAAAATGAAATATACTATGTCTGTACATGTGTTCTTTCATGACATATACTTTTGTTATTTCCAGGTTATGTTTGTGTACGAGGATTTGACAGGACCACTAGGGCTCCTAGGCCATTGTTTGCAAGGCTACATTACCCAGCAAGCAAGGAACAACAAAAGAGGATAAGTAGATGATGATGAGAGACGCAACTTACTGACCAGATTATCTGTGGAAGTTCAATCATCCACTGTTTCGTCTATAGACACCTCTTGCTGGAGATCTCCCATTCACTGCAAAATCCAGCAGCTTAGAAGGCAGATATAACTTCTAATCGGTTGACTGCATGCCCAAACATAGAAAACTTGTTACTGGTCTGAAAAGTGTAGTTGGCCATTTCTGATTGCAGGGCGCATTTTACAAGCCAATAGAAGTTGGCCTCCGTCTGTTCTGATAAAACAAGAAGAATGTCAACTACGAATAGCAACTTCCTCTATTGGCTCTTGTAAACTATTCTCATTCTGACTTTCTGAGAATACAAAGCAAAAGCGGAGGTGTATGTTCCAAATGTCAACAATGCAAACAATGAGTCTATTGATAAGATGTGCATCGTTGAGCAAGCCTAATTCCACTTACTGTAAATCTATATTTAATGTTCTGATTGCATATTTTACAGATAAAGACTAACAGAATATACTTGAGTAGAGTCCCTGATAATTAGCATGTAAGTATCCAATTAAAAAGTATGATTTTAAGACTCTAAATTGAAAAAATTGGAACTCTGTTCTTTTGCTAGAGATGCAAAGGTCAGTGGCAGGTGGAACACAAGTAGTTTCCTGTCAGGCTGGGATACATGAAAACATCATCGATATGCACTCCTGGATAAGTGATTGTCTTTTCAACATAGTGAGTGTACTATGTTTAAATTCACTTTACTGTTGAATTCACTTAGGAAAAGCAAAATGGAAAATATAAACATAGAGAAAATAAATGACATTATGGTTCACTGAAGGAATCATTTTAACAGGATTCATCCCAGTACAAAGGCCAGAAGCATAGATAAACACATACACAAAGAAAGACAAACAAACTCACAAACAAGAAAGCATGCACCAAACATAACAGGATAGTGAAGTATTAGAAACTAAAGCTGGCTTTGTGGTTGAAGAATTCAGGGAATGGTGGAAATCAAAATCAGTTGTCGCTTATGATTTTGTGTTATGGAGACAAGAATGATGCATTATGCATCTTACAGATTTACAGGTCTGGTGATTTCAACCAAATATTAGGTGGAGGAAGTGATTGACGTCTTACTAATATTGCTTTACAAGCGACCTTGGCAATCCTTTGAATTGGGCCTTTTCTTCTTTATCCTAACAAACCGAAGCGTAGAGGTTGACTCCCATTGTTTAGACACGACAAATGTGAGGATCAAGACCTCATGACTTATTTCTCATAGATACCATGAAGGATCCATGAATGTGACAATGTTCTCTGCAGTACAAAGGTTGGGCTTGTTATGAAAGGTCAAGTGTTGCCAACTAATCAGAAAAGATAGATGGCATCAATAAGCTCAAGAGATATTACGAAAGGTCAAATGTTGTCAACTAATCAGAAAAGATAGATGCCATCTAAAAGGCCCGAGAGATAATAAGCCTTAAATAGTTCTTGTTAATTCATATATTACTAAATCTCGGTTTCATTTTTGTGGTATACCCAAGCATCAAAAGTTGCAATTATATAACTCAATTAAACAGCATTATCATCATGATTTTCTGTTACCAGTTAGCTTTGACATTAAAGGGGATCCTTTCATTCTGAACCTTGTTAACTCATTATGAATATGCAAATGGACCATGAAATTTTTCTAAAAATCTTTAAAGAAAACCTAGATTCATATGTGAAATGTTTGACTTATCATCATTTCACTAAGGGTATTGTTTGGGCAATCTAATCAATCCATCATGGCATTCATAAACAAGTATACTTTACATTCTTTTCCTTATTGAAGATGGGCACTATACTATGTTTCATGTGAAGTTTTTTACTTGCACACTCATTATAATAAAATTTTACGTTCAAGCAAATTATCGATAGCTGACTTAGTTTTGCCAGGCAAGATGGCATATACAATGAGATTATCCTCAATCAATCGTGAAGTGGAGATAATCTTAATCTGAATATCTATACGTCAATGATAATAATGAGGTACAGTAAGTACTTCAAAAGAAGCGGGAGAATGCTAGGCTTGTACAATAGTTTTAAGAAGAAAGAGTGATATAAGGTGATAAGACGAAATGTCTCTAGAAATTCTAAAATCAGCAACATCATATTCTTACTAACTGGATACGAAAGGATCTCCTATTTCAATTTCACAATCCCCAACATGATTTAGATATTTAAATTTTCCAATATATCAAGTAATGAACCTCTCAAAATGCATAACTGCATGCCAAGAATCTCCCTTGTCATTTCCGTACTTGCCGTGTCATCCGTACTTGCGAATCTAGTTGGAGCTCGTGGAAGAGCAGTAAAAACCCTATTTGGATCAACCACTCTTCTCTCTGTAATCAGTCATTCCAATATAGAGATCTCTAGTATTCTGATTTTAGAGTACTGGTTATGACAAGCATAGCAAGTACTAGAACAGCAAAGATGTATAGCCATATTCTATACCTAAATAATTCATACTAACTCAAACATTCATTTTACATTGGTATTAATTCATCTACCCTGGCAACCACAGACACATATGCACACCCGCACCCACACCACCAATAGACTATCACACCTTAATACATATTACCAGCTCAAAGTTTCTTAAAATTGGTTTAGATACTGCAAAAACTCACATAAGGATAACTCCCACAAATAGCTAAAGTATCAAATGATCCTCAAAGCTATTACTAGAACATAAAGCTACAAAAGAAGGAAATAATTTAATCGCACACAAGCACAAACTTATCCTGTTGATTTTCCAAGAGTCCAGATCTATCTCGACCTGTCAGCAAATCGGATCAAGTTCTCAATCTAAAACCCAAATATAAGGTTCTTCAAAGACCAACCCAAAAGCATTGCCATAGTTAACTTCATAACCATTGACATGACTACTGAGAGATCTTCCAAACAGAACAGATAAACCTTGCTTCCCAATGATACTTTTTCATATTGTATCATAGATCTCCCTCACAGAAAATGCTATCCACAATCTACTCAGGATCTTCTCTGCAGATCCAATGAAAATATACATAGGGCAACTATCAGAATTTTGAAAAATCCTAAATCCAAGATAACAACATTAAAGATATTTACAAAATAGTGGAAGATTCACTAAATAAATGTCTCAGAGACCACCATCTATCCAATTACGGCATAGTGAAAACTAATCAAGCTATCGATTCGGCAATCTAAAGAAATCAACTTATACGGAAAAAGAAGATCAGTAACTACACGAATTCTCCATCCAAAAACAATTTTAAAAAAACAATCGAAAGAAAAGATGTTAAACCGATTTTTTAAAAAAAAAAAAAGCAAAGATCGTTTGGTAGAAGGATCAAATTAAATTATTAATATCAACTTTACCTGATCAAGTTGCATGTAACCATGGAGGATTCAATCACATAGAAAATTGCAAATATTGGAAAAGGTTTTATTTTTTGTTGAAATAATTATTAAAAGATTAGGTTTGCTTGTTACTGAAAGATAAGAGGAAGAGAGAGGGACGCGCAGGAAGGATGAAAAAGAATTGCCGGCGGGAAATTTCCCGCCTATTTTTCGACCTAGTTTTTAGAAACAACACTAGTGTGTGAGAAATAAACACTTGAGGGCACGCATGCAACCAATTTGTTATTCATCCATGCTCAGGCGGTTAGGCGACGTACGGGGTTGCTGAAAACAATAGAATTTTTTAAGAATTTATTTTGAGAAATTAATGTATTTTCTTAATTTAAAATATATAAATATTATATTATATATATATATATATATTAAATAAAAATTATAAAGTCCTCTAAAAAATATTTTTTATGTTGAAAATGAGGGTTAGAAGTTTTGAATTGTTGAATATTTATTTTTATTAAATATTTTAAAGTTAATTTTTTAAAACTTATTAAAAAATGAATTCATATCAAAATAAAACATATTCTTAATTAATGGCTAAATTTTACAATGTCAAAACTCAAAAGTAGATGCACTAGGTGAAATACCATTATCCTACCCTACTTTTATTGCAAATGTGATTTCCAAATGCCCTTCTATTAGAGTTTATTTATCTATATTCTGAGTTTACTTTTTTTCAAACTCATTTTTAATTTTTTACTCATTTCTAAAATAAAATAAATATAAAATTTAAACTATATTTTTTTTCCAAAAACTCATTTTAAAAATTTTCATTTTTAAATTTGCTTTTAATACAAATTAAATATAAAACTCACTTTAAACTCCAAATTTACTTCTATACATATTTATAGAGTATAAAAACAAATTTATACTGAAAAAAATTGCTTCAAATTTATCACAATTTATAACATTTCTTTCTTAGAGACAGCATGATAAAACTACATATTTATAGAATATTATATCACATGATTCTTTTCTCAAAATATGTTGGTAAACTAGTATTTATATATATCATACCACATTAACTAATTATACAAAAATAAATTCAAAATAAATTTTTATAGTATAACTATTGCATTGATGGATAAAATCTAAAACACGCTTTATAATCATAGTTATTGGCTAGAAAAAGTTGAAGTAAAAAACTTCCAAGGATAATTATGTATGTTTTATTTTAATAGAATGACAAAAACAGTATTACAATAAATAGTAAAAAAGTATAAACAGTAAGAAATTAATAATTGTCTGTTTGGAATAGCTTACAAAATAAAACTTTTTTAAAGAGTTTTGTAGAAAACTTTTTACACTTTTAAAGAAATGAGCTTATACGCATGATTAATTGATAACGTACAATTTATCTGTAATTTTTAAAATTTTGAAAATATTTTTTTAAGACACCATACATGACTTTTCAAATTCAAAAAATATATACTTAGAATGGGATGCCAAAGATAATATGAAATATTCTGGAGTATTTTAAAAAAATATTTTTAGAACAAAAAAATTATTTAAACTTTTTGAAAATAAATTTTATTTTTTTATCTCAAAATAATTAAATGAATAATAATAAAATATCACGACGTAAATTATCTTTGTATTTTAAAATTTTTTAAATTAAAAATATTTTTAAAATTTTTATAGAAAATATGAAATAAAAAATTTAGAAAAAAAAATTATAAGCAATGCCAAATGAACACTAATAATGATTTGGAACACTCTATCTTGACACATGATAGAACTTGTGTAAAGATTCTAAAAATAAAATTTTGCTTTTTATTTGAAATATTTATTACGATAAAATTAATTTAACAAAAGTTAATGCATGTTATCAAATTAAATAAATAAATGAAATCCTACAAAATATCAAATCAACGCAAAAAAAAGAGGAGTTAGAGTTCCAAGAAGTCAGAAAAAATAATTTTTGATTATTTTCTTTCTGTTTTCTGTCAACTAACAAAAATTGATTATTGCTAATCTATTTAGTAATAATAATAATAATAATAATAATATTATTATTATTATTATTATTATTATTGGACGAGATTTTAAAAGTCTCATGATGTTAGGAATCTTCAAAATCTGTATATCTATATTTCTACATTACAAATATAGTTTCAAATACATTTATAAATATCTATGATAAAACCTGGTTGTTCAAACTACTTAAAAGCCAAGTAGAATGAATTGAATTGTTTAAATCTCCCCTCTCAAAATTTCTCTTTTTGCATTCAATTCCATAAAAATATAAGTATGCAAAAACCATGTACGTTAAGCTAGGAATCACGAGCATGTAGGGTAGCATTACAACCATGTTTCCTAATAGGATTATACTTTTCTTTTTAACACTTAGGCTGTGTTCTTTTGCGTAATTGCGTGTGAAGTAACTTCCTATAAAATAATTTTTTTTTTAAAATGAGTTTTTGGAAGTAACTTATCACCAAAAAAAAAACAAATTTATAAGAAAAAGTTACTTTTGGGTGCAAAAGAATACACCCTTATTTTAGATTATAGTTTAGCAGTTCGAACAAAGGGCACTTATCATGGAGTATAGAGAAAATAATATTCACAAAATTTTGTTAAGCAAAAAGCCAAATTAATTGTTTGGAGTTGTTCCCTTTTGCTTCTTTAAAAAGAGGTGTGCCCTTAAATCAGAATCGGATTCAGGAGCCAAAGTCCTAATTTTAAGATGGAAAGAAAGAATTTTTACCTTCCTTATCACTTCAGGGAATATAGCTGGAGTATATTTCTTGTGTAGCATTCCTTACTCATTTACTCCTTTGATTTGTTGCTGTAAAATGGTATATGTAGAGTTCTTCCCTCATACGTCACCATGTCACCTTGAGTATAATAAAAGATAAGAACCAACTAGTGAGTACCTGTACTTTGGTTTGTGCAGTGCACACTAACCGGTTTCAAGCCAACTCAAGCCAGGTCTTCTTTCCAGGCCCTTTTCTTCCAACAATCTCAGAGAAGTGCATGCATCGGAATGACGATTTGCTGAAACATAAATATCAGCAAGCATCATGTAGTTTGCAGCATTCTCTGGATCCAAAAAGCACATCTGCCTAGAAGCTGCTTCACCAATGACGAACTCTCCATAAAGTCTACAAGCACTAAGCAAAGTTCCCCAATGAGAAAGTTTTCTACAAGATCCCGGAACCTCATTCAACAGAAACTCATGCACCTCATGCAGATGTCCAGCTCGACAGAGAATATCAATCATGCAACCTATGTGCTCTTCACCAGGATCTAAGCCATAGTCCTGTCTCATGCAAGAAAACAATTTCTTTCCCTGCTCTACCCAACCAACGTGGCTACAAGCAGATAAAACGGCAAGAAAAGTAAAGGAATTGGGCAATACATCCCTTTCCCTCATGACCTGGAACATGTCAAGAGCCTCTTTTGCATTTCCATGCAATGCAAAAATTTTAATCATCAAGCTCCATGAGACAACATCCTTGTTCAGGGCTTCACTGAAGACTTTACATGCATCATCAAGTCTTCCGCACTTGCCATACATGTCTATAAGGGAATTGGCAATGGGTTGATCAAACCCAAACCCTGTTTTGATAATTTGTGCATGAGTTTCAATCCCTTGCCCTAAAAATGCAACCGAAGATAAAAGAGGAAGTAACAGCAAAAACGTAGCCGAATTTGGTGTAACAGCTCTTTTCCGCATTTCACGGTGTAGACCCAAAGCTGTATCCGTATCTTTTAGTTCTATGCATGCCTTGATCATTGTGTTCCACAATATTACATCAACTCCGCAATTGGGGAATTTGTCCAAATACTTCAAAGATTCCTCAATCTTCCCACTTTTTGTATACACATATATCAGTGAAGTTACCACAGATGCATCCAACATATATTCACTGCCTTTATGTTCTATGAACTTTTCCTGGATGAACTTACCTTTCCTCCAATCACCCAAATCAGCACAAGCAAGAAGCCCATTAATCAGTACTGGTCTGGTAGGTTTAATTCCTGCATTTAGAACCATATCCTCAAAGAGTTTGAGGGCTTTATCAGAATGTTGATGCTGCACATATCCGCCAATAATTGTACTCCATGAGACTGCATCTTTGGAGACCATCATATCAAATAAACATGCAGCCAAATCCAATCTACCGCAGTCTATATATGTTACCATCAATGAATTCAAAACGAGCAAATTTGCCCCAAATCCGACTTTGATGACATGAGCATGTAAAACCTCTCCATTCATTAGTAAACTTGAATTGCGACACCCTGAAAACAAGCTCACAAGGGTAGCCTCAGTAGGCTCAATGGCATTGGTAAATCTCATGTCCTTAAACAAGTCCATAGCCTCACACATGGATCCTGCCTGTGAGTAACCTGATATCAGCGTATTCCAAGAGACGGCATCTTTATCAGGCATAGCGTAAAAAATGCTTCGAGCATTTTCCATATCACCAATTTTGCAGTATAAATTAACAAGTGCAGTTCCAACCAGAATCCTATTACTATACCCTCTGGCTTGAGCATGCTCTTCTACTGTACAACCTAGTTCGAAATCCATTGCATCAGTACAGGCAGTGATCACGAGATGGAATGTCTGTTCATCTGGCTCACACCAGGAACATGGGGTAATCATCTCTAGGTAAAGTTTGGTCACTGATTCTGGCATTCCAGTTTTAAGATATCCTCTGAAAAGGGAGTTCCACACAAGGGGCTTCTTGGGTCTTTCAGACAATCCATCGAATACCTTGCGAGCACTCTCGCTGCGACCAAAGGTGAAGTATTTGTTTATCAGAAGAGTAGATATATAGAGATTGTTGCGCAAACCTGAGGATATTGTTAAGGCATGGTAACACTTCAAATGTTTGGGAGAATGAGAGCGGTTGCTGATTAAGTGAGCGAGGGTCTCCTTCAATTGTTGCCATGTCAATGTAATCATTCAGCTCAGATGAAGCTATTCAGAGTAACAAGGTCATGTTTCCTCTAAAACTTTAAAATGTATTTGTTTGCACCAGAGTAGACAAATTCGTACTTTTTAAAAACTCTACACGTATCTATTACCATTACCATTACATGGAGAATTTGAATCAACTAAATCATTTATTTAAAGAGTAAAAGGTTTAGGGCGCTTTTGAGAGATTGTTTTCCAAAATCACTTTTTTATTTGTTTAGTTTACCTATTTTAATATTGCGTATATTATATTTTATAATATTTTATAAAATACAATTAAAATTTTTAAAAATTAGAAAAGTTGTATATCTAAGATCTTATTATTTATTTATTTTTATTAACTTTTTTATATTAAAAAAAAACTTATTTTTTAAAATAAATAAATTCTCTTTTAAAAGAAATCACTTTTATTAAGCATTTTTAGGGAGCGTTTGGGAGTGTTTATGAAATAAAATTTTTCTAACATAGAATATATTTTTGTTTATTTTGAAAAACGAGTTCTATTTTTTAACTTTAAAAAAAATAAAAAATATGTAATAAAAAAATCTTATTATGTAGAATTTTTTTTATACTTTCTAAATTTTTAAATAATTTTTTTAAAATACTTATAAAATATATATTAAAAAATATAAAATATAAAATTGAAAAGAAACGTTGGAAAAATGCTAAGCCAATTTGTTAATAGGAAATGAGGCTGTGGAGTGGAGACCACCTATCCGGTTCCATCCGTTGTTCTGCTAAGTGTTTCGATTCTATTTTATTTCAAATAAATACTTCACGATTCTCAATAAATATTGCATAATATTTTACAAAATTTTAAAACATATAAAAAAATTATATATTATAAAGTTTTTATAAATATAATTTTATTTTAAATAAAAAAATAAAACTTGTTTATTAAAAATTTTCTAAATTATTTATTTTATAAATACTTCGAAATGTTCATGATATTGGATTTTATTTTTCACCTTAACCCATTCGATGGGATTCAGGGTCGCTTGAGATAGGGGTGACAATTCGGATTCCTAGGTCAGTTTTGGATCGATCTATATAATAATTGGATTAAAATTATTTAATCTTAATCCAACCTATTTATTTATATAGGTCAAAATTGTCAACTATAATCCAACCTATTTATAAATAGGTCAAATTCGGATCGACCTATTTAATAATTAAAATTATTAAAATACAAATTATAAATATTAATTTTTAATAATAATATATAAAAATTATTAATTGTGATGTATATTTAAAAAGAAAAATATTAATTTTGACAAAATTTATAAATTAAATAAAAATTAGTTAAACTAAGATAAATTTAAAAATATATATAAATACAATTTAAATTTAAATTTTTTGCTATTATTTCCTAATTATTAAATAATATATACTATGTAAATAGTTAAACGGGTCAATTTCGGGTCAACTCGAATCCGATCCGAATCCATTTAAAATATTCGGATCATTTTCGGATCGACCCGAAATCGACTAAGACTTAATTCGAACTCGATTTTTTCGGATCGGATTTTCGGATTGGGTCGAAATTTGCCGCCCCTAGCTTGAGATGCTCCAAAATAATGTGTTTTTGGGAAAAACTTTTAGCAAGGCTTTTGGAAAAAACGAACATGTCTAATTTTCGTTTAAATAATAATTAAATTATAGATATAAAATATTATCCTTATCTTCTAAATTTTTTTCAAAAATAAAAATATTAAAATTTATTTTTTTGAGGGACAGTGCGTGTGTGTGTCTTTTTTTAAATAGGGTAAAACGCACTTATGAATATGTTTTGTTTTTTGAAATCTACTAATCGATCCACAAGCCCATCTCTTATGGGGGTGAGGTCCTGTGGGGGATGGAGGAATTACTGCATATTGTAATTACATACATATCTAGGATATTGAATTTTAACCAAAGAGATAGTTAAATTTTATTCTTACTAATTTCATCATTCTATATTTTGTAATGTGATTTCTGAATGAATCTTAACTATCTGATGATCAAATGATTCGACCATAAAATGCGTAATACAATGTGCAGTTAATTAATTATATATAGAATGCGTTTGGTTCAGCTTTTAAAAAAATAATTTTTTAAGTTTATATTTTATATTTTTTAATATATATTTTATAAGTATTTAAAAAAATTATTTTAAATTTTAGAAAGTGAAAATTTTTTTTACGTAATTAGATATTTTTATTACATATTTTTATATTTTTAGATAAAAAAATAAAATTCTTTTATAAAAAAACTCTATTTTAGAAACTCTTACAAATACTCTCTAAGTAGAAATCATCCTCCAACAAAGAATTAAGAGCATATATTCGTAACTTAATTTCGTATAATTAAAAAATAAAAAATAAAGTTTTTAAAAGTATATTAAAAATAAAATCTAATTTTTATATTCTAATTATTTTTAAAATAAGTTAAAAATTAAAAATAAAACTATATCAAAAATAGCAAATAAAAAATTAAATTTGAATTCTGTACATAGTACTGGAGTTATTATTATTTTTTTCAAATAAAATAATAAATATCTCTAAAATTTTAATTATGATGTGAAAAATTAGAGTTACCAAATATTGAAACACGATGCTAAAGTTTTCATTTTGTAGTAATTGAATAGTCGACGACGTAAGAAGCTAAACTCCATACGTCAGCTGCCTCTTTAATTTTTATATCTATATTATTATTAAAGGTATGTTTGGTATTGCTTAATAACTTATTCCATCTTATTTTTAACTTTTTTGTTTCATAAGAAAAATTTTACAGTATTTAAAAAGAATTTTAAAATTTTAAACAATATAAATAAATTGCAGATCATATTAATACATCTATATATTTTAAATTTTTTAGTTAAAAATACGTTCATTTACTACAAAAGCACATCAAAAGTTCATCTTTATCAAACATTTCTTATATTAAGTAATCCTAAACTACCTCTAAGTGGAAATACAGTTAGCCTATTCTCCATGCTTTGGAATTTCTGTTTGGGAAATTAAATTGTTTTTCTTAAAATAAAATATTTTCTAAAAACTAATTTTAAAAATTATTTTTAGAAATGAGCTTATAAGTTTTTCATTTTAAAAAGTAAAATTATATATAAAATAACTTATAATTTATTTATATTTTTTAAAGTTGTGAAATTTTTTTATAACACTATATAAGATTTTTTTAAAATAAAATATCAAAAAGAAGACAAAAAATAGTTCAGAATCATTCGCAAATAGCTCAGATATCTCTTCTATGAAGTCATAATAAGCATTAACTTTTTTTTTCTTCCTCTCTTGAAATCATATAGTTTATGATACTATGGTTTTAGAGTATATAATTTTCAATTTGGACAGCTAAGGTTCTATATCCAATTTAATATATGTATTCTTTGCAAGTTCTTTTCAAATACCATCGAGCTCAAAAACTAAAGAAATTTTTGGAAAAAAATTGAAATTACACAGTTTAAAAATTTTGAAAATGTTTAATAATATATATTTTGAGAGAGAGAACAAGATTTATATTTGAAGGTCTGTGCGATAGTAGAGTAAGGTGATATTCGGCTGACGTTTTGAAGTGCTTACTATTTTAAATAAATATTTTGCAATACTAAATAAAATTTTTATAATATTTTATACTTTTTTTAAATATTCAAAAATTATATATATATATTTTTGAAGATAAAAATGATCACGCTTTCGTTTTCCAAAAACATTTAAAATAATTTTATTATAAAAATAGTTTATTTTATAAGCACTACTGAATGTACTTTAAAACTTCTAACGAATGGCTGGATCAAAAGATAGTATTCCTAATTCATGCACGTAAGTCAATGCCCAAAATTTAGAATTATAAATTCCTCATCTTAGAACCATGCACACAATTACGTCAAAAGTTTTTGTTGTTTAGATATATTATTCGACCCTATATCGAAACACTAAAATTCCATACAAATTTTAAGAAATAAACTTTGAATCAATAATGACAGTTAAATCGCTGGAATATAAATACAGAATAACTAAAATAGGAATACATGAATGTTGACAGTAATTTGTTTTCTTTGTATTTTCTCATAAACAAAAAATAATTAAATTCAATATTTTTACTGTGTTATTTTACAAAAAATGGGACTATTTTCTAATGAGTTACGTAGTATATTATGGTTAACCTATAAAGTTTAATTTTTTAGTCCATATCAATATCAAGATATTTATGCCAATTCAGATGATATAATTTTTTGTTTGTTGACTTATAAATCAGAAAAGTTATTTATATATTATTCATCCAAATATTCTAATATTACTGTTTCGAGTTTTTTAACTTATAAATTGAAAAAAATTTATCCACACAGTCCTGACAAAATAGTTTAGTTTTTATCCATGCCGCATGCGCCGAGCTCAAAATAGTAATTTTCTTCGGAGGTTGGATGGCTAAAGGTCGTTGTTGGCGCACTACTACCGCTGATGTTGAGAACCTTCATGGGTGGAATCAACAGCTATGATCTCCACAACCTTGCCATGATCAATTTCGGAGGTTCAAAATACAAAATTTTTCATAAACTGTCGATAGGATTGATCTCTGTTCGAGACCGTTGATAACTTTATTGATTCGACTTGTAGGATCGAATTCTATACTAAAAATTGATTAAATTTTTAAAAATTAATATTTTATTTATAAATATATATTTATTTCAACATCAGAGTCAATTAAGACTTACACAAATTCAATATTTATTTGATCCAACATAAATTAAATTGTTCTTCTATCTCTAAATTAATTAATTTGTGCGCTATCTCTAGACCCATTTGCTACTACTCTAACCCTTGATCGATATGGGAACGTCTGTAATTTTATTTTTTTCTATTAAATTTTAAATTTTAAACAGTTCATATGTTTCAATTATACAAAAAATTCAAAACTTCACTTTCACATACAGAACTCAATTTTAACTTTTTTATTTACACACTTCCTAATATAATTATATTTTTAATTTTCAATACACTTCTAAAAATTATTGAAACATAAATACTGAACTTCACTTCCATTTCATTTCCTAATAAATTTTATTTTTTATTTTTTATTTTTACGAAACTAATATTTGAAACACGTTCTTGGAGGCCCACCAGACAACAAACTTCTGTTAAAGCTGATTGTGTGATTATTGCTACCGGTGCGGTCGCAAGAAGGCTTTAGTTTCCTGACGCTCATGAGTTTTGAAACTGAGGTATTTCGGCTTGTGCTATTTGCAATGGTGCTGCGCCGAATTTGGGAAAAGCCGATTGCAATGTTGGGAGTGGAGATTCTGCGATGGAAGAAGCGAATTTTCTAGCCAAGTATGGGTTTATGTTATCCATAGGAGAGATACTTTGCAGGCTTCGAAGATTATGCAGGCGAAGGTGGTGAATAATCCGAAGATTGAGATGGAATGGAATTCTGAAGTGGTGGAAGTGTATGCGATAGAGGGAAATGGTCCACTGGGCGGAATTAAGGTGAAGAATTTGAAGAGTGGAGGAGTGATTTTAAGGTTAATGGGTTGTTCTTTGTGATCGGTCATGAACCTGCAACTAAATTTTTTGGAGGCCAGTTGGAGCTGGATTCGGTGAGTATATTGTGACGAAGCCCGGCAGCACGCAAACAAGTGTTAAAGGTGTGTTTGCTGCTGGAGTACTGGTGAAATCTAAGATAAGAAGTACCGGCAAATAAGAAGTACTAGCAAGCGATCACTTTAAGAATTTTTTTTCGTGAGCGAATGATAAAAGTAATAACCTGGTAAAGTCCTTTTCCTATATATGACGAAAGAAAAGGAACTTATGCATAATTTATTGCTTTGAAGCTGCCCTTCTTAAGTGAAAGGAAAATTGGAGTAAGCATATTGTGAATTGAGAGCCTAGTTTCCCCTTGTTTGTTTCCCAGTGCTAAAGGTAGCTTCTTTCATTTTGTACAAATTGGAAAGATGGGCTCTTTAGAGACTTCTTGCTCCTGCTAGGTGAAGATTGGAGCAAATTGATTTTTTTTCCCTTAAAACATAAGTTGGTATGGTTAACGTGCTATTGATCCTTCAGGTAATAACATGGATCCTTTTCCATAAGAAGATAACTTCTTGAGCTATATTGATTCTTTGCAAATTGAAAAGTATACATATTTAAGAAAGATATAAATGTGCTTGTTCTTTGCTCTTGACTGATACATCCGTAGAACTGGAATAATTTTTTGGTACTATTTGACAAACCTTTAATTTTTTTTTTTCTAAGTTTGTTTTAGTAATTGTTCCTAATGCCACTCTCATAAAGATCACATATCTTTATCTCCAAAAAAAAAAGGATCATGTATCCTTTTTTCCGTATCCTGACGCTGTTAGAGGTCATTCCATGATTTTTCTGTGGACTTTTCATAAGAAAATCAATTCTTTCTCTGTGACAGTTGTATGAGATGTTATATCGTTTTTAGGTGAACCATAACACCTTGGGATGGTCAGTTCACATGCAAGATGGTTTTCAACGTTTATATGCGTATTGTGGTGGTAGTGAAAAATTGTGCAACTCTTTGAAGTTTGCTCTGCTAGCTGAAGTTAATTTCATTTGTATGATCACTTTGATGAGTTGTTGGTTCCTATGTTTCAGTTAGTAAGTACTCAATATTTATATGACAAAGAGTTAGAAACTCAAATAGCGAAACATTTTCAATTTTCATATGATTTTACAGAAAGTTTAACTATTCCATCTAGAAGATAAATTTATGTTAAAGCTGGTAGTCTATCATCACATTACAAATACCTGAATGATAAACCCAAAGCGGTTCACTTATGAACTAGGTCTGAGTAAGAGAAAGAAAAATCTTTCGAATATGCTCTTAAACCTCTTGAGAAAACATTATAGCTGCTTGTTGATATTTGAGAAATATGTCATAAATACAGGAGATATGAATAACTTAAACAAATCTTTGCTAGTAAAAGTGAACTTGTCATTTTCGTGAGATGCAGTTTTTTAATAGTAAAAGCCTCTTGAGCATTTACATAAATAATTAGGTCCAACTTTTTTGGATACATGATATCATAACCTCAATGGTTGAATTTGTGTTCTAGGTAAAAGCTTTGAGGACTTGCAGATAGGTCTACATATATTGGCTAAATTTTCATGCACAAATTCTCTGTACATGCTTCGCACCACAATAGTAAATTCAAAAGCAAAGGCACCGTCCACGACTTTTCTTTTTGTTGCTATGATGATTTTTTCTAGATAATTAATGCTCAGAATTGTATAATACCTAACCTCTATAACTTAAATATAGGTCTACAATTCTATCTAGCACTTAAAATCCAGATCTATGGCTTTGCTGTATCACCTATTGTTATTTTTTCCTTTTTGTGATCAGTTCTGTAAGGTTCAATATTTAGACCATTGCACTTGTGTTAGAAATAGTTTTTAGGTTTAGGATATTTGTAAGACCTTTTTCTTAACATGCACTGTGGTGGCTGGAACAAACACCACTTTGTTTGTGGTGGGATGCCATTACCTTCTCTTGCAAAGTGGCAATTGCCTAGGGTGTGTTTCCCAGTATAATCATTTCTTTAAGTTAGTTTGTGGTATCTCTCCTAACAAGCAAATGTGCACTGATATTTTCTGAATGGATCCTTAGAAAACGCTAATTTTTGTTATCATAGAAAGTTATGTCCACAGTTAACTAGTATGAAAATTTCCCCACATTCACCAAGGATCATTTATTTGGTTTTCTTTGTTTTAGTTAAGTCTAGTCATCACTTTTGGATATGTATGGAAGTATTATATAAGTTGCTTTCTATTTCAAGATATATTTGTAAATCTGTCACAGGCTTTGACTCTCTGAAGGGGCATGATGGATTAACTTCTAAGATACACCACGTCTAGGCCTTGAAGTGTTGGGAAGATACAATACCAGAGGAGTTAATTAAAATAAGACATACGAAGGGTCCGGTCAATACATTAGAAAGCCTAATTCAATCCAAAAGTTTAAGCCAAAATATATTAACCCGTTTTTTATTCTATTTTTATTCAATGTGGGACTAATTTATTCACTCTTAACCCAACAATCTCCTCCTCAAGAGTGAGTCATTCATATTTTTTTCTCAATCAAGCACCCTATCGCGCACCAAGTACGTCGATCGCTCAGATTTCCAGCCATTTGGCCTCGAGCACCATTATTGCACATCAAGAGCTATCCATCAGAGCCCAACTTGCTCCGAATTTTTACTCACACCTTACGGAAGCCCATGTGAGTCACACTGCTCTTAACTTGCTCATCGCACTACCAGTTAGAGCTATAACATGCACCGATCGTCTCACCTGCGTATTGTCTGCGCAACAAAGAGCCAGCCATTAGAGCCCAAATTGCTCCGAATTATCGCTCACATCTTGCGGAAGCCCTATGTGAGTAACACTGCTCTTAACATGCTCACCCACTGTTAGTGAGAGCTACTACGTGTATCGGACTTTCTGCCAAACCATCGGCTCTGATACCACTGTTGGGGAGATATAATACCGGAGAAGTTAACCAAAATAAGACATTCGAAGGGTCCGGTCAATACACTAGAAAGTTCAATCCAACCTAAAAGCTTAAACCAATAAGTTATGTAACTCTTTAATATATTAACTCCCTTCTTATTCTATTTTTATTCAATATAGGACTAATTTACTCACTTTTAATCCAACATGAAGGACCATGCACTGGACAGTTAACTCTTATTCTTCATTAGCCAGCCGGTGATAATCAATTGACCAATTGGATGAAGTAAAGTTTAGGATCAGCTATTGTTCTTTATGTGCAACATGTTGTGTGTTGCCACATATATTAACAAAAGCTATTTGGTCTGGGCATATGTAATTTGCTTTGCATGTTTTGTTTGATATCTGCCCTAGTGATAAGATCATAAGACTACACTGTGTTCCCTTCTGTTGTAATTGCATTTTGCATCTTTCATGCCTGGATTTTACGTGCAATTAATGTTTCTTTCTTTTCACTGATTGCTTCTGCTGATCTGTTCAGGGTGCATGGCCACTCTTGATGCCGAGCATTATCTGCAGGAGATGGAGCTCAGGAAGGCAAGGATGATTGACTAGCTGGAGACCGTGTAGTTGAGTGTGCTAAGATTGTGATATCCTGTTTGTGATGCTCATGATGAAAGCTCTAGTTGGGCCTGTTGGAATATATCAGGGACCTGTTGGAATTCTTCTATAATTGGAGTGAATGAAGACCTCTATATCACTAGACGAGTCCTTCATTCAAGTATGAGATGAAAAAGCTGCATGGTATCTTCTGTGCGTCAGTTCTTTATTCGCAGCTAATGGGTCTCATGACTATAACATTTGTGATAAAAAGTATATGATTTGTGATAAGAAGAAATGAAAGTGATGCGATGGAACTTTGACAAGAGATACCTTCTTGTTATAAGACAAAATAGAAAGAGAATTTCTCATACTCTCATAGGTCGTGCTGCAGCAATCAAACCAACTTGGAAAACAACAAGTTAATCTTAAGCCCTTTTACCTTTAGAATGAATGAACGAATAAATCGACACCTTTCACGATTCGATTTGGTATTGCCACTTTTTTGGTATAATTTCTTTATCGACGCGGCTTTGAATCAAAATGGATAGAAATAGAAGACCCAACTTTGAATCAGGAACAGGTGACCGCATCTTTTCATCGCTTCTTATTCCATTGTTTTGCGGTTCTTCTTCTCAGCGTTGCCTTCACGCGACCCAGACAGCCGTCCCCAATTGATATAACATTAGAGAGATTAATAAAATTATTTATAGCACCTTAAAATAAAGCGACCAAGTGCATGTTACTTCATGTAGCCGCTCAGATTTTGCCACGTAGTTGACGTTATTGCCAAGTTGGATTTTGTGGAATATTACATTTCACTCGACTTGTAGGTAAATAAATAGCTGCGCTAACTGAAACAGCGTACACATCCATACCCATTGAGTAAACGTCACGTCATAAAGTTGACGGAAAGTTTCTGGTCGCAGTTGTTTATTTGTAGTTTCCGTGTTAAGTTGAACAAGATAGCGCACATGATATTTCCTCAGCCTGAGAAATCTGCGCGGCTATCTTTTGAATTATTAGCAGATAGAAAACAAGCACACCGCACCAAACGCAACCAATCGGAATACTTTCCAGAAGAACGTTGATGGGACCCACATAGAAGGAAGACTGTAAAAAAAGAATTTACTGAATAAAGAATGAGTCGGTGCAGCTGGTCGTGATCGAACGGGATTCTTAATAGGAAATGGTGGGCTCCACTTTGTGAGTTTTATAAATAAGTCCACACTATCTGGCTCCGAGCATAGAAAGCTTGTTTTCGAGTTAACCAGTCGAAGCGAGTTCCTCGTGTATGAGACGGAAAAACCCTAACAAAGGTATCTGGTTATTTCACGAATTCGGTGTGTTTTTCTTTCTCAATCTGTTAAAATTGTTTTTGATTATATTGAAACTTTTGCTGTTTTTGTTTGGTTTTATTACTGTCGACTTGTTACAATTGTGCGTGTTCTGCTTTAACGCTTCGAATTTCGTGCCTGACCGTGGCGGTTCAATTGATTTTATTCTTCTGATTATACAAATTTCTGTGATTTTTAAGTAGACCTGGATTATTTTTTATTCAGTACTTTTCAATGTTTTTCTTATGTTTCTTGAATTTCGTATGCCTTTGAAAAAGTAATTAATGTTATGTAAGAGTAGATCTATGATCAGAGTTTATTTATGAAAGAATTGTCTTGTGAATCGGTTTTTTAATTTAGTGTGTGGCTTTAAGTGCAGTGATAGGTGATTGTTGATGGCATCCAAGCGGATTTTGAAGGAGTTGAAGGACTTGCAGAAAGATCCTCCCACATCATGCAGCGCAGGTATTTGATCTTGTATGATCTACGTTTGAAGACAAAACTTTCAATATTACCTAGTCAAGATTTCTTATTTAATGCTCGTATTGTTATTCTTCAAGCTGATTAGCAGTTTGGCTTTTGAGTTGGTAATTTGTTATGATCCTACTTGATGCATTGGTTACATAATGGAGTCAAGAAGAAATACTTTGTACTAGTGCTTAAATAGTTTAAGTAGCGTTGCAGCTGTATCTTAATTGCATTTGCATGTAGAGAGTATCAGCTCTAGCAGATATTCTTTCACATCTAATAATATGGTCTAATTTCTATATTTTACTTTGTCCAAGGGATATTGTAAATAGGTGTTAATGTTTAGTTATTTTAAGGTCACATCAGTAAAACTGAGATGTCATTGAAATAGCTAAAATAGGAAAATGCAATTATAGAACATCAAATTACGTACTATATAATGTAATTTTCTATATGTAAGGTGCTTCTAGAATTTGATATTTCTATCTTATGACATAAATGTCTACAATCAAATAGCTGTGCTGATCAATGCTAAGTTGTAGTTAGTAATTGTGATGCATTTTTTGCAAAAACTTTGTAAAGAAAAATGAGGACATGAATATTCCGTGCCAGCTGTTCTTAATATAGTTTTCATTTTAAAGTCTTTGGAACTCCTTAGGTGAAGAAGCAGCATGCTCTTTGTTTTCAGTTGCGCGACATGTCATTGGTAATAATGTTAAGAATACTATTGGTGAGAGTAGATGAAATAACCTCTATGAGGTGGTTATGGCTTCAGTCTAAGAAATCATACTTATAACTGCTTTGGTGGTAGCATAGCCTTCATGTTTTGGGTGGACCTATTTATATGATTTACCGTGGTTTGGTTTGCTCTTTTCGTACTTTTGATTGTCTTTGGATGCTTGGAGTGCCTACTGCATTATTTGTTTGGTGTTTAGATTGATGACTGACGAGTTTCTCCTTTTGTATCTTACATCATGCTCGTAAGTACGAGGTGACTACCTGTATCCCCTCATAACTGCACGTACTGGATATACTTAAACTGTTCTGAGCTGATGGGTTCTTTTATTTGGCATACATTTCACTGGTAGTTGGCATATGATGCTCTTCAGTGTATGCTTTGTAGGCCTGTCTTTCTATCATGGATAATTTTCAAAGACTTTGGAACAATGATTTATTGCTTGTAGTTCGTAGCAATTTTTCAAATCTATACTATGAGCTGATGTTTCACTCTTTAATTTGCAGGACCTGTTGGAGAGGATATGTTCCATTGGCAGGCAACCATCATGGGACCTGCAGATAGCCCTTTTGCAGGTGGTGTCTTTCTTGTGACAATCCACTTCCCGCCGGACTACCCTTTCAAGCCGCCCAAGGTGAATTTATCTTATTTGCGTGTTTTACTTAGATAAATTGCATTATGGTTGTAAGCAGCCTTTAAACATTATCCATATAGGCCTGGTTAAGTTGGACATAATTTTCATTTTAGCTTTAAGGGTATAATTGAAAGTTTATGAAGATTAGATCATTTCTCAATCATAGGTTTACTTGATTACAGTTGAAGTTTGCTTGTAATAAACATTAGAAGTTTTAGTTATGAGTGGATGACTTTTGGCGTGGCTGGTTGCTGGAAGTCCCTTATGAAATATACGTCATTAGAAGGAAATGTACGTCATTAGAGGGAACACTTGCACTGGTTAAGGAGATGATTAGAATGTGATTGGCTTAGCTTGTGGTATGGCCACTGTCTCAAGACAGGTGACTGTCTGCCTGCCATATTTAATTTGCTATTCCAGTCGTATATGGAAGATCGTTTTGCATTGGCGAACATGAAATCCTCCCAAAGGTAGTACCCAGTTTTGGCCCTGCCATCATGCACTAGTTCACTGATCTATTTACATTGCATGTGTGTGGATGCACAGCAAGGTTTTGGAAGATGGCCAAATTTTATTTATTTTATTATTTTTGTGTATGTATTTAACTTCTATTGTGTGTGCCGTATGTAATTTGTTTGTGCTATGTAGGTGTCTTTCCGCACAAAGGTATTCCATCCGAACATTAACAGCAATGGCAGCATTTGTTTGGATATTTTGAAGGAGCAGTGGAGTCCTGCTTTGACCATATCAAAGGTATTCTGAATCTTCTGTATGTTTTAGCTATGAAACAAGATGGTGGTTTAGATTAAAATAGTACGTGAAGAAAAACATCCCTGTTATAAGAAGTGGTGCAGCAGATGCTTTTGGATTCTTTTACTTGTTATGGAAGTGAGGTTCTGCAGAAAGCAAATCAGATATGGAGTTGATTAAATTAGGTTTTAAGAGCTCACATATACACTTGCGTGAGTTGGACCTTCTGAGAAAATTTGAACGTCCTTGCCTGGTTAATATAAAGCAACTAAGATTCATCTTTAGCTAAGTTCTGAGAGTTCATATTTGCGTGTAAGATGAATTGGAGCTTTAGAGAAAATATGACTTGCTTATCCTGAAGCTTAACACGAAAGGAAACAAGATTTAATGCTGGCTTAGTTTTCATCGTTCATAATTAAGTTCAACACAAGTTCAACATTTAAAAAAGATTTTAAGTTCAGCCAACTAGAATACATAAAAGTCAGCCTTAGGAGTAAGCAATACTTGGTAAAGTTGAACTTTCTGGATTGAAGTTAGGAGGACTAGCACTGCCTTTGCCAAGTCTGAAATGGTTGGAACTGAGTGGCCTTGGTAAAGAAAACGTGATAGCGGAGACTGGCCAAAAGATGTGATAGCAGAGACTGGCCTTGGTAAAGAAAATGTGCTTATGGAGTTTAAATTCCTACATGATATTCTCAAAACCAATTTAGAATTGATTTGTTTAATTTAGGGGTCCTTGTAGTGTTGAATTTTGTATCAATTGATGGTTTCACAGATTTAGCTGTTGTCACCGTTTGGCTACGTGTATCTGGATATCATGTTGTTGTACCATCAGGATGATTTTCTTCTTTTGTTGTTTGTGATTTAATAGTCTGTTTGATTCCATCTCTGTGTTGGTTTTGTGATTCTGCAGGTGCTGCTTTCAATCTGCTCTCTTCTGACTGATCCAAATCCAGATGATCCTTTGGTTCCTGAGATTGCCCACATGTACAAGACCGATAGGGCCAAGTACGAATCCACGGCTCGTTCCTGGACACAGAAATATGCCATGGGTTAGCATGCTTGGTTGGATATATTTATAGTTATGTCATATATTGTGTTATAATAAAATTATATACTCACAGGCAAACTTTTGTTGGGTTATTGTTATGCTATGAAAACTGCTGATGAGATACAAAGAAGTGTACTTATTTGTTGAAGCCTGGTCTTGTCTCGAATGTTATTGGTACTTATCATTGCCCTTGTTTCGAGCAGTTGCAACTGTTGAGCATTGTGGTTATAATTTGTGGATTTGTCGAATGGGTTCCGAACATTTTGACTATGTTATTTACCTTTCGTTAACGCAAATGTCTCGATGATGCCCGTGTTCCTTGTTTTGGTTTGTACTCTGGTCGTTTGTGGTGAATTTTTGTATGTAGATATGTACCAGAGCAAGATATGTTCATATAACGACATTGCATGAAAAACTCTTCAAAATGCAATAATCAATGTCCAACCTGTTTTCATGTATATGTTTCTGGTATTAATCACATGATGAATTACAGCCCATTAGATTTGAAGCCCTATTCAAGCTAGGCTGTGCTCAGCCTAGCTAGCTGGCCCTCCACTAGTGAAGCCACCAGAGAACCAGCAGCGCTCGCGGCAGAGCCGCCATGGAAGCTCGCCACTGCGGCACGGCAGACGCTGACGCGATCATCAACCGGTGAGCATTTGGTGGAATTAGAGTTAGATTTGCTCGATTAGAGGTCGGATGGATTCAAAATCCGGACGGTGACGACGAAGGGAGCGCGATCGCAGCGGAGATGACTACGGGAGACGGTGTGGCAAGCTAATACAGCAGCTGCGGCGAGAGGTTCCGGCGGAGGCGAAATCAGCCGTCGCGAGCAGCGGTGAAGCAAGGACGACGAGAGCGGAGGCGGGCTAGCGTGTGTCCGCGCGATTGTTTGGGCTAGTGTGATTGGGCTAGCGAGATTGTTTGCAATGCGTGGAATGTTGCCGCAATTGCGCCAGTTATGATTAGCTTATTCAGCATATATTTAAGAAGTTATTGAAAATTTTTAAAAAATATTTAACATTTTTAAATAAATTTTATTTTTTTATTAAGAATAATAAATAATTAATATATTTTATAATATATAGAATTGTATGTACTTTTCCAGTTTAAAAAATAATTTTATAAAATATTTAAATTTACTAAAAATATAAAATAAAAAATTAAAATAAAACAAATAATAATTTTTTCTAAATATACACTTAAGTGTGGCTTAATAAATTCTGTAAAAATTAAGGTTCGAGGGATCGCTGCTGCAGTTGAAGCCTTGAAGGGCAGCCGGGTAGTAATTCTTTGAGTGACAGCTGCATAGAGCAAAGCAGCCGTACAGCAGAGTCGACCGGCCCCGCGCAGAATGCTACGAAGTGGTGTAGGTGGTACAGCAGAGACAAAGTGGGCGGAGTGATTTTCTAAAACGGAAAATCTTTTAATTAATTTAAAAATAATTTTTTTAATTTTAAAATATAAATAATAATATAAAACTTTATTACGTAAAGTTTTTTATATTTTTAAATAAATTCTGTAAAATTTAAAATTTATTAAAAAATATAAATTAAAAAATTAAAAATTAATTTATAAACACGATGCACTACAAAAGGTAGGCGCTGTAGATAGCCGCTCGTATGATATTTGCTTGCTTGTGAATTTATACTATTTACGATGAGTTTATTTCTCACTAGACAAAAATATTTTGTTCTTTTGAGAGGAATAAGTAGCGCAACTTATTATTAGTACTAAATCTTTTCTGACAATCCCTCAAAATTTTCTAAGTTTGGTCGAAAATTTCCCGCATAAATTACTATGTTTATCTTATTTTTGGCTGTCATATATTTATAACAAATTTTTACTAGTTTTACTGCATTTTATAGGAACGGTTTTGTCTTTAAGTTTGATCCCTAGTTACCCAGAAAATAAAAACAGAAATCTGAAGTTTCAAACGGGATATAAGCATACTTTACCAACAACACCTTGCTAGCTTGAATCAAATTCTAATACAATACCTCGTGTCCTTAACCTTATCCGAAACTGGCACAATTTCTCAAATGTGAAGAAAAAATTGCACAAAATCAAAACACTAAATGTTTCCCAAAACAAAAATGACATAAAGTAATAATAAAAAACTGAATACCGAGTACTTTTTTGGACTCAATTTCGCAAAAGTTATTTGTCAAAACACATCCGATTACGTGGAAGTTTATCTAAAGATGAAAATTGACACATGAAAATTCACGATTTATAAAAGCGATAGTTCATTCTGAAGCATTACATCCCTTCTTTTGGATATGTCACAACAAACAATATACCTGCTCCAGTTATAGCCCCAACAAAGTCTCACAGCTTAAACTTCAGCTATGTGAATACAAAATAAGTTCGTGGATTTGGAAGACCTTACAGGATACAAAAACCATGTTCATACACTATCAAGATACAACGAAAAACCGTCACTTTATGTTTCAGTTATAGAGATACTCTTATCACTGAATCTGGAGCACAAAGCAGCTTCCCCTTGCTACAAGTACCTCAAAACTCCAATGTTAAAGTTCATTAAAACTAGCTCACTAGCTAGAAGATATTAAAGAAAAATATCAACACAGTTGTAGAAGTGATGTTCTAGTCGATCTTCACGGATGAGAACAGGTAATGAACGAAATAGAATGATGTTAGGAAGCCGATTGTGCCAGTTGAGAGCATGATAGCAAGAGCCATGATAAGTGAATAACCAATGTACAGCATAGCTGAAACTGGTCCACTCAAGCTCCTCAGGTCAAAAATCAGGTAGTTGATAGAATATAAGAAGACATAGAAAGCTACTGATCCGGAGGCAAAGAAAGCCTTCCACCACCATCTCCAGTCCTCTACACAGAGGTGCATATAGGTGAGCACAAGAGATACCTCTGCACATACAATAACAAGCAGGAGGAGGACAACAAGCAGGAAGCCAAACACATAATAGAATCTTCCAAGCCAGATGCTTGAAAGAATGAAGAAGAGCTCAATGAAGAGAGTTCCAAAAGGAAGAGTTCCAGCACCAAGAACAAGGAGCCATGATGGGTATTTCCTGGCTGGAATTTCTCTTGGGATCTGGTTGGTTCGAACAGGATACTGTATAGCTTCAGCTTTGGTGCCTAGGAAGCCTCCAAACAAGGTAAGTGGGACAGAGATGCAGAACCATAAAGACAAAAGGATGAAGAACAATGATATTGGAAGAGCCCCGGTACTCTTGCTACCCCAAAGCATGAAATTCAAGAAGGTGAGTATGACAAAAACAATTCCAGGGAAGAAGCATGCAGTCAACCATGAAACTGACCTCCAGTCCTCAGACGTCCCTCTTATGGTCCGCCAGAGACGAACACCAACATAACCAGCAGCTATACCAAGGAATAAATAGAGGAATATCATCCCAGTTAAGAGATTGCCTCGAGAGGCAGGAGACATAAACCCAAGAGCTGCGAAGACAATAGTCACTACAGCCATACCAGTGATCTGAACACCATCTCCGATCATAACACAGAGCAACTTTGCACAAGTTGGCTCTCTGAAAACATCACCAACAACAAGCTTCCATCCAGAAAGCTCCTCATTCATCTGAGCTTGAGCTTCCTTGTCCAGTTCCTCATACCTTGTCAAATCCCTTCTAACTGTCCTCAAGAATATGACAAACACGATTCCAGCTAAGAAAAAGATGACCATCAACGAGTTCAAGATTGAGAACCAATGGACCTTAGCACCTTCCATCTTCAAATAGGGATCCCATCGCGAGGGCCACCTGATGTCACTCTTGACAAACTCAACATCATATGTAAATGAGATCTTTTCCTGTTCCCTAATCATCTGAAACCTATCTATCCCTACTGGACAGTCACTAGGGTCAATATTATCATACATGTTAAATTTGGCCATAACTTCTGGATCACGCTTAATACTGCAAGGTGTCACCTCAAAACCAACTATCTCATATCCATTCATCTTGCTCTTATCAGTGTCTGAAATAAGTCCTGGACCCTCTTCCCCAGTGTCCATAATTTTCATTCCACTTCCTTCGTACTCATGGACCAGTACCTTAAACTTGAGATGGTTGATTATATAATCAGCTTCCCTTCCATTTGGGGTGAAACCAACAGGAAAACCCGTCCACTGTATTTTCATGCCATTAGTCTTGGTAAACCGCATAACTGGAAGATTATCAAGAATCATATTCACTTGATAAAGATCACGAGTTCGTTGCTTCAGAAGCTTAACATCATGTCCATCAAGCGGATTTGTGGTGCAGACGTAAACTGATTCATTGACATTGACATGGAACCTGTAAGGGGAGTTGTCAATATGGTCTCCCATGAGGAGCTCACCAAGGTTCTCAGCACTCTTCTTAACACCATCCTGGGGTTTGCAATAGGGAAGACTGTAGTAGCTGAAGGGCAGTTCAGTCTCAATCGAGGTGAGAGAGTTCACCTTGACCCAGATGGCTTCTCCTTGTGAATAAGTGTGCATGTAGCTACCAGGAAGGTAGAACCCATTACTTGGGCGAGCAACTAACATCATGAACAACAGTGCCAAACACAAAATTGGGCTTATCCTAAAGATCAACATTGGTATTATCAACTAGGACCTGGTACTCCAAAGCCTGGTTTCTCTTTGAACTAGTATATCATTATGCAAGTCACCTGAAATGAGATGCCACAAAAAGTTCATTTATTTGACAGGAAAAAACAACATGAAACGGAAGAAGAATAAATTCTCCAATCGATAACTTGCACTATCTTGAACACTACAGATTTTAATTAATCGATTCCAGTACAGAAGACAATGTTACGAAAACAAACTACGAATAGAGAATCTTCTGTAGGTATATATCCCTGGTAGAATTATTAAAGTATCGGAATCAGAAATTGAACAGCTTAACAATAGTTCTTTGGATCTTATAGTAATATAGAAAAATAGCAAGCAAACATCCTCATCAAAGAATGTAATCCCAAGAAAAAACAAATTCACACATAAGAACGTTCTCAGCGACACATTCCACTCCAAATGAACCCCACAACAAAAGTGCATGATAAACAAATCCAGAAAAGCGAATATCATAACCAACAGAAAAATCAAAACCAACAAAAAACTCCGACTTTTAGCTTAACCAAAACCCAAAAGTGAGACATAAAGCACTACAATAACCTAAACAATCAGATCTCTACTACTTGATCGAATCCAACTGAAAAACAAGAAAACATCCACCATTTCTCACCAAAAGAAGACAGGTACTGAAGGAATCAGAGCTATTGCGTACAGATGTGAAGGAGAAATAGTAGAAGGTTTCAAATTGAGTTAGCAGATAATATTAGAATCGAGATCCGGTTTGTAAAGAGCGAGAGCGAGAGTTGAGGAAAAATGGTCTTTTGTTAGTGTGACTATTGTGGAGAGATATTGTTCAGTGTAATGATTATAGTAATAAATAAACGGGAGGGGAAAGAAAAGAAAAGAAATGCGTGAAATCACGGCAGCATGTCGCCCACCGAGGAGTGGGTTCTACATGACCCGACTCCAGTGTAGATAACTTCAAATTTGCATACATTTTTTTATGGAAAATTATTAATCAAGAGGTTTTATCAACTTGAGATGTTCGGATTTTCTTTCTGAAACGCAAAATTTTAGTGTTTTTTTTTTGGTTATGGGATAATTATAGCAAGAGAAGGAAGTACAATGTAAAACAAAAAGGTGCAGTTCTCCTCTCTGAGCTCATTGATCCGGTTTGGTTCACTTCGCATTCGTTTCACAAGCCATTGACGAATCGAAAGTAACCGAACCGGTGCGGACTGTACTAAAACCCTGCATCTGCTACTACCTCTGCAACGCCGCACTTGTTCATTTTTCGTTTCTGCTCGCAGACATGGCTTGCTCTCGTGTCGCCAAGTCTTCTTTCTCCCTGCGGAATTTTTTCGAATGCCTCCATGCCAACTACTTGTCTTCAGCTCGATTGACGGGGAGGGGACGGGCTTTCTCGAACCTTCTAACCGATAATCTCTTTCCAACTCGAAGTTTCAGCGCAGAAGCATCGAGTTCGGAGCAGATGAATCTGATCAAGGAGCTCAGAGAACGCACCAGCGCGCCGATCAAAGATGTGAAAGCCTCTCTTGTTTGCTGCGATTGGGACATTGGTGAGTTTGTTTTTTCTTTTAATTGAATTGATGCGCTAGCTTGATTAACGGATTTTTTTTTTTGGTCTTCTTTGTTTTGTTATTCATTGAATTTTTCTATCAAAATTAACTGTTGACATGTTCATTTTAATATTCCAAGTTAGTTTTTTCTGTTAATTTGCTATATAAATAAAGTTTGAGATTGGATAATTGGGAAGCTGGTAAACAACACTATAGCTTACAACGCAAAATATTGCATATTTGTTGGTTGATGTATCACTAGATGATTCGAGAAATTCAAATGTTTTTCATCTCACTTGTGGGATTTATGTAAAGTTGGAGAGTTGGGAGCATAATAGCTATACTTTGTTTGGATTTGTGCTTGTTTGTATAGAATTGAAGTTTGATAATTGGAAATGTCATACAGATGCTGCCCAGAAGGATTTAAGAAAACGTGGGGTGGTTTTGGCTGCAAAGAAGTCGTCAAGGACAGCAACTGAAGGACTACTAGCTATTGCGCAAACAGACAATAAGGCTGCTGTGGTTGAGCTGAACTGTGAGACAGACTTCGTAGCGAGGAATGATATATTCCAGTACTTGGTTAGTGTTTTATCAATATGTAGAATGATCTTGATGCAATACTCTCTGTTTTATCATCTCTTAGGGATGTGTGTGAACATTTAAGTATTGTGATATCTTTGTCAAGTTTATTGGCTGAAGTATTGGAAGTCTTTGGTATGTAACATACGGTTGACTACTTGCTGAAAGATCATTCCTATGTCAACCTCCATCCAGAAACTCATTATTTGACAGGTGATTGGACCTTAGCCTGATACAGTACAGTGGATGACTTGTAGATGGTAGGTTCACATATGTTACCTACCCTTGCGTCAAGTTTCAGCCAGCCCTATCTTTTAGCTAGTTGCAATGTCTGAGCCACAAAACTAACTTTGGTTATCCAGCCTTATCTTGATAATCATAGGCTCCAAACTAAAAGTAAATTTGTGCCATTTCAGTGTCCTGTAACTTTTGTTATGCGACATCACAATATACGGACCCTATGGAGTATTCATGACCTTAACTCATGTACTTTATGCTCGGTGATTGTTGCTCTAGTTTAGCATGGCCTGGCCTTGTTTGATATAGTTGTTGTGTGAACACATCGTTTGAACCTTTCCTAAGAACAATTGATGGCGCCTTATCTGAAAAACCAATTGTCATAGGGTGAAGTACCTTCTCATGTTTATTGATTTCTTGCATTGACAACCATGATGACTACTTTAAGTAGCAGCTTTCAATTGCATTGTCGTACATAGTTTTTTATGTCTAGCTACTTCGGTGGTCAGCATGCTCGGAGAGTTGGACTTTTAGATGGCAGATCTCTTTGTTTCACCCTTATTAGAGTCTGACATGCAGCTTGGCTGTATCAACCTGCTGTTCCTATGCTTAAGTCACCGTCATTAGACTCTACAGTTGATATCTTGTGTAATTGATGGGGCTATAAGCCATACCATATTTGTCTTGTATTTGATGTCGAACTATAGTCAAGTTCACCCCAGCTGCTGCTATTCTGCTGATTAGAATTAGTGCATCTCCTATTTCGATTTTAGCCATTTCAACGTACGTAGTTTATGTCTTATT
This sequence comes from Acanthochlamys bracteata, assembly GCA_019914995.1. Taxonomy (NCBI): domain Eukaryota; kingdom Viridiplantae; phylum Streptophyta; class Magnoliopsida; order Pandanales; family Velloziaceae; genus Acanthochlamys; species Acanthochlamys bracteata. Next base: position 4,670,055 of record CM034143.1, read on the forward strand.
TCAAACTGATGCTTTTGAGCTATTTGTGGCAATTTCTTCTTCTGTGAAATTATGTGGACAAATTTATAAGTACATTCTTTATTCAAACTTGAAAAGCTACTTGAAGAATGATGATGATTATTGGACCTCAAGATTCAATTCTAATGTTGACTTTCTGTCAACGGCTAAAATTTGTTTGTGTCAATGCCAGTTTGGTGCCTTCGTTTGCATTGTCTAAGGAATTTACTTTGGTGTGTGTTTGTCTTCCTTCATTGCACCCCTTTATTTTTCTACATACCTAATCTCCTGCTGAAATAAGCCTTGATTATAATTGTAATATGATTCCATAGAGAAGTACTCCCTCATATACCCTTCGCTCTTACTTTTCTTATAAATACTCTCCACATGTTACAAATAGATGTAGAGGTTAACTAAATCACATCAAATATGCAAGATGAAAACTAAAAACTTTTTTCTTATGCTTGTCGGCTTGTCTTATCTCTAAACTACTTTGACCTTTGTTTAAAATGATCATTGTGGCCTTTAGTTTCTCTAAGAGAAAGAATAATGTTCTCTTCATATTAGTGTATCGCTGATTCATTGATGGAATTCTTTCACTAACTTACCTCACTATTGTTACTCAAGAGAACTAGTTACTCAGAAAAGGTTTCCCTTGTTACTACTTGCAATTATACTGAATCGGCTTTACTATCTTAGTTTTTAAATTGGTAAGGGAAGGTAGCTTTTCTTAAAAACTTTTATTTCTTATTTTTCAGGCTTCTTCATTGGCAAGGCTTGCTTTAACTGCAGAGTTTTCTGATCAAAATATTCAAACTGGTTTTCACTTTGGTCCCGAGTTTTTGGAGGTATTTCACCTGGTAGTCTATTCTTTTTTTAAAATTTTTAAATTTTTTTAAGCATACATCTCTTGTATATTTATGAATTGCGATATTTGTTGCTTTCTCCATTAGCTCATTTTTAATGGAAGATAGTCATTTGATATGTTTGTCTTAAGGCACTTTTTTTTCTGTTGATTGCGAACTTTTGATAGTTATATTTAAAGTAGTACTTAAGTGTATGGAAAGAACTAGATTAGTTTTTGATGGGTGAGCAAATTCAGTTTCACTCAAGTGTACTAGATCTTGATTTAGCATTCTTAACAGAAAAACCCGCTACCATTATTGATAACAGAAGTGATGAAGAAAGATCTTTACATAAGGATTAAGAAAGATCAAAGAGACTAAGTTTAATGTTTATGCGAATGACTATTGCAAAGAACATTAATTCAATCTTCCGAACATTGGAAGTGCTAAGAAATTCATGAAATTTGTGGAAGAGCCCATTCTTTCGACATGTTCAATAAATCTTCATGAAATTAAGTTTATGCATTGATACTCTTAGATAATGTTTAATTTGTGCTTTATCGATAATGTGTATAGATTATGTTATCTTTTGTGTTCGCATGCTTGCATGCACATGCTTTCTCTTTCTTTTAGTCTATGTTTGAGTTCTTGCTTGTTTAGAAACATGACTTTAATTTATTCGGTTTGGATTCCTTTATAAGTAGGAGCATGGGACTTGTTTATGTAAGTCTTAATTTATTTTTTTGTTGGAATTCTACTAACTTTTATCTTCTATAGTTGAGATTCTTTGTGATAGCTAATATCGCTTATATACTAAGCTGAAAATCTTAGTAGTAGCTAGTCATCCTTGTTCCAATCTCTATCTCTATTACGTTCATATTATGTGTTAGATGTAGTGATATAAGAACTTAGCTTACGTGCAAGAATCAGATGTGTATCCAAGCATGTGGATGAAGCATCGACTTGAGAACTTGATCTTTGGAACATTGACAGATGCGCTTAGGGCAAAAGATAACAATGCATACAGTACTTGCAATTATAAAATATCTTATGTAAAATCTAAGAATGGTTGATTTTTCTCATAAGTTGGGTTCAGGTTTGACTCAGCGTCATGGAAAAAAATGGAAGAGGTGGTGACAATTAGTCATTTGTCAGTCTTCTCGCTAAATAGAATAATAGTGGTGGAAGGAGCAGAGCTGCTGCATGATGAAGAAGATGGTAACGGTGCTTCACTGACAAATTTGCAACCTGGGTGGTAGGTGAAGGTTGTGTTTTTCCCTTTTTTTTTGGTGGTTAGCATGGGGGTTGTGGCTTTGCTGGGAAATTAAAGTAGTTGAGGTGACAAAAGGAGAAAAAGATTATGGTAGCAGGCTGTTGGTAGAAAAAGATGGAGACGCTGCTGGCAGCAATATTGGTGCAAAATAGTGTCAGCGATAAGGTTGGGACAGGTGGGAATGAGAAGTTATCTGAGTAGAGAGCAAGGAAAAAAACAAACAAAAAAAAAATATTAGTATACGTGGGATCTTATGTATTAAGTGGCGGCCCTTATGGCATTTGGTATGTTTTACAAAAACAGACTCCACCAGTTGATTTTTCAAACCATGATATTGGACCAATGCCATATTATACTTCACCATACCTATCTTTCACTAACCAGTGATTCTGTTTAATTTTACCGTGGTTCCTAAACGACAAAGGTATTTTGCAAAATACTATACCTTCCCAAGCCGAACCTTGGCATCTCTTGATAAATATGGAACTTTCACTCTCATTGGACTAGAAGTGCTTTTGAAAGAGATAGATTATGCATTCTATTCTTAGAAAGCTTTTCTTAGTTGTTTCACATTTTCATTTTGCAGAATATGAAAATTAGCTTAGGTCATCAGAAGCTAAATGGTGAAACAAAAGTTCAAAGTGCAGTAACAGAGGTTGCTGCTATGGTTGGGGAAAATGTAAAGTTGAGAAGAGGTTTTACTCTTGCTGCGTCTTCCCATGGTGTAGTCTCCTCTTACCTTCACACATGCCCTCAACCAGGTATTCTATTTGCTTTTCTGCTTTATTTTGATGATCTTGCTTACCTGTTTTATGAAGAATTAATTTGCACAAAGACTGCAATTGGTGACCTTCTAATCTGATGTGTGCATTACAAGAGGTGCTTACGAGAAAAATTTTCAAGCAAGGGTTTAACATTGATTAATAGTTATTATACTGTTGAGAAAAGTTTAAGTTTTTTTTATTCAGATGCATAACCTAATTCAGATGCAGACCCTATTTTTGTTTTACAGTTTAATAGCATATGAAGGAGCTCCATTTCTGTCAGCATAGCTAGCATATTTGATTGCTGACAGTGAATTAACCTAATTGTGCATGTGGTTCCACTCTCTAAACATACATTACATGTAAACATATTTGAAAATATAGCTGCGTGTATAGTCACGAGGATGTAAATTGTGTTATTGATTATGGATATAGTCATTTGCATAAGAAAAGTCATTCTTCTGGGAAAGTCATTCTTTTTTACTTTGTAAATTCAGTTCCTCTTGTTCATTGATATTCGTGTTTATGGTATAGAAACTTGTCAGTAACTATTTGGCATGACCAGGTTTGGGTCGTATAGCTGGACTAGTAACTCTAGAAGTTGAAGATGCCAAAGTCCCAATTGATGCTCTTAAGCCTGTTGGTTCAACATTGGCCATGCATATTGTCGCAGCCAAGCCCCTTTTTTTGTCAAGAGACCTTGTATCTTCCAAAGCAATAGAGAGTGAACGTGAGATACTTACAACCCAGGTAAAGTGGTGTACTGCAAGAGACTTGTAAGCTTTGACTGTTCTCACATTTAAGATGCTGTAATTTGTGGATTTGGGAATTAAACTGCTGCAAAACTATATGAACCTTGATCAACTATCTAATATTAGACTAAAGTAGTACTTACCTGTGCACACCATGATTAAAATTGTGCCTCATGGAAAATAATTGGGCTATCAGTGAACTGTATAATGATCTGTCACATTTCTAACAAGCAGCTTCTTCACTTCTGTACGTGTACATCGACACAAAAGCTTTCTGTGTTGGCGTGTTCAAATCATGTCTTGCTGACTCATTATGTCCTTAGTTTACGGACAAATTAGAATTTGATGGTGAAGTTCCCCTTTTGAATGTCATTATTACTTTGGTGAAATGTAGGAAGAGCAAGAAGCATGTTTCTAATGGAAAAAATGAAACTGGAAGCTATTTTTCGTGTTTGAAATTAAATCTCTTAAGTAGGGGCCACCTCTCTTTTGGCAATATGAGGGTTTTAAGTCCCCCTCTCCTTTGGCGATATTGAGGGTTTTAAGTCCTATTATAATCCTGGAGGAAAGTAAAAAAATACAAAAATGGGGACCTTTTGCTGTAGCTTTGTTCTTGTATAAGCTTACACTTTGGTGCTTGTGGAAAGTAGTATATCAATTTGATACCTCTGCTTACTTTCCCCTTCTTTTCCAATTAAACTTGTAGTTTACTTCTTCAGTGTTTGGGAATTACAACCTAGTTTGTGTGTGCTGCACATCCTGGTGAAACCAACATACTTCTTTGTAGGTAGACATGATAGAGTGCTTTTTATGATTTAAGCATGCATCTTTTCACAATAATTCTTAAATGATCATATCAGAAGGTACATGCAATCTTATGGCAAGCGTACTTGTTCAGATACTCATCAACCTCTGTAGTCAAATACTTCACTAGGATGCAGTGCAGTAATACATTTGTTTTTGTGTACAATCTCAGGCAGAAAGTTCAGGGAAATCTCAGATGGCAATTGAAAAGATGATTGAGGGCCGTTTGAGGAAGTATTTCGAGGAAGTGGTCTTACTGGAACAAAAGTTTGTAATGAACGACAGTATCAATATCAAGGTTTGTGGAAAATAAGATTAATGTGATTTACTTTTGTTAGTGCTTTGTAGTCCTTTTCCATCTTAAGGTGGATAATTTTTCTAAGATGGTGGACAATTCTTCTGCCTCGTCAGTTTGTTTTCTGTACCAAAGCTTACTCTAGCTTTGAGTTGATAGTGATACTTATGCAGGCTGTACTGGATGATCTATCAAAACAAGTGGGCACTCCTGTGAAAGTTGGCAGTTTCCTCAGAATGGAGGTGGGCGAAGGGATTTAAAGGTAATTGAATTTACACCATTAATATTCAATACAATTGTTTCTGGTTGGCCCTCTTCTGGAAATGGCTCTTTCAACAGCTACGTCAAAAATTTTGTGAGGTAGCTGTGCTTGGCCCTGGCCCCTCTTCTCTATGTCACGGTATGACTATTTTGGCTATTCTCCCCATCGAAATTACCTTAGTAAAATGCTTTTTGTCTAGGTAAATTTATCTTGTTGATAAGCAAAGTCTGGAGTAAGATAGAATACTATAGATATAAGATAGTTGGCATAAATCTAGAATAGGTTAGGGAATACTCTAGAAAGATGGAGACTTTTGTAAGGAATATTTTGTAAGAACTTTCCGGACTACGTATTCTCCACCGTCCGATCAAAGCGATCTCCACCGTCCGTTGAGGAGGTGGAGGAGCTATAAATAGGAGGGCAAGGATCCCTATTTGGATCATCAAGCAAATCAAGCATTTCAACCAAGAGTTATACCAAACCAAAGTAATATAAAACTTTCCTTCCAAAAGCTCTCTTCAAGTGTTCCTTACTTTCCCTCTAGTCCATTCAAGTTTTCTTAGCTATCTTTAATAGCTCTTTGAAAAAAGGCTGATTTAGCCACAAAGGATCGTGACTAAGTGCCGCACGAGCCAAGGTAAAACTCTAAGCTCGTGACAAGTGGTATCAGAGCCAAGGTTCTGCCAATCAGAAATGGCAAGCGGAAGTGATGTTGCCATCCATGAGGGAAGGGAGATTGAAAGGAGAGCTCCCGAGAGCAGTCGCAAACGAAAGGAGAAGTCTAGGGACGTAATGGCAGATGTGAACGCAAGGCTCGCTAGGGTAGAGCGTGCGGTGGCCGATAAGGTGGACCAGTTTGAGGAGTTGGGCCAAAGCATCGAGAAGCTCGAGAAGGGACAAGAAGAGCTTCGTGGGGAGATGCAAGGTGCCTTGAACGTGGTGGCCGAATCATCATCTCGCCAAGATAAGGCCCTTAAAGACTCTCTCTTGGGTGATGTAGACGTTCTTAGAAGGAAAGTAGCGACTCTCAGAGAAGAGGTCGCAAGGTTGGCCACCGAATTGAGGGATGTTCGAGGGGATTAGGCACTTTGCAAGATGACTGTTACGCAAGGGGCAGTTTCCGCCGTACCCTCAACTTCGACTCCTTCGAAGGTGGATGTTCCAAGACCCAAGGCGTATAAGGGTGCGCGGAACGCGAAGGAGATTGATAATTTTCTTTGGAGCTTGGAGCAACTCTTTAGGAGTACCGGCATCACGGAGGATGCAGGTAAGATCGATCATGCCACTCTTTACCTTGAGGATACCGCAATGGTATGGTGGAGGAGGAGGCATGCCGAGATCGAGAAGGGGACTTGCACCATTGCCACCTGGGAAGAGTTCAAGAGAGAACTCAAACGGCAATTTTATCCGGTGAATGCTGAGGATGAGGCAAGGGTAAAGCTTCGGCGCTTGACCCATCGGGGCAGCATAAGGGACTATGTCAAGAAATTTTCAGAGTTGATCTTAAAGATCCCTGATTTTCCAGAAATGGAGGCCCTTTTTACTTTGATGGACAGACTACAAATATAGGCCCTTTTTACTTTCATGGAAGGGTTGGCCAGACGATGAGTCGAGTTGGGAGCATGAAGATGACTTATGGCCATTCCACCATAAGATCTAAGAGTTCCGCTACAGCTCCACACAACCGCGATGAGGGCATCACGAAATAGGTGGGGAAGAATGTCATGGTATGGCTATTTTAGCTATTCTCTCCATCGAAATTATCTTGGTAAAATGCTTTTTGTCTAGGTAAATTTATTTTGTGCATAAGTAAAGTCTAGAGTACGATAGAATACTCTAGATATAAAATAGTTGGCATAAATCTAGAGTAGGTTAGGGAATACTCTAGAAAGGTAGAGATTTTTGTAAGGGATATTTTGTAAGAACTTTTCGAACTACGTATTCTCCACCGTCCGATCAAAGCGATCTTCACCGTCCGTTGAGGAGGTGGAGGAGCTATAAATAGGAGGGCAAGGACCTCCATTTGGATCATCAAGCAAATCAAGCATTTCAACCAAGAGTTGTACCAAGCCAAAGTAATATAAAACTTTCCTTGCAAAAACTCTCTTCAAGTGTTCGTTACTTTTCCTCTAGTCCATTCAAGTTTTCTTAGCTATCTTTGATAGCTCTTTTGGGAAAAGGCTGACTTAGCCACAAAGGATCATGACTAAGTGCCGCACGAGCCAAGGTAAAACTCTAGGCCCGTGACTTGAGGGTATAAATAAGAATCTATGAGATGCGAATTGTGATAGGACGTGACTGGTGTGATGACCTGAAACTGAAGATATATGTCGCCACCAAATTTAACGTTTACCTTAGTTAGTATTTGTTGTTGTCGTCATTTCTTGATAACTATTTATCTGATACAATGTGATAATCAAATAACTCTTTTGAAATTCAAAGTTCATTTTCAGCACACACACCCACCCTACAGTATCTCAAGCCAGTCCTGTCCTACAGTACACCTAAGAAAGGACGGGACCAAATATCCAAAGTTAGAGTTAAAAACGTATTGCAACATTGCTGGCTGCAATGCTGACTACTTCATACAACCGCTGCTACGTTGAAATAGTTTACCACAGATTTTAAGTTTGGTAAAATGTTTTACTGGCTATAGAATTACTTAAAGCAGAGGATTTAAGGGATGCCAGAATGCCACCCTACTGTTTAATTAGATTGTTTTTTTTAATATTTAGATATTTCTTTTTAATTTGAAAGATATGGGTGAATTGTACGTTATTGATTCATTATAAAAAAAAATGGCGAACTCCTTTCCCAAAAGAATCCCAAAAGTCCTTTACTCCAAAAAGCTCTACTTTTAAGGTAACCCAATACTTTTTAAGTAACCCCAAACAACCCCTTCATCTTTTGGAAACATTTGTATAGGTAAGTTAATATCAAAGTAAACAAGATTGGACCTGGTTCTTTCAAGTATGAATCTAAAGGAAGCACCTACAATAATGTGTTACTTTAATCATGATTTGGATTATGATTCTAAAATTTTGCTGAATAGTAGTGCTCATATGACTAGCTTAGTTTTGAGATGATCATTTTCTTTCATGGAAACTTGCAACATCCTACCTATTATGCCAACTACCTTGTGTACATCAGCGATTGAGGATTAGGGGTGTAAAACTGTAAACGGGTTGAAGTCAGAGCAAATCCAAGCAAGATTCAGACCTGAATTTTAAATCAAGTATGTGGATCCACACCTGAATTTGAACCTGACAAAATCTTAGCATCCATATTTAGATCCGTACCCTCGAAGAAATTGGATGCAGAGAGGTTCAGGCTTTTCATAAATAAAATTTTTAACCATCTAATTGAAGAAAAATAGACCAATAAATAACTTTAACTTAATGTGTAGTTACCCCCATATACAAAAAAAAATATAGGTATGAATATTTCGGGTTCTGAGTTTGGTACTTGGGTATGACATACCCCTTAGGATTTAGCAAAGATCCAAATCCAAAGCTTTAAGGATTTGGGTTCATTTTTTTAGGATCCATAACCTTTAAAAGTACTTCTGATTGGGTCGGGTTATGGGGTATTCGAGTAACATTTACTCCCCTATTGAGAATCTTTGGTGAATATTCAGTGTATTCATCTCTACAATAAACATGATTGAAGTGCTTGCTGTATTGGTTTGCTTGGCAGGATGTCTGATGCTGCCGGTCAGGCTGCTTGAAGGAGCTAGAATCTGCATTTAGAAGAGAATGCTTCATAGGAATCACTATTAGCTATTGAGAATACTTTCTGCAACTTCAGTACTGGTTTTTCTGGAAGTAGCTCATTATTACAGAATTACTTTTGCAGGTAGTTTCACTTAATCGACTCAGCTTCCGATCATCATACATATCTCATTACTGACCATGCAACTTATCCTCCAACACTGGTAATATACCTAGCACTTAAAAATCCACACTATAAGAATGCAAGTATCTCAACAGCTTGTCATGTTTTACAATAACAGTGTGATTATGAATTTTTGTTACAGCTAGTAATACTTTCCCCGCTGCAGTTTTGTTTATCCTAAATAGTTTCCTTTACCCATTATTCGCAGGATTCAGGTAGGTTATTATTCATATTGAGGGATACCTTGCTAGATCGTTAATGCTGTTCACTCGATCTAAGCTTTTGAACTTCAATTGTGTAATGTTGAGACCAATTTGTCTTAAATTTTGTTATGTCATTTTATTTGTATTGCAAAGAGTTGGTTTATTCTATTCTCTAATATTATAATGCGGTGTCTCGTGATTTGCTGCAATTATTCGTCTTAAGCATATTCGTTCAGCAAACTGGAGCGTTTGTGAAGTAATGGAATTTTAAACTGGAGAATAACAACTGTATTTGGAGATGATGCTAGAATATTATTTCTGTATATGTAAACATAGATCTGTATGGTAATCTTATACTTTATTCCAGAAGAAAGCAAAATTTCAATGCTAGATAGATAGATATGTATGGTTAAAGGGAGCACCGAAGGATGGAAGAAAAATTGGAAGTTGCTTAGGTGGACGAAATTTGTTTGATTTCTATTTTTTTTTATTATAAATTTGTTTGCTTTGTTTGCTCTGCTTTTTCTATTTCTTTTTGATTTTGAAGTCAGTGCAAAAAAATGAAATCTAAAAGAAATCAATTTTCTAAAGAAATTAAAAGTATAAAACTATCTTATAAAAGTTTTGCTTGCCAACAAGGTTGTGGTAATATTTGGCACTACTTTTACTGTTTATTTTATGTTTTTAGCTATTTGTTTTTTAAACATTTTGTATTATTTTAAAAAATTTTAAAAATAAAGATGAGTTATATCTCATGATATTATTGTATTTATAATTTTATTTATAAATTAAAAAAATAAATTTGTTTCTATAAGTTTTACTAAAATATTTTATTTTCAATAGTTTTTTTTAAGCGATTCTGGGTGCGTTTGGGATTGCTTATGAAATAGAGCTTTTTATGAAATGGAAGGTATTTTTATCATTTTTGAAAAATGAGCTTTATTTTAAAAAAAAATAAAAGTATGCAATAAAAAATATTTATTATATATAATTTTTTTATATTTTTTAAATTTTTAAATAAATTTTTTAAATATTTATAAAATATGTATTGAAAAATATGAAATGAAAAATTGAAAAATTTGGTTAGGGAAAAGTAAAAATAAACGCACCCTAGCGTCTCCTATATTGTGCAAGCAAATATCAAGCATGTGGATCAAAAAGCTACTAGATATTCTTATCTTCTTTTTTTGTTTTTCCGTTTTCTCCCGTTTTGATGATTCGACCAAGCTTTTCTTGAATAGACACTTCACTAGGCTATTTAAAGGTAGCAGGAGTAGCAATTTGTTAAGATATGATTTCAGAGGTGGCAGCTATTACACTTATGTTTATCTCCAAATATTTTCACATTACTCTTTATACTGTAAACTGTTTGTTACGGAAAAAATAAGAGCCAGAATATCAGTTACGGGGTAATGCAATATTTTCACACTCCATGCCCCAACCCCACGGTAGGACTCTTGCTAAAGTTAATTAAAAATATGTAGTTCTCTACAAAAAAGACTCAGATAAATCCAACAAAAGTTGGGGAGCGCTTCTATACGAGGGTAAGCAAATTTCGATATGATCCGAAAATTCGATCCGAAAAAGTTAATTTCGGATCGATCCGAAAATTATCCGAAAATTTTAAACAGATTCGGATCGGGTTCGGATTGATCCAAAATTGATCCGTTTAATCTGTTTAATTATTTATATAGTATATATTATTTAATAATTAGAAAATAATAGCAAAAAATTTGAATTAATTTGTATATATATTTTTAAATTTATTTTAATTTAACTAATGTTTATTTTATTTATAAATTTTGTCAAGATTAATATTTTTTTTTAAATATATCATAATTAATAATTTTATATGTTATTATTAAAAATCAGTATTCATTATTTTTATTTTAATAATTTTAATTATTAAATGGGTGGATCTGAATTTGATCCGGTTATAAATAGGTTGAGTTAGAGTTAATAATTTTGACCCATATAAATAAATAGATCGGGTTAGGGTTGAATAATTTTGATCTAATTATTTTATGGATCGATTCGAAACCGATCTAGGAGTCCGAATTGCCACCCCTATCTGAAGGTAGGAGTCCGAATTGCCATTTGTAAGGGGAGGGCCTTTGCCTTTGTGAATAATTACAGTGTGGGTCTCATTTAGCAAAATACTCATGTTAAAGAAAATGTAAAATTCACCAACTCTAGATTAATCAGAGTAGAAAAAGTATTTTCATTTGATTTCGTAATTTGGAAGTGATTTAAGAAAGAAAAAGAGGCGCCACGTAATAGAAGGTTGCATCATACGAGGGCAAGCAAAAACAGAGGTGGCACCGCTCGAATCCCACAGCTCTGATAACACCGACTGCGCGTGCCAGAGACTTCCCACATTTCACTGATTTTCCTCTCTCTCTCTTTCTCCCTGTATATAAATAATAACCAAAAAATTTAATGAAATTTCATTGTTTCTTCACTGTGCTTTTGAATATATTTTGATCTTCGGTTAAATGTGAGTAATTAATGCAGTCGTTTGTTGATCTTCAACTGAAGTGAATCAGAAAATTTTCGGATTCTTCAACAACATTCGAACGTATTCCAGTTTCGCTTCTCTGTAAGTAGAATCAATCTCTCTTCTATTAAGATCAACCTTTTGATTGATTTTGTTTCATTAATTTTGTATCGGTCAATCAGTTATTAATTGTTCTAAACTGATTCATGCTACTTTCTAATTTGTATTTTTTTTTCAAAATTACCATTAATGCTTTTGTTGCTCAGGAGTTCGAGGTACTGGTTTATTCTTTCTCAGTTCTTAACCTGTGTTGTTTCTGTAAGTAATCATGGAGTCATTTGAGAGCATGATTTGAATGGATTTGCAGTAAATCTTTTAAGTCTTGTGAATCAATATTAGTTCCTTCAATAAAATCTTGTAGTTTACAGTTCTAATGTTCTGTGTTGTTAAACATTCTGTGAGCTATCCAAGAAATAGAACTGTAATTTAAGTGTGTCCATGCTCTTAAACTATAGTTGTATTATTGTGGAAACATTAGCTTATGAAGGTCATGCTTCAATTTTCGTGCAGGTAAGGACCTGGCTCAATGGGTCTATGTTAGTGTAATTGATACCTGTGCTACTTTAGATATCGCCTTTTAGTTGTGTGTTAGAGTTATTGCTGCGGGCAGTAATACTTGTAGTCTTTTGGAAGCTGGTTTGTCTAGCCTCACTGCAAAAATGTCAGGTAAGATGTACTGGTTAAGGGGTCGTTTTGGGATTGCTCAAAATAAGGAGCTTCTGGTGACAAAAGCGCTTTTTTTGGAGGAATTTGGAAACGAGTTACTTTTATTTTTTAGCTAAAAAAAAAAAATATATGTAATGATTCTATGACATATGATTTACCATGTCTTCCATATTTTTAGAAAAATTTTAGATTACTGTAGAAGGTTCCTTGGGAAACCAAACCTGAAAAGGATTCTTTTTGAAGCTATGATAAGCAATGCCAACAAGCCGTAATCATGGAGTGATTTATTTACTGATGTGGAATACTGAAATTGAAAGAACTAGAAATGCTCGCTGACTTCGTTTGCTCTTATTGCATTGAACGGTATGAAGGATGGCAAGGCCATGATGAGAATAAGGAGAGGAAGCCAGAAATGGAAATTTCTGAGGAGGAGAGGAGAACATCAAGAATAAATTCATTGAAGAAAAAGGCTTTAAGTGCTTCTTCCAGATTAAGTCGTTCGCTTAGGAGGAAAGGGAAACGGAAAGTGGAGTACAATGCTGCTTCTATTTCTATTGAAGATATCAGGGATGTGGAAGAAGAGAACTCTGTCCAAGCTTTTCGGCAGGAACTCATTGCCCGAGATTTATTGCGAGATAGCCTCGATGACTATCATACCATGCTCAGGTTCTTTTTTCTTTTCAAAAGTTGTGTTTTTCTTTTCTTTAGGGTTGCATAGTCCTTAGTAAATAATCTTCATTTGCTACAACCTTTCCTTCTATACATTGATGAATTACGAATACACATGCACTAAGCAAATCCTAGATCTGATTGTTGATGTGTATAACACGATACTTTTTGTTCCAAGATTATTTGGAAATTTATGCTTTCACCTTTACCGATCAATATTTACGTGTGTCTGTTTGAATTATTAAACCGTTTTTGCAGATTTTTGAAAGCTAGGAAATTTGATATTGAGAAAACAATTCAGATGTGGGCTGAGATGCTTCGTTGGAGAAAAGAATATGGAACTGATTCCATATTGCAGGTAAAGCCTCTGTACTTCCTCTGAGATGCTTTTGTTTATTTTAGAAGTGTGTGCTGTGTATTCCTAAGATGGGGTTATGAATAGGGAATCAAAAAGTAGCCTATTGTAGATGAAGTGTCAAAAGCATGGGGCTTGGTAGTGCCAAGGAGGAGCACAACACTGGCAATAGACTAGAGCTAAAAGTGACAGGCCTTTTTGCCCATTCTGGTGCATTTGCTGCCTGCCTCCATCAACAAACCATAGTCTTTTCAAAAAATCTGGCTTATTCACCTCAAAATTCTGAATGTAATTTAGCAAAATGTGGTGATACAAATTGATTGTAACAGTTATTTTGTAAGAGGTAAGAATGGGCCATCTACCAGCCCATGGTAGAGATGATAGTACCATCATGGAGTCCATAGTATTATAACGGAGCTCTCCATTTAGTTGTAAAACAATTTTAGCTAAGCTACAAGCAACATGTTGAGAGCATCTCTATGAAGTTCTACTGCGCTCAAGTATGATGGATAATATAGTTATATATGTTATGCTTGCATGAGATACTTTCATATATTTTTCCTTCTTCATACGTGCAACTGTTCGATTCCATTTTTGTCTTTCTAGTTGCTTGTGAGATAATTATAAATAATACAAAACTAGGCCAAACATAGAGACAAACCAACTTGTGATTAATATAATACTGCTGCAACCAACTATAAGAGCTTTTTAATAGCCAGTTTCTCTTCAGTATTATAAGATCAAGACATCTACTCACTCTTACCATGGCAGGATTTTGAATTTGAGGAGCTGGATGAAGTTCTTCAGTATTATCCACAAGGTTATCATGGGATTGACAGAGAAGGGAGGCCTTTGTACATAGAACGGCTGGGGAAAGTTGATCCAAGCAAACTTGTCAGTATCACCACAGTTGATCGCTTCATAAGGTACCATGTGCAAGAATTTGAGAGGTCCTTTAAGGAAAGATTCCCAGCATGTTCAATTGCAGCCAAAAGGCGTATTGATTCGTCAACAACGGTCTTGGATGTTCAAGGAATTGTACGTGTCTTAACAAGTTTAATGTTATTCATTTTAAATTGATCAACTTAACTTGAGAGTACCCTTTTTTTTTAGAAATTTGATATTATAAAATGACATGCTTCTTGAGTTTTTTCTAGTAAAAATTCTCTTGTGGTGCAGGGTATGAAGAATTTCACTTCAACAGCACGAGAACTCTTGCTGAATTTGCAGAAAATAGATAGTGATTACTACCCTGAGGTGTGCCATCTTTAAAAAACATAGTGTGTCCTCCTTAGTGCAGCCACTCTTCTCTTATGATCTTACTTGTGTGACCATGCGTATAGACTCTGCATCAGATGTTTGTAGTTAACGCTGGTAGTGGCTTTAAGCTCCTGTGGAACACTGTAAAGAGTTTTCTTGATCCTGACACAGCTTCAAAAATACATGTAAGAGCTAGTGGTTAGCGCCCAGTATTTTTGTACCTTTTATTGTCCTCCTTGAATTTGACAGAAGTCACGCACTTGCGCTTGTGTGCAGGTACTTGGAACAAAATATCATAGTAAATTATTTGAGGCCGTGGATCCCAGGTTAGTGTGTCCGTCTCTCTTAGAATTGATTTTGCCTCTTTTGACATGGTGTTAATATTAGGTCTTCTGCCCTCTTATAGTCAACTGCCAGACTTCTTGGGCGGCACCTGTAGATGTCCTAGTGAAGGAGGCTGTCTAAGGTCTAATAAAGGACCATGGAAAGACCCTGAAATTATTAAGGTATGAACTTTTGCTACACTCAACACTGCATTGAATACGTTAAGATGGACCAAATTCGAATGATATTGATTTTACAAAAAAGCAATTACTTGAAATAAAATTCTTGCAGCTAATGCAAAGTGCTGAAGCTGCTTCTGGGAGGTTCATGAGATATGGATTTGAAAGAGAGCGAAGTGGTGACGGAAGTGGTGACTTCTCTACGATATGCTACTTGAAGGCAAGTTGTATATCCTCATGGCTGTCGTGTCATTTATACATAAATTGGAGCTTTTTCCTTGACTACTTTGTATATAGCAGGAAAGAAATGGTGATGCCTCAAAAGCTGAATCAGGATCAGATATCGATGGCATTACTTCTCTGGAAGGATATAGGAGTTTAGGATGTAATTACTTACCTCCAGTACTTGAAGAAGTAAGTTCTATGGGGAATGATGTCTTCATATCTTTGGCCGTCTGCTTCAAAAGTTGGACAGTCTACCTTTTTGGTGGCTGTAGTTATCAATGTACAATATTTATGCTTGAACTTCCCTTTCAAATTTTGGAATTTCAAATGCATGTGTAGGTCAAGGAACCAGATTCAGTATCCTACTATAGCTGTGATGATCAAGTTACTGTAGCTGATAAAACTGTTGAGCATGGTGCCAGATCTTCCTTGGAGGAAGAACTAAAGGATCAAGGGCAATTATGTGCCAATCAAGTAGGTATGGAGAAAGAACAAATTTATAAGATAATGGTACTTGGAAGTATAAACATGTCTCTGAAAATGTAAGACTTTCTTGCTTGAAAACTTTTCTAGCCAGATTATTATGAACTTCTTTTTGGTTTTATGGTAGCTGTTGGGTGCGTTCGTTTAAACAAGCTTGAGAAATGTTTAACTGAAGTTAGGTCTAATTTGCCTCACTTTAACCTATACAGTAATAAGGGCATCAACTTTGCTTGGCATCATCTTAGTATCTGGTTTCATTATGACCGGGTCTTAGTGAATCCACTAGGATTCATCACCTTATTTCCTTACTGCAATATCACTTTGATTCTTTCATTGTGATTGTAGGTCCATCTTCCTGAAGTCCTTACTACTAGGTAGTTTTGGCTTATGTACAACTCAGTTTAAACTTCTTAACATCTCAACACAATCATGACAAGGCTTTGGTTTCCCATACTACGAACTAATGTTTTCTTGGTGTTTTTTGGTCTTAAATGAGGCTAAGTTATTTCATTGTTGCTTAAAAGGATATTATGTTGCTATGTCTTTTATAGGATTGTATTACCAAATTGTAGTTCACGATATCGGTACTTATGTATCTCGCATGTAATTGTGATTGAGGTGCATTTACTATTTCTTTTTTGCTCATTGAAGCGATTTTTTTTGTTTTTCCTTGGATGAAGTGATAGCTTTTTCCTGAATTACTGTTATACACTAATTATGAAAGTTATTTCTGTAGCATGTCAACATGTCATGAAATGTGCCTATAGTCTTTCATTTTGATATTGTTCTGATAGTTTTCAATGCTGTTCTCCTCTAGAGAATTTGAATACCTCCACCACTACATTGGATGAGCTAGAGAGAAGAAGTATACGTCTAGTGGCGAACTTGTCAGCTCTTTTGTTCAGGATAACGTCTTTTGTTTGGGTTCTACTTGTTGACCGTTGGAGACCTCTTATTGTTAGATATTCTGGTGAACGCAATTCCCATCCAATAGAGCATCAGGGTAAGCAGCCTTTAACATCAGCTCAACTTGATCCATGTTTAAAGCGCATTCAAAGGCTTGAGAAAGCTTATGGTGATATTCGAAGTAAACATGTGGAGATGCCTAATGAGAAAGAGCTTCTACTTTTGGAATCTTGGGACAGGATAAAATCTATAGAATTCGACCTAGAGAAGACAAAAAGAGTAAGCTTCGTAGTCTTACTATTACTTTCTGATTCTATACTTGGAATACCTGCAAATCCTGAGATTCATAAATGGTTGTAGGTCTTGGTTTGTTTGCATTTTTTCTTTCTGTGTATGCATCATTAGATCTTCTTAATTGATCTGATTGTTGTTATGTTTATGACTTAATATCTTGAGCTGTTTGGAATTTAACCTCTTCCTGCTAAGTTGTTTCTGTGCATATTGATTTGTCTTCCTTCAATTGGATATTTGTGATAAGGGCTCTTTGATGACCAGTTTGCTGCTTCTAATCTGAAGAAACTAGCATATAGAGGTTTATGATAATCCTTTAGGTCTCTTCTTTATCTACTTGACTTCTTAGGCACATAGTTTGCACTGCATCATGGGGACTTTAAGTTGGGTTGATAACTACATGGATGATCTCCTGACTGTGAATGAGGTGGCTCTTGGGTTACTACCAAACTTCCATAAAACATGGGCAACTGACTACTTGCATACAATTGCAGCTTATGCATCAATGATGACAAGCATAAGGCCTAGACTTTCAGTGGTGCTATTATTTCACGAGCTGCCTCTAGTTAAGAATGGACTGTTTCCATAGATGCTTCTCTAACTGTTCTCTGATTTGGAATTAGGAGCAGTAGAACTGCAGCAATACCCCCTAAAATGTGTTTCCTGTGTAGGATGAGTTTTGACTCTTCAGAATATAGGTACCTCAATGCTTTTTCCTTTTCGTTGGCTCTTTTGCTTGTCTTTTGTGGTGTTGTTAAAATTCATCTTATTCCAAGTTGAGTTAAACATATGATTCAACATCGGATGCGTCATCATATGAATGGACATCCATGTCTGTAGGAGTTTTTGTTTTCTTATATTGTTACTTGATTGTTAACTGAATGACTCCTTTTCAGGTGTTGCATGCAACGTTGCTCAAGCAACTCGAAATCTGCGAATCTCTACATGCTGTCCAAGCGTCAAAGTTAAGGGTAAGAAAATTTTTTGGAATATAGTAAAGTCTACTGTTGAGTTATTATATTCATGTGTTGCCTTCTCATAAATTTCCTTGATCAGATTGAAGATTCTTATTGATATCAGAGAAGAGTACCTTCTGTTACCATAGGGCTTTTGTAATGTTGGTTATTTGGTGATAATAAATATCTTCTAGAGTTTCACAATACAAGTGATAAACTCTAGTCGACAACTGCCCTTTTAATTTGAGTTCTATTACTTTAAGCCTTAGTAATGTAATAGATGAGATTGACCCGTAGCATTCACACAGTAATGCAGAGGGGCGTGTTCTGTTGATGGCAACAGATGGCAAATGTCGCATGCAATGATAAGCTTCCGATGACATCTGAGATGCGTATAAATGGTGCGATGATTAATCAAAACAAGCTTAGAGTGGAACGTATCATACGATGGTAGTGTTTGACTAGGATGGAACAAGACAACTACAGCATGCCGTCAAGTTCAGTTTTGTGCATAGCAATTTTCAGAAGGGAACAGAAGACTACGGATGGAATTAATAACTTGTTTTCTTATATGTGTGAGCTCAAGGGGCCTCTCGTGTAAATATTGTGTAATGTCTTTTTATTTGTTTTAAATTATCTTTTTTGTATAAAATGTTTTAGGCTTCCTGCTCTTATCCCAAATTCTTCAATAGCTCTGTACTAGCAAGTTTTGATGTACGGCATTTAGAACTCGTCTATGCCTGCTCTGGATCAAACTGCCTGGTCCGTTTTTCATTGAGACCTACTATTGATCATTTACTAGACCGTTTAACTTTTGAAAACAAATTCCTTCCTGTCCTCCGGAGATCCAGGGCGTATTTACCAATTTATTAAACTCTATTTTTTCAAACTCATTTTTAATAAATAAATAAAATTTTTAAATAAATAATTTTTATTAATTTTTAAATTTTTTTTACTATTAAATACAAAATTTATATAAAAAATTACTTTTATTAAATATTTTTAATTTTTAATTTAATTTTAAAATTTATTTTTTATCATGAGAGAAATAACTCTTAGTCCAGTTAGCCAAGCATAATAACATCGACATCGGCAAAACCTGGTTTGTCACTGAAACCAACTGTCATGGTGAAATTCTGCTATGTCTGCTATGAAAAGGTTTTCGCCGTGCTAGCTTGCTCCAAATCTTTCTTAAACAATGAAGACGTAGGCTCGAGCTTTGTAATATTTCGGCATCTCCAATAGTTACATTTTATTTGAGTTTATGTTTAAGCCCGTCTTAGTTTTTATTTATTAAATAGGTTTAGTTTTGTATTGTATAAGTTATTTACGTAGTCTATTAATATAAGCTATATATGTACTTTTTTAATATATGATAATTGTTATCAATTATTATTAATTTTATCATATATATATTTTTAAAAATTTATTTGTTTTATGATATTAGAGTCATTTGCAATTGAGAATTTTCTAAATAAGTTCATTCAAGTAATTTTTTTATCATCTATTTCAAGTGCCCAATAATCGATACTTTTTTATGTAAATGCTGAATCTTTGATTCCATCCATAAATTCGTATTTTTTCTTATGAGTTTCAGTATTGATAAGAATTTGAATTCTATTTTAATCACACTTAAATTTTTTTAACTCGTCTGATCGTCTTTTTCCTATTTCTTATCTCCTTCTCCTGGTCATCGTCGGCTGTAAGTCAGGTCACTTTACAGATAATTGTTTAAGTGCGTTTGGGATGGATTGCATCCCAAACGCTACTTTTCATTTTTTTTTATTTTATATTTTTTAATATATATTTTATAAATATTTAAAAATTTAGAAAGTGTAAAAAAATTTTACGTAATAAAATTTTATTACATATTTTTATTTTTTTAAAAATAAAAAAAATATAATTTATTTTTTTAAAAAAATAAAAATATTTTTTATTTTAAAAAGCTTCATTTCCCAAACGCCTCTATATCTTTCTACAGTTACTCGGGAGTGAGTAGAGGCGAAAGGCTTCTCCATAATTTGTTCTCAAATTTCTCGAGCGCACATTGTTGATAGTGACTAGCAGCTCGTCCTATTTATTTTGATTTTCTAGATATTTACTATCGCCTTACCGAATTATAGCTCCAGTGACAGTATGCGTTTGTTGGCTCATCTGTATTTATCGTCTTTATCTTATGAGATATGTGTTCTTCTTCAACATTAGATTTTGGTGCCTTTTATCATATGATTTTGATTCTTTCTTTATCTTTTACACTATTTCTTTATCATAAAATTTTTCATCTTTACATATAGTCAATGGTTCTTAATTACTTATTACTTAGTCTCAATGCAACATTTCGGATACTCTTTTATATATATTTCATGTATTATTTTCAATTTTATCTCTATCAGTAGTCTGAGTTTTGTAGTACCATGCATGTACATACTGCAATTTAACTTGGAGAAATCGATTTAGATATCAAGTCGCTGGTTGCAAGAATTTGTTAAAGGCACTAGTTACGGTTGCTGATATGAAACAGATTGTAAAGTCGTATTATGCATTTTGATTGCAAAGTCGCTCTCCTCTACGTGTTGAAGTATTTTATTTCTTTTGGATGCTCTTTTTTAGATCATGAGTAGAATGCTTCAGCAGTACTAGTACGTAGTTTTCCTTTCATGCAAATGACTCGTAACTAAAAGAGGAAGGACGTAATAATTAAACGTTCGTGGTTTTTCAATACAGTTATACGAAGTAATTTAATTTCAAAGTTTAAATATCCCAGATGGAGATGGGCAAGCTCATCATCATCATATCCTCATGGATGTCGTCCTCAAACTGGTCATGCTGTACTCTGATATGATGATCTCCTCCGTTCATCAACGCCGGTTGCTGCTCGTCAACCAAAGCATTATTCAGCTCACTCAATTCGTCCCAGTTCATCTCGTCTTCATGATCAATACTATCATGGATCCCTAACGCCTCCTCTCCCGATAATCCAACAGCAGGGCTGCCATGCCTCTCCTCCTCCTCCTCTTCTTCTTCTTGATCTCCTGCAGCAAACTTCTCAGAATATTCTTCAACTCCCACTGCTTGGCTGTCTTTCTTCAGCACGCCGAGATGCTGAAGAAACTCGTTCAGATCCATCTGCGGTTTCTCGGTGACCACCCTCAGATCCATTGCTTCTGTAGCTGCACTCCTCTCGAGCTCAACGCTTTTCTCTGGCTCTTCATCTCCACTTCGTAATGACGCCAACATTTCGAAGGGGTTAGCATGAACAGCACGCACACTAGAACATGAAGTGATCGATTCGGTAGTGAGCGAAGAAGATTGATCAGTAGTGATGGTTGGCTTGAACGTGGATAATGAGTTGTTTTTCATCTCTTGGAGTCGCTGGTGAATAGCATGCACGTTATGTTGTGCGGTTAGGTTCAGGAGAGGAAAACCAAGGTTAGGCTTTGACGACGACGATGACAACGGCAATGCCGAAGTGTTCAAGAAGTACTTCAATCGGTGATTGTGATGATGATAATAGTGGGATGATCGAAGGTGGGGGAGGTTGAGGTAAGCTTCTGGGCCGTAGAGCCGCCGTGCGGCCTCGTCGTAAGCAACAGCAGCTTCCTCTGCAGTGGCAAAGGATCCTAGCCAGAGACGGGTGCGCTTGCGGGGTTCACGGATCTCGGCGACCCACTTCCCCCACGTTCGTTGCCTCACGCCTCGGTACTCGCACGAAGCATTCTGCGGTCCTCCCTTTCCTCGCGCAGGTCCTTTCTTCCACGGCCTCACGGCTGCCGGTCCCGGACCCTTCCTATAGTTGTAATGCTGCTGCTCCATGAAAGCTGAGCAAGGAAGTTGAGAATTTGTGTAGTAGTGTAACTGTGAATGAGAAGGAGCGGATATGTAAGTAGCAAGGAAGTGAGGAGTGATCATGCATGTAATGCATGGGGTTTTAAATGTTGTCACGTTGAGAAGAACATGTGACCGTTGAGAATCCAAAGATTTCGTTTGAATGAAAAGTTTATTTTTATAAATAGCTAATTAGCTGAGGATTGAAGCGGAAGACTCTTTCAAGTGTGCATTGAATTGGATAGAACGGCAGACAGGCATCCATGAGTTTGAGTTGAAAGAGCTTTAAAATTCCACCTCTCAAACATTTTACACTCTCACGGGCGCGCGCACACAAAAGTATTCACATGCATTTTTTTCCCTCGGCAACAAACCAAATAGTTGTTAAAACTGATCCACAAGTTCATTCTGGACACCGAATATACGGGCATTGAACGAATGCTTTCTCACTGTTTGTTCAGTGACCCCAGTTGTACTTCAACAAAACCAACTGCTGTCACTTGGATTTATCGCCGTCGTTGTTGTCCGCTCTAGATCACAAGCAACTCATATGCTTGAACGGGTATTGGACACGCACCTAAAAGAAAGAGTAGGAGAAAGTATTTTGTCGCAAACTATCTCGCCTGCTTCTTCTTAAAATGTTTTTCACTACCTTCGTACCAGTCAGTATAGTATTTTAACTGAAGGATAACTGATACGAGTGCTAATGTACATATGTTTAACATATTTACGCTACACTTAAAAATTGGTATTGTACGTATGCAGGCTATATTGTTCTATCTAGGTAAGAAAAAATAAATATCTATGTAAGAAAAAATAAATGATAAAAAAAAGCAACTGATGCTTTGAAAAAAAGGTTAATGGGCCACAAAGCAAAAGAAAACAGCCCATATTCAAATATTGGAAGCCGAAGACTTACCAACACCTCCGCATAGAAGTTCTTTCCTTCAGCCAGAGCACACCTCAACCATCCTTTGAGATCTTATTAACAGCCCTAACTCCACAAAATAAAACTTCACTCTCAGTTTACGTCTGGGAAAGCTTATCACGCTCAAAAGGTTTCCTTTTAATTTATAAAAAGTTGTACATAATTTTTCAGAAACTTTTTTTTTAAATTTAAAATATATAAATAAATTATAAATTATAGAATAATTATATATATTTTTTGTTTTTTAAATATTCATAAATTAAGATATTTAAAAGCTTCTTTTGTAGAGAGCTTTTTTATAAGTAATCTTAAACGTCTTATCAGCAAAAATTCCAACGTCGGTGAAATCTACCACGGTTGAATCACCCAACTAGATCTTAGTCTTATTTTGAATTTTTTATCTTCTTTTTCAAAGCGAAATCTCTTCCGAATTTGGGGAGAATCTTTTTGTTTTTTTATTTATTGTTGGAAAGTGAATCTCTTTCCTAAATTGGAAGAGGACTTTTTTAACTATAAATAAGACGAAAAGATGACGGCATTAGGTATAATTGAGTCAAATTTGTTAAATTCTAATTTAATTTATAAATTTATACGAGTAAATAATTTTCTAATCCTAATTCAACCTATTAATAACCGAATCAAATTTAGATCGTCATATTTAAAAATTAAAATTAAAATTACTCATTTTTTATTTTATATTTTTAAAATTCAGCGAAATTATTAAATCAGTTGTAATGAAAATAGTGTACGATGTTCTTAGTGACGAGATATAGTGAATACTTGTCAAAATGAGCATTTTTTAGTATCTCCATCGGTTTTTAAAATATCCAAAAAAATTTTATTTTTATTTTTATCTTTTGAAAATATGTGATGACAACTGAAATTTTATTATTATAAATATATACTAATAATTTCGATAAAAACTTTAATAAACATAGCTATCTAACAAGTTTTTGTTAAAGATTTTTATACGAAATCTAAATTCATCATTACAGAAATACCTACATAGTAATACTTTCGATAATATTATAATTCTCTCTTACACTAATTTACTAAGATATAAAAATAAAGATTAATTATAAATATCATATAATTTAATATTTATAAATTACTATTATCAATTATTTTTATCGGTAATATTTTAATATACGGAAAGAAAAAATCAAATATTGTTCCTTCAAGATATGATAATTCGGATTGGTGGATTAATTTCAGATTAATCCGGGTTGACCCATTTAATAACCGGATCAAATTCGTTCAATTCTAACCCAACTCATATATTTATACGGGTCAAATTTTCTAACCCTAAACTGATTTAATGGGTCGATTTCGGATTGGATCATATATTACCACTCTTAGGACCAATAATCTAAATCAAAGACAGATTTAGAGAGGAGAGCGGGAACATAACCAGTGATAAAACCAGAGAAAGAGCATGCCAACGAGGATGACATTTATTTTAGATATGGATAAGAATTTAATGCATATTTACTAATTTTTAAATAGAAAGTTCGAATAAAATTAAAGAATAGATGAATTTATACTGGATCAAAATTAATAAAAATAATTAAAAAACGTGTCTAAAGATTAGAATTTGGTGTTAGGTATAAAAATTTTGTAATCATCATCTATTATCATACTTATCTACAAATTACTTAAAAGCATTAGTGGTAGATTCTAACTCCAGTTATTATCATATATGTTTTTACGATCATATTGTATTTTATTTTTTTAGCTTTCATACACTCTTGATTAGTTTTCACAAAAACATAATTTTTGATACTTTAATTTGGATTAGAGTTAAGAATTAATTCTACATATAAACTCGTATTTGTTTTACAGTAGACGACAACATTACACTTACGGAATAAATTAACATAGGATCACTGAGTTTTTCTTAGGTAATTTTATTTTCATCAAAGTTTTGAAAAAATTGCAGAAAATTTTATTATCATCAATTTTTATAGATTGGGACTATCCATTAGATATATAGTCAACAATAATAATGATATAAAAATACTAAAAGTAGAAAAGAAAGAGACCCATGAAGTCTATATTCAAACATCAAATATTTACACAACCAAAATATTAGTTAAATGCATCATTTTCCTCCTACTGATATTTCTCATTTTTTTGGCATTTCTCACACATAGAACAAAAGTTTTAATTCATTTTTAAATAAGATGCGTTAGAAGAAAACTGATAAACGACTTTATGAGCTGTTTTAGCATCAAAGTGACCTTCATATCCTAACTCATAGCTATACCTTAGAATGTTTTTTTGTTCATATTAGGAACATATCTTTTAATAAATTGATTAAGATAGTTTTTCAATAAATATGAGTCATCCTAATACTAGTGGTTCAGCATAAACAAAAATCTCTTCCTTATTAAAAAGACAAATTATTTTTTTTACACCACTAGTGAGATAATTCACAAAATCAGTATAATAAAGTTTTTTATAGTAATAGAACAGTGTTGTTCCTATGGAAAAAAATCGTTCAAGGGTATGTCTTCTCTTTTTTTTTTTTACCTTCAATTATGATATGAGAGAGATGATCAGTTACCACATTCTTGCTTCTTTTCTTATCCTTAATTTCCAAATCAAACTCATGCAGAAACAAGATGCATCGAATCAATCTAAGCGTAGCATTTTTCTTGATCAATAAATACCTAAGAGCATCATGGTCATTGAATAAATGACTTCAGAACAAAAAAATAAATGAACAAAATTTTCTAAAGCAAAAACTACAACTAGCAACTTTTTTTCTATTATTGAATAATTAAGTGTGCATCATTCAGAATATTGCTGACATAGAATATAATATGTGAAGTAGTTGACCTAAGCTACACCAATAGTATAATCTGAAACATCACACATTAATTTCAAATCGCAAATTACGATCAAGTGAGTAACGACAAGAGCAATAGTTTAGGTATTTTTTAGATTGTTGAATACATTATACATCCACACAATTTTTATCAAAATAAAAAATAGCATCCTTACCTAATAGATCACATAAAGGCCTAGATATTTTGAAAATTTTCTTAATAAATCTTCTATAAAAACTTGCATGCATGGCATAAAAAACTTCTACCACCTTTTGTTGAAGTATGAGGAGGTAAACTTTAATAATCTCAATTTTTGCTCTATCTACCTTAATTTTTTAAATCACATGTTTTAAAATTTCTTATCTAACCTTAAAATTGCATTTTTTCTAATTGCAAACCAAATTCAATTGTTCACTCTAGATAAAACCAGCTTTAAATTATCAAGACATTTATCAAAGAAGATTCAAAAACTGAAGAATTATCCATAAATATCTCAATAATTTTCTCTACCATCCATATAAGAAAATATAGCCATTGTGCATCTTTAAAAGCTGCTAAAGCATTATACAAGCCAAAAGGTATTCTACTATAGACAAAAGTACCAAATGGATAAATGAAAGTTGTCTTCTCTTGATCTTTTCGAGTAATCGAAGTTTGGTTATAACTTGAAAAACCATCTAAAAGATAATAATATTAGTGGCAAACTAAACGTTCAAGCATTTGATCAATGAACGGCAAAAAAAAAGTGGTCATATATTGATGCAAAATTTAGCTTCCTATAATCACTACAAACACGTCACCTAATAATTATTTTTGTAGGAATTAACTCATTATTTTATTTTTAAATACTGTTATATCATATTTCTTAGACACCACTTGAACAGTAGTAATTTGTTTACGATAAAAAATTGGGTAAATTGCACCTACGTAAAGCAATTTTAAAACTTTAGCTCCTACCTCCTTCATGTTATGATTTAGTCTCCTTTGGTTTCATGTGTGGTCTTAGTATCATCCTCTATTAGAATTTTATGCATAATCATAGGACTAATACTTTTTTATGTTAACTATTGTTCAACATATTGCTGTCATATGTTCATTTAGAATTTTATTAAACTCACATCGTTCCTAACTAGAACATTTGAAGATATAATGGTTGAGAGGGTTTTACTATCACCTAAAAATACAAGTTTAAATGTTCTGGTAAAAGTTTGAATTCTAGTTTAGGAGAAACTACACTAAATAGCTCTATTTTTATATTATTCATCTCTAAAAGTTCAAATGAGGCTCTATAACTAGGCTGAACTAGTTTCAACACATCTACAGTCGTAACCGTGTCAATAAATTTATCATTCTCTCTCACATTTAAAATTAATGCAGTTTTCAAATCATTCTTACATTTTCCTTGTAAACTATCAGAATAATTAGTGGATCTAAGTCAACAGAAAAATAAGAATATAAAGAAATAGAAAGACGTTTGAGAGTATCAAAAACTTCAAATTTAACTGTTTCATTCTATACTGTTATTGTCATGGTGCTTCAATTTGGTACACGTGTATACAACAATCATAAATATACGACCAAGAAAAGTAGGATTTCACGATCGCTCCTCAATATTTTCTCTATGCCTAAGACAATAAATCTTCATGAAGAATTATTTTGTTAACTTGAACTAAAACATCCTCTATAATATTTTTGGGATGCCATATGGAATGATCAGCAAGCTTAAGGTGTGTGGTGGTCTTTCTTATTTTTTTCAAACCTAACTCTTTGCATATAAAATGGCATCAAGTTGATGCTTGCCTTTAGGTCGAACGCAACACTCTTGGCACTAATAGTGATAGGGATATCAAAGCTACCTATATCGTCAAGCTTAGGTGGAAGCTCTTTTCTTAGCACTGTATTACATTCTTGTTTAACTTGACTCCTTCATTTGGTGCTAACTTGAGTTTGTGAGTTTTCAAATCTTTATTGAATTTTTAATAAGTTGGAATATATTCAATCACATTAAGCAAAACAAGGCTAATATGCACTTTACTTAGCATATCATAAATTTCTTAAAATTGCTTATTATATTTATTTTATTTTAGCTAGCATGGAAATGGAACGGAGGCATAGAACAATCAGCTGCCTTATGCAGCCCAAAAAAATGCTAGTCAAATTCTTTTTTGTGGTGCTGGTCACTCTCAAAATAAAATGACTCAGCATATTTTCTCTTATTCTAGATCTTACCAGCTCTTCATCTACTACAACTATTAATTAATTTGAAAAATTAATTGTATTATCATTAGTAATAACTTTACTTGATCTTAAGTAGAAGTGTAAATATGGACGACTGGACCGACCCGTTCCGGTTATATTTTTTTGTGTAGCTTTACCCGTTTACTCGTATTATTTTTTATTTTATATAATAAATAAAATTAAAAATAATAATTTTAAAAATATATTATTAAAATAAAAATTTATTATAAATTTTTATTATTAAAGAATATTTTTTATTATAAGTTGACTTGGTTACGGTCAATATTGACCATGTCAAAGATTATCGTTGACCGGTCAAAATACACAGTGATCGGGCAGGTGGACCGATAATATCGGCTCTATACTGTCTGATGGACCAGATCGGTTCAGACTTATCCTATTACTCTTCACAGGCTGGATTGGCAAGCTCCGGATTATTTGGCCGAATCGCGGGCTGTCCCGTTTAGTCCGGTCCAAATTTGCACCTCTAATCTTAAGTGAATGATTTTTGTTTATTTTGTTATTTCATGTATTTAGAGCTTGAATAATTTGACCTACACGAGTTTTAAGCTTTTATTGACCAATTGCTAATTATTTACCGAATTCTCTAATGAAGTCGATGCTTTTGGTTGAGGTAGGATGGTGTTGTTGATTATTACATGAGAAGTTCGGATGTGATTTTTTCATGTAAGATTATAAGTATTTGAATATAGAACAGTCCTATGGTGTCATTTGTAGGAACTCATCACATCTACTCTATGCAGGTAATGTATAGTAGCATGATCAAATATATCAAAATAGCACAAACATTTTTATATTGGAAGTTCTCTGTTCATACCAAACAAAACATCTAATTTATTAGCAATAGCATTCACCTGCGCTTTAGAAGCATACTCGTTAGTACCATTTGCTCACAAATTTCAGCTTGTCTTCCTTATGAATCTATATGTTGCGTCTCTACAGTTACATTCTCAAATAAAGTCTTACATTTAGTTGCACTTTGTTTCTAATGGATTCACCTACATAATTGTTCAGTATAACTTTAATAGAAACAGTTAGTGCCTTATAAATATACACATCAAAACTAAAGTAGGTAAATCATAGTGAGATTTATTGAGTTAATAACTTATTTAATCATTCCCAAGTCTCAAAAAATGACTCATCTGATTATTATGTAATTGAATAGTTTTATCTTTTAATACATTATGAATTGAAAAGTTATGAACCTGTTTTGAATTTCTATCCAAATAGTAAGTGATCAAGGCGTAACCAATTCCAATCATACTTTATCCTTTAGAGTATAGGAAAAAAATTTATATGAAGATGTTCCTTAGTAACCTAATATGTGAAAGACATGTCAAAAATCATATTAAAAATTTTTGTAGTATGAGTTAAAGGATCTTCATTATTGAAAACATGAAAAGAAGAATCATACTAAAATGAATAGTTCTCATAATTTCTAGCAGCATTAGGAAGAACTATACTAGATGTAAATACACGAATCGCTGCTATAAAAATGAGCAACACTGACTGACTCAATACGGTCGCTAAACTTTGAGAATTGCCGATTGAAGCACGACAAGTCGGTTACCTTTAGGAATTTACTGACTGACGGCTTAAAGTGGTTGATAAATTTCAAATTAGTGACTGCATGGGAACTCAGTCGGTATTTTGTGCAAATTGCCATTGCAACTAAGTAGTCGATAAGTAATGTAAAATCGGATCTAAACCGCGTTGGTTTCTTTAGGTCTTGTCTCTCGAGTTGCAAAATTTAGTCCCTTTTACTGACTGGTTTATTATGGTCAGTCGGTAAATTTACCGATTAGATATTAAATCAACTGCGAATATACTATTTTCTTATTTCATTTTTCTTGAAACCAATTCGCTGCTCAACTACTTCGCCTCTAAGCAAACTACATGGATAAATGGATATTAAATCAGCTGCAAATACATAGGTAAATTGGTTATCTTGATCGTCGCCGCTATTGGAATAGTAATCATTTATATAGAAGGAGTAAGAAATTTAATGGAAAATAAGAAACAACACCATAACTACCAATGTTATCAATTGAGGAACTGTTAGAGTATATGGAGTTAGTTAAACCGTGAAGTTTAGAAAGACCCCAGACGGTAAGAAGAGAAAGCACACTGCTAAAGAACTGAATTGAACCAAAAAATATCTTTTTTGAGCTGTCATATTGCAAGGATTTCAAACTTCAGCATAATCTTGATGTCATGCATATCGAAAAAAAAATTTGTGATAATATTTTGGAGACTTTGTTGATATACAAAAAAATAAAGGATACCCTAATAGCTCGTTGGGACTTAGAGGACACCAGTATACGATGTAAGCTGCATACGAAAGGATTAGATACAAATAAGTGGAAAAAATCTATTGTAGCTTAGACATTATCATCTCAAGAAAGAAAAAAAATTTGTGAATTTTTAAAGTTCGTGTGATTTTTTTAATTTTTATATATATGCTGCGAATATCTCACGGTGCATAAATATGATGAATGACAAAATTTCTGAGTTGAAAACTTATGACAATCATATTCTATTGCATCACTTACTGTCTATTGAAATCTGTGGATATCTTAAAAAGGAGTGCTAGAAAAGATCAATAAATTGGGAAGAGTTTTAAGAGGATAGTAACACTAAGACATTAAGAGTTGATGTATTGAAATGCAACAGAATATTGTCATTATTCTATGCAAGCTTGAGATGATATTCCTTCAATTTAGTAGTTTACTTGCCGGAAGAAGCTATAATAAACAGAGATCCCGTCCATAATAGATGAATGTATCCTATAAAGAGATGAGATCGCATGAATTTCAATTCTCGTTTACTTCTATTTTTTATTGTGGATTTACAATTAATCTCTCCTTTCTTTTGATAATAGTTTTGTAGGGTTCTTTGTACACTTAAACTTATGTTCACAGTAGAGCACATCCTGGAGGCTCTATTGTAGAAGCTTATACAGTGAATGAGTCCTTAATATTTTGTTCTAGATACATGTGAGGAATAGAGACAAAATTCAATTGATAAGAATGACATTATGATGGAGAGAGACAATTAGCTAAAACATTGTCTGTATTTTTTCAAAAGGTTCTATCATTAGGTAAGGCCAAACAAATTCTCCTCACAGAAGAGAAATACAGTCTAGCATATTAATTTATTTTAAATAATTACGATGAAGTTGCTTCATGTATCAAGTAAGTATTTAAAATATTATATTCTTTTTTGTTATTTGACATCAATAAGATCGTTAATCTCTAACGGACATGATTTCTGTGAGCATGAAGAGCTTCTTAAAATAGAGACTTGCATTAATTTAAAAACAAGATAAAGAAATAAGTTTTCTATGTGGTTCAAAACACGAATATGTTATACTATAGATTATTTGATTTGATTAATTCCGTTATCGTTTGGATGTAGAGTACATTAATTTTCTATATTTTCTTATTATAATAAGACATCTTTGTGCAATTACATAAGATATCACAGATGATCTTTATTCTCTAATCTTGGGTCTAGATACACGTGTAATTAGGTATTCTGAATACATTATCAATAGAGTCAAATTATTAATAAACAAACATAATAAACAAACATGAGCGTCATTTGTTAACTCAAAATAGTAGATTTTGTATGCGAGGAGATCATAAAGATCAATCTTTAAATTTTTACGGTGTTTTGAATCAAATCCTGAAT
Organism: Acanthochlamys bracteata; assembly: GCA_019914995.1. Classification (NCBI taxonomy): domain Eukaryota; kingdom Viridiplantae; phylum Streptophyta; class Magnoliopsida; order Pandanales; family Velloziaceae; genus Acanthochlamys; species Acanthochlamys bracteata. Next base: position 4,701,551 of record CM034143.1, read on the forward strand.
TTGGCATATCCTAAGGGTTGACAAGCAATTCTGTTCAAGTGTGATGGTTTGATTTACAGCACAGAAAATCTATCAAAATTAATGATGATTGTACACGTATAAATGTTACAAAGAGATGGCATCAAAGAATCAATTTGTGTTTTCAATGAATGTGACTCAACTATTTCACGTTCTTGATACGAATCAATGCGGACGATTATGTTATTGTACAACAATCACAACATCGATATTTATTTCATCCATCCTTACTTGGAAAGGACGGAGATGAACATATAGATGTGATTGATGCTGCGACTATCGTAGAGAATGATACTTACCAAGAAAGATTCAAGCATAAGAAATGGAGATTATAAAAATAGATCATTTAAATAAAACAGTCTCAATTGATCATGAAGTGTTAGAAGCTTTGGACGACTATAATTAAAATGAAATTAAGCTCAGATGAGTATAACCACAGTGATGATAAATGTAGTTAAATTATAAATTGCATAGGAAATTTTATCTCTAACTCTTATAATTATTTATTTACTTAACGATTATAATTGAATACTAATACAATCTTCTTGTTTTTTTAGTGAACCTATATTTATAGGCGCTTTCTATTATTTATCTTGATGGGCGTTATTAATTTCAATAGAAAACTTGCTATTTTAGAAACTCAAGTATCGGTAAGTGTTTATTTATTAATTTAAATTTAACAGTACATCACATCTCACTCTATTCTTTTACTAGGGTCTATTGTAACACCATCGTACATTTCTCATTTGTTGGTTATATGTTATATATGGTTGATGCATGATTGAATCTTGTAATTTATATATATGTTCGAAATGTTGAATGGTATAGTTGGAATGTTGTGATATTTTGAAACATTGATTATTGTAGTATGTTGTTAAAGTTGGATTGTTGAAATGTTGAATGACATAGTTGGATGTTATTTTAAAACATTGATTATTGAAATGTGAATGAAGCCAGTGGCTGGATAGAGTAGTAAAAAGAATGAAATGACTGCTATATTAAATGAAACCAGTGGCTATTGTATGAGACATTGATGATTTTATCGACTGAAAGCTAGTCGGTAAAAGTCTGTGCAAATTTGCGTTGCTGACTGTCGACAGTAGTCGACAAAGTGCCAACTAAATGACGTAGTTGGCAAATTTCGACTAAAGAAGGTAGTCGGCAATTAGCCTACTGAATAGACAGTCAATAATCACTTGCTAATGCACCCGTCGGTAAATTACGGACTAACATAGTGGTCAGTATATTACTGACAGAGGGCTAGTCGCCAAGTATGATTAATATTCTAGTCGATGATGTACCGACTAGCATTTCCATCAATACTATCTACTTTATCCGTCGGTAAAGTAATATTACATACTGACTTGACTTTTGTGTTAGTCGGCAATCTGTTTTATCTACCGCTTGTTGTCGACCGACTGTCGACTTTCGCGTAGTTAGTCGGTAATTGTCTTTAGCGACTGAGTTGTCGTATTTGTCGACTGTTTCTTTCAATCAGTGATTATTTTATTTGTACTAGTAAATTGTGAAATGTTAAATTTTTTTATTATTTTATTTGATACGATATCTATCTTTCAATTTTGATGTGCATTGATTTTTATACTCCCGTCTAATTCTTCTAAAGTTAGAATCAAATTCAAAATATGATTGATCTTGAGAGCGAGTTATCATGCACTAATGCAACTACAAATTAAAATCAAAATAAAACAATATGCTTTGAACTAAATGCAAAGTGAATAAGAATGTACACAAAAAGATAAATATAAAACAAATATAAAATTTCAAATGACGTAAATGAATCTAAAACAAGCTAAATTGAACCAAAGTAAAAAAAAAAAATCTTCGACAGTTGCGCCAAAAAGATTAAGTCAATCATTTAAAAAAAATCTCAGTAATTCTATCCTAATTTATCTTGTAAGTGCCAATTGCCGTCTACCATAAAATAGATAACGAGTGTATTATATAGGAATTGTTGTCAACTTTAATTAAAACTAAACTAGCAAAAATTACTTTTTTGTGTAAAGCTAATAAAAAATTTACGAAAGCTTAAAAAATGAAACAAAGTATAATAGTAAAAACATAGATGATAATACTTAAAGTTTTAAAATTCACCACTAATTTTTTAAAATTAATCCTTAAATAACTGTAACAATAGATGATAATAATTGTAAAAATTCTATAATTAACACTTTAATCCAATTATTAAGCACGATTTTTTAATTATAATTCTAACAATAGGCCAGGCTAAAATCAAATATATCTAATTTTATTATAATTCCTCATTTAGAAATTACTAGAAATGTATTAAATTTTGCGAAATTATAAATCATATAATTACATTCACCTTGATCCAGTAAATTCTAACTATAATTTTTATTCTCATAATTTATAATTATGCTCCTATGGCCACAAAAACTCAACTAATAAAATAATCAAAATATAAAATCTAATATTGATCGGCCATCTAAATTTTAATACTTAAACATCCTTCCATACAAGGATTTATCAACTCCCAATCAAATCAACAATTCATTCATCACATAATATTTAAGAAAAATTTCAATCAAATTTGTTAGAGTTTCATTTTTAACTCTAGTTTAGAGAGTTTTACTACTCACTAAGATTACACAGAGAATTCATTAATAACATCAACTGGAAAACTTCATTACCTAATTCACCGCTAAGCATACTGTCTCCAAGGTATTTCCAGGCGATCGAGAAAAGTGATAACTTTTAGCAGTTTGCCTTATTTAAAATTTAATCACCGGAGGACCTGCCTGGTAAAGAAAACCAGGGTATTTCCCTTCAATTGCAGGCGATCGAGAAAAGTGGCAACTTTTCAGTTCCATCATAGTTGTATACAAAGAATAACAGTTTGCCTTCTTTAAATTTTAATCAACAGAGGGCCTGCACCGCAAAGCAAATATGGTCGCTTGGGGATCACCTATATCACTGCATTTGACCTAGCTGCTTCCATACTAAGGCTTGCTGATAAACATCACTCCATAACAAAAAAAGGCTGGAGCTGGAAACCTAACTGCGAAATTCTTTTCTAGATTTCCTTTTCCCTTCCTCAAATTTAGGTCAGCATTAACCTTTTTTGCCTAGTTAATTGTTCGGAATTTATAAGAGACTGTAAATTCAGAAGCCTCTCATCATCCCTCTCCATTCTCATTTTTGTGTTTATTGGCATAGTCCTCACACCATCTATGTTTGAGCAACTGATGGCAATGATAGTTACGTAATATGTTTCATTATGAACTCACTTTCAGCTTCAATTTAACTGCCGTACTGCTATCTGAGGCTCTTACTACAGTCAGCGCATCTTGCAATGCACCAAAAGCAAGACCTGCACTGCCGGCCACCTTCGCTTTTGCAATTCTCTATTGAACAATCATAGATATGCTTCAAAAGCTGGCAGATTCAGGAAATCTCATAATCAGAGCCAAGATCATCATCATGACCATTATGAGTAGTGATAAGTGGTGTATACAAATATCTTCTGAGATTTTTGCTGCTGACATTTGTCAAGACCTCGCAATACTCTAATTCTCATATTCCTCCTGTGTGTATGATGAAAAAGTTACCAAACTGTAGATGCTTAAATATGTGCTGCCATGTGATCTGGAAGCCATTAGGCAGCAGATGCAACCACCAACACTAATCTGACATCAGCAAATACTCAACTGCAGAAACCAAAATGTGCATGATCAACAGTCCACATCTTAAAATTGAGATGCAATAAGTGTTCAGAAAGTTCATTAATGTAATATTCCGAGCAAATTATATCCACGAGGAAGAAACTTAACCATGTATAACAAGCAAAAGGTACTGCAGTTTCTTTCACAAGATTTAACAATTACACAAACTATTGATACATAGCAATCCATACCTAAGAACAAAGATGGTCTGTAAGCTCGTTAGCATATGAGTTGTAAATGCAACATAATTGAACTGATATTAAGTAGTTAGGCTAAAGTTCTTTCTCATGTATGGAGACGGACACACAAAAATCAGAAGAGAAGCAACACCAAGATAGTAAATTTTCCTTCTCTTGGAGGCACCTGTTCCCTATTATACTCATTGAATTATTTCAAGGCAAGTCTCCAGTCAACTAGGAGTTCTAACTGGAAAGTAACTAGTTCTACTATCAGAAGGCAATATTTTTACTTTTTTTTGTGTGTGTACTTGTGAATGTACAAAGCAAATAAACCCAGCAAATAATTGTACTAAAGTTTTCGGCCAAATGAATGAATATGAAGCCAACCTTTTCCAATATAAGGTTGTCCTCAAGAACACATCTAATAAGGCCTTCCTCTGTACCTAATTCAGCATGAGATTTCAAGTACATACTTCTCAATTCTTTTGCCTACTGTGTCAACTACAACAAACGTTTTCATCTGTTATCTTTTCTAATCTCTAGGGTTTAATCTTAAGAACAAACACAAAATTGGAACCTTTTGATCACCGGGAATCTATTCCCCTCTCATTCTGAGAACATAGGAGAAGGCAGGGAGTATTCTGACTCGGAGAATTCTAATTTATAGGTTTTTTGGTTTAAAAAAATTGTATGGATTGGATTTTCATTTTTTTAGAATTAGAAATTTAGGAAAAGATGCAACTTTTGGTTATTTGGTAGGACTCTTTTGCTTGCCGGTTTACGTTTTCCTTTTGAAAAAAATAAAACAAATATGCTATGAATATGTTAAGCAATGCAATTTCAGATTTAGTGAGAAGTTTAACTGAGACATAATGTTGTGTTTATGAGATTTGTTGCTTTTTTACGATTGCTTTAGCTGTGAACATAATCAGAATTGATGTTAAATTTATAAGTCAACTAAAAGAACACAACCTTGAAAGATTTAACTCTTTCCAGTAACATAATCCGATTATTGATTGACGTATCAATCTTAATTTCTTTTTTGGTTAAAGTTGCCATATTTAAAAAAAAGAAGTGATGGTTCAGATATATTGTGGTTGGTTAGTAAATTTGGGTAATGCTTGTAGTGCATTAGATCCCACTAGCATGCAAATTCAGGATCCCCAGCAATACATGCGTATCACTCGGCTTTCTATAGAATAGCACATAGTCTAACTTAGCAGGTCATAAATTAATTCAAAACAGAGAGAAGACGCTGGGTGCGATACAATGTGCATAAAGCACTAGTTCTTAGCTTCACATAGTCATGATGTAGTATTCTGCAGAGCTCTGTTTATTAGGCTATTAATGCTAATAAAGATATATTTGAGTATGCTTGTACTGGCTTTTAGCTTAAAGCTTTTCTTGCTTTAGTAACTTTCTAAAGGTGTACCTTGTAGCTGCAAACACCACAAAAACAATAGGTAGCAGATGTAATTTGGGAGATACTGGAGCATTCCTTACTGATTTCAACACAATCTCAAACTAAAGTCTGTGATGTTTGCACTTATTGATGTCCTAATTTCTAATAAAAAATACAACATTCAGAGTTAGTTTCAAAGAGAAGTTGAGGTTAAAAAAAATATTTTCTTGAACTGATAAACTTAGCCATACTGTAGCATCTTGAACAGACAAAGATGTTAGAAGTTCAATTCTTGAAATCACCCAAAGAGAATAAGATGCATAACATCTAGTTGTCTATCTGTAATGAGTTGAATAGTTTAAAACTAGCCAAAGCTTGTAGAAAACCCATCAACATGTGCAAGAAGTTCAACGTAATCAATTTACTTGAACGGAATCTCAGCAGACTGAATCTATATGCTCGACATGGCCAAGTGAAGTGATCCAACAGTATGGATGGATCATCAACATGACTGTTACCTGATAGTTTTAATGCTCGAAATGTGGGTCTTGAGAAACACCTCCTTGCTTGTATATAGGAAAATTCCAGCCACATTACAAATAGCTAGCATCCTCTCCAAATCAAGAAATCAGAGACTAGGATTAAATCTGTTTGATGTCTCATTCGCTGCAGGTACGAGTAACCAAATGACAACATTGTTAAGTTATGACAGACAGCCACACCAAATCATAGACTTGATTGATGAGAATTCTGCTTTATGAAGATGTAGCCAAATGCCAAAAACTGATTAAAGTATCGACTATCACCAGTACATGAACTACATACCTTTGCAGAGATTGTGTTTGTGAGTTGCAAACCTGTGGAAATACAATCTTAATAAGTCATGAGTGTGTTTATGTGAAGAATGAGAGAATGTTACTGAACCAAAATACCTACAGGAAGCATGCTTTACTTTGTCAACAATGCATGATAATGCAGATCTTGAGAAAGTGTAGAAGAGTGCCTTGGAATGTGGGGCAGAAGGTCTCAAGTCAAATAAGGAATTCAAGCATCACCTTCAAACTCAAGCAAACCCTCCTCCGTGTCTCCTCCACTGCAGGGACCAGCAGCCAAATGGCAATTGTTTAAATTTGTGAAGGCATTAGCAAGGAAACATTAACTTGATTGATGACAATATTTTTCTAAAGAGAGAGCAGAAAACCAACAATTGATGAAAATAATAATATGCCACCTTGAAACTAACTTCATACCTTGACATAGAAAGCAGCAAGTTTGTGTTAGCGAGTTGCAAACCTGTGAAAGTACAATCTTGTTAAGCAATACAAGGGCTTACTTTCAGAAGGCGTTTCTGGTGTACAAATCAAACTTATTCTTCTTTCTAAGCTTTGGTAGCAACTAACATGTGTCAAAGAAAAACAGATCACTGACAACATCCGAACTGTGATGCCATCCGAACTGTGATCTTCATGGCCTCGTTCATGAGAATGCCAATGCAGTTACAAATATTGACAGTCCTTTCAAGTTGTAGAGTTAATTAAGCATAAGTCAAAGTTGATTATGAAGTTGGAAAATGATCACAAGGATGCAACTGTTCCAAATTGCAACAACTACTAAAATCAATTAAAAAGAAGAGTATTTTACCTTCAGGAGACAAAATGTGTTCTTTTACAGAAAGAATTGACTTGTATTTCTTCAGGGACCAGAATTGAAGAACTCCTTGATGAGAGAATTGTTGTTTAGGAGCTAACAATAAAATCATACGGCCAGAAATATGGTATCTATTCTGCTACCCTTCCCTTTTCTCATGACATGAGCTTTCTCATCATTGCCAAGCTTCCAACAACCAAGACAAAAATAGGCACCAAAGAATTTTTCCAGCCTATAGTCGTAATATCCATTCATGTACCCACCACCATTCTCATCTCTGAGGCACTTACCGCAACAGTTACACCTTGCAATGCACAGAAAGCAAGCTCTACACTTGTGAGCCGTTGTATTACCATGACAGGTCTCTGATGGGCAGTCATAAACAGGTCTTACGAGCTGACAGATTGGGCAAATCTCGTGATCAAAAACTCGATCATCATTACAATCTGAATAGAACCATAAAGTGGGGAAAAATAGTGGTTTCTTAGCCTTTTTCTGCAGGATTTTGTCAAGACCTAGCAATACCTTCAATTCTTCAAACTGTTCATGTGTAATGTCTTTAAAACGACCCAGCCTTAGGTGTGTTAACGTACAATGTCCAACAGATTTGAACTTCTTCAGGCTGTCAATAAGGCCTTCTACGCTCACTTTACTTCCAGAAATATTCAGCTGCATAAACAAAGCATGTTCACGAGCAGACAATCATAGACAGCACAAACCGCTGAACAAGCAAGATTAATAATGCAATATCCTATCACATAATGTTAGCATTAGGAAATCTAACAGCTTCGTACACCATTCAGATGTGATGCTTTCATCTTGTGTAGCCTTAATTTAAAAGCTTATGAGAACATAAAAAATACTCCCACAAACATAATCAGCTATTGCATGCTATTTTCAGAAGGTTGCTTAGCAATTAAAGCAAAACTTTAAAACTGCAACCTAACAATTAAGAGATTAAATGAATTTCAAACAATTTTAAAAACTCCAGACTTGATAGTATTGTGAAACATCATATAACAAGACATAGTACCAAGAAAATTAGTACCTAACTTTCCAAATATCAAACAACATCACCTTGATTATCAATACTGTTGTTGTAACTATAGCATTAAATCACACTAACATTTTTCATATGCCAAGATATAATGACAAACTACATGAGTCAAACATCCCTAAGTCAGAACACATTGCCTGATTATCAAAATTGATACGAAAAGGGATTAAGAAGACCAACCTTCTGTAGCCTTGGATTGATCTCCAATACACGTCTGAGACCTTCATCTGTAACACGGCGACATTGCTGAATCTTCAAACAAATCAGATTCCCTTTTGCCCTCTTTGCCAACTGCAACAAGCGATTGTCGGTGATATTCAGACTCAAAGGGTAGTCAAGGTGGATACACTGCCACAAGAAGATATCATTACGAACGGCATCCCGTAAACCTCTGCAAACCATCTCAACCAACAACAAATCTTTCACATCCAAGTACTTAAGGGCAAACAATAAACCATCGTGCAACATGTTCTTGCAATCATCTTCACAATTTTCCAGTAAATCACCGCAATTTGAAAATTCCTGTGTCTCCGAAGATCGAAAATTAGGCAAACCAGGGAACAATTGAGAACAACTTAACCCTTGATTGAGCTGAAAATTAGGTAATCCATTCGAAATTTGACGATTTACAACAAGGGATTGCCAATAACATCGTGTGTTATTGAAATCATCACCGAAAGTTGTAATAAAAGGAAACGGAAACAAATCGAGAAAGAAATCAAACCAACGACCGCCCGATTCATTTGAAGTTGGAGACGAGCTTCGTTTGCCGACAATTGAAGCTAAATCAATGTTGATTCCGCTCTCCCATGGCAACCAAGGGGATTGAGACGATTGTTTTGATTCCACCATTGTTGAATTCTAGTGAGAAATTAGGGGGAAAAAAACAAAAAATGGAAACTTTTGACCTGTTTTGATTTTCTCGTTCTCGAAGAAAGGAGAGAGCGAGAGGGAAAGCGGGAAAGAGGAGAAATATTTATAGGTAATTACCAATTAATCTGGGCTTTTACAATAGGTAATTAGAGTCCGAATCTAATGGTAAATAATTAATAATTGTCGACAATATAAAGTCTCACTAGAATTGATATCTCTCTATTGATAATAAACTATCACCATCAACATCATCATCATTAAGAGATTTGTATTCAATTAAATTATTTTTGTAATCACTTTGATTCTCTTTTGTGTTAATTCTATATAATTAATTATTTATTTATTAAAATTTTATAATTTAACTAGTAATTATAGTTTTAGGATCTAAATTTACAACCTTTTTACAGGAATTGAACATCTCATATGTCAAACTTAACTAGAACATTGACGTAAGTGTTTTACTAACAAGAGCGATTAATTTCTAGTTTAGATGTAAATTTGTAGTGTTTTCAAATAATCATCATATATAGTTTTTAGCATTAGAAATAATATTTATTATTAATGAGGTAATTATGATTGATAAGTCAGGATAGTAATATGTATTGAATTTACACTAATTTTGAATTTTTAAAAATCACCAACATTAATATTTCCAAAAATTTTAAATCCTATTGAATTAAACATACTTAATTTAGTTTCGTATTAAACATTTTCTTTTTACCGCTTTCTTCTCTCCATCTTACAAAATGAACAAAGATTAAATAAAATTAGAAAGAAAAGGCAAAAAAGAAATAGAGAAGAGAATTGAAAGAAGAAAATATAGAACATAAAAGAAAGAAGCGAAATAGAGAGAGAGGGAGCACAAGAGAATGGCGACGAGGGTTGTCGTCACCGGCTTCTCTTTCTTTGCTATTCTCTTTTTGATCTCCGTCACCGTTACTACAGCTTCGTCATTATATTCTGGTGCACTTTTTTATTCAATTTTTGTGTTTTATGCGTTGTTTTTTCTTCCTGCTAATTCTTGTTTTAGATTTGTAAATATTTTGATCTAAAGGTGGCGAGATTGGAACTCAAATTTCAGGAGGCCGACGAAGTCTTCTTCAAGTAAAAAACGGTAAGATTTTTCTTTTAAAATTTTATTATTGGTTGATAGTTTTATTTTCGTTGCCTTCATAAATAATTAAATACGAAAAGATTGTGAAAGGTAATTTGTTTCTTTAAATCAAAAGGAAAATGCAAATCAAAGTATATTACTAATTCAAACTTCATTTCTAAATTCTTCTCGAAAATATATGTATTATGAATATGTTTCGGAAGATCTTAAGTTTATATAAAGTTGATAAATTGGTTTTATCTCATAACATTATATGGAACATTTTATGTTTTTGTGCACTTGTTATATTTGTGAACATACTCATTTATGTATGTACACACCTTCACATATCAGAGTGGAATAAATGGTGAGACTCAAAGATTAATTGCATAAAAATGAGTTATATTCAGAAGCAAAAATTGCTAAATTTCTGATTTTTCTAGACAATTTTTAGCTTTTTACAAGATTTTTTTTGTTTTGTTTTCTTCATTGTTATCATTCTTCTTGCAGGTTGCCCTATAAACTTTGAGTTCATGAACTACACAATCATCACAAGCCAATGTAAGGGTTCTTTGTACCCTGCAGAGCTCTGCTGCAAGGCACTCAAAGAATTCGCTTGCCTGTATGCTGACAAGCTCAACAACATCACAAATGAATGCGGCTCTACCATGTTTAGCTACATCAACCTTTATGGAAAGTATCCGCAAGGGCTCTTTGCTAGCGAGTGCAGGGAAGGAAAGGAAGGACTCGAGTGCTCTGCACCTGCTCCTCCACCAAGCAACAGCAATGGCGCCTTCAACAAAAGAGCATCTCTTCTTCTGGCAATGTTACCATTACTGCTCACTATAGCACTTGTTCTTCACTAAAAATTCATCATCAATATGAGATAAATTTTGTATCGAACTTATCTATGCTAGAATATTTGTATATATATATGGTTGGTTTCAGATATACGAAAAACACCTAGTAAAACATTCAGTACTTAAACAACCTTGAATGAGGTGGTTGTTATTTTCACTTTGCAAAATGTTTGTAGATTCCAATGTCACTGCAACATACATAGAGTTACTGCAATTTTGTTGATAGAGAAATTAGAAGGTATGAATATGTTACATGTACAAGTTTTTATTTGCAACTCTACTCACTAGAATATATTGAGTTTACATAGAACATTATTGATGATATAGACATTTTTCTCCACCAGGACGCCTTACAAATCAACATAAGCATCTGCAACAGCTCTTCCCAGTTCGATTACACGTTAAAGTCGTAACGAGTGTAGAGTTCTCAAAGCAAGGGACTTCCCGTGCACTTTATTATTATTATTATTATTATTATTATCAAGTGTTTCGAACTTGAGTGTACGTAGCTTAATTATGAATCTTTTTCTCCATATCAACGGTTAGTCCCATCAGCCAAAAGGAAATTTTTTGCACCATGAACTTTTACGCGTATTGGAATTAAATGTATACAACCAACTCAAAGAAAAGGGTTGAATTGAAGTCTTAATTAAAAATTTTGGATATAATTTTTTCTACAAAGTAGCAGGAATATAAATCGATAAGAATAAAGCTAATTTTAAATATAATAGCCTATTTTTAAAGAGAACTGAGAGTTTTGTGAACAAAAATAAATTTGTTAAAAATAGCTAAAGATAGTCGATTGAAACCTGCTATATACTACAGAGAAATAAGTTAAAATCTGCAATACAATTGAAGTGCAAATAAGTAATAAAAGTATTCAAGACCAAATATATAAATTTTACGTAGTTCGATAAATTTGCATGTGCAGCTACTCTTCATCAAGAGTAAAACTTACTAATTTATCAAGTTGTTACAATGCTAATACAATGTGTTTAGTCAAAACCCTTACTTCAACCGGTTCTCTTTTTAAGACAGATCTTTAAGAGCTTCCTAAACTCCTAATTTTCTCTTGCCATTTAATCAGTATCTTCTTATAAGATTAGTTTCTCAAAAAAAGCTTATATAAGTCTTATTCACCAAGTACAATTCACACTTATACAAATTTTATGTGTGAATATTATAGCTCGAGTTTACTGCATATGATCACTCTCACAAGTAGAGACTAAGCTCATAAAGGATCAAAAGTGAATGCCTAAAGGATATTAACTCGATAAGCTTAGGCAAAGAGAAATAGTGATATTTTTAACTCAACTATTTCGTTCTCTCGTATTTTCTTCTTTGTATGTTTTCTTTTCTATCCGTTCGCTTGCTTTCTTTTTTTCTTTACTTTTATATTTTTTAGAGGTTGTTACACGGATATCAAGTTGGTTTCCTTCTTATGCTTATGTACATACTTCTATTTAGAGAGTATCGTCGTGCTTGAATTTTTCATTAACTATTCTTGATTGTTCTATCTTAATTTCATTTAAAAAAAGCAGATTTCATCGTGAATCCTTTTTTTTTTACCCAATCCGATCCTAATATCATAATAATAGGTAGAAATTAGATCAATTTATATATTCCATACCATACAAGACTCCATAAGTTAAAGTGAAAAAAAAAAATTTCAGGAATGTTTTTCAATTCATTTGAACCACACTCCTTCGTATACGTCAAGAGTCATTGATGAAAAGGGACTGAGAAAAGCTTGAACCGAATTCCTACAGTGATGGATATAAGCGCAATTGAAATTCCTAGGGCATTATACATTTGTGTATTGATAAGACCATTCACTATTTCTTAAGTTCAATCTCTCCCCAGATGAACCATATAGCCAAGAGAAACCATGAACCAGAATAGAAGAGCTTGCCCTATCCATGAGTAAATATCTCGTAGTAGCCTTATTAGATCGTACATATCTCTTGGTATATCTAGATAATATGTAGGAACACAAATTGAAACATTCTGGAGCTACAAAGATAGTTATTAAATCGTTAGCACCACATAAAAATATTCCTCCTAGAGTAGCAGTTAATACGAATAACAGAAATTCTGTTATAGCCATTTCTATACATTCAATGTACTCTACGGATAAAGGAATACATAGAGTTGAACATAGTAAAATAAGAAATTGAAAGATTTCGTTGAAATTGTTCGTTTGAAAATTTTCTGAAAAGCTAATTATATGTTCTTCTCTCCATCGGAACAATAGGGCCGTTATACTCATTACTAAACTTGTTGAAGAGATGAAATAGAACCAAAGTCTATCTATTTTATCATAGATTGAATCGATCATCAGAAGAAGAATTAAGCTAAAAATTAGAATACATTTTGGGAAAATGAAACTTCCATGGAAGAGAAGCAAATGAAACACTTTCATAAAATTCTCGTCGAATCGAGAATGAAGTTTTCATTCTGTACATGCCAGATCATGAATTAGTAACTGCATCCAATATCCTAAAAAGTTCCAATTATTTCGAACTTTCTATTTTTGAAATGGAATATTTACGGAATCCCCATGAATAGGATCAAACCTTATTCATGATATTTCCATAAAATTCTACTTATTCTTAAGCAAGCCCCCGAGAGGGCTTAGTTGATCTATTGTTTATGTTTCATCTTTCCTTTTCTTTTTCTTTGTTTCGAGAAAGATATCGATCAATTCCGATTCTTTCTTTTTCTATTGATTTTTAAAAATCTCTTCTCAGGCTGAAGAATTTGAATCTCCTAATGATATGAGATCATTTTGATTGTCTCTATCGTGCCTGCTACAGTGTTTTTTATCTAGGTTTTCTAGCTGCTACCTATTTTCTGAAGTTGGATATTTCATTCAAGCATTTGAGTGAAAGTTTCTTTTAATATCTAGCGGGAAAAATAAGTTGGCATTTAATTTTAGTGGTATGGATTGATTGATATTTCTTTTGCATCATTGAATGAAAAGACAACATTCAACTTTTTCACGCATGTGAATTCTATATTCTATCCGGCAAAAAATTTCTTCTTCTTCTGGTGTGGCCCCCAATGAATGAATATGATCTGGATGCGATGAACGGCATGAATTCAATTTTAATTTTGAACTTTTCTTCTTAGATCATCGACCATCTTGTGAGGTTTCCCTAGTGTATTCAATAGCCCCATCTATAGCTTCGAGTCAAAATGCTTTAAGGTATAAACCTTGTCCTACATGGATGTATGCTTAAATATTGAAGCTTGTTATGATCTTAATGTATCGGTGAGATCAACTCTGACATGAATAGATGAGAAATTTTCATATTGAAAATTTCTGTCAATTCTTGTGTAGAGCTTTTTTCTTCTTATCAGCTCCGTGTAGTAGCTTTTTGTAGTATTGATGAATTATTGTAGCATGATAGCTTGTACTTGTGTAATTTGCTTTGACATGCAATGAGAATTCATGGCTAAATTCAATATGAAGGATCCCTCCATATGTTTGCTTTTTTTTTTTTATTTGTATAGCTTTGGAGGAGATTCTTCTCCAACTTGATGTTGCACGATTTGCTATGATGTTGTGATATCTCTTTACAACAAGATTAGTAGTTCTCCTTAAAAAAAGAAAATGGAACTGTAACTTTCGAACTCAATCCGAACTGTTAACAATATTAGTCTAATAGCACTTTTGCAACATATTATATGCTTCATTTATTATGATTCTATTCAATTCTAGTTGTGGAATGATAATTGGTATGATGCTCTGCGTGTTCTCAAAATTTGGTTTCAAAGGATAAGAAAATTATGATTGAACTTTGTCTGAAAATTGACTCAGATGTTGTCTGAATTTTTGCATTCCTATTGTTCTGTATTTTCTTTCAATCTTCTACGATTTTTCTAAACACTATGTAAAATGATTTGATAAATTCTTTAGTCAATATTGTTTTGTATGCGGGTTAATTTGTAGACTGGACTGGCTAATACTCCAAATCGATTTGAACGGTACGGTTTGAATCTTGCTAACTATGTCAGCCAATCATTAGTCATTTTACCATAATGACATAAGATCCAGTCGACGTGGTGATAATGGTCGGCCATGAAATCTAATAGAAGAATGCAATCTGCAACTGAGCTGACTTGCAATTTTGGTACTACTAGGCTTTGTTCTCGTTGTCCTTTTAAGTCATAACATTGATCTATCTAGTGGAGTAAGCTGCCTGCAATGGGCGAAGAATTTGCAGCGCGCTGATGGAAGTTGTGCATTGGTGTACAAAATGTAATAGGCAAGCAATGAAACATAACTTCTAACTGCTCTTCAACATGTAAAAGATTTGCTGAACACAGAATAACAATAAGGGAACTAACTGAAAACACTTGTTAGTCCGGAACAATGTACCTGTGTTTTATGTTCAACCTTTGTTTAGCATGAGGTCTCATTAATAGGCAGGAAAGCTATCATTCTAATTGAGGTAGAAGGGATGTTACCAGAAGAAATTGTAGCTCGTTTTTTCTCAATGATGTTTATACTCCAGAAGTAGAGTGAATGCCGCCTCCAGGAAATCAACATGACAATGAGAGAGGTTTACCTCACTAATAAGATTTTGAGAGTTCCACAAACTTCTAATAACAAACAACAGCACCATCAAACCAGGGCACTGTATGTCGTTTCTGTTTTAGTATTTCAGGTTTCTTGTATTTCCAATGCAAAGCAAGCAGCACATGTGAGCATTGTACAATCTTATAAGAATACGAGTGCATGAGTTGAATCCATGTGACATTATTAGTCTCAAGAGCCTTTCAAAGCGCTTTACATCATAAGCCTTTGGTAAAATATGTACATATATCAAAGCCAGACCTGATGCAGAAACAATGACATACTTCACTTTCACAGCATTAATACAGGCAGCTGCAGACAACGAAGGTCTGAAACTAGCCATCAGTCAAGATGCAGGCTGGCGATAGACAAACAGACCTAAAGCTCATTCAACTTCTTCCTCATCCTCAGCTTCATCGATCCCTACCCAGCGAGTAAATGCAAAAAGGAACTCCTTGAACGTCACCATCCCATTCTTATCCCAGTCCATCTCCTCTGCATCCAAACAAGATTTGCATTAATTAAAAACATTTTGTTGCAGAACTTGGGTACATAAGAGTGTGCAAGCCATCCATTAAAGAGATAAAATAGTCAAGTTCAGTTTTAACTATGGCCCTGAACTAAATCATTGAGCACTTGTACAATTATAGAATGCGGTACCTTTTTTGTTTTGTTCTCCTTCTGTAATTGCTCAAGCTTGGTACAATCATTTCAAAGCAAATTACTAAATCAAATTACTTTCTACCAATAAATTTCCTTTCTTTTAAATCAGCATGGAAGACTTCCAATTATAAAATGTAAATTAAGGATATGCATAGAGACAAATAAGAATAGCAACTCACCAAATCTTTTCATTGCTATGGGCCCTGAAGAGCGTTCACCAGCATTTGTTTCATTTATGGCCTCAACCATCTCAGTTTTGCTCACATATCCATCTTTATTTTTGTCCAGAAAGACAAAAGAGTTGACCAGAGTCTCAAATGTTGCCTCGAGGTCCTGTAAGCCCATTTTCAATTTCTAACATTTGCAAATAAGGAACAACCATCCAAATAAAAAGAAGGGGAAATTATTGATAGCCCTCTTTTGACATTAAGAATTATTTTGGAACCCCTCAAAAATTTCATCATATTCAAACATCTTTTGAGGGGTTGAAAATTAATTCGACTGGACTAGGGGGTGGTGAACGTATTTCTGTAAAAAGAATCTAGTAAAAGAAATGTTAGCACTAAGGCTATTAGTTTTAGCAAAAACCAATCAAAAAGAGACACTCTAGATCTAGGTGAACAAGTTAGTGAAGAAGTTCATGACTACACCTGGTTAGGTATAATGACATAAAAAAAAAAAGGATGAACACTTGTTTAAATTTATTAAAATGATCAAGCAAGCCTAACTATGAAGGATCTCCCTGCAAAAACCACACACAACTAGCATTTGTGGACCTAATGCTTATATTATTCAATACATGTTTACTCAACAAAAAAATAATAATAATAATAAAGAAATCAAGAAATACTTTGTGCGAATATAGTTTCGATCCTCTCCTAATACTCACTCTATCTACGTAAAAAGAAAATGGAAGTAGGTAAGCATATGCAACCAATGCCTTACTGACTCAAAAAACCCCTAAAAGATACAATTTACAAAGTCTCTTCAAGAAAATCAAATGCTAAAACTATAATGGACATAATGCTGGAAAAGACTACAAAACTAACATGATCTAAAAAGTAATGTCTTAAGAAAATTAGCTTTGATCTTAGTTTTAAAATCGAAGGATACTGCATTCGCAACAGCTGGCTCCTGGAGAAGATATACAAGGCAGAGAAGAACAATAAACTCGTTAAATTTCACACCCATGTTCTCGTGAATGTCACAAGCCTCAAAGAGATCTTTGATCTCCTCTTCTGTACAAGAAATTTCCAGCTCACTGAAACAATGCTTCAGTTCTTCTGGATCAATGGCACCATTAGAATCTTCGTCTGGTAAATGAGCAGGACGTGGTTAGTTTTGCATAATTTCATCAAATGCAGATCATATATTGCTAAGCGGCAATAAAAATATTGAATCACTAGCTTTACACAATGGAGGTGCTTTAAATCTATTAAGTTTAGATTAGAGATGATATCTTCAGGCCAACAACTACAAGTGATGCATATATAATTACTGCACATTCACATACATACACAATGTTGCTTCTAAAAGTACAATCACTACCAAAATAATGGGGAAAAGCTTATAGTAGTATGGTATAATGGTATTGCTCAATAAAGAAATCATGAGGATGTCATTGCATATGAAGCTAAGTCAAAGAGAACAAAATTCATAAACAGGTCCTCTGAGATTTTACAGTTTTGAGGGACACATTTGCCTATGTTTGTTCAACCAAAAATCTGAAAGTTATCCATAGAGCCCATGCTGGAAGACAATTGTTTGGGAGATATCTCTCAACGCTTTCCTTACAGAAGAACTGTGTTAATAGTTAGCAATAAATGCCGCATCAGAAAATCAACATTGAAAATGGTAAGCCAAAGCGTAGCTGGAAGAAAGGTCAATTGGCATGTAAATGAAAACAAATAAATTCATTAAAAAAAACCATTGTTGACTGAGTTGACCAGACTACCATCATGCTCCTAAAGACGCCTTAAGCTCCAGAATAAAATCTGAAGTGGTTTCTAGGCCAAAACTCCAGGTCCTTCATTGGTTTTTATTGATTAAATCCTTGCCCAAATTCAGTCCTAGAATAATATCACCCAAATTATTTACTGTAATACAGGGTCCTGAGCCCGCTTGCAGAAAGTAGTCTCGCCTAGAGGATTTTATATTTCCCTAGTTACCTTCTGGATACCTTCAAAGACTAAGCACTGAGGATCATGCTTTGTGTTGAGGAACAGTTCAAAAGTTAATTTTGAAAATTGATAACTAGAAAACAAGCAACTTACCAAATTTCTCAAAAATGATCTTGCATTTTCTTAAGTTCTCATCAATTTTCGGAAATTTCAAGATCACAGTGTTAAAAGACTTGATGGTAGTTCCTTCTTTTGCCCTCCTTCTCATAGCTTCAACCATTTTTGCTTCAAGTTTTGATTCTTGAGCACCATGTTTTGGAGACTCGCTTTTCCCGATTATTCCACCCATTAGGTCCTACAACGACTTCCTTGCAGGAGATAGAGCAATCAAACACCTAGAACAAAAACAGAACGACTGATTCTTTCTAAAAGGTGAATGTAGAATTTTCAAGTGCACGTATAAGTTGAAGATAATCTGAATGATGGTCCAGATGGATTTATGATGCAACCAATGTGCTAAGTTGGAAAATAAATCCTACGAACCTCGAGATGCAATTCCCTGGAACAACAGAGCCATATTTTTTAAAAGAAGATAAACAATACAACTGTAAACTTTTTCTCCTCATATAGGTGTTTAGATGGAAGAAACATATAATCCACACAAGAAGATGATTCTCTAGGTCACTATCACAAAAGTCAGTTGATGGATAGGCAAAACATTACGAAAATGACGAAAACGAAAAGCAAACTGCACACAGATCAAATTATCAATTAATCAGAAATTGGAATGTGCAACATGAATCAAGATTAAACTTTTGGATATCTGCAAGTGCAACTTTGGCTTTGAGCATAAAGATCAGGGCTCTATATAAAAATATAACTATATGCTTCTATGTTTCTACATGAGAATGTATATATATTTGAATTTATCTAATCGAAGACACAAAAAGAAAGACTTTGCAACAACTGTCAAGGTCTGTTTAGCCATAAGCATTCACACACATAACCCTCATTTGCTCCAATGGTTTAATCAAAGTAAGAACATAAGCATGCCATTTTCCATCTAACATCCCCACAATGAATGTATGCAGCACATGGAAACACTGTGCACGTCCTGCACAAGCAAAATTTCCAATTA
Organism: Acanthochlamys bracteata; assembly: GCA_019914995.1. Lineage (NCBI taxonomy): Eukaryota > Viridiplantae > Streptophyta > Magnoliopsida > Pandanales > Velloziaceae > Acanthochlamys > Acanthochlamys bracteata. Next base: position 4,720,884 of record CM034143.1, read on the forward strand.
TAAATATCACAAAGAAGTGCCTAGGTATCTAAATGAGATTGAATTTTGTAGCTTCTTTTCGCTACTAGCAAGCGGTCGTGAGCATTTAGAGCATCTTGGATTTTTATTGAACTAAAGCATCAGCCATCATCTGTAGACCAACGAGACAAACTGCTATTTAACTCTGTTCTATTGCTACTACGGATTTCTAAACTAGTTAATGATCTTATTGCTAAATCCTCTCCCCTTGCCCTCTAGGCCATTTTCAGCTAGAGAGATATCTGTTTCTAGAAAGATGAGACATTAACTTCGAAATACAAGCTCTTGCCTTTCTATGCCTTAGATTACTAATGAATCTATTTGCAGGATGGTAAGTTAGCTTAAACCAGGTAATATCAACAACCTTCAAAATGATCTCTTTTTTAATTGTTGAACTAAAAGTAAAGCAGGTGAAAGGCATTTTGTTGGTGATTGTTCCAGCACCTATTATCCATGATAAAGCAAGTAATAGAAAAGCACATACAGGTAAAAAAGATCTACAGCATTCAAATTTCAAACGATTGAGTAGCCAAGAAAACTTGAATAATTTCACAAAACTGAAGCCTGCGTTCAATCAAATAAGATTGAAATTGGTAGACACATCAAAAGCAAAGAGACAAATGGAGATTAATTCCTGTCATTAAATTGATAAAATTCAATCAAATCACATATTAAATTCTCTAGTAGATTCCCATGCACATATACATAAAGGAAAAGATCAATCTAAAACAGCTTCACGACAATTCAATCCAAGAAGAATTCGATCAAAGAACATACGTATATTTACCATTGATCATTATTGCAATTCGTAAAAGCAATGAACCGGAAATAATTTCAACAAATGAGAATTTTGTATTACCTCAGATTTGGGTCAGGGTTCAAAAATCAACGAGAGAGAGAGAGAGAGAGAATGAACAATGAACACGGGGGAAAAACTGGAGAGAAGAAAGAAACGAGCCTCTCCAACATAAGTGAAATGGAAATCAATAAATCTGAACTTCACTTTTATTTATCTACTTATATAATTTCAAATGGCAATATTGTCAAATCGTTGAACTGATAAAGAAATATTATAGATTCCGTTTGCGTCAATCCGTATTTTTCAATTTTTTATTTTATATTTTTAATATATAATTTATGAATATTTAAAATATTTATTTAAAAATTTAAAAATATAAAATAATTTATACAAAATTTTTTCTAATATATTTTTTTTTAAAAAAATAAAACGTATTTTTATTTTAAAAAAATTTTATTTTATAAATAATTTCAAACGCTCCTTATCCTTAATGATTATTATACCTATCCATTCACTGTGATGAATCTGATCAGAGACTATGATATCTAGAAGAGTCCGGTTCGTTTTCAATTAAAAGTCGCGTTTTCATTCCATATAAGCGAAAACACCCTCTACCTAAACATATTTTCACTTTAACAGTTTTTTATTTGCATCTCCCACCCCAACAACGCTGACGACAACAACGCTTGCTTCAATATTCTCTCCAACTCTTCTCCTCTTTCTCAATTAGTCAATCGATCGATCGATTCAATGAACGATTGCGTGAATTATAATTGATCAAGCGTTGTTTTCTATGCGGATCTGAAGCGAATTACAAGCAATATTGTTGTTGAACGGCGGGAAAGTTATTACGAATCGAGGTAAGTCTCTATTTGGTTTGCTGATGTTGTTTTAGGGATATATGAAAATTTGGAACTGATTTTGGTTGATACGTTGTTCTCTTTCTGCATAATTTCGTTATCTTTTCTGGTGATTTATTGTGTTATTTATTTTTTTTTCTATATGTTGAATTTCAATGAATTTTTGGTGAATTTTGTTGGATTTGTTGCGTTTTTGGATTGTTGAGATAATGTATAAAGTTTAAATTTTGCATAGCTTTGCTTACTAATCTCAATTTTATTAAGGTTTTGACTTAATAATTCTGTATAAACAAGAGGATTTTTATTTTTATTTTTTTGGTTCATGGATAATATGAGCCTTTTAAGTTGATGACAAATCTCAGAATGCTTTATTTATGGATGGAAGATATGGGGGCATTAAATTTCATGAAAATAAGTCTAATTTTCATCTCTTTATGAATTTTGATGGAATTATGACTGTCGATTTCTCTGCACTTGCTGATTACTCTATCAATGCTTTACCTGCAACTCATTGACATCAATATAGCTCCAGTAATTATAGTGGTTCTTATAGATAAAGGAATAAATGCGTAACATTCCTCTTTGCCACACCACAAAATTGAGATTGAGATGGAGAGAGCATGTCCAAGTATGTAGCTCTAATTATATATTTTTGTTCTAGAGGCATGTTATTTATTCTACTGCTATTTGGTTGATTATATGTGCACTTTTCTTTAGATTCAATATGCAAGCTAAATTTTCATTGGATTTTTAAGGATTATGATTTTTCAGCCTACTAGCAATTAAGAAAGATGATGAAGATGTAAGATGTGTGTACAAGGGCTTATGAAATATTTTTGTTGACACTCCATTTAATTATTGAAAAAATAATCGAGTGATCTGGGAGTTGAGACATTATGAAGGTCGATGCTGCTTTAGCTTTGACATTTGTTCTGTTTATCCCTATGATTACGTATATGTATACTAACATTCTACTTACTGCAGTGACGCAGAATTGCAAGAGGAACCTACCAGTGGGACGGCATTGATAGAATGAGTGATGATTATGAAATGGAGGATGACATGGACGAAGACTTCCAAGCAAGAGAGATGGCAGATTCTGATTCTGATGATGAAGAATACGCCCAGTTGGTGTGAAACTTTTGAGAACCTTATCTAAGCATTTTATAAGCAACTCACAAATCAAAGAAAATGCAAAGAATTATGCTTTTATTCATGAGTGTATTTCATTAGCCAAAACTTTTAGGTTTTAACTTCTACGAGTCTTCACCTGATTATTTTCTGAAAATGCATGAGTCGCTCCAATTGACTGAAAGAATATTATGTCATTCATTGTAGCATGCCAGGGTAACAGATACAACATACTCACAAGCAAGGAAAGGAAAAGACATCCAGGGAATACCTTGGGAAAGATTAAGCATTACAAGAGAAAAGTATAGACAAACTAGACTGGAGCAATATAAAAACTATGAGAATGTTACCAATTCTGGGGAACTGTCAGCAAAGGTATGGTAATGTTTATGCACAGTAATTATATTTAGCTTTTATCATGATCTGTTGATGAACTTGATCAGTAAGCCAATTTTATATAGGTATTTAGACTTAAATCTGTGCTTATGGTTATCATGTCTCTTTATAGCCCTTGAATCACAGTTGCTCTAACAGGATTGTACACCTACAAAGAAAGGAGGAAGATACTATGACTTTTGGCTCAATACAAGATCTGTTAAGTCAACTATTCTTCATTTCCAGGTAAGGAAGTAGCTTTCTTAAATTTTGTGATGATAAGTCAATGGCCTACTGCTGTTTACTTTGTACAAACGTTTTCTAATGAATATATCTTTTATCTTTTCGGTTACCTGGAAACCTTTGTAACTAAGATAATGATCTGCTGTGGTTTGGACATCATAGGTCGTAGGTACCTTTTTCTGAGTAAACAGGGTGACAGTTTTAAATAGTGAAAATGCTCTTGTAACTTTTGACATACTTTCAAATTTTACCTGAGAACTTCTCAAACTGATAATAGTGGATAAGGAAGTTAACGCAACTGATATACTTGCTTGAATTACTTAAGAAAGTTTTTCTATTTGGTATTTGTTTCACCAAATAAATATTGGTTAGGCGGGAGAAGTGCCAATCCTATGAAATAGAGATTAGATCCAATATTTCACCACACAGATTTGATGGTTGTAAGTTCAACCATTCTTGGGTTGGCTATGAAATCAACTTGAATTTTAAGTAACCTTAAACTTATATGGAACTACAAAGTTTGTAGGTTACCTCAAAGTACCAGCAAACTTCTTCTTTGCTAGGTATTCACCATGTAAGTATCTGATTGTAAGCTGTGTCACTAGTTTCGGTTGGCAAGCTTATCAATTCTAATTATTTTCAATATCTAACCTTTTAAACCTTAAGTTCCTTGATCGTCTTTTTCTTGTGTGTTAAACTTTTCGAGTTTCTTAAACAAATACTTATTGGGTCAAAGGTTAGTTAGAGTCGTGTTTCCTATGTGACTAGTCAATTTGGGACTTTGTGTGATGATTATTTAGACAATAAATGATAATCAACTCTACTTGCATGTGTTTCACTCAATATGTACTGCTGACCATATATAACCTTTTTGTTGTGTTTTTGTTTTGGCAGCTAAGGAATCTTGTGTGGGCTACAGCTAAACATGATGTCTACCTCATGTCACATTTTTCTGTTACTCATTATTCAGCTATAAATTGTGAGAGTTCAGAAGTTTTGAATGTCGCGGGACATGTAGCACCATCTGAGGTATGTGCCTTTTCCTTGTATAAAAGAATGTCATCTTGGCTTCTTGAGACGGTCGATAAATGGCAAGTGTATATTGAACTACTTTTTGTAGCAAATACATTTTGTGGAACCTCATAGAGATATGTCTATTTAAGTTTTTATACTTTTTATCTGATATCCATTTATTCCAGAAACATCCAGGCAACCTATTGGAGGGATTCAGTCAGACTCAAGTCAGCACCTTAGCTGTGAAGGATAAGTTGCTTGTTGCTGGTGGGTTCCAGGGAGAACTCATTTGTAAGGTAAAATGCCGAGCTGTAGTTGATGATTTTGCATACTGTTGTTTGCAGATAGACTGCAGTTTTAAGTACATTCTTGCTGCCAAAGATTTATGTTTCATGAGTCTACTTTAGGCTTAGAACACCTTTGCAATACTTTATCACCCTTCTGGAGATAGTAGTTACTTTCTTTTGATCTGGAATCTTTTCATATCTGCCCCTGCCCTTTCTAGTTACTGAACTATTTCCAAGTAGATATAACAATATTAAATAAAGTTACATATCCTATGTGACCTGCTTGGAGTGCAGTATCTAGACCGCCCTGGAGTAAGTTATTGCTGCAGAACAACATATGATGACAATGCAATTACAAATGCTGTGGAGATTTACAACAGTTCTAGGTATTCCACAAAGCTTGGTCCTTGTTTAGTGGACATCTTGTTGTCTTGGTTCTCTAACTGATACTGGTGTTTTGTCAGTGGCGCTGTGCATTTTGTGGCCTCAAACAATGATTGTGGAGTTAGGGACTTTGATATGGAAAAATTTATGATTTCCCAGAATTTCAAGTTCCAGTGGCCTGTTAATGTAAGTTCTGACTATTGATCCAGAATTTTTGCCTTAGTGATTCTTATATTTATCAAGTGAGACTAGTCATACCATTATTAGTAGGACAGTTATTACAAGAAATTCAGTTATTGCAAGAAATTACTTATCTGGCTATTTACCTTGCATAGACCAATGTATGTAGCAGTATGTGGGAAAAGATGGTTATGTAGACCCAGAAGAAACAGAAATAATTTTTTAGGGTTACAATTTTTCTGATGTTTTAATGTTAATGCACATATCAGTAGATTGGATGTAATAGATGAATATTTTAGGTCTTCAAGGTCCTGATAGCATGTGATATTTGCAGCATACAGCACTAAGTCCTGATGGCAAGCTCCTAGTCATTGTTGGGGACAACCCTGAAGGACTACTTGCTGATTCTCGTTCAGGAAAGGTAAGGGCAAACGAACGCCCACCGTTTATAGGATAGAAGAATGCATTAGCCATGGCATTCTTTGGTTGTTGACTATGATGGTTTTGCAGATCATCTCTGACCTGCGTGGTCACTATGACTACTCATTTGCGTCAGCTTGGAATCCTGATGGCATCACGTTTGCCACTGGTAACCAAGATAAGACCTGCAGGATCTGGGACATCCGAAACCTCTCTAAATCTGTAACCGTATTGCGAGGCAATCTTGGAGCCATAAGATCCATACGTTTCTCATCTGATGGGCAGTTCATGGCAATGGCAGAGCCTGCTGATTTTGTTCACATTTTTTATGTTGGGACAGGGTATGAGAAGGAGCAGGAGTTGGACTTCTTTGGTGAGATCTCGGGCATGTCTTTTAGCCCTGACACAGAAGCACTTTTTGTCGGTGTATGGGATCGCAATTATGGAAGTCTTTTGCAGTATAGGCGCTGTAGGAACTACAGATACCTTGACTATATGTTCTGACTCGATGTTCCACAACTACTTGCATTGTTTGCATGTGCTTGAGCATTGTTTTATGGGATTGCTGGTTTTCATGAGGCAATAAACATAGTGAAAGTGTAAAATAGTATTGTACAGTTGGTTAGAGATGTAGTCTAGAGTGGAACTGCACTTTTGAAAGAACTCTCCCAGGTGAAAGAACTCCGATGTATATCTAGTGTTCTTTTGATTTTTTTAAAATTCTCCTATGATCGACTTAATACTAAAAACGATTGCAGGCAAGTTAACTTATCTGTAAGATGGTTGTTGATGTTAGTGACGCTTTCCTTTTTCCTGCAGGAATTTCTGGATAGCGTAAGGCTTCCGCTTCTGGTTTCTATCATAGGCTTTCAGAGAAATGTAGGTGCTTCTTGAATTCATATGTAGTTTTTGAGGTAGTTAATCTTCATGTCTTTTTGAGGTCTGCAAGCTATGTCATTCGTATATGTGATTTATATAATACGCATAGAAATCCAAGTTAAATATTCAACCGAAAATTGATCCGAAGAGTTTGCATTGGATATTTTATTTTTTGTGAGTCGGATTGGGTTTAAATTATAATATCCAAATATTATTTGAACTGTTTACAATTTTTTTATTTTGAAAAATCCAAAATTTAATCCATTCCATGCAAATATGTTTCACAATTTTTATAAATTTTTCCCACCAATCTGATATTAACTCCTAAACTTACTTTTGTTCGATCGAGTCCTTTTTTAAATACTCGAATATGACTCGATGGAGTCCGAATTTGCATGCAACCTGACTAAACCCGAATCCGAACACCCTAGTTTTGTCGCTACTGTTATTAGTTATTATTTTTCGAGACGTATCTAGGATTGTATTTTTAAAAATAAATTAATGTTATTATCATAATAATAAGGTATAAAGAGCTCCCCATGGGAGTTCGATTCATGATAGCCATATCTTAGAAAAAATATTATTACATAAAATACAAAGTTTATTCTTTAGAGATTTTCTTGTTTATAATCATTAATTAATCAGAACTGATAATATTAATTATAAAATTAATCGAAAAAATCATTAATTTTTCAACCAGTTACTGTTTCAAACATTTTGTACAACAATTATTAATTGAACAACTTCAGGGCCAAAACTACTATATAACAAAAATTAATTTTGTCTTCATAGTTTTGGTATTTAGTTTAGATGAATTGCAAAGTTATGGATATCATGTTCATTGGGATTGGCACGCCAATATGGTTAAGAGAGTACGAGATACATTTTGGTGATAGACGATTATGGATGCTGAACTTTTTCTAACTTCTCAAAACTTTTTTATTTTATATTTTTAATTAATTATTTATAATATTTTATAAAAAATATTTAAAGATTTAAAATATAAAAAATTTGAAGTCATAAAATTTTATTATTATTTATTTTTAAAATAAAAAAATAAAAATTATTTTTTTAAAATAGAATAAAATATTTTTTATTTTAAAATATTTTCTTATAAATACTTTTAAATATCTGATAATATAAGAGCCATATAGAAACTATATATTAATTTAAAAACTATACTTTTAAACTTTATAAATTTAAAAAAAATCATGCACAATATTATAAACATTTAAAAAGAAATTTATAAAATATAAATAAATTATATATTTTAAATAGTTATATATTAATTTTTTAAAACCATAAAAAATGGTGAAGAATTTTTATTTTATAAAGCTATCTCAAAGATGGCCGAAAAAGAACGCACATTAAGGAGACCATAATATGAGAATAAAAGAACGTACAGAAACAAAACCGTAGTCTTACTAATTATTAGAACATATTTTAATAGCAAAAAAAAAAAATTTAGATTTTAAATTCCATGATTTTAATATAAACATATAAAACTTTAATTCTATATTTATACAATATTTTTTTCAATTAAAATTTTAATTTATATTTCACTTATTTTAATTATTACTCATACTTTATTTTTACCAATTTTATTTCTCATCAAAATTTATTTTCATAATTATTTACTTCTGTTAACCTTATTTTAATGTAATTAAAATATGTGTTTAGTGTATCCAAATATGTAAAACGTGTTTAAATTTTTTACCAAACTTACGCATGTGTGGTTCATGTCTGTTCGGTAAATTTAAGATATCTATACAGATTAGGTGTCAATCGTGGGGGTAAATATGTAAATTTCAGAAAACTGTTATTAAACAAACAAATACCTTTCGAATTTTTGGTCCCAAAGTTCAACGGATTCCCGTCGAAAGAAGATCAGCTAGCGTGAAGCAGCTTTTGGTTTCCCGCCGGAGAGATGACACCGATCTCGAATCACCGCGACACTATTCTTTTGTTTATTCCCTTATTGATTGGTTTCACACGCTTCAAATCTTCGGTCGCTATCGCGCCTGTTACAACGATCGTAACGATCTCGAGAAACTCACTCTCTCTCTCACGATTGGTTCCTGACCACCGGCGTGCTCGAAGTCGGACTGCAACTTCTCGCCAAGTTTCGTTATTGGACTGACATTGGTCTGGTATCGGGCCTATATATAGAAACTCCCCCCGACACACACATCCACCCCCTCGGGGACTTAAAGTTGTTTGAGAGAGAGAGAGAGAGAGAGCAGTAGAAATTTATTCGATCCCTTGAGAAATCTGTCGAATATTTTTGAGAATTCAGAAGAGAAATTTAGTTCTCGAAGTTAAGAATTCCAGCATTTTCTCAATTTCAAATTCTAGATTTTTTTTCGTGGACGACTACTAGTGTTCTCGTTTCTCCACCATAGGATTTCATGAAACAAGTAAGAAAGGTTTCTTCTCAGAGGCGTGAAGGAAGCAGTTTACCATTTCCTTTTCTGTTGATATTGTTTATTTTATGATGGCAATTCCAAACGGAGCAAAAAGCAAATGTTGATCTAATTTGTATGGTTAAAGTTTTTGTTTATGCAAACAGTTGATTATGTGTCCATCTGTGAATTTGTGTGCTTCTTTTGCTTTTGTTTTCTGTCGCTAATGCATAGTTTGAGGTCAGTATAAACATCAGAGTTTTATCCGTCATAGGGTTTTAGATGCATTCAACAAATTATTTGCTTCTCTGAGGCAAGATTTGGAGAATGCTTTATTCCAATTTCTTAGATATTTGTATGTTTCATGGCAGAACTGAAATTCGTGTATAAAAAGAAAGATTTCTGATATTGATTTTGTTCACCAGTAGAAATTATTGCTATAACTGATTGGTTCTATCTTCCCTTCAGAAATTATATGATTCCTTGAATTAAGAAGTCTAAGCTATGATTTGCTTTTGGTTGAACTTAAGATCATCATGGTTTGCATACTCTGAGATTTGTGGTTCCAGATTTTCTTGCATACATTTATTACACTGCCAACACAAATACAGTGTTCAGCAACTTAGATTTTGTTTGTTTAACTGGTATAGGCCATTTTGTATGTGGACTGTATGAATCTGGTTTAGCTTGAATGATCTCTGATTTTATTGCCTTATTTTGAGGTAAAATGATCTGCATCTTTATTCTTTCATAGTAGTTCATTGCCAAAAATATGTAGTCCTATCAGCTTGGTGCGTAGAAGCACATGCCGTCAGTTTGCAACATGAAGTGATTGTCCCTGTAATTTTCAGTTACGTATACTGCTACGAGGAAAAGGATATTTATGTTAAATCGTATTTGTTTGTATCAGTCATACTTTTGGAACTGATGATTTCTCTGGTTTTTTATTTCTTTTATTTGTTTTTCTAGTTCAAATTTTCTGCTCTTCCAAGATACTTGAGTATCTTGACTTTTATATTTTGGCTGTCAAAATCCAAATTGCCACTCACAGAGTGAAAATGAAAAATCATCTGGCACTGGAGCTTGCTACTACCAGATTGATGTTGAGAATTTCAACAGACTGCTTAAAGGAGTTCCATGCCCATTGGAATGAAAAGAAACATGAAGTATGGGCAACTGTCATGATCTAGAAGTTGGGATCCCACCACTTTCTGAAGATAGTAAGTATCTAAACTCAGCAATGAGATTTGGTTCCTTGGTTATGAAGTTTGTCAGAGAGTCATGGTTTTCGTGGCCAAAGAGATACATTTTCTGCGCAGCCAGAAGAAGGGCTCCTTGCTGGGAACCCTTACGAAACTGCTAAAGAGGCTGTTGGTGTTGATCTCAAGATACACATCAAGCTAAAAAGGGATGATGGGGCTGTCTTGATGGATAAGAAATTGAATGCAGTCATTGCTACTCTAAATCAGGTTTTCTTGTTCTTGGATATATTGCTAAGAGAAACGTGATGGAGAGCTGCTAGAAACGTAGCAGCGAAACTGACTGGTTCATCATTCCAACTCACTGATGTTACAAATGGGTCTCAGAGTTATTGGCTGTTAAAAATGCCAATGAGCAAGTTTATGTAAGCAAGGCTGCATATGTCTTCATCTGTCACGAGTAACCATGTGGTTGGAACTTGAGAAGATAATCCTTAACAAGTTGATGATTCCCATTAAATATTATATTGATGGGTGCCACAGAAAAATTAATAGTGAAACTGGCAATGTTGACACATGTGATCCTCCAATTTTCAGAGTGGATATGGCATTGATCTCAAGCCAAGGCTGTGAGTAATGATATGAATGCATACTACGAATCCACAGGTTTGATAATATGTGCCATCGGGTCAAGCTACAAAAGTTACTGCACAAATGTTAGTCGTGTGTTTTCTTATCTAGGGGCATGAGGATCAAGTAAAGTAAACGAGGTTCTTTGAAAGGGATACAAAGCTGTTGTAGGTGCTGAAGCCAAGAAACAAGATTAGTGTTGTTTCCAGGCTGCAGTTGCTATTGTCAAAAGGGAAGATCAAGATCTTCTCCTAAAGCACACAAGAACAGCTGGAATTGAAATCGGCCTGTAGCTCCGCTAACCTCAGTTGTCTATAAGTCCGGAGAATAATGGAGTGGTAAAGTCAGGAATGGCTTTTAATGTATTGCTTGGTCTCGAGAACCTCAGCGCTCTGACGGGCATGGTAATGACTGAGAAATTCTCACTTTTGATAGCTGATACTGTTCAGCAGCTTGCAAGGAGGTGGTCTCAGATGTTCTTTTCTTAAATAGTGATGTGAAAAAGAGCATCCAGTGCTAAAACTCCTATGAAATCCACTGACCAGCCTTCAAGAACAACTCTCAGATCAGATAATCAGGAGATCTATAAAGGAGAGCTCCTAAAATGGCATCAAGCAGAACTCTCACACCAAAAGAATGAGCAAACAAACATGAGGCTCGCCTGTGGGAGGCCTCAAAGTGGGGGATGGAGGAGTCCAGCAAAAGATCCATTTCAGCTGATTGCCTACAATAATGTCAATGACATATCGCTGCCCTTTTGAAGCAACTGATGATACAAGTGGACAAGAAGACTGAGGCTTTCCCTGTTCCAATCTACGAGTGCACGGTACTATTGCATGTTGGAACAGTCAAGAAGGCAACTCTCTTTGTTTAATGGTGTTCATGCTTTCGGCTTTATTTTCAATGTCATGGGTACACCTCTAATCCACATGATGTAAAGTACCATTAAACATCAGGATGCCATCTATATGAAGGAGATCAAATCCAGTCAATCTGAGGCACATCAGTGAAGTAGTACAACAGATCAGTACTCGTAGGAATCATGTTATGTCTAGGGAATCAGAGAGAACAGAAAGAGCAAGTCCTGTTACTCAAGCTAAGCTTCAGCCTGCAATACTTAACAGAATGAAAGTCATGAGGTGACCTAACTTGCGGACGGAGTTCACTTGTCCATCGTTTGGGTAAGATTTTTGGTATTCTAGAGGCTCATGTCAGTGGTTCAAGCTACTCTTTCTCTAGTCGGAGGATCCAGTTGACATCATCTGTCCAAACATCAAGCAATGCCTTTTTCCAGCCTGCAAAAGGAAATGACCACACTCTTACAGAGGAAGAAGAACAGGGAAAAAGAGCAAAGGAATAGGATGTACATGGAGTTCCAGTTTGTGAACAAGGTTCACAACCAGTGGGGCAAGACACAGTTCATGGGACTAGATCTTGAGTTCATGGTTCCTCTTAAAGCTTCAGCTTTCATTGTCCGACTTACAAGCAGCTTAATAGAGCTGACTGAGTGATGACATTGATTTTGTTTTTTTCTTTCTTCTTGGTTTCGTTTTTTGGTGTTTCTTCTTCTTCTTCTTTTTGTTTTGTTTTTGGTGTTTGATAAGATTTTTTGTACAGATGGCTCAGTGATATAAGATCTCTGTAGAGGATGGGCTTGTATATCCTAAACTAATTGTTGCCGTCTTAATATTGTCCTTCATGTTCTTTTTGCTTCTCATGGTTCTCTACTCTTCAAAGGACTTGTATAGTGTTTAGTAAAATATTTTGAAGTCGTACTGCACTGGCACTTGTATTTGTGCACAATCTATTATGTTCTTTTAGAATGTTCTCTTCAACAACTGCTGCAGTTTGCTTTTGTGAAGTGTTGTTTATCGCAGTTGTTGGTTTTGGGGTTAGAAATCAGTGACTTCTCATGGTTTGCATGTAATTCATTGTGTATTACTTTATCGAATGAACATCCTGATTCAAAACCTAAGTGTTTTCTGTTCAAGATTATTCTCCAATTAATTTGTTTTGTCCAGTACAAGTCATTGAACTTGTTGCCTGAATTCTCACTATCTAGGCCATCCAGTGATTCTGAGAGCTGTAGTAAGTCCAGTCACACACTCGCGCCTTGTATGTCTTGATGTAGCTTCGTTCGCTTTCAAGTTCTATATATGATGTCATGGTATGAGTATTTTGGCTATTCTCTCTATCGAAATTATCTTGGTAAAATATTTTTTGCTGAAGTAAAATTATCTTATACATAAGCCAAGTCTAAAGTAAAGTTAGGAGTGACAATTTGGGTCCCTGGGTCGGTTCCGGATCGACTCATAGAATAACCGAATCAAAATTGTTCAATCCTAATTCGACCTATTTATTTATATAGGTCAAAATTATCAATCCTAACCCAATCTATTTATAACCGGATCAAACTTCGTCGACCCATTTAATAATTAAAATTATTAAAATAAAAATAATAAATATTAATTTTGATAAATTTTATAAATTAAATAAAAATTAGTTAAATTAAGATAAATTAAAATATATATATATACAAATTAAATTCAAATTTTTTGCTATTATTTTTTAATTATTAAATAATATATATTATATAAATAGTTAAACGGATTAAACGAGTCAATTTTGGGTCAACCCGAATCCGTTTAAAATTTCGGGTCATTTTCGGGTCAATTCGAAATCGACCTAAACCCGATTTTTTCGGGTCGGGTCAAAATTTGCCACCCCTAAGTAAGGTAGAATACTCTAGATAAAGGATAGTTGACATGAATCTATAGTAGGTTAAGAAATACTCTGGAAATGTGGAGATTTTTGTAAGGGATATTATGTAAGAACTTTTTGGATCATGTATTCTCTACCGTCTGATCAAAACAATCTCCACCGTCCGTTGAAGAGGTGAAAAAGCTATAAATAGGGGGGTGAGCTCTCTTTTGGGGCCATCAAGCATTTCAACCAAAAGTGGTACCAAACCAAAGTAATATAAGGCTTTCTTTCTAAAAAGCTCTCTTCAAGAGTTTCTTACTTTTCCTCTAGTCCATTCAAGTTTTCTTAGCTATCTTTGATAGCTCTTTTAGGTAAATGCTGACTTAGCCACAAAGGATCGTGACTAAGTGCCGCACGAGCCAAGGTAAAACTCTAGGCCCGTGACAAGTGGTATCAAAGCCAAGGTTCTGCCAATCTCAAATGGCAAGCGGAAGCGATGTTACCATCCATGAGGGAAGGGATTGAAAGGAGAGCTTCCGAGAGCAGTCGCCAACGGAAGGAGAAGTCTAGGGACGTTATGGCGGACATGAATGCAAGGCTCGCTAGGGTGGAGCTAGCTATGGCGAATAAGGTGGACCAGTTTGAGGAGTTGGGCCAAAGCATCGAGAAGCTCGAGAAGGGATAAGAAGAGCTTCGTGGGGAGATGCAAGGTGCCTTGAACGTGGTGGCCAAATCATCGTCTCGCCAAGGTAAGACCCTTAAAGACTCTCTTTTGGGTGATGTGGATGCTCTTAGGAGAGAAGTAGCGACTCTTAGGGAAGAGATCACAATGATGGCTACCGAGTTGAGGGATGTCCGAAGAGACTGGGCACTTTGATGGCGGTTACGCAAGGGGCAGTTTCCACCGTACCCTCAACTTCGACTCCTTCGAAGGTGGATGTTCCAAAACCCAAGGCGTATAAGGGTGCGCGGAACGCGAAGGAGATTGATAACTTCCTTTGGAGCTTGGAGCAACTCTTTAGGAGTACTGGCATCACGGAGGATGCAGGTAAGATCGATCATGCCACTCTTTATCTTGAAGATACCACAATGGTATGCTGGAGGAGGAGGCATGCCGAGATCGAGAGGGGTACCTGCATCATTGTCATTTGGGAAGAGTTCAAGAGGGAACTCAAACGGCAATTCTATGGTGAACGCCGAGGATGAGGCAAGGGCAAAGTTTCGGCGCTTGACCCATCGGGATAGTATAAAGGACTATGTCAAGGAATTTTTAAAATTGATCTTAGAGATCCCCGATTTTTCAGAAAGTGAGGCTCTTTTTGCTTTGATGGACGGATTGCAAACATGGGCGAGATTGGAGATTCAACGTGGAGGATCTCAAGATCTCAACTCTGTCATTGTCATAGCTGAGTCCCTTATAGAGTTCCAATGGCCTGAAAAGCATAAGCTTCGAGAAGATTTCAAAGACAATGGTGGTGAAGATAACCAGCAAGTCAAGGAAACAACAGTTGATCCACCGAAGACCAAGGGAGGCTCCCATAGAGGCCAAGGAAGCAATGATAACAACCGAGGGAATGGTAAAAATCCACTAAAATGCTTCCTTTGTGATGGACCACATATGGCTAGAGAGTGCCCAAAACGGAGCAAAATTTTAGCCTTAATGGAGATAATGGACGAGCCACAACGGCAACCTGAAGAAATAAAGATAGGTTCATTACAACTACTTAATGCCATCCAAGCCAAAGCCGAATTGCCAAGACGTGAGGTGAAGGGTCGAATATACGTGACGACCAAAGTTGGAGGACGGAAGGTCCGAGCTTTGGTAGACACAGGGGCGACCCATAACTTCCTCGAGGAGAAGGAAGCCACAAGGCTCGGCATCAAGTACGGAAAGGGACAAGGATGGATTAAAGCAGTTAATTCCGAACCCAAATATATTGTTGGTGTTGCCCGTGAAGTCAAAACATGCATAGGTGAGTAGACTAGTCTTTTGAACTTTTCTATTGTGTCCATGGATGATTTTTCTATAGTTCTTGGAATGGAGTTTATGGATCGCGTAAAGGCCGTACCTATCTCTTTTGCCAACTCCATGTGGATCATGGATGAAGGAAAAACGTGCATGGTACATTTGTCGCGCGAAGTAAATTTCCAATCCAAGACTATTTTGGCTTTACCACTCTCAAGGGAGAGAAGGAGAAGGCACAACCAACAATCCAGGCCATTCCAAAAGAACCAAATCATCTCAACATGGACCCAAGGGAGGTCAAAATACCGCAACATTCATAAGAGCTTCAGCATCTATTATGATGACACCTGAACGGGACGTGGAAGAAATTTTGGGACATCGATTCATCCCAAGGCGTGGTAATCGTCCATGTTATTCTGAATATTTGGTCAAGTAGAATGATCGACCAGACGATGAGTCAAGTTGGGAACATGAATATGACTTATGGCCATTCCACCATAAGATCCAAGAGTTTCGCTATAGCTCCACACAACCGCGATGAGGGCATCGCGAAATAGGTGGGGAGAATGTCACGGTATGACTATTTTGGCTATTTTTCTCATCGAAATTACCTTGGTAAAATACTTTTTGCCTATGTAAAATTATCTTGTACATAAGCCAAATCTAAAGTAAGGTAGAATACTCTAGATAAATGATAGTTGACATGAATCTAAAGTAGGTTAGAAAATACTCTAGAAAGGTGGAGATTTTTGTAAGAAATATTATGTAAAAACTTTCTGGATCATGTATTCTCCACCGTCCGATTAAAACAATCTCCACCGTCCGTTGAAGAGGTGAAAAAGCTATAACTAGGGGGGTGAGCTCTAATTTGGGACCATCAAATATTTCAACCAAGAGTTGTACCAAATCAAAGTAATATAAAGTTTTTTTTCTAAAAAGCTCTCTTCAAGAGTTTCTTACTTTTCCTCTAATCCATTCAAATTTTCTTAGCTATCTTTGATAGCTCTTTTGGGTAAAGTCTGACTTAGCCACAAGGATCGTGACTAAGTGCCGCACGAGTCAAAGGTAAAACTCTATGCCCCGTGACAATGAACAGGGAGGAACGACTCAAAAAAGTACAAGAACAATTAAAAGAAGATGATATGGCACCGATGAATATTACACAACCAGGTTTTATTGTCTGGCTCCATTTTCTTTTTAATGGAACTGGAGGCTTGTCAAGATGTTGTTGTTTACAGGGTCAGCCAAGTGATCAAGCAGGTTTTGGTAAGGGCCAACACCAGTCATCAATCCTTGCACAAAGTATCCTAATATTGCTAGCATCGCAAGCCTTCCATTCTTGATCTCCTTGAGCTTCAACTCCTTCATCGACTTCTCATCCTTCCCTAGTCCTAGAGGGTTGAAGAGTGCACCTCCTGGGTACGCCGGGTCGCCTGAGCCACTGAGGAATTTCTCGAGACCCAAGAAGTATTGTTTGCCCATGCACCCAGGTTTCGCCCAGTCCTGGTACCTACGGTGCTCGGCAAAGCCCATGAGTGCCATTTCAAGTACGAAGAGTGTGTAAGGATCTGCCCAGTAGTTGTATGTACCGGCTGGAGGGATGACTCCAGTCTTGAACCACGGAAGGGCGGTTTCAGCAGGGATAAGACCTGCCTTTCCGAGGATTTCAGGTGCGATTGCACCTGCAGCTCCGAGCATGGCGAACCGGCCGTTGATGACTTCACCGTAGGCCAACCATTTGGGCTCGATGAAACCACCAGCACCCTCAGGGTCTGAGAGGCCAAGAGGATCAAAGCCAAAGTCACCAGGTAGGCTGTGCATAACGATCATGCATGATTAATATCATGTCATGTTAGATATGAAACTAAATAAAATTGCTGGTGCGCCTCTCTGTTAAGTTATCTAGTGTCCCTGTGCTCCAACCGGAGGGATATTAGCAGAAACTTTACAAATTGTTGACAATTACCTGCCATCTAAGTAAGAGAGAGACTGCTTGGATGCAAACCAAAGCTGCCTCTCTGCTCCTTGCTGGGTGAAGAAAAACAAAGTTTGAAGTATGAGAATTCCATTCACTGTTCTCTTCATTTTGTTGTTGTTATCAATAAGAGATATATAACAAGTTCACTGACCTTGGCTGGTGGAGTGGCAGAAGCTCTAACAACAAAACAAGTCCTTTGTGAAGAAGCAAGAGATCTTGAAGAAGATTGAACTACTGGTCTTCCACCAAGCAGCTGCCTACCAGCTTCCATCGGTGAAAGAAGAGCTTGTGCTGCCATTTCCCTTCTTCTTTCACTACTAAAACTTCCTTCAAATTAAAAGTTGTGATGTGATGAGAAATGGCTTGCTTTCTTCTCTGCATCTGCAATGTAGTAAACTCTAACAGATATGTGAAAGTGTTAGCGTTTGGTGGGGGCCAAGGAAATCTTAGAGTTGTATGAGGTGGATTTCTATGAGATTTAGGATTGCATCTTGATAGCCATTGGTTGTATTGCATGTGTAGATAAGAGTGATTTTTTTCTTGTGGTTTGTGGACTGAAAGAAATTCTTCAATAAGTTGTGGACAGTGCTTGCTTTACTCGTGGTCGGGATTATTTTTCATCGATCACAATCGCACTTGTATATTTGGCTCTGTAAAACCTCAATCAATGATCCTCTTGAACATCCAAAGTAAGAAAAAATAAAAAAGCAATTTCAGCAATTTCTATTTTCTAATTATGATCTTCAATTGTAGCCCAAAAGAAGAGTTTTTGAAAAAGAAGTTATTTTTTTTTTACTTTAATAATTTTATGACATACAATTTATTTGTACTCACTAAATTTTTGAAAATTTTCTAAAGTGGGCAAGCCCAAAAAGCCCTCAAAATGTGATCCGAAACATCCCATATATTGAATTTGTTTAGAGCCTGCTTATGAGTGTCATAGAGTAGGTCAGTTGATTAATGCCAAATCTATTACAATAACTCCTAGTGATAAATTTCTGAGATTGAGTTTTAAGTTCTCTTGTTGTTTTCTTCAATCAATTCAAAATATGATTCTACTGAATCAAACTGAAGCAATCTCATTCACTTCTAACATAACTCACCTTCCTATACCTTCTTGTTCATCAACCTTCCGCCATGTTTCAAGGCCTGTTCGCCATCTGCACAATGCAAACGAAACAACTCCGAACGCCTAACTTAAGTCGCCTCCACCTGGCTTCCTTGACAACCGTCCATGGTATGACTACTTAGTGAAATCTGCCAGTGTAGCTACACCAGAATTCAGGCATTGTCTGTGTATGAATTCAATATTCTGCCTAGTTTTGCGGCATGCATGACTCGTGAACGGGCGGTTAGAGTAGTTCATCCGGAAGGCATGCTTGATCTAAAACTGGACACTCCCATTTACCAGATCGATCAGTTTAAATGATGTTGGTTAATTTACCGCATCTTCTTTTCTTACAGATTTTGTGCATACAAGCAAATGCCAGTGCGAGAAAGATGCCACAAGTTTCTTTTTTTGTGTTTTTCTGAAGCAATGTTCTTCGAAATAAGTGCTACATTACTTTAAAGCAAGCTTTCAGGATAAAAACTTCGGTAATAATAAGAGTTTTTGGATGAACTAAGTCATCAACTTAACAGATTCTATAAAATTGTGTCAGTCTTTTTCTTTGTTTCATATATATAAGTTGATTCTGTTCATAAAAGAGCTGCAAATTATTTGCACAGTACATAATTTAAGCTATATGGCTAATAGGCAAACCTGTTTGATTGCAATGAACGCATACAAGGATTCAGCATTGCTGCATTGCAAAAGTCCTTTGGCATCGGTGCATACTGAAGCATGTAAGGCCTGAGAAAACTTGATTCGCAGCTCAGGAAAAGTGAATCTTGTGATCAGAACAGAGAGGCCGTTGTATCGTGTTGATTGCACTCGAGTTTACCTGGGGTATAAACACTAGATCGGCATCTTCGTTTGGCATGGAAATTCATTCATGAAAGTAAGCTTGGTGGACATTCTGGCTGATCTCCTCATTCGTCAACAGAAACATGAATTGATTTTGCTGCTTTTGAACTGTTTCAGCAATCTGAAAAACACCAGGTAGCTGGCTTTCATGGCAGAGAGAGTCATTCAAATTCCATAACTGGTCACAGGAAAGAAGTTCGGATGCCATAGCTGGTAATGATGCTTCTTTATTTACCACCAGATCTTTGCCCATCAGCCTCAGAACAAGATTTGACGACGCAGCAGAAGTCTGAGTTTGAAGAAACTCGTTTACTGAATTAGACTTTCGCTCATTCTGCATAGGAATGATTTCGTCATTAATATATAAATTAGGGGTAGTTGCTGATTTGGCGAGCAAAAGTGACATTGGAGCAGCAGTGACTCTTTGTCCAGTGATCATCGATTCTTGAGACATTGTTTCCCTTGCTGACCAAAGATGAAAGTCTATCTGCGGTTGCATTACTTCCTGGGTATCACTCCTAGTACATGTTCCTTCGATCTCCATGTTTTTCCAAGACGCAATTGTTTCATGTGGCATTGATGGAAGTGTATGTCTTGCTGGGTATTGGTCCAAAGCGTCTTTCAGTAATTCATGATCGTTTTTGGAGATCACTGACATAGTAGAACCAGGTGATACAGATGGATCCCTGTTTGAACAATCTCTAGTTATGAGAACTGTGACTCTTTTAGTAAGTGATTTTTCATGAGGAGTTTGTACTTCTGCTTCCTCATGGATTGTCAAGCAAGAATTAGATCTTTGAAGAGAAACTGCATCCATCCCACATTCTTCATGTTGATCTCTATATGAAACCTCAGCAGATTGTACCTCTCTTTGGAAGGTTCCTTCCTTAGCTTTTATGCATGTATAGTCAGTCTCCTTATGATTGCCAGCTAGGTGCTTCATCCTTCTTCCAAATGATTTATCATTATCCGAAACATCAGCACTGTTTCTGGTTATGTTAGGTTCCTTAATTTGATCATTCGACTTGGTAATAACATCGTTCACTGAGAAATCCGGTCTACTTGGAGTGATTATTTTCTTAACTTCATCAGAGTCAACAAGGAGCCTTTTGCTATGTCTATTCAGTCTTCTGTCATTAGCAAAAGGCTTCCCCCCACATGCGGCTGCCCTTAACTTCAACCGATGTTTCTGAAACTCTTTTGCAGTTGTGTGCTTCTCGTACTTCTGGCTTCTGTTATCCTTTTGGCCAGATGGCTTTCCTAATAAACCATTAGCATTAGAAGTTGCGATAATTTTAGACTTCACTGATGAATGCGAACTGCCACGAGTCCTTAAGGCTGTCCCTGACACCTTAGAAGACCTCAACAACTTCATTATACGATCGTTCGGTAAATTTGTGTTTCCCTGCAGTCTTTTCTTCTTCTTCTTCTCCTTGTATTCGAAAGGTTCATTATGCAGTGGACTTTCTACATTTTCTGATTTTGACAATTGATGATTCAATTCCTCAGTCATCTTCTGAGCCACCAGGACAGAACACGATTCAGTTCTACCCACCTTACTGCAAAGATTATAGTCCTTGAACTTTCTCAAGGGAAACAGTTCTTTCGACTGCTGTCCATTTACGGAGGGCTCACTGCTTAATTGACTTTGACTGTCAAGTACTTTCTTAAGCTGTTGTTTCTCTTGATTATGCTCTAGCTTGCCGTTGCCTCTAGCTGATGCCTGAGCAAGCTGCAAAACAGAATAAATTAGTCTGCTAGACACAACTTATTCTTTGACGAATTAAAAGGATAAACTAGCTTGAAATCGAATCGTGAGTTCTGCGACTGTAAAGTTAAAGCAGCATAACTACTGAGTTGGCATAACCTTCAATGGCAACTAGCCAAAGTTTCAAGAAATAGATATGGAAAGAAAGGACTTCAGGCAATAAGCTAAAGCAAACTTAGGTGCTGCTGGAACATATATGTCAGATCAAATCTGCAGTAAAGCAATCTTCTATCAAGACTATTCTTTGAAGAATTAAAGAGAAAAATTGTGTGTACAGTGTGATTCAAGTGTTAGAAAGTGTTGCATGCACTTCAGATCACAAGAATGCCAAATACTAATGAGTGAGTAATGTTATTCACTCACCTTATGCAACTTGCAATGCTTTTCCATCAAATGCTTTGTCTTGGTAAGCAAAGAACAACTCCCATCCTTAATTTCTGCAGAATGGCTATTTGGCACAGGTGGAGATGCGTCAGTGAAGTTGGACAAGCATCCCTGCTTAGTCCCATTTGACAGCATACGATTTTTAATTTCATCATTAGCAACAGCAGTACCCCCAGGTGACATCTTAGATCTTTTTAATTTAGCAGCAACATCCTTATGTGTTTTAGTTGCCAAACTTGGACCTGTTGCCCAATCTGTACAAATACTCCTATCAAGATCTTCAAGAGCACAACATGGAGCATTGGCATAGATATCCACCACTAGTCTCTTCTTTGTAGGTTTCACTTTGGTCTTTGAAGATGTAGTTGATGAAAAATTGTAGTTCCGCTCAGAAAGGCATCGATCAATATGAGCATTCAAGGCCGTATTTGAGGTGGATGCGAATGTCTTGCAAACAGGGCAAAACTTTGAAGCCATTGGAGAAACACCCTTGCTGCAAGTAGAAAAAGTTCTGCTCTTCTTCAAGGTTGTCTCAAGAACAATTCCTGACTTTACTAACAACTTGCAACTTGCAAGATGTTGCTAGCTTATAGAAACTTGAAGAAAACAATGATTTAGGATTAAACTCAGCTAGCTCATCATCTGGTCAGCAACGGCAAAAGACTTTGTCATCAACATCTTCGCTATTGAGGAATGTTGATTCATTCAGTTCACTTTGACCTTCAGAACCTGAAACTGTTGATCATAGCTATCAACTCTTTCTTGTGCAATGTTGATTCCGACAAAACTGGGCAATTCCAAAGGCGGTAGCACATCTTGAATCCCATGTTTCATACACAAATGCAGAAGGTGGTCATGGAAGGCCAACTTGCTGCAAGATCTTTGCTTCTTAACTTGAGAGCATAGCATCTGTATGTAGAGTGGCAGGTTGTTGAGCTTGAAACTGTTCAAAGAAACATCTATTACTCAAACAAAGAAAATTATAGGATAATATGAAGAAGAGGTATTCTTTTGTGGAGCAAAACAGGTTGTAACCATGAATAGCATAGAATAGTTAACTTCTCATAGGAATAACCTTAAGGGATGAACAGCTTATAATACTGAGAAAAAAGAATTGAAATGAGTGCCATGATGCTAAACCTGATCAATACCATCAATTCTCTAGAGCACCACCTCTTTATGATCCATCTTTTACTTTAGAGTAAACCTACAAGGCTATTATCTACTGATACAGAAACAATAGGGTATCCTGAAAGCAACTAAAACAGTTCAGCTACACTATGGTAACAAAATTAAACAGTACCAACTCACGACCGAATAGTTCGAAAACCAAGGTATAGGCAAAATTATTCCATGCAACTTATTAGTAACATAAAACAAAATCAGCGTAGATAGACTTGAGTCGGTAAGCTCTAGTTTTTTTTTGTTTTTTTTTTTTTTTCAATGAATAGAATCACTTTTGAGCACTAGAATCTTATCTTGAATGATACTTTGATTCTTTAGATAATTAACTAGTGCATATAATCAGAAGCAAATAATATTCCCAGTGAGAGAATTTATCAATTACCTTATGGAGTACTGTGAAGGCTGATGAGTCTCAATAGAGTAGTGGTACTAGTACCGCCTACAACTTTGCTGCAACATGAAGAAAACTCTGCAATCTTTCCAATACATAGCATCTGAAGTTGGAAGAATTCCCTTTTACTTTGTAGCCTTTCTTAATATAATAATGAAAGTTCCAAGAGATTTCATCAAGATTCCAACTAGCTAGCTAGGTTTCCTTTTTTAATTGCTTAACAAAATCAAGCAAGCATGATAAAGAATCCAATGACCCCCAAAGAAATTCTTCGACGCAACAAGAAAGAAAAGCACCAAGCTTCACATTATTGACTCCAGATAATTGTTAACCTGTAAAGCAATACAGAAAATTTTCAGAAGAAAATTAGGTAGCTATCTATCATTAAAGCTAAGATGGTTTTATAGGGCAAGCAATTTATTAATGAATGCAGTGCACAAGTGTGTGATTGAAGTTGTCATAGAATTAAGGAAAGAAGAAATTGAAAGCAAAATAAGTTCTAAAAGAGGAAAGCAGATTTAAAGAAACAACTGTTGATCATCTCTCGTAATTAGACTGATAGATCAATAATTGAAGAGATAAAGAAAATTTCCACATGAAATATTAACTTCAAGGGAAGACAAATATACTTGATAATCACTTCTTGGAGAAGAAATCAAACTGAAGATAGCCTATGAAGAAAGTTCTAGGAAATTGGACGGAACCTCATGGCGAACTTCCATGACCTATATTTACATAGAATCAAACAAAAAACCAATTCTACTATTTTTAATTTAGTGATTCTATAAGAGAAGAGGATTGAGAAGGCCCTCAACGTACTTGATGGGGTCAATGAGCCTAGAAAAACCCCAACTAAATTACGAATTCAAGTGCAAAATGGATCAAAGATTTATTAGAAAAAATTATAGAAAAAAGAGAGAGGGTATACAGATTTACCACAAAGAGCGTTATGAAACTCTTGTTTTATCAATGTGGTAGAAACAAGAAGTGAAAAAAATGAATTCCATGAACAGAAACTAGAACATGTAATTAAGGAAGAGAGAAACATAAAGAGTAGATTAGAAACCTCACCAAGAGAAATTATTATGAATAACAGTCTATATCTAAGTAGTAGTACTTCAAATATATAGATATAGAATATATATCTCACCTCTGCATTATATATATGAGCTTATTCCACAAAGGAGATGAGAGTAGAAAATATTTGAATAGAGCAGATTAAGATGAAAGAAATTTGAGAGCAACTGAGAGAAAGTAATAGGTAGCAGCTTGCTTTCTTCAGAGGTCCAAAGAGAAGAACAATGAAAGAAAAGAAAGCTCCACCCACTCACTCACTCACTCGCTCAACTCAAGAAAGAGAGGCATTGCAATTGCAAGGCATCTGGTTCTCCACCACCACCACCATCACCAAAGCTAACCTTGCATTTCCAAGATATATAGTCACCTACCCAGCTAGCTATATATGTTTGAAAACTTGTTGAGAGGAAATAGGGGAGGGAAGAGGGAGATAGCTAACTGCTAGACTCCTAGTTAGCTTATGGAGAAGATGTTGCACACCTACTTGCTTTTGCCTCCATTCATGATCACTAGATGTGCTCTCTTTTTCCTCATTCTTCTTTTTAAAGAGTTTTGAAAGGTTAACAAAGAGTTAACTTTTAGTTTGGTTTTTCCAAGTAATTAACTTCACTAGTTATCAACTCAAATCTTGATAAAATGTTCTTTTTATACAAAGTAAATAATAGGTTTTAACATTTTTTAAGACAAAATGAAATCAAGCATTTTAGAGTTGCTTCACCGAAAAAACCCAAAAATAAAAAACAAAACAAAAGAGCAGATTGTTATAGTGCATAGAAAAAAATTTCTGAGAAATAAAAAAACTATTCTATGAATTAAAATGGGACCCAAAGATTTTAAGGATAGAAGCAATGAATAAGGAAGTAGGCCCTTTATGTTGGACCTAGGAATCCAACTTTATCAGTCTTCTGAAAACTTTGCAGGACTGCCTTTCATTCATTTCATTCAATGCATTGCCAACCATTAATTAATTAGCTTTCTTTTGAGCGAAGGAAGAATAAACATTTGCCATTCAATAATAAATTAGCTAATTAGAAGTGACATTAACTCTCAAGACTATCACTAATTTAGGATACATTTAACAGTATTATGATATTGGTTTTTATTCAGAATTTTTTTAAATTAATAAAGGAGGAAAAAGAGAATCAAATTAAATAAGTTGATGTATAAGCTAGGGAATCATAACCTGATCTTAACCTTCATTATATTGATATTGATATGTAAAAGTTCCAATCTCATCTGAAAATTTAGAATATCTTGAGTTAAAGATAAGAACCATCTTTCGCAAGGAAGTCTATTTTCAGGATTCCAATCTTCTTCACTTTTCAAAGAGAAGATAAAAAGAAGATGTAGACATTTTGGGAGGTATTTTTGTTTTTGACAGGAGGTGACTTTCTTATAAGTAAATTTTTTTAAAATAAATAATGTTTTGATTGGAAAAATTATTTTTGGATAAAAAAACTATATTCTTAACATTTCTATAACTCAAACCTCTTATATTTTTTATATCAGAGGGAATTATTATGAAAGCTATAATAGAATGGTTTATCATTTCAGTACTTCCAAAGATTTTATATTTCTATGACACATAAGAGCAATTTCATCGTTAGCTCTCAAAATGGGAAAAAAGTTTATGTTTTAGTACCGTTCATTTATTAATTATGCTTTTATAGCTATCCAGCTTTGCACTAACGGTTCATTAAAAGAAAATTATGACTTGTACGCACACATATCATTGACCTTTCAGTATAAATTTGTTTTGCTAATTAATGTTTAACAGCTATAGATTTATATATCACATGAAAATAAAAATTTTTAAGTGTGTGTTTCAAATACGCCGTAAGTGAATTTTATAAAATTGAAAACTAAAAAGTGAAATATTTTGAAAAATAAGTTGAAAGTAAAATTTAATTTTTATATTCTAATTATTTTTTAAAATGAGTTAGAAATTAAATTAAATTTTGATGTTTTTAAAATGGGCTGAAAATAAAGTATACTGATCTTAAAATAAAATTTTGAATTCAATTTATATTTAAAATATATGAATTATAAAAAATATCAATTATAATAAAAAACTTAGAGTTTGGAGTTCTAAAAAACGGCCTAAATTTGCTTATAGTTCCTCTTTGGTTTCTCCGTTAATTCTTTCGCACTATTTTGTATTAAATATTTATTTCTTTTTATAATTAAGAAAAGGTATTTAAACTAGTGTGTGATTTTGGCACAGTGAGCACATAATTTCTACAATCAGCACTCACAACATATTTATATCTTGAATACAGACTATATGAAAGACAGTAGAACAATACTGAACTGCCAGTTCTCTTGATACTGAAAGAGATTACAAGGTACAACTCGCATCAGAATTTCTGGTTACAAGATAATACAAGAATTTCATTATTGTAAATGTGGCATTAAGCAAACATAATGGTGAATTTAATTGAGAGCCTAAGAAGACCATATGATGACATCTGTAGTGAAGTTTTAAACATTGCTTTCCTTATGTTCTCTTGAAACTTCTCAGGGCATCACACCCCGAAACTGGATTGTTACTTAATTCCTCTTAAAACCCTTGTTACAGCATCAACAGACTTCCTAGGGTCTTTCAGCTCTTCAGAAGTAAACCTTCAAAAGGAAAATTTGGACTGTACAAATTCCCAATGCAACTCAGTCCTGAGCAACAAGGAGAAGATTGTGGTCGAACCCTGCAACTGTCTGAAGAACCTCGATTCCCTCCAAAGACTCCACCAGAGCTGGCTCTGTCTCATCAGAAGGGCTCCCCAAGCCAAGCCTGCCATTACGACCAGAACCCCATGTCCATACTTGGCCATTTGAAGTAAGAGCAATTGAGTGCACACGCCCAGCTGACACTGACACAGGTCTTTCTCCCTCTAGACCTCCAACCAATGAAGGAATGTCCTCTACTCCCCAGCGTCCAAGCTGTGAACTACAGTTCCATCCCCAGGAAAGCACACCAGTGGCCTCTTCATCAGAGGGTAGCCTGCAAAGAGAGAGAGAATGACCAAGGCCAGCAGATACAGAGAGGTGTTTAAAGGCTTCAGAGACTGGTTGCATATCTGACCCTTGAAGTACCCTTCCCAACTGGCCATATGTGTTGTTTCCACATGTCAGCAGGGTGCCATCACCTGTAACAAAGGCAGTAACTTAGGTCAACTGATACAGTTAAAATATACCACTGCTAAAAAATAAAAATATGAAAGATAAAAGAGAGAAAAGAAAGACAAAGACTATACAAATAGGAACCATGCAATACTCTTTCAATTAGAAAGAATTAAACTTCTTCTTCTTTATAGGAATGTATGCAACAAAGGAGCGTGACCAGGAGAAGATCTACTAAGTACTTACCAAGCAGCACTAAAACTTTCTACTTCTTTATAGGAATGACAGCAACAAAGGAGTGTGAACCAGGAGAAGATGTTTTAAGTACTTACCAAGCAGCACTAGACTATGATCAAGGCCACAAGCTACATCTAAGACTTCAAGATGACTTAATTCCTCCAAAATAGTAGGCTTCCAGACAATAGGCATATTCTCTTCTTTCTTTAACTTTTCTTTGACCAGTCTCTCAGCTAGTTCAAGCATTGAAGACTTATCCAATGTTGTCCCCAAGTTCGTAGGCAAGGTAGTAGGTGTTTCAAGTGCATGACCTATCCGACCTAGCCTTCCATCTTGACAAAATCCCCATCCAAACAACAAATGATCCTTTGTCAGTGCCAGTGCATGTCCCCAACCATATGAAACCTGCACTGCTAGCAGATGGACGGTTATTACAACAAGATGATAGACTATCGTTGTTTGACAACAATAATACAAAAGTAAAACTCGAATTTAAGCTGGAATATGAACTCAAGGACAGCAAAAACATCATTTATGCTGTTGCACAAGCCCTTCTAACAAAAGATTGAAATTAAACAAACACTAAACAAATTCTTTCAAGATGTCAACTCGGCATTGAAAGTGAAGCACGGTCTAGTGGCGCCTCTTTAAGAATCTAAATAAATACTATTACATACTTAATAAAATCCAGGATTATAATCTAGATAGGCCTTCTAAAAGGCCTATGTCCAATTTATGTAGAATAAATGGGTCCAGAATCAACAAAGAGTTAATTACAACTAACAACCAGCTATACATTATGTTTAACACAAGAACGTCATGTGATTTTCACGCATAGTTTATGTAGTCTGTAATGCTTTGCTATATCATGTAGGACAACTCATACTTGCTCCTATCTACTATACTTTCAAAAACTTTGAGCAAGCAACTACAATTGCATAAACTAGAATTCATTACCTTAAGGATTTCCTTATGAGAAAGAGCCTCAACTTTGGAAGGCAGTAACGCTTCAGTAATTCCTTCTCCGAGGCCAAGTTGTCCATGCTTTGACCTTCCCCACACCCATAAAGAACCATCATCACCAATTGCAGCAGAGACTACTCCAGATCCTGATGCAGCACGAACCTTGACATGATCCAATCCTAACACCTTTTCTGGCATACTCCATTTCTCTCTATCATTCACAAAATTGCAGATTTATAAAAGCACAGGATATGGGAAACAACATAATGCTTTCGTTTAGCACTGAAATCATGAACTGAAGCTGCCAGCTAGATATAGCATCTGATCTTCCATTCAGTAACCAACTGCATTCTAATATGCAAAAATACCTTGATCAAAAGGGTCTCTAATATAGCATTTATATTTCTTTAATATCCCACAGAAAATAGACGGACTTAATCCAATGACAATCTAAATTGAAATGTGTACCTTCCTTCTTCAAACAAGTGCCAGATCAATGCTTCGATTTATATATACATTGAAAGTATGCTATATATACACATGTTTGAAGAAGGTCAGCAAGTACATGTTTACAAGCTGAGAGCAGACCCTTCGTGGTTATTTCAAGAGAGTTCATGGGAACTAGAGATGAAACATCATCTTGCTGCTATACATAGATAACATGCTTGTAGCAGGCCCAAGCATGGAACCGGAAATTGAATGCTCAATTGGCTAAAGAATTCGATATGAAAGACTTGGGCCAGTAAACAATATCCTAAGGATATAGATATGGCGAAACAGAGATAAGAAAGAAATTACACTTCCTACTCTCTGTTAATCTTAAATTATCTTCTCCGAAATATCTTAGCCACGACAAGGAGAAGACATGGATGTCTCAAATACAATACGCATAGGCAGTTGGGAGCTTGTGTTACAGAAGATGGGAGTGTGATCAGTAAATACATTGCAAGTTCCTATAATGTTAAAGTATTGGCAAGCCGTCAAAAGAATCCTAGGGTACTTTAAAGAAACTGTAAATGCTAATTGTGTTACAAAAGATCCAAATTTATGGTCAAGGACTTTTCGAACTCAGATTTCGTAGGAGATATATATAGAAGGCTTCCGTCGGTGGGTACGTGTTTACCCTTTCATGTAGTGCTGTGAGCCGCTGCTCCAAATTACATCTGTCGTAGCATTATCCACAACAAAAACTAAATACATGACAGCTATCCAAGAATCCAAAGAAAGTGTATAATAAGGCTGGCTAAAGAACTCGGCTACAAATAAGGATCAGTGTCCTTATTTTGTGATAGCTAGGAGCCCCTTACATTTAACAAGGAATCAAGTTTTTTGTGCCAAAGTAAAACACTTAAAAATACAATATCATTCTATACGAAAGATAGTGGGCCGTGGGAGTAATAGTATGCTCAAGATTTCCATCAAAGAGACTCATACGGATGCCCTCACAAACCCGATAACACTTGATAAGTTTGAATTTTAAAAGACTATATGGCCTAGCAACGGAAGCGATAGGAATATTATTGACAAATCACGAAAACAAAAAGAAGAATGCCAAACGACAACGTGATTAGGAGTTATTTGGCCTAGCACGATGTGGCAACAAAAGTCAGCTAGCATTGCAATAAAGCTGCTTCACTCCATCCTATCAAGTACCAGTACCACCTTATTTGGTGCTTTTGTCCTGATTCACTTGATCTTTTTTTTGTTCGCAGTAAAGACTTCTCTATATGCTCTTACAAAGTGTCTTTAAATATGAGATTGTTGGAAGTATCGATAAAGCACACTTAACAATGAACCTGTAAAAAGCTCGAGCATTATGTGAGGCAAGAAGGTTAAACAAGTAGGTGAAGCATAAAGATAAAATAACTCTCAAAAAAGCTGTTAAAGTATCTTCAGAAAGCCCCTTGAAATAATTTGGATGCTGAGTAGCAGTTCAAGGAGAAGAAGATGCTTGAGACATGCTTCAACTTCTTGTGCACTGCTTGCACGATCTAACTGTCGAGAAGTCTTTTAAAAGAAGCTTGCAGCTGACCTACCTCACCTATTTGTAATATGCTTGGAAGATCGCATACAAGCTATTTGTCACCATAGTATGAAGCCCTAGAGAGCTTGTAGGTGTTAATTTGAAGTTGGTAAAAGGAATCTTCTATCGATTCCTGCAAGGAAATGCATCAACTATGTGCTTCACCTATGTGCTTGAGCACTTATCAACCTCAAGAGCTGGTGATGCAGATAGGATGGTGCAAGTGCCCATTAAATAGTAATGCAATGCATATTAACAATGTGAAGGTAAAATAAAAGGCGACTCCTGTGCTCTACTCACATACAAGGAGACATACAGCAGCTGTTACTCACCTACTTGAAAATGCCTATATAAGCAAAGGTTCATAGCTTAGACTAGGCATGAGGTTCATAGCTTAGACTACCAACTTATAGCTCCATCTGAAAGGATAAACACATAACTACTGCAGAAAGCCTTTTATCAGAATCTATTACGAAATCTGAGTTTACAAATCTCTGTAAGACAACGCAATATCCACATTCCTCTCAGATACCATAGGATTTGTTTGACAGTTTGTAAACATATGCCGCGCTGAAAGGATATAGGCACATGCAGTACTGTAAACATATGTCGCGCACATGCCGACCATTTTTTGGCCAGTGAGATCTCCAAAACTAATATTCATCATTGAATATGAATAATTATAAGTAAAAAATATGTTGATAAGATTTTAACTCAATCGGAATACCAATCGATCTCCATTCAGCCTTTTAATCAAAATGATATATATTTCAAGAGGCCGAATACAAATCGACTTTTTAAAATCTGATCAAGCTGAAATTTTGTCAAACATATTCACTACCAAAAGCTCTTCATATGAAAATGTGGACATTAAATTTGAAAATCTCGCTGACCATTTTTGACGAGCATGTGTGCGGCAAGTGTCTACAGTGCCGCATGTGCCTATATAAGTCTCCTATATTTATGTATGCATGTACATAAATAAACATATGCGCGCACACACACACACACATATATATAACAGTGATCACTCGTTCCAATTCGCCCCAAACGGTCCAACCATTAAATCAGTCATACCGTTAACCAAACAGCCATCCAGATTGTCAGGTCTGATTTTTAAAATATTGCTTTAAGCATGGTTGGATTTTGATGTCCGCATTGACTAAAAATTATCATAATTTCTAATCATGCTATGAGACTTTACAATCCCGTATAAGAACATACTCTGGACCATCAACTGAGCTACCACAAGTAAGCATACCATCGGAACTGGCATACTGAAAATTTTTGTTGGCCTACACAAGGGAACCATAAAAACTCAATCACTCATTCAATAGAAATTCAAACAAGATTGCTGAAGAGCAAACTTTTTGATTACACTCTCAAGTGATCTCAGTACTAGTTTTAACTATAAATCTTATACCTTACCTTAGAGAACCAGGATCACGGCCAAGCTGGCCCTCGGCATTGCGGCCCCAAGCCCAAAGTGAACCCTCGGCCGTTAGGGCAAACGAGTGGTAGTGTCCCACCGCTACCTTGACTACATTAGAGGGCAAATCCGTAATTATATTTGGCTCGTAAGCATCGCCGGACGCCGGACCGAGCCCAAGAGCACCGTTACTGCCGTCACCGAAGCTCCAAACCGATGTCGGCCCACCATCGATTCTTCCTGATGTCGTCGTTGAGTGCGATCGCAAGGATGAGAGAGAACTGAATGCTGATGTGGCGACATTGAGGCTGTTGATTGATGCGATCGATTGGACGGCAGAGATCGCCCGGCGCTGGAGGAGTGGGGAATGCGGCGGCATGCTTTGAACTGGACGGTAACGTTTAAGCTACCAAATTTACCAAAAATAGTTTAGAGAATTTGCCACATAGGGCTACTAACAAACTCTTACACTTATATGAGTCTACAAAATTACAAATGTGCTAGAAAAAGCCTCTTCTTCGGTTGGTTCGTAAAAAGCGATTTAATAAATTACTATTCCATTTAGCAACTACTAAAGAAATGTTCGAGAGTGATCATTGAAAAAGAATATTTTGAAAAAAAAATATTTAAAAATTTTGAACAAAATTTTATTTTTCTTACTTCAAAAAAATAATAAAAATAATTAATAAAAAAAGTTTACGTAAAATTTTTTTGTACTTTTAAAATTTCTTTTAAAAATTTATAAAATATTTTAAAAACTTTATTAGAAAAAATAAAATAAAATATTAGAGATAAAAGAATTCTCCCAAATATGTCTTAAAATTTATGAAGCTGTTCTGAAAACATGTACGTTAGAAAAGTTGCTGTATATTGTTACAAGTTGTCGTTGGAAATTTTTTCTACTTTCGTAAGATGTACATCTTCTTAGGTAGCACTTTTTCATAAAAAATAATGTTTTTAAAAGATCAATTTAATGATGAATTTTTGAAAAAGAAATTATAAAATAATATGTAAATATTAATCAAAAAAATAAATTTTCATAAAATAAAATAATCACTTTTGGGTGCAAAACAACGCACCCTTAGCAAAGTAAATAGTAACGAATGAGTTAAGATCTACATCATCATCTACGTATAATTTGCTATAATTATGTGTAATTTATGTGAAAAGATAATAAATAATGCTCAACTCTTTAAAAAAAAAAGAAAAAGAAAGACATAAACAATGCATGAATTAGGGGTTATTGTTCCCTCATCTAAGGGGTATTTGATATTATTTTTTTAAAAATAATATTTTTTATTTCAAAAATAAATTTTATTTTTTTATTTAAAAGAATAATAAAATTAAATAATAATAAGATCTTACTATATAATTTTATTTGTTTATATAATTTAAAATTTTTAAAAATATAAATTAAATATTTGAAAAATAAGTTTTCACCAATGTACTGCAAAACAACCCCTTAGACATGCCAAAACCAATCTCACACACTTCTTCAAATTAAAATTTCAATTTATTCCTTCCCCTTAAAATATTCTTGTGTAATGTTTCTGCTCAGCTAGTGACATCTTGTACTTAAAAAGATGTATATATAATAAACGGGGTCGTTTGGTATGGTGTTTTTAAATATTTTTTTAATTTTTAATTTTATTTTTTTAATACATATTTATAAATATTTAAATAATTTATTTAAAAATTTAAATATAAAAAATTTTACGTAATAATATTTTTTTATTACATATTTTCATTATTTTTAAAAAATATAAAAATAATTTTTATTTTAAAAAAATTTTATTTTATAAACCCTCTCAAGCACTCCCAAAATCGAGGGAGACAAAATCCAATTAAGGTAAATAACTTGGTGTCTGAAAATCTACTTGAAAACATTTTCCATCTTAGCGTGTGTTTTTTTTTTTTTTTTTTTTGCTAACAGAGAATTTTTATAAAATAAGTTATTATAAAATAAATTACTATAAATAGTATAATAAGAAGTGAGTTTTATTTTTGTTTTTTTTTAAATAGTTGAAAAGTGAAGAAAAAATAATTTTTTGTGGAAAAAAATAAGTATGAAAAAGATACACTCTAATAAAAAAATTGAAAGCTTTTTTGAAGAACCGGTAAAATAAGTGATATATATAGTAGCACTTTTGTTTCTAAATGAAATTTTAAATTTTCAAATAGTGCTTCGAATAGTTTCCCATATTTTAAAACTCTATTACGTAAACTACTAAAATACAATATAAATATAATAGTAAATTTTTCTATAATTTAAAAGTTCTACTTAATCGGTTTATTCAACATGACATCAAGGCAAAAAATATTACTTTAAAATTCTAAAATATTTGAAGCGTAGTCTTTATTTGTTCATATGGAAGCAAAGTAGATAACTACCTTTTGTTATCTTTCTCCAAATATTTCGTAGAAGCACAAGTTGAACATTATTCTAACAATCAATTCAAACTAATAAAATCTCTTTCAGTAGTGTGCAATGCATCCATTGTGGACTTTTAATGACTTTGTTAAAAAGTTAGTAAATAGAAGAATCCAAGGTGTTGACTTTCTAGCAAAACACTTAATCAGAATCATAATTAATAATTTTAATTATAAATAAATTAATTTGAATTTGATTTAATTATTAATAAATTAGATTAGAATTAGATAATTTTGATCTGTATAAATTTATAAATTAAATTAGAATCGAACAAATTTGATCTAATTATTAAATAGGTCAATCTGAAATCGATTCATGAATCTATCTGGCAAATGATAACCTTTTGAAAGTTTCATTACTTAACTCATAACCTAATTATCATTATGTCATTGCCCTGTTTTCACTATGTTTTTTAATCTAGTTTTTGTCTTTTAATTCATGCAAAACATTATTATCAATAAATAATTTAATAAACTTTTCTTTTACATTTTTTTTCATTTAATTTCATCTGTATTTCAATTCATTTTCCACTCGAGAGGCATGAAATTAATGCAAATTTGTGTTCATGGACAGTGAGCGACAGCTGCTTTCCCTGTTTATAAAGAAAGCCTACGTTTATAAAGAAAACGGAAAACTATCGTGAAGTTACAGTTGAAGGACATAAGCAAAGAACCAAAGGGACTCCAAGAATCCCTTGATCCTCTTCAAAAAGAAAAGGGTCGATTTTTTCTCTACTGAATTTTTACTCTACACCTTAAACATTTTTTACCGCACCAAATTTCAGGCATTTTGTGGTATTTACAAAGAAAACAAAATGGTGGAATTGGTACGACTGCAAAAATAAGTTTGATCATAGTGATGTCTCGAGGGAGGAACTGTAAGGTTTCTCTCCGGATTCATCAATTGTGCTCTGCTCGATTGAAAACCCTTCGAGGCTGTAGCTATCGGTGTCTGTCTGCAGCTCTTTGAACATTGCCATGACTTGGATCATTGTGGGTCTCCTCAGTGGTCGATCCTCTAAGCACTCACAGGCAATCCTTAGGTACTTGAACAGCTCAACTTCTGCAGATTTCTTTCCCATAAGCTGTGGATCGAATATTTCGGTGCTTTTGTTTTCCTTTACCAATTGCTTTGCCCAACCTACGAGGTTGTTGTCACCGAAGTCTAATGGATCAATGGGTTTCTTTCCTGACAATAGCTCCAAAAGTACAACGCCATAGCTGTAAACGTCTCCTTTAGTTGTGCAGCGGAAACTTTGGTAGTACTCGGGTGGAACGTATCCTGGCGTGCCTGCAAGTGTACTAACACTAAGATGTGTGTCTGAAGCGTTCACGAGCCTTGCCATACCAAAATCAGAAACCCTGGCATTCAAACTCTCATCTAGTAATACGTTGCTCGATTTCATGTCCCTGTGGATGATGTGCGGAATGCAACTGTGGTGAAGGAACGCGAGACCTCTTGCTGAACCAATTGCGATCTTTTTCCTTGCTTCCCAATCGAGCTTAACACCTGAAGGGCTCTTGTCCTGGAGAACCATGTCCAAGCTTCCATGCTTCATGTACTCATATACAAGCAGTCTTTCATCACCGATCTTGCAGTAACCTAGCAATGGGACAAGGTTACGGTGTTTGATCTTGCCAATAGTTTCCATCTCTGCAACAAATTCCCTATCACCCTGGCCACTGACATGAATCAATTTCTTGACTGCAACTAGACTTCCATTATCGAGCTTTGCCTTGTAGACCTCTCCAAATCCGCCAGACCCAATCAAGCTCTCAGAACTGAAGCCATTCGTGGCTTCAAGGAGATCAGCGAAAGTTAATCTTTTCAATGGTGTCTCAAAAGCGGCAACATTGATGCTGAGAGGCTCGAAAGCACCCGAGATCTTCCAACTGCTCGTACCAGAGGCAGAGGCGCTCTCCACAGATGCGGCCTTCAGCTGCTTCTCAGCCTTCTTGTGCTTCTTGAACTTGTAGAGGACAACCATGATACTCAATAACACTAGCAGAAAGAAAGCCACACCAATAAGCAAGCTTCCGCAAAAGACCTTTTCCGATTTCCGGCTGGGGGAGCAGATCCATGATTGCTTGAGCTAGAACAGGGTGGCAGAGGCAACCCACACAGGCCGGAGTTGTTCTCATATCTTGGAGCTGGAAATGTTGTCAGCTGACCCGTGGAAGGAATTTGTCCAGTGAGATTATTGTTGGAGAAATCCAAATCAGTAAGGAATGTGAGCGTGCCCAGTGAACCCGGGATGTAACCTGTCAATTGGTTGTGAGAAAGATCAAGTGCCATGACCATTTTCAAGCCCACAAAGGAATCTGGTATAGGGCCAGTAAGCTCATTGTGTCCCAAGTTGAGAACTTGGAGGTACATCATTGCTCCAAAGTTAGCAGGAATGTCCCCTGATAATGAGTTGTACGACAGATCGAGGTAGATCATGCTGCCGTTACTGGCAAAGGAGTAAACTGTTGTGCCCGTGTAGATTCTTGTCGTTGGACATGAATGCACCATTGGGAAGTTCGCAAGCCTATCAGGCCGTATACCTTCGAACTCAAAGAGCACCCCTGCGCCAGGGCACATATTGCCCCCTTCATTTCTTAGAAAAGCAAACTGCTTCCCGGAGACGATGCCTGGAACAATGAGCCCAGCCTGCGACGCCAATGATGGTGGTATGGATCCCGAGAAGTTGTTGTAATTCAAATCTAGCCATATAAGGTTCTTGCAGGTTCCTAACTCAGTCGGGATCTCACCAGAAAGTGCGTTGTTTCCCAACTGAAGTATAGCAAGATTTTGAAGGTTTCCAATACCTTGCGGGATCTTTCCAAAAAGGCGGTTGCCAGAGAGCGAGACCCAAATCAATTTCACACACTTGGTGAATGAATCAGGAATGCTACCGCTGATCCGGTTGTAGCTAAGAATGAGCGTCTCCAAGTTTGCACCTTTCGTACAAAGAACATCCGGTATGTTACCGGAGATGTTATTTGCCCACATTACCAAATCAACAAGCTCTGGCAACGACCAAATCTCCACGGGTACCGCACCATTGATGTTGTTGAAGCTGAGATCAATTGACTTGAGATTAGAACATCTGCCCAACTCAGCCGGAACAGCGCCCGAGAGAAAATTGTTGGGTAGAAGAAGCTTTTGCAGAGAAGGCATTGATGAGCAAAACCCAGTAGGAATTTCGCCGTCAAACAAGTTTGACCCAAGATGAATAACCTCAAGCAACGAACAGTTCTTCAGGGAATGCAGTGGTGCCGCACCAGTGATGTTGTTAAACGGAGCGTACAGCTTCTTCAAAGAAGTCATCTTGCTGACAACTGTATCAAGAAAGTCGCCAGATAGCTGGTTGTCTCCGATGTTCAAACTTTGCAAAGACGAACAGCTAGTGAAACTGTTTGGCAAACCGCCAGTAAACTCATTTCCAGATAAGTCAAGCTCAAGTATAGTTCCGCAAACATGGCCAAGCTCAGCTGGAATTGACCCGGAGAACCGGTTATTTGCCAAAGACAAGTAGTTCAGTTTACTGAAATTCCCCCAGAATGTTGGAAGCTTGCCACTGAAGTTATTGCCGGAGAAGTCGAGCTGCACAAGATTCTGGCAGTTACCTAGACTGGATGGCAACCCGGAGCCATTTAGAACATTTTTTGACAAATCCAGCAATGCTAAACTTCTGCAATCTCCGAAATAGAAGCCAGAGAAATCAGCTCCAGCGGCGGTGAGATTGTTGTGAGAAAGATTTAAATGCTGCAGCGTTGATTGCAATGTGCTGAAAAATTCTTTCGGGATTTCACCAGATAAGTGATTCGCTGAAAGATCCAGCAGCGTGATGTTGCTGCAGGGCAATACGTCGAGCACCTGGTGAGCGAAACAACCGGCGAGCGTGTAATTAACCAGCGCTGCTCCGGCGATCTTGTTCTGTGACAAATCTAACTGCTTCAACGAATCAGGGAACGGAAACCCACCCCCGGTTATTGAATTTCTAGACAAATTAAGAGATTGCAGGTTCGAGCACTGCGATAAGAAGCCTGGCTGGAGCATTGTAGTGAAGTTGTTCGAAGAAATGTCAACAAGCTCCAACGAGCAAGGAAGAGAAGCAGAGTATGAAAGATTGCCATGGAACGCATTGAAGGCAAGATGTAGTTCTCGAAGAAACTGAAGATTCAGAAGGCTATCTAGCCGGAGATCGCCGACGAGGCCTTTAGCTGTAAAGTTGAGAGCTTGAACACGGCCAGCAGACGCTGAACAAATTACGCCAGAAAACGAACAGGGGTTGCTTGACTTTGCAACCCAGTTGGATAGGAACCCGGTTGGGTCGGAGGTGATCGATGAACTCTTGAATGCAATCAACACTGCAGCTTCGTCGGTGCCTGCTGCTGAGATTTTAGCTGAAGCAGAGCTTAGAACCAAGAAAAAGAACAGAGCAATACTCCACCTCTCCATTCTTGAGCTGAAATATAGTTGGATCAGATGGAAAGATTCAAACTTGGAGTGTGTTAGAACTACTGCTCTTTGTGTTTCTTCACATTTGCAGAAAACTGTTTGATTGAAGCAAGAAACCTGTGAATGATAAAAGAGAAATTTTTTAGTCAAATGCTAATTTGGTGATATGAGAAGAAAGGCTGAAATTATTTTGCTTACTTGTGGAAGGTCTGCTCACACGATTTTTCTTGACTTTGTTTTATCAGAAGCAAATTGGGAAACAAATTTTCTTTCGTTCTTTTACTACCTGCAAATCATCAAGAAAATCTTTTAGCAAGATTAGGTTTGAAACTGGAAATAGAAGAAGTGGAGTTTCGAATTGCAGTAGAACCAGAAAAGTAGTAAAAGGTTCTTGGAATTTCATTTTCTTTTTCTCGTTGAAGTTTTTGAAAGCTCTGTCTCTTGCAAAAATTAGTAGACTAATCTAAGCGTAAACAGCAAAGTAACAGATGAATTGTGCTTCCAGTTTCTAGAAAAAGAAGAAAGAAATAAAAAACATAACTCAGCAAACCAACTAAGGAAAAAAAAAAGTGAATATTTGTAGGGAAACAAGAACAATTCTTGAAGCATATAATTTGCTCACCTTGATGATGCCTGAAACTCCAAATTTCTCTTGTTCTTGGATGACTAAACCAAGAGAAACATCAAAAAGAAAAGAAAAAGAGAAATCAAAAACCTAAATCTTTGTAGCTTAGTTATCTCCTTGTTTCATCTATCAAACTCAAAACTTCAAAAGAACTTGGTATTGCTCAAGAACTTGAAACCAAGATTTGATTTTGGAATGGAACAAGAGATGGGTAGTTGTAATTCTTGTTTGAGATGAAAAAAAAAAAAGAACAGAATGAACCAAGAAGTAGAAGTAAAAGAAAGAAAGCAAAGAGAAAAAGAGAAGAAATAGAATGAAAAGTTCAAGTGGAGAGAGGTTGAAGAAGCTGAAGAAGAAGAAGAAGGAAATGGGAGCTGTAGTGTGTGCGCCTGATTTTAATTTAATTAAACTAATAAAAAACTTAAATTTAACATTTTTATTATTTGATAATTATTGTATAGTTTTTGGAATTGTTTGTTTGTGTACTCTTTGCTTCAATTACAATGAACAAACCAAAAACAAAGATTAGTTATTTAATCAATGCAAAGATAATTTTATAGAAAAGGAAAAGAGAAAAAGAAATGATTTTGATCTCAAATTCCAAGTCCAGTCAAACTTGGGATTTGATTCTTTGAAGCATCACAGCTTCCTCTTTTTGGGCTTGTTTTCCAAAAGAAACCCTAATCAAGTTTTGAAAGACTGTCCCTCTATTTGTTAGCATTTATTTTTACCCGATATTGGTAAGATGGAAATGATATTCTTACCGAAAATAAACAAAATAAAATCCACTACATTTTCAGTTTCTAAATTTTTTTAATTTTCCTACACTCAATCAAAAAGAATTTTCATAAATATCATGATTTGAATTACTTCAATAAAATATTTATAGTTATTGGATGGCATACTAATTATTAAAAATATAATTTAAAATCAAAACCATAATAAGTAGTAGTATGATATAATACTTATTTGCTGAGTAGATTAGTGATATTATTAAACGATGAAAATAAAATAACATCATCATATTATCAATAATGAGTGGGAAGTAAGATTTACATTTAATAATTTTATATACTGTTAATTTTATTATTTATATTATTTTTAAAAAATATTTAGCTTTATATTTGCTCATGAATAGTTTTATAAAATAGTGACAATATATTGTTATTTTTATATCGACATTCATAAAGATTTGCACTCATTCTTTTCATTGATAATTAATTTTGAAACAAATTGTAAATTCGTTAGACGTATCAGTGCAGTTTGAGTCCAATCGACTTAAAATCTGGGATAAAAATTATCCAAATACAAAACATCGAAAGAATTAATCAAAATAAGACACTAGAAGAGTATAACCATATATTAGAAAATTTAATTTAATTCAAAAGCTAAAACCAATTGGTTATGAAATTCTAATATATTAATCCATTTCTCATCTTATTTATATTCAATAAGGGATTAATCTATTTATTCTTAACTCACACCATCATTCAATTCACAGTGTGTAAGCAGATTAAGAATAATGTGACTCACATAAGTTTCCATAAAGTGTGAGCAAAATTTTGAAACAAATTGGGTTACGATGACCGGCTCTTTGTTAAGCAATAACGGTGCACAGGCGAAGGACCGTTGTATGCTATAACTGTTGCTGATAGTGCGATAAGCAGATTATAATACTGTGACTCGCATAAGTTTCCGTAAGGTGCAAGCAAAGATTCGAATCAAGTTCGGTTTTGATAACTGGCTCTCGTGTGCAGTAACGATGCTATCAGTCAAATAGTTAGGACATTAATCGATGATTATAACTCCTATAATATTGTATCTTCCTTACGAAAATAATATAATTGTCCGCTTTATTTAGGACTTTTATGATTCGCTTTATTTTAGAACAAGTTGTCCACTTTATTTCAAAATTTTTATATTTTTATTAAATTTTAAATAAATAGTTCATTTTATTTAAGAATAATTAGTCCGAATTGTTTAAATAATATTTATAAAGATTTGGTTTCACTGATGAGAATTGATTTTAGAAATAACTTCAAATTCATGGAAATTATAAAGTGAACTACTATATTGCATTACATGTGTCATAAATTATATTTTTCTAGAAAATAGTTTATATATATATATATATATAAAAGGACGACCGTAACCAAACAATGAAACGTTTATAATGTTAAAATCATCTAACTGTAATTAGTTAACCCACCATTATTTATTATCTCCTAATAAGATTATTCATTAGAAAAACCAAGATATATCTATGAAAGTTTCCTGTTAAAATTAAAAGCAAACATGATTATTATCTAAATTATTTTCTTTCTTATGAAAATATTA
The DNA here is from genome assembly GCA_019914995.1 of Acanthochlamys bracteata. Taxonomy (NCBI): domain Eukaryota; kingdom Viridiplantae; phylum Streptophyta; class Magnoliopsida; order Pandanales; family Velloziaceae; genus Acanthochlamys; species Acanthochlamys bracteata. The sequence goes on from CM034143.1 coordinate 4,762,731, forward strand.
ATTTTTAAAGATAAATACTTGTTTATAGTGTATATGATAGCAAACAACAGAAACCTAATCCACAGTTCAAAAATTAAAAATTATAACTAGTACACAATTAACTAACTAGATAAAGCAATAATAATTATTATTATAAAACAAAAAAAAATGCTTGGAATTTTAATTGTGAGGTGACATCACACGTTGGACAGTAACCATCCACCGATAGTGGCGATTTAGTAATTCAACTAAGTATTCTGGGCAGATCTACGAGATAGATAAGAACAACATTGCGTTGGGTTTGTTCGGAACGATCGCAAGTATGGGACCCAATTTGATCTAAAAGACTTAATGAAAACCTGCTGACTGAAATAATAAGATTTCTTTTAAAGAGTATGTATATTACAGAATTGTGCTACTAAAACTAATATTTTTATTACAGGACTGCATTTACTACTATTAGCAGAGTATACTTTGTTGTTTTGGAAGATATAAACAGCGTTGTTTCGAAGTGAAGTTTTTATTGGGTTTATCTCCATGGGAGCAATTTTTTTGAAGCTATTTTAACAAATAGAAGAATTAACTTTTGGTATAAATTTGCTAGCAAATTACTTTTCGGCAAAATTTTATGGAATTCAAACAACCAGGGATACAAGTCAAGATAAAAAAAATATTCATGGATTGTTTTTGCAAACTATATTATATTTTGGTTTACTTATTTATTGCTTTGTTAATAAAGGATAAAAAGAAAAAAATAAAATAAGGAGAGAAAAGAAAACAAGCAGCAGAACGAGTGAAGAGATTTGGTGTGTGCGGGTCCCACTTTACGTTGGGGGAGCGCACGAGCGGGTCTGATATTGATCACTTGCGTCTTTCTTTCATCATCTTCTTGTAAATGGATTTCCGTATTTACCCTCTTCATTATAATGATTGGTATGACTAGTCTTGTCTTGTCTTGCTTCTTAAATCTTAAATGAGAAGATTCTCTGTTTCCTTCTACTGCTTCGCAACCAATAATAATAACAATTTCTATTATAATCTGACAATACTTATAATTCTTTTAATAACTTTTTTATAATTTTAAAATAATTATATTATATATTTAAAATTTTGAAATATATAAATTTAAATTTTTAAATATTTTCGTTTCAAAATATTTATCTTTAAAAAATTTCTCAAATCTCTAAATTTTACAAAACTAAAGTTTTTCACTAACAATTTTTATTTGTAAATACTTCTAAATATTTTCTTAAGTTTTTTCCTCTAAAAATGTGTTTTTTCTAAAATAAATTACTAAAAACTAAATTATTAATAAATGAAGTTACTATTAAAGTATTGTTTAAATGAAATTAATTTTTATTTTTATAATTTGTTGGAAAGTTTATAAAATATATTTTAAATAAAACAGGAACTATAACGCTATAAGTGAAAAAGTAGTCTAATACCAGTGGGTCAGCTGTAGTGAGCAACGTGGGCGCACGCAATCAATTTTGGCAACCATGTTTGGGAAGAAGAGACCAGTTAAGGGTACTTTAGTTATTTAACTTTCTCACATGTGGACTTTTTAATTCGTGGTGGTCCGCTTGAACCGGACCGCATGAACCAAACCTGTCCAGGACGCAACTCAAATTTAACCAAATGTTTAGTATGTAATTTTGAAGTAATTTTTTTAAAATAAAAATATTTTTAGTTTATACTGAATAAAATTTTATTATTTTATTTTTTAAAATAATAAATAAATAGTAAAAAGTTTATATTGTAAATTATTTTTGTATTTTTAAATTTTAAATAAATTTTGTATATATTATAAAAATATTTGTTATAAAATAAAATTAAATAAAATTGTTGAAGCAGAATGAAACGTATTTTTAAAATAATAATTAAAACGTGGCATTTTTCAGCTTACCAACCAACAAGTTATTTCTCAACTTTACTTACAAAAGAAAAAACAAATTTTTACTACTTACTTACTTCAGTGTGAAAAAAGTTTCCGTGTAGGTTTTTTAAATAAAAAAATTAATTTAAAATATATTCCATTATAAAAATTTAACTTTTGATAAGACTTTAACTCTAAATTTATCTTTTATACTTTTATTTATTTCAAACAAATCAAATTCAATTTTAATTTATTTTTATTAATTAATAAACTCATAGTATTAAAAAAAATTCAGCTTTTTTTGGCTTGTAACGAACCATCAAATATTTTCTAAAAAATTAAAATAAAGAAAAACTGGAAAATTGTCGTTAAATTAAATTGCTGTTGGTAAATCCCTAAGTCAACTAGTCAAGAGATAAATAGTGCATAAATAAAAATTGTAAACTTTGAATTATTGCATCTTCCAATAATCAAATTCATATAAATTCGTCACAAAATATTATATATATATAATGAATATGTAAGCACGTATATCACGAAATTATTGTTTTTTAGTTAAGAAGAAGAATTTCTAATGAATAATTTATTTGAAAGCTTAAAAGAAAAAGATTAACTTAAAAATAAACAAAATTTTCTCTATGGTCACATTAGTCAACTAATTAGTCATGTTCATAGCTTCCAACTCAAACCTAACTCATTCATCTTCTCAAGAAAACTATGTTTATTAAATTAATCAACCAAGCAAGCAAAGAAAAATTTTTTAAAAATAAAAAATCATTGCATTAAAATATAATTATAAAATTATATTATTTAATTTTTACATCACTATCAAAGCGTGCAATTAGTGGAATTTAAACAACGTTCCTAGACAACTATAATGAGATAACATCCCTAAAACATTAAATTATTACAGACAAACTTCGATTATTTTTATCTGTTTCGTAACAAAATTATTTAATCGATATTGATTATTAATTATTTTTTCTCTGAATTCACGACGGTAACGATAAGAAAAAGAAAAAGAAAATTGAAAGAAGAATGCTTGCTACTGCACTCCAACTCAGTAGCGTGCGGCTTTTCATACATATAAATTAATAATTTTATAGATTTTGGAAATCTCGTTTAATTAGTTGTTAATTAAGCTTCGATTAGCTTAAAAAAGAAAAAACACCTATTATTGTTTGACATTTTTGAAGCATTCGTGGGAACCGTAATCAAAAGATTTAAGGAGAGAAGGTTATTGCGTTGCGTGCAACTACACTACGAAATTAAAATTGCATTAAGTTTTTTAATATAATTACCATTTTTATATTTTAATAAAAATAATTAATAATAAAATTTTACGATAATTATGTATTTTTAAATTTTAAAGAAATTATATAAAATATTTTAAAAATTTTTATTAAGAAACATAAAACAAGTAATTAGAATTAAAATGAGATATTAAGCTTTCAAAATATCCACTTAATTAGAAAGTTATTTGATACCGTTGTAATATTTTCTGACATTAATTTTCCAATAAGCATCTTATTATTTTTGAACTTTGTAAATGAAAATAACAATAATAAAATTAATTAAGATAGTTCAAATTTGCTACACTTCTCTTAAAAATATTTCTTTAAATGATTTTAATGTATTTTATTTTGAGGGTTGTAGTTAGATGTTGGTAGATTCAATTATAGTAAGTTGTAAGCCATCAAATCATATAATAATATTATACAAGCATGCATACATGTAATACACCATGTTCATAAATTTATATATTACTTAGTTTATAAAAAAATTGAATCGTTTTAAGAATAAGTTAATATTTTTTGCATAAATAGGCAATTAATTCTTAATTACTACTGTTTTTCTTTTGTTAATTAAGAGCTAGTATTAGCTTATACTATTCACTTTATTATCATTACATGCAATAAAATTCAGCACTAAAAATTTATATGTAATGAAATATTAATATATAAATCTTTTATTTTTTTAATAAAATTAATTTATTTTTTAATATTTAAAATAAAGCTTTTATTTTAAACACCTTGAAATGCTCCCTACATCTTAACGCGAATGTTTTTTCAAGAAAATATAATAAAAAGTTTATAAGCACTTAAGATTTTATAGAATATTTGAGAATGCTTATTAAAAAGGAGTTTTTTAAAGAAAAAAAATATTTTAAAAATTTTTAAAATAGAAGTTACATTTTTATACTTAAAAAAATAATAAAAAATAATTATTAAAAAAATTTTATAACGTAAAATTTTTCTGTTTAAAAAAAAATTTTAAAAATTTTTATAAATATAAGAGTGAAATGAAAAGTGGGATTCAAACTACAAAACATATCATTTATGCGCACGTGATTTCACGCGTGTGAATGATATCAACCAAAATCCTTATACGTGTATTCCTTGATTGAGGCAAAAACTTCGTTGGTATAAGATTAACTTTAATCAAACGCTAAACCCTAGCATTATTAAAGTTAAATTAAAATTAGCTAGCTTCACATTTATCCATAAATTTGTTTAAATAGGATAAGACAAAGTTTTAGGGAGGAGGTGATTCCTTGATATAGAAGAATTTTGAAACTTAATTAAAATATAATAATATTATCCAAAAACACATGCATTAATCAAATCACATCTGCAAACTTTGAACTGTTTTCTTTGGATTTTTATTTGAAAAGTTGGCTTTTTTCTAAATTTGTAATTCACACTTACCGTACAAGTAAAACATTTGTAGACACTTTTCTAATTTGATAATTATTATTGAGAGAACGTTTTGAGAGTGTTTACGAATTTAATTTTTTTAAATAACAAATATGATTTTATATCTTTTCATTTTCAAAAAAATTATCAAATATTATTAAAAATTTATTTAAAAAATAAATATTTATTTAGGATGATAAGCACTTGAAAATCATACCAAACGTCTCTTAATATGATATTAAAAATACTTTTATTTGCGGTTAAATAAATTTTTGAAAACTAAATTCATAGAAAATAAATTATTAAATATTGAACTTATTAGAGTAAATATATAGAAATGACTTTTTAGTTGAAAAAATTTACTTCTAAAATAATTTTAAAAATATTAAATCTTAACTTCTATTAGTGATTAATATTTTGTGGAGGACTTGGCATGAACTAATTGAAGACAATCTCATCAAAGTAGATGAATTTAGGGCGTGAATGTTTGCGCCTGCTCAACTCAAGAGAGTTAATTATTCAAAGAGTTCATTAGAGTGTTCAAAGACTAGGGTTTGGTGTATTTTTTTTTTCTTTGTTTTTTTCTAGAAGTTCTTGCAATAGAAAAACCTGCATAAATCCAAAAAATTTTGTACTTTCCTTGCCTTGAAACAGGTTTTTAAGATTTATTATAATAAAGTACATTAGCTAGGCTTTTGAATTTTTTCTCATAGGGTTAGTAGAATAATGTGAACTAGGCTTTAGCAACTTTTCCTCTTTGTTACTCTTCTTCACTATACTTATCTCCTTCATAAATTATTAATGGATTAGCTGCAGATGAAATGTATCTATTAATTTCTATAATTGTAGAATTGTTTCATATCTTAAGCAATATTAAATTTACATTTTATTACCGTTGAAAACGTTTTCAAATGATGTCTATCGAATAAATATGTTGGTAATATATTTTTTTATAAAGTTTTAGGATTAACTTTGACACCTAAATTATTGATAAATTATCGAGAAAACTATCTGGTTATTTGTACCGATCCGTTTATCAACCATCCAAATTTTAATTTCTTTAAACTTTTTTAATATAAAATAAATACAAAATTTAAAATAATCTTTTCATAAATTTTATTTAAAATTTATTTTTAAATTTAATTTTAATATAATTTAATTTTTTTATTAACTAAAATTCATTTAAAATTGAGTTGACTTTAAGTTAAATAATTTAGAAGTAATTTCTTTTACTAAATAAAGTTTTCAAATGATTTTTTATATTTTATAAATTATCTTTCTAAACTTAATTTTTTATAACTCAATTTCTAAAAATTTATTTCTATGCAAAAAAAAGTCTGATGGATCGTTAGGAGTGTTCATAATAAATAGATTTTTGAAAGGGGCTTATTTAAAATTTTTCCAAAAATTTTGCTTTTTGTTTCCTTCAAAAAAGAAATAATTTATAAGTATAGAATATTTGTATTTTTTAATATTACAAAAAGTATTTAGAAAAATATACAATATTTACTATAAAATAGAAAATTAAAATAAAATAATTAAAATAAAATGAAAAGCTTTGCTAAACTACCCCATTAACAAGAGTAGCGACAAAAAAGAAAGAAATAAAAATAGTTGAGCGACTTAACGGAAAAAAACAAAAAAAGTCTATAAGCACTGTTGTTAGCATAACACATTGGCCTAATTTAAAGTTGTTGAAATCAAAACGATTGCCGAGAGAAATCCATATTCATTGATTCATACTTAGGAGAAGCTTTCACGGCTCTGCTAATCATAGTTAAATACTTATCATAATTAAATTTCTTGAAACTTTTTCCCTTTTTTTTCCTCTTCAAATTTTCTCATGTAAACTATAGACTTTGATTCTTGTTAAAGAAAAATTTAGTCCCATATTATTTATTAATAGTTCTGAGATGATATTTATAAATACTTAGATTTATTCTTCTTATTGTCAATTGGTTTTGAAAAAAATTATAAGTTCGTCACATATTATCAGAACGAGTTGAGTCGGATCGGTTCAAAATGTCGGCTAAACCTAATTTTGTTATCTATATATATTCAGAACTTTCATAGTTCGCGTTTATATCATGACAAAATAGTTCAATTCATTTTAGGACAGGTAGTCCGTTTATTTAAAAATATTTGTCCACTATATTTTAAAATAAATAGTTCATTTCATTTCAGAGCAGCTAACTAGCTTTATTCAATTCATTACATGACACATAGTCCGCACCAAATTTAAACAAAAAAAAAGAACGCTCCACTAGAAGGCAGGTGTTAAAAAATTTTAGTTTCATATTATTTGTCAATGGTCCTGAGATGATATTTATAAATATTTGGGCTCACTCTTCTTATTGCCAATTTGTTTTGAAAAGAATTCTAAGTTCGCCACATGGTATCAGAGCAGGTTGAGCCAGATCGGTTCAAAATATAGGCTAAATCTAATTTTGTTATCTATATCTATTCAGAAATTTTTTAATCCGCTTTATTTCAGAGCAAAATACCCTAATTTATTTTATGGCAAATAGCCCGTTTATTTAAGGATAATTATCTATTATATTATAGGATAAATAGTTTATTTTATTTCAGAACAGATAGTCAGTTTTATCCAATTTATTATAAGACACGTAGTCCGCATCAAATTTAATTTACAAAAAAATGCTCTACTAAAGAACAATTGTTAAAAAAAATTTAGTCTTACATTATTTATCAATGGTCTTGAGATGATATTTATTAATTAATTTTTACAAAAATTCTAAATTTGTCGCAATTCTAAATTTGTTTCGTGTGTTTGTGAATGCTAGCACTTTCCGTTTTTCATTTTATAAAGTCACCATAATTCAATTCTTTTCTTAAAAAAATCGTTCGTCTGAAAGAAAAGCGTTATCAAATATTTATTCAATTTTTTGTTCAATATAAATTAGTAACTAAAACTTAAAAGCTTGACAATATAAATTCTACTAATTTCTAGTTATCATACTTTCAACTTTTATGATCTAAGTTTGTTGTGGAAGAGTTCTAAGGTTGATATTAATTTAGATTCATAGGCCCAACTGGACTACTTTAGCCCTAAAAATCTTAGCCCAGTTACTGTTCTATTTGTTATCCAATTTTGAGAGGCCTATTTAATAATATTTTGGAGTCCAAAAGTTTGAATTTTCTCAGAAATAGCTGAAAACGGAAACTTCCTAGCAGCAGTTTGATTACTTTCCCACTTTTCGAGTTGGAAATTTCTGACTAAACAATGGTTGTTTTGATTTTTGAGAACCCTTTTAATTGCTGCTTTCAGCTTTGCTTTGTGTCGTCATTGCAGTTAGCAGAATCTCCAACTTGGCACAATCTTCAACAAACATGAAGGATATAGATATCACGGTGATGATGATATCTTTGGATTTGTCATAAAATCTGTTTTAATTTGCCATGGTTTCACAGAATCATCAGTTTCTGAGCTTCGGTGAATTGAATTGGTCTTCTCGTGTAAGTTGATTTTTGTTTCTTTATTTGCTGCACGCCAAGTTTTTGTGGTTTTGCCTGAGAGAAAAATTTAGCATGACCATGTATTTCTCTTCGTGGGTTTCTAGATTTATATTATTTACTCGTATAGTTTATTTGACATATGTTGTTGATTTATGGTTGTGATCAGGAAGGAATTCATGTTTTGCTTTTTGGATTTTTGTGTATTAGCTGTAACTATGCCTTGATCTCCTTCATAAGGTCTTTATTGCAGGGATGATGGATCCATTTGGTTGGTTCGTGGTTTTTCTCTAGTAATTTATGTATCTGTCTACTTTGTTTTATCTATCAGAGTGGATTCCTTGTTTATATGGATCAGTTCACTCTACAAGTTTTAATTATGATGTTAGGTCTCTGGTGGATGCAATTATGTACAGTGGTAGTGGTGTTGGATCACCAGTAGGATCATTTCCACCATAGATTTATCTTGGAGTTTGCAATAACATTTGCTTCCTCTCCCATATTTTGGCGTACAGAACCGAACTGGTTATTTCTGTTTTTCCTAAATTTTCTTAATGAATATGCAATACTTAGTGATGAAATTGAAATTGAAATTCTAGCCTTTTAATGTTTTGCGGTAAGAAGATCACATCCAATACTTAGATGCCTTTACTTTTCTTTCACTGATCTGGAAGTGACAGTGATCAGTGAGTGACCAATGCATTAATCATAGATGCATTCTCTGTCATTATTTTTTTCGCTGGTACTATGTGTGAACAATAGGTAAGAACTTCAGAACATCCTTGGATGTCAGTACACTTATTATACACTTGCACTTTTAATCGAGTAAGTTTTGCATTCCGTGCATTCGATCTTCTGTGTATTTAACTACTTGGTCAAGGTTTCGTTGAGTTTGTGTAATATCAATCGGAAAACACAATTGTTAGGAGCTTCATTTTTTACATAATGAGAAGTTATCAATGTAATGGTTGAGCTTTCTCAAATCTTTGTCTATGTTGGATTCTGTTCTTTTGGTCCTGGAGTATATAAGCGGATAAAAGAGTCTGTGAAGCAATCTGTATTATCCAATGTGTGGCCAGTGACCTTTCTTCAGGACTTTGAAATTCTTTTGAAGTTCAGTATTTTGAACTAGTACAATTTACTAGCAAGTTGTCGAAGATTATAAGCAATGATTGGCAAACATATCATTAGAACACAACCGTATGCTACAAGAGGCTGAAACATGTTTAAAATCTTCAGTTTTGTCTTCTGATAAGAAATTCATGAATACAGGTCCTGTACTGTGGCAGATGGCATTTCTAGCAACTGCCGAACTCTGCGATGCAAATGCATCACTGATAACAAATGGTGACTTGCGCGTACTTCAACCCATCTTCAAGATCTTTGGACACTCCCATGCCTTCTCTGGTCGTGTAGTCACACTAAAGGTGTTTGAGGACAATGTGCTTGTCAGAGACATGCTCGAGACGCAAGGTGATGGAAAAGTTCTTGTCATAGACGGTGGAGGCAGCATGAGATGTGCTCTTGTCGGAGGAAACTTAGGACAGTTAGCTCAGAACAACGGATGGGCTGGAATACTAGTGAATGGATGCATCAGGGATGTCGATGAGCTCAACGAATGTGATGTTGGTGTTAGGGCAATAGCTTCCCATCCACAGAAGTGTAACAAGAAAGGAATAGGCGAGAAGCATGTACCCGTTCATATTGGAGGAACAATAGTTCACAGTGGTGAGTGGTTGTATGCAGATAGCGATGGGATCCTTGTTTCAAAATCAGAACTATCAGTATAGTTTTTTCTGTCTTCTAGTACATTGTGTATTGAATAATTTTGATGTAACATGCATGGACTTGTATTAAACCTTTATGCTTCTCAAAGCAAGTATGTATCTGATGAAGCCACAAAAAGGCTTTCTATTGAATTCGTTAAAGATTTGTGTTCTTTTAAGCCGGAAGTGAATTATTGAAAAATTAGCTACTGAAAAATAAGTTATTATAAATAGTATTATTAAAAATCAGTTTTATTTTTTATATTTTTTAGGAATTCGGAGGCGTTTGGCAAAGCATTTTTTAAAAACAATTTTTTAATTTTTTAATTCATAATTTTTAATATATTTTTTATAAGTATTTAAAAATTTTATTTAAAAATTTAGAAAATATAGAAAAATTTTACGTAGTAAAAATTTATTATTTATTTTTTAAATTAAAAAAATAAATCTCATTTTTTAAAAAATAAAAAAATATTTTTTATTATAAAAAACTCTACTTTAAAAATACTTTCAAACGCTCAAATACTTAAAAAGTAGTGAGCTATAAGAAATTTTTTGTGTTATTTTATTTATATAGGATCGGGTCTCCACACTAAAAAAATTGGCCAATCTCTTAGAGCTTAGCATCTCCTACTTATAAGCACATACTTATTCCAGCATTCAGCTAATGTGGGACTATTAAAGGCGTGGACTGTTAGGCCTATCAAATCAGGATCCATTTGGCCCAATTTAAGGCGAGTTGCTGGCCCACTTTCAAATTAGCTAATCCGTTTTTTATTTGGGCACCATCTCAGGCTCCTGCGCTACTAACCCGGCTCTAGCCCACCAAATTAGTCCGTCTTTCACTCGGTCCATCAAACCCTACACGCTACTAACCCGAGCCTAGCTTAACTTGGAGGCCCAATAATCTCTCCAAACAACACGCCGAGTGATTTCACCATACTAGATTCTGATACCAATCGTAGGATCGGATCCCATACTAAAAAGATTAGCCAAACTTTTAAAGATTAGAATCTCTTATTTATAAGCACATACTCATTCCAGCACTCAGCCAATATGGAACTATTAAGAGGCATGAACTGTTAAGCCTACCAAGCCAATGTCCATTTGGCCCAACCCAAAACGAGTTGCTGGCTCAACTCCAAATTAGCTAGTCCGTTTTTTACTTAGGCACCATCCCAAATTCCTATGCTACTAATCCGGCCCTAGTCCACCAAGCTAGTTCATTTTTTACTCGGGCCTATCAAACTTTACATGCTACTAATTCGAATCTAGCTTAACTTAGGCCAACAGTTTAGCTGAAAGTGAGCTGGAAATAATCTTTTAGTCCAAGAAAGTGAGTGTAAAGATAAAAAGAACACACTTTGAGATTCACAATTCTATCCATTTTCACATGATAAATTTAGCTATGATGAACAACAACTGCTGAAATTAATTTTTAACTGTTTTATTTTTTAAAGGAGAAAGACTACAAGGAGAGCTTCCATGTCTCTACTACATTTATGCACTTTAAGACAGCGTACATTCTTAAAATTTTATATTTTTATCAAGCTTTTTTTAGTAACTTTTATTTGGTGTTAGTTATTTGAGATATATAGATAGGCATTAATAAGATTTCTATTTGATCGAAATTTATGAATTTGTTCAGAATCACATTTATGAAATAAGAATGTCGGCATCAAGAGGTGTTGTCGGAGATTAATGGTCGATGCAAATCCTCAGTGTCTGTGCAATCGGTAGTTCTGTAGGCAACGAACAATCTTGCCATGGCCTAGCCAGGCAAGATTCCTTTTGAAGAAATGTGTTTGTAAAACGCTTAAAAATTCGATCTTGGTTTCTGGGGAGTTCTTATTTCTCGTCGTTTTGTTGCTTTTACTTGATGGGTAAAATTTTTCAAAATTAGATCTTTGTTGCTGTCTTGTTTTACTGGATTGGTGAATAGATATCATTGTTTTTTCTGTTATTGTTCTTTGGGGAGATCATCCAGTTGTAATGGGTTCTCATATAACTTCATTTTCTCGGTGAATTTGTCAAAAGTAATGTAGCATTGTGTCTTTTCCCCTGATGAATTGTTAGCTGTTTCTGTCTTCAAAGATTGTACATGGTGGTTGTAGAGAGGCAGGCACAAAACAGGGAACGTGCAATGGCCGAAAGCCTCGGGACAACAGGGAGGTTTAAGCAGAGCTAGGTGAATGCTTGTGAAAATTTACTTTTTGCAACGTTATTTTTGTTGTTTTATTATCTTTGTTAAGAAAAGTTTTTAACAAGTTTTTATCGGAAAGCTTGTAAGCATGACCTGGATTTATTCCATTATAAAGGGAGAAATGGGAATCAGGGAGGACGATGGTTGTGCATTAAGCTTATTGCTTAAGTTTATTATTTCTTAAATGAGCAACATCTGTGTGGTCGTCTCTTAAGTTAATAATAAGTCAAGCTTATGTTGATGGAAGAACAATTGTTTTATTACGGGCTTATGTTTCTATCTCAATATTTATGGCTATGCTAGTACCTGAAATAACTTTTCTCAATTGCAATCTCAATGACACTAACTTTTCTGAATACGGTGGATGGGAGTAAAGGCAAGAGGCAGCACGGTGTTGGCGCTCCTTTATCTATTCTTACTTTCTTGCTGTTGGGTATACATGCTCCAACTTGTGGTTTCTATCATAGTTTGTTAGGTTATTTTTGTTTCATAAGAATACTATTGTAGCATGACTTTTCGTGGCAGTCTAGCCGTGCTTCCTGCAAACAGTTCATGAAACATCTAAAACAGATCGTCTACCTGTTTTTGTATCCATAAGAAAGAGAAAGTTCCCAAGATTCAAATGTCATCCTCTTGACGATAGCTCTAAAGTTTTTTTAACAATGTCATGTCTTTCTTAGCTGAGGAGCATAAAACAAATACAAAGTTGATCAATATAGGAGCAAGCCAACCTTATTCTTGTTGGCAGAGGTTTCTGACAGGTTGCCTCGTTCTGTAGTTTAAGCATATATGCGAATAATATTGCTGTCATGGTACCATAAGTAATATGTGGTAGTGGATCTTTCTCTTCCCTTTATTAGTAACTAGTGACATCAATTATGCATAAACTGTAGTATAAAAAAATGGTTAATTTATCTGGTCCATTCCTTACAGAAGTAGAATACACTCTGTTGGGGTTCTCTAGTACCTTACAAGGTATATATTTACATATTCCAACTTCTAGTCAGCTGTAAAATTGAGTTTTAGAAAATTTTACCTCTCTACAAACTTGTTTTAGGCTTTGTTGTGTAGCATAGAAGTTGGAAGTGGTACAACACCATTAGAGTATTGGCGTACAAGTAATCCGGTAATGAAGATTCTTTCATGCTATTATTGGAAGATAATTGAAGGTACTATGTTTTCAGCTTATTTAACATGAAATTAGTGTTACATATGTTGGTTCAGGTGGAAGTTTAACACTAAACTGAATTAAGTGAATTATTTCTTTAGAAGTTAATGTAGGAAAAGACATTCAGATATAGTTTTGATTTATAGATACTAAGAAGTTGTCAAGAAACACTAATTACTATTGCTTTATGAGATTCTTTGTTTCCTTCTTCTTATGTATCTCATCTCTTCATTCATGATAGTTATTGAACACCAATATATGGCATTTCATGTCTCAGCATAATTACTTTAACTACATGCACATAGTACCCAGGAGACCTCTGATTTTCGGAATGATGCTCGAACTGGGGCAATCTTCAAGTGAAGTTGCTCTATAAGCTGTGCTGATAACATGTCTCATCTCTGAAGCTGTGAACAAAGGTCAAAAATCAATGACTCATGTAACTAAACTACTATACAGGTGTGCGAAGTGTGGGCATGGACGGAGTGATATTTTTTCAGGAACTTTTCTCCCTAAGTTGTTGCATCGAACGATTTTCTTGCTTTGGTGAGGCTGAAGATAATGATTTTTCCAAAAACATTCTCTAATTAATCCCTTGGAGGGATGCTGGATGCCATCTCATGTAGTTGATGTATCTGATCATTCTGGCTGCAGCTGATGGAAGCTGTTATTTTCCAGGGAACTCTTCAGTAACATCCTGTAAGAAGATATCTGTAAATGATATTTTGCTTATTGACATATTGGATGTTTGATATATAGATTTGGATTTTTGCAGCCAATATGTAAGAATAAGAATAGTGAATTAATTTCTGCATCCTCTTGGTTAGGAGTTTGGAGGTCTTGAAGCATGTTCGTGGATTATAAGGGAAATAGTTTATATTAAAACCAAATTAATTTATTGAGTTCCTTAATCGGCATTTATGCTAGATAGGGAGATGTATGTGAAGCTTGTCAAGTGCTTGTGGAGATCCCTATCAAAGATATACTGTCATATAATGTAAGCATTGCATGTTCTGCTAACCATGGACTTGAGATGACCTTTCCCCCTTTATTTATGAATATTTGAACTTAAAACCGTAAGCAATCACTTTTTAGGACCTGTAACAGCAATTGTGAATTGGTCTTTCTGGGGTTACCTTTGTCTAGTTTATTTTCTTGGTTATGGGAATTGTATCAAGGTTGCTTTTAAAGTTAGGTAGAATTAAAATGTTTTCTAAACCGAGTTCAGGTGCTTGAGGGGATCTCTGCTCTATGCATGTGGATTATATGCTGATAGGAAAGCTGCCCAATCCAGTAACAAAATGTCTATTATGGTAGAGCTTGTTCATGAACAGTTTGCAAAAGTGTAGACAGTATGTGATGTAAGAAAGGAGCAATAACAGCAGCATACTCGGATTTAGGCAAGCAGTGTCATGAATATTTGTTTGGAGCTTGACATTTGCATTAGAAATTTATGCAACATTAGGGCACTCATCTTTATGTATGGTACAATCTAGTAGCATAGTTCTTTTGTTGATGTTTCCAGAGTTCTAAATATCGTCATGCCTGCCACTTGAAGCTAATGCGTAAACCTCTTAGGTATCTTCTCATGTTGTGACAATAATTGATAATTTGCTTGAGGTTATTCTTTTTCTTTTTAAATCTTTGAGTTTCTTTTCAGATTGTAGGAGTTTGCTGAATGCGTTGGTGAAGATAGGTTATGGAAGTCTGTAGTGTAGTATGTATGCACTCTTATCCATTTCCAGATTGTGAGGCTTGGGGATTCTATTTTGTGCTTGTTTTACTCTCTAGGACATCGATATAGTTGGATTGTCATCCTTAGCTTAATTATTAGTAGGCAATTGTAAGATGTAATGTTTTCAATTTTCGTAGCTTTTACGCTAGGAAATAATTATGTCGTTACTAGTCGTACAATAAAAATGTTAAAGGTTGCTCTTGATAGTAGGTAGAGCTACATTTTTGTAAGTTTTATGGTTGATACATTTGGATGTTTCATTCATGGTGAGGCAACATCTTGGGTTATCAAGACAACTTCAATATACAATCTTAGAGATGTTTGTAGATTTAAGCAGAACCTGCTCTGCAAAATGAGGGTTGCTGTATGACAAAGGATATATTTGATCGTAAATGTTTGAAAATCTAGTTCAGATATGGTAGGTGAGATGAAACTTTTCCACTTTGCTATCTTATTTTTGTATACTGTAAGAGGGATTTTCAGCACTTAAATTTTCATCATAATTCTATCAATCAACTGCTATGTGGGAGGAGTATGAGATGTTCCAGCTTAAGGCATATCTTATTTCATATACCTGAACAGAGGGGTTAATTTAACAGTCTTTCATGTAGCTGCTTGAAAAATATTCCATTTTTCAACTTTTGCTTCAAGAGATGGTTCTCCTTTTCAGTTTCAAGCTTATTTGAATCACTGAATTGGCAATATTTGGCTCATTGCTTCAATTTTTTTCCTGAAGGGTAGGAATTTTAATTTCTTTTGCTTATCATATAAACAGGTTTCACTTGGAAATCTTTGGTGGAGTGACAGCTATGTTTCCATCATGAGCTGTTGCCATTTTAATGCTAAATATGTCCCTAAAGTAGATACAGAATGCTTTGATTAGTATTGGAATTAATTGTGTTATCTATTAGAGCACTGAGTTATTTGCTGATGTGAGTAACAACTAGCAAGCCATTGAGCATTGCCAAGATCATTACTTTAACATTATGCAAATGGGCATTTGAAGGATTGTTGTATCCTTCCCAAAACAAAAGCTAGAAGCCTTTTTAGAGGTTGTCTACAAGAGTTGAACTTTAACCAAAATGGGGAAGGAAGGCACTTGAACTTTTTTTAGAAAAATATAATCTGAAGTTGCCTTTGCTTTTCCTGACACTAGTATTATTCCTGTTAGGTGCTGCCAGTTGAAATTTTATCAGAATTTCTGTCACAAAGCATCTTCACTTATGATGCTTTTCTAATTTGTTAAGTTTCTAATGCCATCGCTAGTGGGCTTTGTTGTTTATGCTGCATTTGTTTATCTGATTACCTCTCAGGTTTATTCTCTTGTCTTCCCATTTTCTTTACAAATCTTTGATCACTGGACATGATCAAAAACTTGCTTAATATGGATCGTTAAATTAATTAGACTTTGACATTTTATTCAGAAGATCAATAGTTATATGTAGTTTTAAACTCTTGGCATGCCTTCTATTAGTGCATCCATGTTATATATGACATTTGATTCTCAATGTCAATCACTATCAGCATCTTGTTAAATATCTGTGACACTTAGTTGTGCACTAATATTATCCTAATATTGTGGTTTATATTTATGTTCCTTCTTTTCATGGCACTTAGTTCTCCATCTTTTTTAACCCACAAAGCTTTCGGTCACAATCTACCTGGATCATATATATATATATAGGATATGATAGGGGCATTTTTTTTTAGGGGCACTTTCGGGCACTTTTTTTTTCTGTTTATAACCGTGGTGACCTCCAAATCTAATCTCCACCGTTGAATATAAAGAACTATGAGTTAGAAACCTAATCATAAAATTTCAGTTCAATCGAATCACGAATTCATCTCCATCCGATCACTTGATCAAAATGATAAAAATAGTACAACATATATATTTTTAATTTTTTTTACTTTATGTTATCTTGATCAAATGATCAGATGAAGGTGAATTCGTGGTCCGATTGAGTTAAAATTTTATGAATATGTTTTTCACTTATAGTTCTTTATATTCAACGGTGGAGATCGGATTTGAAGGTCATCCCGGCTATAGATCGAAGAGAGAGTGCCTCTAAAGAGTATATATATATATACTCTAATTTCTGGTTTATTCCAAATTGAGGCTTAACCATGAATTTTTGTTTGCAGATTGTTAAAATGCAATATTTGGTCAGTAAATTAGTGTTTGATTCAAATGTAGTTGTTTTAACATAAAATCCAATCCGAAAATTTGTGCAATTAGTATTCTTTAAAGGTGCATTTAATTACGTAAAAATAAGTTTTATGAAAATGAGAATAGCAAAAGTGAAATTCATGAGAAATTGAGTTAAAAATAATAATTACAACACATGATATAAAATTTAGAGTGGAGTTGTAATGAATATAGAGTTTGATAGCAATTGAAATACGTGAAGTTTTTCAAATTCAAAATCTAAAGAGAGGAAATGGAATTTAATGGCACTAAAGCATGTCATTAAAGTTTATTAGGTCTACACAAGTCACAATCTATCCCTATTCTTAATTCCTCATATTTGTGTATTTGGTACCTTAATTTTTGTCAACTATTTGCAGTATTGCTAGTCCTCATTTAGCTTCTTAAGAAGCACTTCGGCATATTTTCTGCAGGATTTTTTTAAAAGTAGACAAAGTTATTATTTTACTTAGGCAGTAAATGTATCGTTATATCGATGTAGAGAAAAGCATAAAAATTTGATAGATTATGAACTATTGATTCTAATCTATATCATTCATGCTTCACCCAAGGAATTTTGGGACTGCTCAAAATAAAAAAAATTTCTGAAATAAAATTTATTTTGAACCTTTTTGAAAAAACTAGCTTAATTTTTTCAACTCCAAAAAATAATAAAAAATATATGAAATAAAATTTATCTATATTTAAATTTTTTAAAATTTTAAATACTGTTAAAGATTTATTTAAAAAATGAGTTTTTTTACAATAAAAAGTAGTATCATAAGTATAGCCAAACATTTCGAGAAGTGGCGTACGTTTGAAAGTGTTTAAAATAAAAAGTTTTTCTGAAAATATTTTACTTTGGAGCTTTTTCAAAAACAAGTTTGATTTTTTTACTTCAAAAATTAAAATATCTATATATATAACTTTTATGATGTATAGTTTATTATATAATTTAAATTAAAAAATAGAGAGAAAAATTTTTTTTTCTACTAAAGAGTGCGCTCAAGAAAATCTCGTGATTAAAATAATAAAAAATATATACATTTTATTTTTGTCATTTTAATTAATAGTTCTTTATATGGAGATCAATTTGTATTCCGGTTGAGTTAAAATTGGTATTTCTAATTTATAATTTTTTATATCTAATCATAAAAATTAAACTTAAAAATCTCGTCATCACTTTTTATCGTTATATGAACACACATATATATATATATATATATATATACTACTAAAATTTAAAACACCGAATGATTCTCCACATTCTATACGCGTAAAGGGGGCATTAATGCTACTTGTTTAAAAAAGGGATTAAGAGAATCTTCTCAAGTTGTAGTATAAATTTTAAGAACCAATATATGCAAACCCGTTGCCTTTTCTACAAATGAAATGCATTGAAGTGTCAAGTGGGAAAAAAAAAACGCAAGGAAAGTGTAAACCTAAAAGTTATAAAGTGAAGCTGTATAGCTTATTTCAGTCTGTTTTGTCAAGGAATAAGTAAAAGATAGTGTATTGCAACCTTATTAGTGGCTCTAATACAAAATATTTGAAGCTAAAACCTTTGAGTAATTAGTAGTTGATTCAACATCATAGCATAGACCTTGTCTGCTTATTATGTCTCTATATCTTTGGATTGAATATGAAGGAAAAGGATAAGCTAGCTAGATACCTGCAGGAACTTTTCTAAGAAGTTCTTCCATTCATCTTTGCACCAAAGTAACAATATTATTTCTTGCATTATTGTAAGTTTATGAATTAGATTTTGGAAACTACAGATGTTTTAGATAAAATCTTGTAGTTATGACCGTGGTATAAGTCGAACATTTCATGCTTAGAATGAAGGTGCATGTCATTCGAGTTTGTTCAGCACAAGAAGTTCAACTTCGACTCATCAGTTTGGCGTTGCTAATTGAACTTAGGAGACGAGGCAAAATCCTACAAGTTTTGGTAAGCAAGTTGGCTGTACAACAGTGTGTGTAACTAATGGAGCGTTCAAAATAAAAAGTTTTTCTTAGAAAAAAACTTATTTGAAAATTTTCAAAATATAAATTTGATTTTTTTGACTAAACAATAATATATATATATATATAAGATCCCAAACTTAAAGAAATTAGCTTACTTATTATAGTTTCTGTAGTGGCAGGCATAGTACATACGTTTAGGGTAGAAGTTGGGTGCGATTTGAATTGTTTATAAAATAAAGTTTTTTTTAAAAAAAAATATTTTTTTTAGAAAAATGAGCTTTATTTTTTTAATTCTAAAAAAATAATAAAAATATGCAATAAAAAAATCTCATTACGTAAAATTTTTCTACACTATCTAAATTTTTAAATAAATTTTTTAAATATTTATAAAATATGTATTAAAAAATATAAAATTGAAAAAAATTGAAAAGTTATTTTTGGTACGCACTAGCAAACGCAGCCGGTGTCTTACAAATTAACTGCATGGAAAGATTTTGGATTAGCATGCTTTTCGTTTTATCCCTTATAGATCCCTTGATCTTGGAAGTTGAGAGATGCATATAGGTTTTTGTTGAAACTCGAAAGTGTTGGAATTTGAGGAAAGCCAAAAAAGTTTCTGAGTTTTGTTGGGAATGTTGAGGAAGCAAGGGCAGCATAACGCTATATTAACAGCATGCCCTTTGAGGTTTACATAATTCATTTAGATAACAGTAAGAGAAAGGGTAACTTTATAAAAGGATCCTTTTGAAGTTTCAGAAACTCCGTCTGTGTTCCTTAATGTTTAAAATAATATTGAAAAACTAGTTCTTGCTTTCTCTCTGACATGAGAGTACTACTGCACCAAGTTCGCACACGAGTGTGAAAAAATTTTTTTTGGGTCTTCTGTTCTCTAGAGTTGTGTTGAGTTCATTCATTTAAAATTCATTATAGTGCAAAGTGAGATAGATTGGACATCTGTGTACAGAAAGAAAGAAGAAACCAAAACAGAGCAAAGGAAAGCAAAGAAAATAAAAGAAAAGATATTTGGGATTTGAAATGGTGATAAGAGATCAAGAGAATATTATCATAGTGGAACAAGGAAAGAACTTTTAGGGAATAACAATAATGATAATATATACAAACTTATTTGAATTCAAATTTCATGTATTTGTTTTATTAAGTTTTGAACTTTGCAAGTGCTTATATGACTTGTTTCAGAATCTAGAGCTATTATTATATATGTGTAGCAGTAATTAATTATTAGGCCCAGGTTAATCTTGTATTCTATAAAATTATAAAATTGAAATATATAAAATAAAACCGACAAAGACTCCTGAATGCTCTTAAGTGTATTTCCTTTTCCTGCCTTGAACTCCACTCAACAACAACAACAACAACAACAACAAACACTACTTCTCTCTATTATTCCTTCCTTCCCCATCTCTCTCATGCACTCTTCTTCCTCTTTGCTGCGATCACATTTTTTTCTCTCTTTGAGCTAGCAAGAGTTAATTGTGTTATAGGAGAGATTTAATAATGGAGACTCAACAGTGGGAGAAGTTTCCCTTTTGAGACTACTAGGTAAGATATAGAATTACTTAAAACCTTCTTAGTTAATCAACTTGATTTTAATGATTGGTACTGTTGTAATATATGTAGTTTTTTTTTTTTTGGGGTTTTGTTTTCATTGAGTTCATTTGTTGTTGTTCATTCAATCCAGTTTGTCTGGGTGCTGCTGCTTTGCTTCTGTGCAGTGCAGAGAAGGGGAAAGAGCAGGAGATTCAACTCCCGTGCAGTATTTTGGATTGAAGAAGAACTACTCTTTAATAAATTCCCCACAACTTTATTCACAAAACAGAAACAGCAAGAGTCCGACATACATTTATACACAAGTGTTTTACAAAAGAGATCATTGAAGATCTTCTCCTTCATTCCTTTTCCACAAACAGACGAGAGATAAGAGAATAGGGGTAGTGTTTGTTCGAGGTTTTTCCCATGCTTCGTTCATTCATCAACTATATATAGATCCAATCCAGTGATATATAGAGTCTTTTCTTTATGCAATGGAATCTTATCACAAGCAAGCAAGGATCTAAAAGCTTCTTTCATCCCCTAATAATTAATGATCCTATGGTGTTTGATAGTGTCTGTGCTCGCCTGTTGCTGTTGGGTTTTGATTGTACTAAGATGCCATGAGTCATGACCACCATGCTTTCATGACTCTTTTCTGATGTTACCGTACACTTCATATCTTCCATCAAAGATTTCAACCCCAATAAAAATAACCCAAGTCTTTGTGTGGGAGGGTAAAAAGTTTTTTTTTTTTTTTGTTTTCTGTTCTTCTGGTAAGGGTAGAAGGGATGGCACGCCATCAATGAAATGAAATGAAGATGAAATAAGAAGAAGATTTATATAGTTGGCGAGTTGGGTACGTGTAGTCTCTGTTCATCTCATTAAAGTCTTTGCGTGCACATCTAGCTTTCACAACAGCAAAAAGAAAAAGAATACAGAGAGGAAAAATGGGGAAAAAAGAAGTTTTTGTTCTAGTTTTGCAAGGTATATAATAACATTGAATTCATTCGTTCATTCATTCATGTACCTTTCATCTTTTCATAATCATCAAAAAATCCTTCAGAATGTTTTTTAGATTCCTACATACAGACAACAATCTTGGCCATCTCCTTTACAGCTAGCTATAGTAACTAAAACTTTCATTAACATACACCTAAATTAGCTAGCTATATTATACATAGTGTTTTCTTTTTTTCTTTTTTCTTTTTTTTTTTTTATTACTTTGAGCTCTCTATTATAGCTATAAGACAAGCAGAAAGCATCAATTCACAGGCCCCAACTTAAATTCCCATCTTTTGTGTTTCATCAAGTTTAAAACCTTAAGCGCCCACACACACATATACATATATATATATATATATATATATATTCAATTGCATAGTGAACAGTGCATGCAGCAGCTAAAAACTCTACTACACTTCTCTACTGCTGCTGGTTGCTTCAATTCTCTCTTGTTGCATTGTTGTTTTTTTGGCAGACCATAAAAATGTCATATCAAAGAAGCTGCAGATGTTCTATTAAACCCTTCTTCCATTTCATTCCCTCCATTCCCTTTCCTTTCATTTTCTTTTCTCAACAGTTGTCCTCATCAACTACTACTCTTCCCCTCCATTTCTTTTCTTCTTCAACAACAACATTGTTTACTTTCCACTGCAGTTGCTGTGAAACAAAGGTAAGCTCATAGCTTTCGAGAGAAAGAGGCTTGATCAGAGCTATGCTGAGTTCACTCAAGTCTCATGAAGAAGAAGAAACCAGCAGCCATCTTCACCATCACCATCTCCGTGAAGGTACTTCTCAATGTCCTAACTTACTCATCCCTTCTTTCGCTCATGCCCGGCAACTCCTAATCAACTGCGCCGAGTTAATCCATCAAGGAGACATCTCTTCCGCTCGTCGAACACTTTCAGTACTCTCAACCGCATCTTCACCGTCCGGCGATTCTATCGAAAGACTTGTCTATCAGTTCGCTCGTGCCATTTCTCTCTACATCGACCGGACCCCGCTATCCATAGAACATTTTGTTTCCTCTTCCTCTTCAGCAGCAGCAGCAGCTTACTTGTCGCTCAACGAAGTAACGCCGTTCGTTCGTTTTGCGCACCTTACGGCGAACCAAGCCATTCTTGAAGCTGTCGACGGGCACCGTTCGATCCATGTAGTTGATTTCGATATATCTGATGGACTCCAGTGGCCACCATTCTTGCAAGATATTGCTGACAGATCGAATCCGTTAGACCCGTTAACAATACGGATAACGGGTACTGGTTCAAACATCGATGTTCTTCGTCGGACGGGCAATCGGTTGTCTGAGTTCGCGAGACCTCTCCAACTCAATTTTGAATTCAAACCACTTCTGCTACGTAGCAACAACAATAACAGCAGCAGTAGTAATCATGAAAGCTTTTGTGAAACAACGACGCATTTAGAGATCCGGCAAGGCGAAACTTTAGCTATAAACTTGATTCATTTCTTGAACAAGCTTCTCGGCGAAAGAGAAGGATCGCCGGAGCTTATCACGTTCTTACATTCGATTAAATCATTGAACCCTGCAGTGGTGACTGTAGCAGAGAGGGAATCAGCAATAGGTCATCAATCAACAGCTCTACCGCAGCGCGTATCCGAAGCGTTTGACTACTACGCGGCAGTGTTCGACTCATTAGAAGCAACATTGCCGCCAGCGAGCAAAGACAGAGCTGCAGTGGAGCAGGATTGGTTGGGGAGAGAGATTGCAGCAGTTGTCTGCGGAGTTGAACGGCACGAAAGGTTCGAGAAATGGGAAGCAGTGATGACCAACAGCGGATTCGTTCGACGGCCATTGGGACCGTTCGCGTTATCGCAAGCACGGATGTTGCTCCGGCTACGGTATCCGGCAGATGGGTATCAGATTCAAGTGATCAGAGAAGCATTCTTCCTTGGCTGGCAAAACAGACCGCTCTTCTCTATCTCTTCTTGGCAATGATTGTTATTTTGAATCACTGCTTGAAAACAAACCCTAATTATTTTCATCACTTGCTCAGCTAACACCTTGAATATAATATATATGTATTTGCGTATGTATATGAATTGACAGTTTGGTAGTGTTACTGCATGTTGCATGGAGAATTTTGGTGAAGGGAGGCAAGAGGGGGAAATTTTCTGCTAGGTAGCTAGGGTTTGCTGAATCCTTTATTCCTGTTGTTGCCTTTCTTTAATTTTCTGTACATTTATTTCATTCTTCTGATGATGCCTTGTTGCAACCCTGCATTGTGCCTGATTAATTTCTTCCCATCTAGGATTATGGTTTGCTCGACTTTAATAATCTTTTTTATATAGTTATTTTATGTTAATGGGTAAGTGATCACATTCTTTTCATCTTTATTACCATATATTGCATGTATATACATTTTGACTTGGTTGAGCTTTTTTTATTTTTTTAATATAATAAATGCTTAGTGACCACTAGGCATTCTGATTCAAGTAGAAAGACTAGAGATATAAACAAATATTATTTTGAAGGGATCAATCATGCATGGTATCAAATTGAAGCTTTACTCTATGCAAATGGTCATTACCCCTTGTGTTTTACAAACAAATTTGTACATAATATATATTGTTTTGGTGTTCTTGTTTTCTGCACCAATGTTTAATTCCCAGGTATGCCTCATCTTTTTGGTCGTCTCTTTGTTGATATGCATGAAAAACCAAACCTTAATTCCTGCTTCCATGTCCCCTCATACAAATTCATGGGACTTCCCAACAAATCCCTTCCCCTCTTTTTGAAGCCATCTTCATTGGGATCTTTGCTCTTTACTTTTTAACTTAACTTATATTAATCTCTTATATATTAATTCAATTCATTACTCTTTTTAGTTTGTCCATTGCATCTTTCTTTCCTTTCCATTTTTTATTTATATTTTGAAAATATTTCTTTAATTAACTTGCTTAGTATATATATGCATTGGAGGCTTTTGTTAGTATGGAATTAAGAGAGTAATGAATCTTATCTTATGTATAAGAATCAGCACTGTTATGGGGCTTCCTTTTGGATCTTCAGACTGATGACAAGACATGATATTCTATAGCAAGTTTTAATGCCAAAGAATGTATACACACTTGAATCAAGACAAAAGAAAGATATTGAAAAGGTTGTGACTGAGATTATCCTATATATATGCATGGATATTATACAATGTTCTCACTAACTAGCAAGTTTAGAAGCACATGGACATATTGTTCTAGTTTTCCTTTCTTGGCTTAATTTAACATTATAGGATTTCATCATAAGATCATATATTTTTCCAAGGTTTCATTTATAACATATAGCAAAGTTTTGTTTATGATATGTTTTGTGTGTGTGTGTGTGTGCACAGCAAAAATTAAAGACAAACCGTGAACAAAACTCTTTGTTTCATCAGAAGAACAATGTGTTTGTCTGTGGACATATGTTCAAGAGCTGCATGCATATGCATTAATTTATGATATGATGAGTTCATGTGTGGTTGAAACAATTAACAATGAGTTAGTGTTGGGAAAGCAATGCGGTAGCTTGATGGATTGTCCATAAAAATTTCACTGCAGTGCATGCATTGCAGCTTACCCGCTACATATACTACTCCCCAGTGTAGCAGTAGTGTAGTGCTTCATCAAACCAATTCATTTGCTGAATTGCATCCATTTCATTTATTGCAATGATAGGTGATGAAGCATGGCATGCATACATAGGTGAGAAGCTCTAGCTTGATGAGATACTGCATGCATTTATTTTCAAGATGATTGAATATGAACTCATTCCTATATCACCAATAACAACAACAACCTTCTCTTGTATTTATTGCATCATTTCCTTCTCTATGATATCCAACACTTGTCCTTTTTTTATTTTTTTAATAGGTTTTAATTAATGCATGCCAAAAACTACTGCTGTAGCAATAAGCTTATAATATTCTCTGCAATATTAATCTGTTCACAAGAGGTCAGAACCTAATGAGCTAGAAAAGGTTTTAATTCTTGAACTAATGAATATAAAAATAAATAGTATATAAAGAAGAAACATAAAGAATCAAGAGCAGGCTTTATTTCTGATCATAGAGAGAGTTTCTGACTCAGAGATCCTTTTGGTGATTTCATGTCATGGGTTGACGTTTGTAGCTAGGAGCACTAATTAATGAACTATAGAAGCAAATGACTGAATCACAAATATCTGTGTTTTTATATCCTCTATGAAATGAAGGAAGCTAGAAAGCTAGGGTTTTGGATTTTTATCTCAAGAGTGATTGGGAGAATCAAGGTAGGTAAGATTAAGATAGCATATATATGATATTCTAGCTAGTCTAGTGAGGAGAGGGAAGGAAAGGGAGAGGACATGCAAACATGTTACAAATTATATTACTTCATCAAGCATCACATCTATGTACCCTACATTCTTTAAAGAAAAAAAAACAAAGAAAAAAAAATGCACTCTTGTTGGATCATAGCATTGTTCATACTTCATAGGTAGCTAGCTAGGAAAGCCTAGTTATAAAAGCCTGAATTACAAAGCATCACTCTTGTCTACATCCATCCGTCCATGAATCCATATGCTTGTTTATAGTTGGCAAGGGAAGCACACAGCACACATCCAAGAGATAATTTATATCGGAAAAAAACTGCATAGAAATATTTGGATAAAGAAAAGAAAAAAAAAAACAATAGAAGTAGCAAAAGCAATGCATGTAATTTATACGAATGTTTTACGGTTTTGGTGGCAGAGCAGAGGAATGGGGTAAAAGTTGAAAGAATTGTAGAAGAAAAGGGCATGGAGTACTGCTGGGGTCATGATGGAACGCTACTGAAAAGAGAAACAGGGGAGGTGGAACGAAGGCAACCAATTCTTGCTTGAATTTTCAAAATTGTATATCTTACGATTTTTTGTAGAGTCTTTTCTTTTTTTTATATATATTTTGCACGTGAATGTATATGATTGTCGGAAAATATTTTAGCAGTATTTTATAAAATTAATTCTTCTAAAATAATAAATATTTTTATCATATTTTAATAAAAAAATTTTACTATATAATTTTTTAATTTTTTAAATAAATTTTATAAATTATTAGGAAAATTTTATTAAAATATAAATAAAATTTTTTTGAAATATAATGCCAAACAGCTGCTTAGTCTTCCGTCGCTCGTATTCGCTTACGTACAACCATTTTAATCTTGTTATAAATAATACGTGTCGCTTAGATAAAGATGAGTGAGATTAGTTCCTGACTCCAAAATAACTTGCTCAACTTTGAATTCATCTAAGGCTACTGTTGGCCTTGATGAATAGCATAAAATTACGCATTAAGTTTAGCACTAAATTAGTCTAATCATATTTTAAATTAGTTAACTAGATATTAATGCTATTAAGTTTGAGGAGCACTAGCAAGGGACCGCATGAATTGTTTCCAAGATCATGCAAATTCATAATTGTCAGATCCGGACCAAACCGTTTGAATCGATTTCAAAACGATCAATATAGATGGTAAATTAATCCAAATTTATAAAAAAATCGTTTGTACAATTGATCTATTTGGACCCATTTTAATCCGATCGATCCTCCGTCCGGATCAAATCGGATTGAATAAAATTAAAAAAATAATTAAAAAAATTTAAATTGATAATATATTTAATACAAAAATAATTATTAATAGCTTTATATTGAAAAATAATATGTAGTTTAGATTTTGTATTTAGATATGATAGTGCAAAAATATAATTGATATCTTATTTGTATATATCAAATATTAGTGATTTTTAAAATTTTATATTATAAAATATTCAGATTCAAATATGTATACCTAAAAAAATTAGTTATGTCTTTTTATGATTTATCTATTTTATAATTTTATCTTCTTCTAATCTCCTAATGTATTTTATTATAAATTTTTATTGTAATTATTATTGTTGGCGGTAGTAACCATAGTGATAATATTTTAATTTTTACTGTGATTGTTATTATTATTGTTGTTGATAGTAATATCATAGTAAAAATATTATAATTTTTTGTTGTGATTGCTGCTACTATTATTGTTGTTAGTGCCATAATAGTAGTAAATTTTTACTGTAATTATTGTTATTATTAATTAAAATGTTTTAATATTATTGACCCAACGGTTCAACCAGTTGATTCGGCGGGTCAATCCGAAAATCTTGACTAAGACAATTTTCTGATTCGATGTTCGGTCCAGTTCTTACAATTATGTGCAAACCCACTGCATCAATGAACAAATTTAAGTGACATTTAAGAGTATATATGAAATAATTTTTTTAAAAATAGATAATATTTTTAAATATATTTAAAAATAAATTCTATTATTTTATCTGAGAAGTTATAAAAATAATAACAATATTTTACACAATGCAATTTTTTTATATTCTTCTTTAAAATTTAAATAAAATTATATAAAATATTATAAAAAATTTATTAAGAAATATGAAATAGTTGAAACGAAAAGCTCTAAAAATGCACTACCAAAAGAGTGCTTTAATTTCTAGTAACGAAAGTTATAGCGACCACTTCGTAGCTTGCAGCCAAAAAGAAAGGTTGCCAACAGATTTTAGACAAACTTTAGTGTCTGTTCCATAGAGGATCAACTACGCAAGCCTCTAGTGCCTGAGCAGTATCAATATAACAAATTCGTCATATTACTCTGTTGCTCAAGCTTAGAAACCAAAGCATTGAAGACAAAAGATAATATACAAAATCTGGCAAAAGCTAGCTTGTCCATCAAACTAAAAGTATTCTCAACTCTAATTTCCAGTTGTTATCCATCAAACGAAAAGAAAGCTTGAAGTTTTCGTACCTGTATGAAACCCTCGATTTACAAAAACACGAAGTTTCGAGGAATAAATAACCAATTAATGATCCTTCAATTTACTGGCAGTGAGCATCTTTGCACCATTCTCCCAAAGAATCTACGACTTACATTAAAAACAACCATGAGAAAATTTGGTGGATTTTCGATGTAAGTTCTGAACAATTGTAATATATAAAATGCTTCACAAGTAAAAGCCAGCATGTACACGCATGATTTGGAGACGGCAGAAACATACCTTGCATTAGATACGCCATCTCCTACGCCACAACGAAGCAAAAGACTCTTTTGATGCTGCTGCATTAGGCGAGTCCACTTTGACTATTATGAGAGGATGCTCATACACTTCTATCGTGAGAAAAAGCTTACAGAAACAATGCATTGGCTTTTCATTTATACGTGAATTATAGTTACAATGAATCAGCAACAGAAGACGGCAATATTGAGAGCCTCTTCTGAATAAAAAAGAATAACAACAATAAATACAAAAAGAGATCAGACCGTCTGGCTCATCACATTTAAGCTTCCTGGGTAACAATAAGCATCCTCTCCTGCAATGCCGATGCCTACTATGAACTTCGACATTTTCTGGGTCCATCTCTAATTTCTCGTGAATAACAGTAGACCTTTTGCTGGGATCCTTTCATAAATGATTCATTGTTGCATCCAAATTGTCTGAGTCTGTAACTAACCTATCCATTTGGCTGTGGGGGTTTTGGATAAGGAGCCACATATGAGTTCTCTGCACCCAGTGGAGCACGTGAGAGTGGATTCCACCTATCGAAGATGATACGTCCTCCTCGGCCTATCCTCCCATGAAAGTGGTAGGGTGGTTTGACTGCTCCATCCTCAGATGGAGGATCTTGTGGCTGTACTATGCCTACAGAAGCCAATTTCTCTTGATCAAGAGATCTTGTAAACAACAGAACCGGTTCATAAGGATCCTGCATCCATGACAGCGGAAATAAGTGTTTGTTTGTTTTGCATGCTACTATTGTGCATTGTAAACTCAGTTAATAGGATAAGAATAGGAGCTGTCAGTAAGTTGTAGTAAATATGAGAATTAGTTGTTTGTTTGAGAGGGCATTATAAGTAATAGATAAATGTTCTTTTAAGAAGGGCTACAGTAAGAAACTAAGAATTTCCGTTGTGCTTGCGCAAGAGAATTCTTATTGTAGTATGCCTACATGATGACAGGTAAGTACTTCTAAATGGCTTTTACTTTAGTGATAAATAGATCTAAAGAAATTCTAGCAATCGTTTTAACATCCTAAACATCCCTGAATCTCCAAAAACTTCAAAAGTTGAGAAGTCCAAATGCAACAATATCTACACAAAAATGATCACATTCATGAGAAACAGCAAAATATATACTTTGACAGAACCAGGGACTACAAGTAACACACTTCTTAAAGTTCCAAGACAAAAGAGACCTTTTGAAAGATCAGGGCAAAAAACACCAAAAGTTCAGAAACCACACTTGTACTTTATTCCCAGATATAAAAAATAAAGCACAAACTAAATGTACCCTCTTTTGAGACCACCCATTTGTTAACGGTCTTCGTTGAAGCTCTCGTTTCATACGTCCTGTGGGGATAATAATTCTCTTTGAGCTGGTGAAATGTGGTTGCTGTACTGGAGCAGGATGAAGACGTGGATGATAATTTGTAGTGTCATCAGAATCCATCAAATCATCATCACTTGATAAAAATCTGCTTGGAGCTGGCTTGCCAGTTAATGCCAAGGCATCATCAACAAGCTTTGCTTCGTGCTGTACAACAGATGCACATTTTAGTTAGATACGACCAGTAAGTTAAAAAACACAATGGTTAATGTTTCAATGTCATCAATCACCAACAAAACATGTTGACCTTATCGCTAATCTTGCTTCTCCAATATCAAGATCAATTATTCATAATGCCAGCAATTATTGAGCCCATAAATGTATATTAACATGAGAAGACATCTTTATGCTAGGATTTAACCATGTGAAAATACAAAGGCAGCAATTTGGATCAATGTAACTGTGCTTACCTCACATCAGAAATTAATCTGAGATGCACCCAAACTCAGCTACATGCAAGAAATGGCGTGCATTGGTACAGTTTGAATCCCAAAGATATCTTTGGCAGAAATTGTGTAGCTACTATAGGTGTTGTGTATATAAAAAGAAATTGATGAACTGAAGCCTAGTATATATTGACAACATAAACATTAACTTTCTAATGTTCCTATATAGTCAAATTTCTGAGAACACACATCTATCAACCCTTTCTAAAACGAATCTAATCTGATGCAACAGGTCCACCAAATGTCCATCTTCCCTGCACCACCAACTGCTTTCACTCCCTCGGCAATGAATGCACATTTACGTCCTTTGCTGCTTAGGCATTATATATACAAATATAGAAAATAAACAACCTATAGTAAGCTATGAAAATAGAATATCAAAGAATACCTTATATTTAAGTTGGATGCATTGAAGATTGACCTCAGCTTCAGTGACATCTCTCTTCTTTTCTTCCCTCTATATATACCATAGGCATTAGACCCTGCAAAATAACTGATGCATGAAAGAAGACATAGCATTATTTATTTATGTACCTTGATTAAAGCTTCCACAACTGACTTCACCTGGTCTAGGTTACGTCTTACCTGATACAAGACAAAAAAATGCGAAATAAGATAAAAAGTGAAAAAGGAAACCCAACTCAAAAGACAATAAGTATAGACTTTATTTTCCTGATACTAAAAATAACTGCATGCTTCATTAATTCCATTACTAAAACCATAAGGTAAAAATGTCTAAACTAAAAGAAAGTTCAAGCAAATAAAGTAATAACAGTAATGCTATGATAGCAACAAAGAGATTTCTCCAAAATATAAACCAATATTAGCATAAATAGATAAGAAAATCAGCTGGCAAGAAAGTGAAGCAAAAGTCAGCTCGTTAATCCCTCGAAAGCATATATTTATACTAACAAAACTGACAGATGACAAAGATGATAGTAACATCACTTTCAAATTTTAAAACATTTTACTGTAAATACTTCAAGAGGGACTGCTCGATAGACGCTTCAGTCTTCACAAGAGAATTTTCTTCAGGTAAGTCAAAAGTGTGGCATATTTAAAAATAGTTAATTTTGTTGTCACAGGGGGATTGTGTATCCTTTGTTTCCAATTGTGAAATGATCAAAAGAACCAACACTTTACTCTTTACAGTAGTAACATCCACTCAACTTTCAGG
The DNA here is from genome assembly GCA_019914995.1 of Acanthochlamys bracteata. Lineage (NCBI taxonomy): Eukaryota > Viridiplantae > Streptophyta > Magnoliopsida > Pandanales > Velloziaceae > Acanthochlamys > Acanthochlamys bracteata. The sequence goes on from CM034143.1 coordinate 4,794,395, forward strand.
GGACAAAAAGTGAAATACGTGTGGCACAACATCTCAACCGTGCTTCAAAAACTGATAAAACCCCAGGTTGAACCGGCTCCTGTTCGGTCAAACACCAGTAGGTTCAGTCTTTAACGCGGAACCAATTGCTGAACTGCGGTTCATCACCTAAAACCGTTTTCTTTCCCCTCACTCCCCCCACCACCCCCTTTTTTTTTTCAATTCTTCTCTTCTTATTCTCTTTTCAAGTTTTGTTTCTCCCTTTCCTTCTTCTCTTATTTTCGGTCTTTTGTTATTTTAACCTTTTCTGTTTAACCTATTTATTCTTTCTCATTTTAGTTTATGTATTTATATTTTTATTTATTTTCTAAGTTATATTTTCTATTTTCTTTTTACATTCATTTTCTCTAATTGTTAATACTATTATTTGTTTCTTTTATCTTCTTTTGTTTAAATGTTTTTCATAGCTTTTGCTTTCCACTGTTTTGTTTTTCAAATTGTCCTCTCTTTTCATATTCTAATCTCTGTCTATTATATCTTCTTTTTCTTTGTATTTTAAGAAACAGCTTTCATTGTAATTCTTCTTTTTTTTTTTATAACTATTCTTAACATGAAGTTATGAACATATATCCAAATATGTATAGAATAACCGCAAAAAGTACTTTAAAAATGATGTTTTATGTATAGAATAACTGCAAAAATTATTTTAAAAAATGATGTTCCATTAAAAAAGTATAAAATATATATATTGAAAATGCTGGTGTGAACTTTTTTGGTGCTTTCAGCAGCAACAACTCGAAATCATACCAGCAAATCACCGGCTCTCAGCTCAGCTCGGTTCTTAAACCTTGACCCAAAGAATGTTACCTATTTGTCGTCACCCATCTTCTGATAGCTCTTTCTTTTACTAAGTTTCCATCCCTTAAAAGTACAATTATAGACATGTAGAGCTTACATTAGCTTCTGTCAAGAATGTTGCTTGTTCTGATGGTTAAAAACGTGATCTGTGGGCAGTGTAAACCATGGTCCAAAATCTAGAATACCCATTTAGTTATTTTACCTTTTCAGTTTTTCTCCGAAATACACATTACTGTACCAAATGGTAAGACTTCGCGTTTTGGTTATCACAGCTGCTTTGAAGAAAGCAGATTTTCTTCTCCACCCTAAAAGAAAAAGCAGCTTTTGTCCTAAACATTTTTTAATTATCCATAAAGACATTTGTTCACGCATTCTGTCATTGTTTGTTTTTAAATACAAACTGATTCAAAACAGAAACAAAGCATACGCGCTAAAATTCAGTGGTTTATAAATATATGTAACTGATTGCGTCTCCAACAGGTAGCACTTTGACCATTGTAATAGACAGAGAGTACCAAACTTTCAACAGAATAGTAACAAGTAGCGAGACAATACCTGCCGAAGCTTCTCAAACGATTGGACATTGTTCTCCCTCCTTTGCATCTTAAGGGAAAAAGTAAAGATACTGTCAGGAAAGAGATCGAACACCAGCAATTTGCTTCCACATAGATTAACCTACAGCTACAAAATCGTTCATGTTTGAAACCTACCCTTCTTGTATGATGACGGTATGCTTTCTCCCTTGGTCTGAAGACATTGTATGGATTTGTGTCATTAACTGGAGGAGGAGGCTGCAATACGAAAAATACAGCAAGGTAAAATTGGTAATTCTGTATCTGCTTGTGCAGGTTTCAGCATGGAGTAAGAACAAAAAACTTATAACTAGCCAAACTAAGTGCTACACTAAGATTGCACCACTCTATTTTTTGTGAAGGATTAACAAGTTGATTCTAATGCAACTACATCAAACAGAAAGCAAAGTACCTCATTTACAACTGAAAACCATATGATTGGCTTCATATGAATAATATCTCAAAAGAAACACAACTTCTTAGTAGATAGATGAATGGGAGAAAATAGAACGATTGTATGAAGCCAATTGTTGTTGGAAATTGATAAAATACATATGAAGTGTATAAAGCTTCAGAGATCCAAAATGATGGGAACAAAAGAAAGTGACATTTGTTTATCAAGTACGATCATGATATGATTGGTTAGAATATAATATAAACGAAAGAGATCTTTGAGTAGGTAACTATTAAGAAATTCAGTAATAATGATGCCAAAAAGCAGCTTTCTCCGAAAGGAAAAAAAAGATGCTGCATGAGTACAAATAAATACGCAAGTATCCCTTCAGTGCTACATTAGAACAACCTAAAGATCAAAGCCAAATGCAATTGTTTCAAATACGATATACAGTTGAAACCTATCAACCTGTCCTTGAAATTTTTGATTTGTCAGTCTAGGAGAAATAAACAGGCTAGGACTTAAAAGTTCATCTCTGGGAGAGAATGAGATTCACCTGCAAGCGCCGTAGGATAGGCTTTTGCCACCGTTCTCGCTGATAAATAAGGAAGTAAAGATGGAAAGGAAGACATAAGTATAATAAAATTGAAGTAGCCAGAGTCTATTTAGACCTCCATGAAAAGAAAAACTAATACAAGATAATGACAAAAACTGGTCACATTCTTATGGTATATTAGTCAAAACAATTTCCCACTACTGCATAGGACATACTATGATATTCAGACCAAAGCAAGATGTACCTTAGCTTTCCAGTAATTATAAGCTGACTGGAAAACTGCAAATCTCAGGGATAGTGACTGACATGCCTACAAAGCAAACAAGAGCAGAAACGTTCTTAGTATGCATCGTCAATGTCCTCCAGATAATCAAATTCTTAATGGTTAGTCACACAAAAGAATCAATTCCTGATCATGCACAATTGTCATACAACGAATACTTTTCTCAGAAAAAGAAATGTATAAATGACAAAAATAGGTGGCACATTTCACAGCTTACATATATTCTGCACATATGGAAGGAATTAGAGACTCAAACCAATAGATATGTAAATCATTTAAATAGCATTTATAAAGATATAAATAGCTCATTAAACAAGACTCTCCCCTAAAGTTTGAGCATTGATGAGTAAAGGTCTGGTAGCTAGTACTTCTAGTCATTTAAAAGTGAACAAACGTTATAACTCTAAAAGAACCAGATATAGAATCATTTCCATATATAAGCCACTACTGTAAATTAGAAGTCACATGACAAGTGTCTAAAATCATGTAAAAACCTAATGACGATGACAAGAAATCATCATCATAATACAAATAACATCCACCTACTAGAAAAGTGCTCAAATTCTTATATCTTTAAGCAGGATATCTGGAATCTGATTTGATTTTATGTCTAAAGATGATTATTTTTACATAAAGTATATTCAATAAGAAGGACGAAAAGTTTACCCAAGACACAAAATTATCACCTCAAATGCAGCATCAAGCTCCAGAAGAACAGGTACAGGAGAACCAAATGTAGGTTGCATAACTCCTGTTCTCTCACGAGTCTTCTGATCCAGCACTTCCAATTTATACAACAGCATCTCAAATCTAAAACAATAGAAATGGGACCAGATATTAAGACAAAATTTTGAAGGGATACATTAATCAAGTCACAGATGGCACAAGCTAAATGTGCGTATACAATAACAACATTTCAATAAACAAGCTACATATACTAGTTACATGTATGCAGAATAGCAACCATACATTTCAGGTGCAAGGACTTTTCTTTCATTGTTGAACTCTTGAAGCCAATCTTCATCCTCATTATCCAAATCATAGTCCACAAACTCCCCAATCTCAGCTCTTGCTGTAGAAACAGTGCAATGTCAGAAATAAACTTTGTTTCTACTACTAAAGCCAAAAAACCATAAATCAGACTTCCTAAGAGAAGCTGAAAAATACCTCCTCGAGCACGTACATATGTTGTTGGTTGTGCAAAGGTGCAAGAATAATCCCTTTCATATGTATCAACAACTGAGTACTGAGGGGTTGGTATCTCCTGACAACTTTTCTTGCTAGTAGGGGTTTGATGCACCTGAATAAAGACATGACTCACCAATTAAAACCCAAAGCACACTAAATAGCTGCAAAATCAGAGACACAATAGACAGGTCAATAGTTAACAAGAAAAACCAAATTATGGGATCAAAATCGTGGTGTCCAGTGACCACGTTTGTTGAATAACAGCTGGAAAAAAAATGCCAAGAAAAAATCTTCTTAAGGTAAGATGTTAATAGACATGATAGCAGTGACTTAATCCACAGAGTTGTCTAAATATTATGTCCCGACTGCCTCAGGTTGAGACGTCAAAGATATGAATCAAGATTTTTGTTATATGCATTTTGAATAAAAACTTGCATAACCATGATCCATCCAATCTTAAATTATAAACTCAGATTGATTCCCAAAATGCCTTCTTGGAGACACAAAAGAGCTACAATGCCACAGATCAAAAAGTTCAGGGTGAAAGTCATGAGTTATATGGCAAATGCCTAATTTTCAGTTAGAAGTAACGCTATTCAAATTGCATTCAGTGACATTTTTAATAGAGGTTGATACAAGCACAAGAGCTTACATGCTAGTAATTTTAATCATTCATGTAGTCCCACATGCATGCATGCATACCTCACTCTCGGCATCCACGGTGAGGCGGTGGAGCAGTGAGCTCCTGGTGCCAGCTGCAGGGGCCACAGCAGGTGCATCATCATCCTCAAACTCCTTGATAGACTTTACAATAGGGAGTTTCTTGTGTATATCAAGTGGCCTCGGCCTGAATGACAACCGGCTCATTATCTCCTCCTCATTATCTCTCTACCCAACCAACTCTCAACACAATCCACCGGTACCTTGACTTCACGAATCTAAAATCGCCAAAATAACAGAGCAATTAGACTGGCTTCGTACTAATGCAGCACAGAACAAACAATTCAAGAAAAATACAATACGGTTTCATCTCTATTACAGACCAGCTCATGTAAATAACAAAATGCAGTACTCAACGGTAACCGAAGCTGATTGTTCAAAGTAAATGCAAACAAAAAACAGATTAAGAACTCGATTCTTGCCCAAGAGTTTGATTCAGGAGACAAATGAGATTAACAAAGAGGGACTCTCGGGGAAAATTAAGGAGTTTCTACTCTAAATTCGATCTGAATACGGTCAAGATTAGGGTTCGCCAAAAGCCGAAACAGGAAAATGGAAGAACCTAAAAAATCTGGACCAATTGAGTTCTGGGAACAGGATTAGATTACCAAATGACAATCGTTTAAGGGAGAATTAAGGATTTCGATTTTGTGAATAATTAGGGTTAGGGTTTTAAACGTAGAGAAAAAGGGAGGGAACGAAAACGGAAGACTGAGCTCGAGCGAGACGAGAGAGAATTGAGAGGAAAGAGGGCGAAAGGTTGCTTCGTGATTCGTGAGATCTTGATTGGCAACAAGATTCGATCTAATCTGATCGGGTGCCAATTACGAGAATTTACTGGACGGGAGGAGATGTAACCGCACTGTGCGGCAAAGAGCATGGGAATATAATAGTAAATCCAAGATTCGCGTGTTATTTCAGCACTGCTTAGGTCGTGGGTTTGATAAATTCAATTAAATACCAGAAATATAACCAATAAATGAATAACATAATTAAGTTGACTAACAACATAATACCTAAGCTTTAACTTTGATATACATTATGAATTTTGGCTGAGGAATATCTTTAATAATATAGATACAATGGCAATAGACTAAAATAAAATTTTTAAATAAAATTTTTCAAAAAACAAGTTTAAATTTTTTATCTAAAATTTTACAACATATAATTTTTTATAAAAATTATAAAAAATTTACAATGAAGCGCAGTGCTAAATGTATACCAAACATCCGAATATCTTTTATTAAACTACTAACAAATAATTTTTTTGAATATTTGGCACACAAAGCAATATATAATTCAACAGAGAATAGGTATCATACAATAAATAATAATACAAATGAGGACATCTGGTCGGAAGCAAGGATATGAATTACTACAAATTGCAAAGTACATGTAGATGATATTAGGGGAAATATGCAAGATTTAACGAAAAACAAAATTTCCAATTGTTACTCTGAAGTGATTTATGAAAGTTATTCCTAATAGACTTCAATCTATTCAGAAGCTCAACAAAAACTATCCTGACTTTCAGGAACAACCGAACAAGTTCGAAATACTTTCAGGAACAACACTCAGGTGGTCTTCTTCACTCGTGCACCACAGCAACTGCATTGAAGTCTCTGCTAACTTGGTGGCTTTCAGAACGATTGATTGTTGTGGCAGTCATGATTTCTTCATCAGTACCTACCTCTTCTACATTTCGAGAACTATTAAATGAACCTGAGGTTACTTTCTGACTTCCAGTTTCAGTGCTCCCTCTTCGCACTTTGTTTTCTCGACGCCAAACATTCTTGAAATATGATTAAAGCCTCCGCCAGACCACTTGCGTTTCCTCACACCTTCCACCCAACCACGAAGGTCGACAGCATGTGTTCAGCAAATATTGCTTGTTCAAAAAAAGTCACCAATCTTCAAAAGATACAAGAACGGGCAATTAGATTAGCACAAGCATAAAGGTCTTGACTACAGAAGAAAGGTTATTGTTCTTGACATGTGTGATGATAGCATGAAGAGTCATGTGCAATTGCTGCAAAGCACTTGAATAATTACATTGTCAATAAATAATATAGTACCAGCATATACACAAAATTTACTAACTTCAAGAATGTAGGTCTGCATCATGTCATTTATAAATGAGACTGGAATTATAATAGCTGTACTAGTGAAGCTGATTGCTCATTTCACAACCCAATTGAAATGTAAGAGAACAACAGATTCAGTAACACAAAGGGTATTATGTGTAAATGCAACAGAGAGTATTCAGATGGTATTTTAGACTAAAGGGGTAACACAAGAGGATCTTGACTACTGATACTATAAACAAGAAATACCAAAAAACATGAGGATAAGTCCACAGCATTACCCCATAACAAGTTGAGGAATAAGATAGTCTATACTTTCCATGACGCAAGAACTAAAACCATAGGCGCTCTGCAGGTAAAGCTTAGATCAATCAGCGTCTGTCATCTATGCGTTAAAGGGATTGCGTATGAATTGCTTTCCAAAATCAAGAAAAAGAATGCACTCTCAAAGGCATTTTGGAATAAGATGAAATGGATCAAACAAAGACAACAGCAGGCTCATGATATCAGAAATGACAACCAGATGGCTTCACTTCCATAGCTGATTCATCATTTATGCCTTTCTCCAGAATCTCCAGAGACAACTAGGTAATGACATGCTTAAGCTTTGTGCCCATAGCTATTAGAAGCTAATAAACCTTCATTACTTCCGGCACATTTTAGTAGTTACTAGAATCTTGAAATGCATAAGTTTGTACATTCACAATTAACAGCAGGAAAGATAACCAGAAATATGTGAGCCATCCTGAAAGATAAAACAAGATGTAAACAACATGCATTAGTTATGGCTAATTTTCTAACCAATATCATCGTGAAGTTGAGCGGATCGATCCATATTAACAGAAGGATGATAGAATGGTAAAGGACTTAATGTTTGAAACAAGATGACTTTTCAAATGTTTAGTATACTTGGAGATGGCCAGAGAATAAAAAGTAATCATAGTCGTGATTTACCACCCTGTACTCAAATTTTGCTAGGAAAATACTAAATTTCAAGGCCACTTATCTTGACTTGCTCAAGGTTGACAAGTAGTTTTAGTTAAGTCACATAAGCTCTTGGAAATTGTGCTTTTGTCAAATGCTAGGAACATGAGGCATTGTCCTTGTTTGGATCAACAGCATTCTTTACTCCTAGTAACTCAACCAACAAGCATGTATGAGAGTAGGTGACTACTGATTTCTTGGACGTTGCAAGGTCAGATTTAAATTAAACAGATTGCACCATAATATGCATGACAAGAACCATTGCTTTTTGGGTGTGTACTTTTCACCAAAGAACTCACTTCCCTCTACTTTTAATATCTCACTTCCAAATACAAAATAACATAAAAACTTACTTCCAACTCAATTTTCAATTACAAAAAGAACATAAAAACTCAACTCAATTTCAACAATACTATTTCTAATAACTCACTTTTAAAAAACTCGCTTGCAAAGCCAAAAGAATGCAACATTTTTCTTTTTCTTTTTTTTTCTTTCTTTCTTTTTCTCTTTTTTTTTTTTTTGGGAAAGGGGGGGAGGGGAATCTTATGAAGAATGAAGGCATTTTGGACACATCATCCTGTTGATACCTGAACTGACCTCATTCATGGGAGATGTTCTTGGAAGGATTAGACAAATTAGGATTTTCTCAAAGTACCTAGTCCATTTCAAGTCACCAGACATCCTGATCAAGAGCCATGCTTATGGTGCTGATACAAAGTTGTCACATATTAACCTAAAATACATATACATTTTTTATTTTTACTTCATATTTTTTTCTTTAGAGACAATACATTATAGTATGATAAGTATTTGTACTTAGAAATAGTCACCTCTTATACTAAGTAAACAAAAAAGAAGAGAAAAAAAAAATGTTGCAAAAACTACAGCAATAACATCAGATTGGATGATAAAAACGATACGAAATTGTATCGAGAATGCTGACAATGGAAACATGCATATGCGGTACAATATAGTCTAGTTGAAGTTTGAAAAGTTACACGAACAAATGAGTTGGACTTCAGATTCACAGAAAGGCAGAGTGGGTTCACACAACATGTGACAAAGGAACAGAATCTTCTTCAGGAGCAAGGACAATATCCTCAATTAGAAATCAGGCAAGAAGCAGAATTTGTGCAGTCAAAGTTACTAAGCATCCATCACTCTACTGTCTAAGTAGCGCAACATTTCAAACCACACGATGTCCATCCCATATGTGCTACTCTCATGATTCAGCTATAGAGCTACTATTTTAATATGTTCTGGGAGGAAGACATGTTTTATTTTGGTAGACCACAATGTATGTTCATCTTGTAAGGAAATTGTACTGAAACTAGTAGATAGAAGCAGTAGCCAATGTTCCTTAAGAAGCTTCAACACTCGTCACCCTGTATTTCTAACTAAGCGTTAATCTTTTCCTCAAATAAATAGTAATTTACATTTAGTTCCATAATAGAAGTATTCCCAGAGGACCAAGGCAATTGACCATGTGATAAGTAATTTCACATCAGATGGATCTATTATTTAAGTCTTCCTAGGTATGATAACTGGTTCAGAAAGACATGCATCTTATTCCCGTTACCGGTGTTATGCACTTCAATCCTATTTAATCTTTTCATGTTTTAGTAGCACTAACTTCTATATGTCAGTTTCTAGTCTTCTGTTGTTGCATGTTCTGAAATGTCTTGATGAACAGGTCATCTTAGTTTGTATTCACTAATTCATCTTGGAAAGTTGACTTTGCACATCTGCAACATCTTCCTCGCAGTTACTACAAGGAAACCATAAGTCTAGAAAGTCCTTGGTAAAAGGAATATATCATGGTATACATATATATATATATATATATATATATTAACCATTACCGAAGCAGTAGTTCACTTCTTACAACTTTTCCTAAAAGTTTAATATTAGTGAGAGAGATGCAATTCTTAGTTCAAAAAACTTTCATTCAACTGGTTCACAAACTTACTAATAGCTTACAGTACGTGAGAAAAAGGATTCCCCTCTCTGAAAATGCCTATCCAACTTGGATGTCTTTGATCGCGAGATGGGTCCCATGTATCGCTAGTAGTAAGAGGAGTTATGGCTCATAGAAGAGATTGTTGTTGGAAGTTTTGGAGGACGGGCTTGAAGGGGTTTGCTTGGTGTCTTAGTCGTCCTCGGGCACTTGGGGATTGTGGATGGTATGGACAGTTTGGGAGAATTTGCTGATGGCTGTGATGTAAAGAAAAATCTTTAACCAGCCACTCCATTTCAGAGGTCTTTACCAGACAGCACAGTGAAGAGGGATGTAGAAGATCCAGAGGGGCCAGGCCTTAGCCTTTGGTTTCCTATGATGTCTTGTAAGTTGGGGTGTTCGCCTTTAGAGCTTCGTCAGCAGACAAGGACCTTTTGCTATTCCAAGATTGTTAATGCTTTGGCACTGTGGTAAAAGAGTCTATCCAACCTTTGGACAACATTCTGAAGGCATCGGTCAAGAAACATGTTTCACTTCAGGTTGTGCCTTTGGCTTGGTGGAATTTTTTTATTTCTAAGAAAGGAGTTAGGCATGCCAATGACTTGAAGCACCTGCTGTCCTTTCCCTTTGCAAATTTGCAACCCTGGCTCCCGCAGCCAATCTTCCCAAGATGAAAGTAAAAGTTGGAGATAGCCTTGTATTTATACTCTTGCCAGAAGGAGGTTGAGCTATTGCTAAACACAACAGCTTTGGCTATAGCTTTCAGCAGGTCAATCAGACCTTATACACTCGCATAGTCTATGCAATCCTTGTGTTCAGTAACTTCATCTCTTCCAATAGGTTTCCCTGCCGCAGAAGCAATGCTGAGAACACATTATGGGATCCAGGGGAAGATCCGTGAGGCGAATCCATACAGCTGCCATCTGGCTCTTAGCTCCTCGTATTCAAAACCAGCTAAGAGCTTTCGCCGAGGAATCTTCCCACAACCGTTGTCGCTCGTTCTGCAATTAGCCGCCTCAGAAAGTTATAGTCCCAACAAAAGCTTCGGAGAGGTTCTTGATTTCCTCGCGAAAGACATGGAGGTGTTCCCAGCCCGAGCGCGATGGCGGAGAGACAAGCTTGGACAAGACCAGAAGGAGAAAGAGAGGACATGGTACGGAGAGGAGAGTAGCGGCGAGCCGGCGACGCGAAGACGGCCCCGGTGATGGGCGACAGGAGCGAAGAAACGAGAGGGAGTGCTGACGCACAGATTGGTTTCGGACTGAAACGATTCGCTTGAATACATAGCTGAAGGACCCTATAACGTTGCTAACACTTTTTTAACAGGTCGTGATTCTAAACGAATGAAAGTTTAGTAGACTGATATTGCAAAAACTTTGATTTTAACTAGAAGAAACTAGAAGAACTATTTTCTTATGTTTTCTGTTCTTTTTGTTCTTTTTAACTATTTCTTGGCCTTCAAGCTCTCGACTCTGCGGCTGCTTAGTTCTTCTTCAATTCTATATCTATTAAAGATTCAATTTTTCTCGTTAGTACTGGTTACTTCCACCAATTTTAGTGGGAAATAGTTATCTGTTGATGGCTTTAAGGTTAGTGCTTAGGATTACTAGGGCTTCCGCTGGTTTGAAGCCGCGCCGTGGTTTATCTGGTGGATTCCATTCACTGAACACTACAAACAAGGATTTATCGGCCAAGGTTGGAATTTAATTCGCTTTTTTTTGTGCAGAATGGTCTTGTTGGTGAAAAAGCTTTGATTGTTCTTTTTTTTTTTGGGCAGAATTTAATTGTTTAATTGTTCTTTTGTCTGTCACACAAACCTCTCCTTATTTGCCTCTCAGTATAGAAATATTCTAATATGATTGTTGCTGTTAATATGGAGCTTTTTGTTGAATGTTTATATGGGGCCTAGGGTTAGCAGGTTTCTCTAAAGTTTGACAAACAAAAAAGTATCTGTAATTGTCTTGATAAATTGGTGAAATCGAACAATCACGATTTGATGTAGTATGAACAATGACTACTGTAAATCTGGTCCGTAATAAATTCGACTATCAATGCCCCAACCCATTTTCTGAATAAGCAGTATCTCTCGCAAGACCTCACCTTCATGGAAAAATGTTTCCACTGTTTGTAAATTGTTTGATATAGTGTTATTTGTATAGTGGTACTGCTAAGCATCTTTAATAATTAGTTGAAATGAAAGTAACTGAAAGTGTGTTTAATTTCTTGTATCAGTGGACAAATAGCCAGGCTGACCAGTTGCTTGGACGTTCACTTCATCCATCTACTACCTTCCAAAAATTGGGGTTCTCATCCTCTGCAACACCGCAACCCAACGAAAAAGAGGCACACCAATTTGAGGAAGATAAGACTGCATCTGAAAATGTATCTGAGGAGACTGCATCTGAGCAACCAGCAGGTGTAGGTTAGAGTTCAGAATTTAGAAATTTTATATTTTTATCAGTACAAAGAGGAGTATTAGCTGAAAGTTATTTCCTTTATTCACATGCAGAGTCTGATCTGTCAAAGGAAGATCTTGTAAAATTACACGCAGAAAAGGAAGAGTTGCTTAAACTAAAGGACAAGGAAATCGAGGAAATGAAAGACAAAGTTCTTCGAACATATGCTGAAATGGAGAATGTCATCAACAGGACAAGACGAGAAGCTGAAAACTCAAAAAAATTTGCGATACAGGTTCCTGACTTTCTCTTAAAAAATGCATAGTGCCAAATAGTGGATATGTTGTTTCCGACATAAACAATGTTTCATACTTCATTTGTCTATTCTGCTAAACTCTTGTCCTACTGTGTATTTGTTTATGCTGTTCAGAACTTTGCCAAGGGTCTTCTGGATGTCTCTGACAATCTTGGACGAGCTTCATCAGTTGTCAAAGAAAGCTTTTCTAAGATTGATTCATCTAAAGACTCTGTTGGAGCTGTGCCTCTCTTAAAGACTCTATTGGAAGGTGTTGAAATGACAGATAAGCAGCTAGCAGAAGTAAGCTACTTAAGTTTGATTTATATGTACCTATGTCCATAATCCCTGATCAACTTTGTCTTTAATTTTTTGTTTTACTAATCTTGCTTGTTTTCATACTGTGGTATGTACAAAGTTAAATTGGAGACTTTATGATAGCATGAAAATCTGCATCTGGAAAATGGTTGTAGCGAGTTTCTACATGCCAGCAGAGTACATATATGTAACCAACGCTATGAGTACACATCATGGAGTATACTACTGTGAAGAAGACATCTTCATTAGAAAAACTAGGCTCTTTATCTGAGATAGAATCCCAGCAACCTTTTATTTAGCAGTAGTCAGTGGTCTCGGAGAGGAGTTCTTCGTCGTTGTGGTGGTTATTTCTGTCAATGGTGGAAGTGGGATAATAGGACTCAATGGAAATTGCTTTGCCTAGAGTTGGTTTTATGACATATGGTGTATTATTATTTGGAGCATTGCTGTTTAGATAGCTGAGAGTCATTAGCAACAATATTTATTGCTATGAAGGCAATGGATTATATGAAACCAAAACATCATGTTCAAGTCATCTAACCATACAATATGTGGACCCACATATTGTATGGTTAGATGAGACCGGGACATGATGTCCTGGTTTCACTGGATACCATCCCTGCTTTGAATTGGTTTTGGTTAAGGTATCGAGGTAGTGGCTTATGGTGATCGTATAGATCTATAATCTTATTGCTCTTATATCTTGTAATTAACGTACTGCCAGTCATTGATGATTTTCTGATTGGCTGCCAAAGGAAGAGTGACAGAAACTGATGCTTAACAATTCCAACACCTAACATCCGCCCAGGAATTCCAAATGAAGACTGAGCTTGTCAATGAAAGTACCTATTTTTTGGTGGGGTTTCTTCATTGCCCTCTCTTGAGTCAATGGTTAGGTTCAAATAGGAAACTGTTGGAGGCTGCTTAAGAATTCAAAATGATTTAATTAGCTTACATCTAATTATATTCAGCTGATATAGAATCAGAAATACATTACCTTGTTGCTTTCAATTTTGAATGTATTATCCAACTCTAGGACTATGTTAAATAATGATATAAGCAAGGAAAAAACTTAGAACCATGGACCCTGTCCAGAGTTTTAAAGCTTTTGACTCATATATGAAATTAGGCCTTGCTCCATGTCCTTTAAAGCATAAGTAAGGCTTTTACTCTTGTTCGAAGGATGACTAAACAGATATTGGGCAAGTCTAAAATGGACAATTTTGTTGCTGGGTCTTGTATGATTAAAATCCACAATTGTAAATATGAAATGCAAGCTGTTTTTGATGCTTTCAGTCATCTTGGTTGCTTAACAAAATTTTGTCTAGTTACTGAAGGGCGTATTAACTTCTTTCCTCACTTGTTATTTTTTCTGTCCCCTTATTTTTGTAGAACTCTAAAGAGCTACTGAGCTCTGGTGTGAATTCATTATTGTTTTAACTGCACAAGCCCTACACAAGACTTGACGAAAATATCATTGCTCTCAGGTTCTCAGGAAGTTTGGGGTGGAGAAGTTTGATCCGGTGAATGAGCTGTTTGATCCGAACAGACATTACGCAGTCTTTCAGATACCTGACGCATCAAAGCCACCTGGCACCGTAGCAGCTGTTATTAAGGTGATAGTTCTATGACATTGATTAACAATTACCTGATTTAATTCTTAGTTTTTATATGGAAATCTCCTTAGTTTTCATCGGTGAGTTCATTTGACTACTTCTAATGATTTTTAATCGTCTGATTACTACAGACTGGTTACATGATCTATGACCGCGTTCTTCGCCCGGCCGAAGTTGGTGTAACTGATACTCCCAACGACAACACAGCTGAAAACTAAGAATCTGAAGTTAAATGCAGGATAGCTTAGTGCCTTTGTTTCATTTTCGAGGCATTTGCACAATTAATGATGTGGTAGATGAAACAGCCATGTTTTTAGACAGTAGTGTAACCTGGAAACAGTTTTGATGTGTGTTACTTTATTGAGTGCTTACTAAAGGATGAGAACAATGTTAGTGTTGAGAAATTTTGGGCATGAATCTCTTGGACTGCATCAGATTTTACACGTTTTTAAGAATAGAGACATACTTTTAATTGATTGAAGTTTGATAGGATTTTTGTTAGCTCCAATCCAATTCAAATAAAGTTCATAATTGTTTCTACGTGCATATAGAATTCCTTTGGTTCTTCTAATTAAATAAAACTCATTATTACAAAATGCAATTAAAATTAATAATATATACTTGATGTAAATGGCATTATGCGTAGATGTTTAAAGTTGCAGACCAACGGTCACTCAAATTTGTTCACCACAATCTTTAGGCTTGTTTAATAGATTTTTCTATTTAAGTAGGCCATTTATCCAGGTTGCTCTGTTTTTTTCACGCCACCTTTTCAAAATATATTTGTTTAGTATTTGTATATGGCGTTTCCATGAGAAATGATCAAATTTCCCTCCGGTCAGTTTTCAATACTAAATGCATATTTCATAGTCCGGAATTCGAAGGAATTTTAGAGAGTTCATATATTTTATTTGTACAAAAAATTAAAAATTTTAATTTTATATACGAAATTTTAATTTTAATTTTATTATTTGCATATCTCTTAATATAGTTCTATTTTTTAATTTTTAGTTTATTTTCAAAGACAATTAAAACATAAAAAATACATTATTTCGAACATATATTTTAAAAAACTCTAATTTTTATACGTAAAATTTAATTACGGACATTTAAAATATGCATAATTTGAACTCTCTTCAAAACTCAAACTGATTTTTATTAGATCTTGCTTCATATTTTGAGTGCAATTGTGGAAATTTCGAACAAACGTTGATTTAATAAAATACTATGAGTGTCGACTTATATGTTTGAAGAAAAATTAACAAAAAAAAACTTAGATATAGTATAACTTAATGGAGAAAGTTGACAAGAATACGCAAAAATTTTAAAAAAATACACTCGTGTTGGGTCCTTCGGCAAAGAGTCGCACAACTTTAATTTATGTTAGACATTTTCAAACCTTTTCAAGATCTTTTGTAATTCAACTGTTACGAATCCTGATCTTTTATTTAAGTAATCCGAGGTAAAATCTGAGCAAATAATTTATTCTAAACTTTTTCAATATTTATTTTAATTGATAACCAAGTGCGAAGGTGGACTGTAGAACCAAATGGCGACCCGTGAACCAGTGTGTTCCTATTTTCGCAAAGAAACATGATAGCACGCCTCGCAATTGATTTAGAAAGCGTTTGAAAATATTTTTAAAATAAAATTTTTATATAAAAAAAAATTTTTATTGTTTTTTAAATTAAATTTTATTTTTTATTTTAAAAAATAAAAATATATAATGAAAAAATTATTACGTAAAATTTTTTTATATTTTTAAAATTTTAAATAAAATTTTAGATACTTATAAAATTGTATTAATAAATATAAAATTAAAATTAAAAAATTATTTTTATAATAAGTAATGTCAAATATTTTCTTAATATAGAGTTGCACAGTAGAGTGTCACAAAAAATAAGGTCGCACTATGCAACGTTAATTGCACTGGTAATACGGTTCGCACTTGAGTCTAACAATCCATATTCATACTTGGTCAGCATATAGTATCAATTTTAAAAGTTTAAATTAACTTCTAACGAGACTTGAACTAGGATATCTTAGATAAAAAATCAATACTATTCTTAGTAGTTGGGCTACAATAATTTAAATTTTTTCAGTATATCTAATATAATTTAAATTTGTGCGACTTTTTGTAACACAGTACGATTCTGCGTGAGTATACTTTATCAAAAATTTCTATGTATTTTTTAACTTTTTTTGAGTAATCTTTACTATATCTTAGCTTCCTCTGCCATTAATTTTTCTTCGCACATTACCTTGAAGACATTTGTTTAGTAGTTCTTTGGCTCAACATTTGTTTAGAAAACGAATGCACTCATAACTATGTAGTAAGATTGACTAAAAATTAGTTTTAAATCTTGAAAAGAGTTCAGATTAAGATGTAGTTAAATATCTTGTTTAGCTTTAAAAAAGTGTAAATTAAGAATTGATCACTCTACTAAATAGATAATCTCTAAATCACATTATGAACCGCTAAATTTCAAAAAAATTAGAATACATGCTACTTTTGTTATATTTGGAAAACATTTTATTAAAAATCTAGATATTGGCCACGAAACAAAAATGATAAAGTTAATTTTTATGTTATCAAAATATTATGTGTTTCAATAAAAATGTGTTTCTAATAATAACTGTAATTAGATTTCACGAAAATAAAAAAATAAAAGATAAAATTTTTTAAAAAATAATTTAAAATAAAGTTTAGATTCTATATTTTAATTATTTTTTAAAATAAATTAAAAGTGAAATTTATATTTTATAATTTAATTATTTTTAATAGATTAGAAATAGGGAAAAAATTTTGTCTCGAAAAGTATAAAAAAAATAAAATAAATGAAAGTAAAGATCCGTACATAATTATGTTTTCGAGTTCCCTTGTAGCATATGAATTGGAATACGTTCTAAATGTCTCAATAGATGTCTAATTTATGTCAATAAAATGTATATTTAAACAAATAAAGTTTAACAAATAAAAGTTATATTAGTTTTCTTTTTAAATGCGAGATGGCCGCAGTTTGCTTGATCGGAGGGCTGAAATTTACTTGATTGGACGGCTGAAATTCGGAAAGCGGAGTGTCTAAGGCTTGGAAATGTCTATATTTGTAATTTATATAAAATGATAATATTTTGTCTTGTAACAAATTCGGAAGTGCTCGGCCAAAGGAATGTATATTTATCCCTCCTAATTTATATTTCACAATCGCAGGTCCTCCTAAATTTAATGAAAAACATAGTATTTGAAACCTGATCTACAAATTCTCATTTTCGTTGAGCTCTCTTCAGACTCTCGAGTACCGATCTGCGATCTCGATCAATTTATTAATTTGAACTATTTCTTTTTCTAATTTTGTTCGTAATTTTTCTTCTTCTCCTTCAGTGATTCTCTGAGTTGATTTGTAGATATTTGTAGCTGCGCCAGCATATATATGCAGGTATTTTTTTTAATTCTTTTGTTTTTCAGATTGTTTTGCGATGTTTAACTGAGTAGAGTTTGAGTCCTTTCTTTTGTTCTGAACAAATTCTTGCTTATTACGTTAAACTAATATTGATGTTTATAAACGATTTACATTTGAAGTGAATTTCACATAATACAACGTTCAATGTTGATTTTGAGTTAGCGTTCTGGTGGAGTTCGCATCTTTTCTTTTTCCTAGATGAATCTTGATTTGTTTTACTAAAATGTAAAGCATGAGACAAAATAATTAATAGTTTAAGTAAACAATGAAAGAAAAATTTCGCGGCAGGGTGTGTGTTTGTGTGTAAAATAAAAATGGATCACATTATTATGTTAATATTAAGTTTCTTTTGTAGAACATCTATCAAATGTGCAGAAGGCTCTCTATTGTTATAGATGATTTTGTGCAGTTTTATGCAATACACGTGGTTTTGTTTATTATCGTACAGTTCTATTCGAATGTTATAGTGTATTATGGATTGTTCGCACAAATTTTGTTAAATGGAGTGAGAAAGTGAACAAAGAAGTTGTTCTGAACAATGGGTTTAAATTCTAAGACTCAAAAGTTCCAGGTGTAGAGTGCAGATGGCGTGAAGTTTCAGGGGCGTCTTTGCGACTTTCTGTTGTAACCTTCTTCTTGTTAATGGAAAATGCTTGTTTGTGAAGAATCTTTGCTAGTTAATTCTTGGACTAAGCTCTCAATAGGATTTTTCCATCTTAGTGTCATCTCTAACTCCTTTCAAAACTTTTCCTAGCAGGTATGGTACCTAATGGGAGCTCAGTGAACCTTCATCAGATTGCTGGTTTGATCTTAATTATCTTTAGAGGTATGACTGGTTTTCTTGTCCATCTTGGGGTATTTCTTGTAGCTAATGCATTGATAATCAATGAGTTTAATCTCCTTGCTTAAAGTCAAGCATCATGGAGTGGGTGGCTATGCATCCATTTCCCAAAAGGGAGGTTGAGGGTGAATCAGGCAATGCCAGTTTTCTCATAAATTGAAAAATTGCTTAGATAAATCTTGCGAACTAGGGGGAGGTGTCTATCTATATCTTGAGTTTTGGACTACCTGAATTTGAGTTTGTTGAGTATATGGGTAAAACCAATGAAAATATTTGTAGAGTGGTATGAAGCTTTAAAGGAAAACGCGCGATACTTTGCTGTTTCTTTTTTTTTCTCCTTTAGATTATCACCAATGAACTCTTGTTGAAAATAGGACTATGAAAATATTGTGTTAAAGGAAGCAGTAACAGATTTCTGTAAGTATGTTAGCCATTGTCAGACACCAAGTCCAGCCTGTGTTTCACTAGGAAACTAGTAGGCATTCTTTTTATCCTAGTAGTTGTCATACTTTTCGAATCAGGAAGATCACTTGTTAGAACTTTGTAGGGCAAGAATATGTAATGGTCATGGTGTCAGCAAGACAAATGCTGTTGATAATAGCCCGTGCATAGACAGATACATCACATGCTCTTAAACAATAGTAATGCTTAATGGTATTATTTGTCTGAAAAATGCACATGAAAGTTTCTAATTATTATGATATTTGCAATCCATGTCAGTACACTGCCACATAATGCAGGCTAATTATGGCACAATGCCAATTGTACATCTAGAGAGTTGAGATAATTGAGGCCTTAATAAAGATATGATGTATTGTATTTCATTCAAAAGAGTGTTGAGAAAAAGTTGATGGGCAGATTCCTTGCACATTGATATCATTTAGTGGGTGCAGTTTTTACTTTTAACGTTTTGCTCGTATTCTTCTCAATATGCATCTTTGCTCTTTTGTTATACTTTAAAGATTTTGAAGCTTATTTGCTGCTAACGATAAAGCTTAGTTTGCCGCAATCTAACTGCTTTCTATTCCTGACAGGCATTGTTTTGCATTTACCTGTAACAACGTCAGCTGTGGTACCAAGTTCTGACTGCTATGTAGTTGACAATAGCAGTCACCTTCTTGACTTTGTATCCTTCATATCTAGTCAGTTACTTTAGTTTTGCACTTAAGCAGACAAATTGCTCAATGTAATACCTG
This sequence comes from Acanthochlamys bracteata, assembly GCA_019914995.1. Lineage (NCBI taxonomy): Eukaryota > Viridiplantae > Streptophyta > Magnoliopsida > Pandanales > Velloziaceae > Acanthochlamys > Acanthochlamys bracteata. The sequence continues at coordinate 4,814,093 of CM034143.1, forward strand.
CTTCACTTCAGAGCATTTACCAGAAGTTTCCTTAGCTTTCGTGCAGACAGACTGGATAGGCCGTCCCTTCGAGTATGATGGAAAGGTAATGGCCACACACAAAATGTTTATATTACATTTGAAAGGCACTTTATCAAGATAGAGATATCAGCATTTTATAGTTGGAAATCTACGGTCATTTTACGGTGGTTTTTTAGTTGTATCCAATATTCCTTTGCATACTTAGTATCATTTCTAAGGATCGTGTCTTTTATTTTTGTCTTTCGAAAGTGTCTTTCTTTGCAGCCATCATATTTCTCTGGTTGTTGTTTGTGGTTAGGAGGGTGCTGATGATGAATCATGTCAGCTATTATAGTACTGCTGCTTGAGAGTAGTTTGTGAAATTTGTAGAATTTGTTTGAGAATATTTTTAAGGTGTATCTTTGATCCACTATACAACACTTTGGAAACACATAATTTTGGTTATAATGCAGCTAGTTAATGTAAGTAGCCTAATTATTAATCCTACTTTGTCATTTCTTTAAGCCATTGCAGACAAGAAGACATCCTAATTCCTTGAAAATGTTATACCTAATCTTACTTTATTTCTCTAACCTTTTGAAATTATGCATTTTAGTGTTTCAAATTAAGACTCAGTTTCTTTATCTTCTACGGTTGTCAACTCCAAGAAGGACTCCAAGAAGGAAGGAGAGAGCATCAATCTCAAATGCTAGAAATGTACTTACTGTGTCTTTGCTGTACAGGATGCTGATTTGGTTGTTCGTTTCTGTAAAGATGTTGAAAGGCGATCACAGATGGTTAGTAGCGTCATGGTTGACACCCATTTTCTTACTGGTTCAAGCTCTTCATTACCTATAAAAGGTTAAAATCTGCTACTGTGTCAGTTATTTTGTATAATAGGTCTTGCCTAGAGGTGGCAATTTACATTGGTGGGTCGGTTTCAGGTCGACCTATTTAATAACCCGGTCAAATTCGTTCAACTTTAAAATTCAACTTATTTAATAATCGGATCAAATTCGGATCGACCTATTTAATATTAAAATTATTAATTTTTAATTTTACACTTTTAAACTTGAGTGAAATTATAAAATCAGTTGGAATAAATGTGCATGATATTTTTGGTGAAGAGATATGATGAGTATCTGTAAAAATGTGCATTTTTTAATATCTTCATTGGTTCTAAGAATGTTCCAAGAAATTTTTTTATTTTTATTTTATGAATATATATGGTGATAGTTGAAATTTTATGATTTTATATATATAGTATACTTTGGATAAAAATTTTGATAAACATAGCTAGCTAACAAAATTTTGATAAAATTTTTCTATAAAATCCAAATTTGTCATTAAAGAATTAATTATTATAATTCTCATCTTACACTATTTTTCTAGAATATGAAAGTAAATAATTAATTATTAATACAATATAATTTAATAATTTATAAATTATTATTATTGATTTTTTTGTTGTCAAAATTTTATTATACGGTAAGAAAAAATCATGAAAGAGTTGTTCTTTCAAGAGGTTACATTTCGAGTTGGTGGGTCAATTTCGGATTGAACCGGATTGACCCATTTAATAACTGGATAAATTTTGTGTATCCCTGACCTAACCCATATATTTTTACGGGTTAAAATTTTTAACCCTAATCCGAATTAAATGAGTCGATTTCGGATTGAATTTTTAGATCGGGTCATATATTGCCACCTCTAGGACTCTTGCGTAGGCAGGCCATACGTCTCGTACAGAGTAACATTTTTCCATTATCAAATAAGAGAGAATAAAGAACTCTGTTCTCATATTAATCTGGTTTGTTTTTTTGTTCATGGGCTTATATGGTTATCTCAGAAGTTTTTTTTTCCATCCTTTGGCTTGAAGAACTAGGTCTTTAGTGAGCGATTTTGCCTCTGTAAAATATTCTTCTTGTGTTTATAGTTCTATGAGAGGAAGTAAGTGCTACATTTACTGATTCATCTCACCTTTGTAATAATCACAAGGATATCCTGAAAATTCCTAGATTATAGAAGTAAATGAAAGAAGTTCCTTGACAAAAGATTATGGCATGGTTTTCTCAGAAGGTGACCCTTTTGAGACATCGTAATCATCAGAGGCAATCAATTTCTAATTGACCAATTGGTTGAGTGAAGGTTTTAGTAGTAAGCTCTTACTTTGATCTTTATCTCATACAGACTTCTAATTGAAGATTTTTCCTTCCTGTATGAAGATGATTGGTTGTTCTTAGGCTTTGCTTGATGTGAAAGTATTATGTTTCGATGTTCTACAATGTGGAGTTCATTTTCTGATAATTATGCAGGGGTATGTTGACTTTGGTCGTTATGCCTCATATGACTATTTTGTGGTTGGTTCAGGCACTGTGGGCTTTGTACAGGTAGTTTTCATGTTATCAATTTGTAACATTTTGGTCTTTATCTTGCAAAATTTTCATATACGAATAAGATCGTTGACATCTGCATGAACATGTCCCTGCCAGTTTTTGCATGCATTTGATTTAGTTGCATTTTGTTATCATGTGTATGCCTTCATGAATATGTTTGTTTCATGCAAGTGTGATGCCTTTCTATGGGTTTCTGGTATTTGCATGTTTGTGCATGTGCACATATGTCGATGACTACTTTTGCTCATGTAGTTTAAAATTTGTTTGCGATTCCTCAAGAACATCTTGTAAGTTGCTACTTAGAGTTAAGCAGCTAAAGAAAACTTCTACAGGTTTATGGATGTGTGCTTGTTCATGCATGCGTGCTCTTGTCGATGAGTGCTTTTGCTCATTTTGTTTGGAATGTATTGATAGGCTCCAAGAACTTCTTGTAAGTTGTTACTTAGAGTTAAGCAGTGAAAGAAATATTCTTTACTACTAGTTCTGGATCTAATCAATGGATTAGAAAACAGGACTAGTTCCTGATTCTAATCAATGGATTAGAAAACAGGGTGGATGTTAATCATATCTGATGGGCATAAGGTTTGATATGGAGCTGGAAAAATATTACAAATATAGTGTATGGACTGTGGAATGCACTTGTTATTGTCCACTTAATTTCTATTATAGTGGATCCGCTGGTCCCTCTTTGTGGTGAAATTTTCACTGTGGCTTAAAATTTTACCGTGAAAGCTGATTTAATCATATATGATGGGCATAAGGTTTGATATGGAGCTGAAAAATATTACAAATATAGTGTATGGACTGTGGAATGCACGTGTTATTGTCCACTTAATTTCTATTATAGTGGATCCGCTGGTCCCTCTTTGTGGTGAAATTTTCACTGTGGCTTAAAATTTTACCGTGAAAGCTGATTTAATCATATATGATGGGCATAAGGTTTGATATGGAGCTGAAAAATATTACAAATATAGTGTATGGACTGTGGAATGCACGTGTTATTGTCCACTTAATTTCTATTATAGTGGATCCGCTGGTCCCTCTTTGTGGTGAAATTTTCACTGTGGCTTAAAATTTTATCGTGATGGCTCTTTTTCTTCCTGAAGTTACCCTGTATCTCCTGGCATATCATCTTTTGCTTATTAAATCCATATACTGATGTTGAGGCTGTTAGTTTACAGTTCCTTTCAGTTTCTTGTATGTTCGCAAACAGAGTTATGCTATCTGTTAAAATACTCAGGGTTTCTATGGAGGGGATTTGATGAAATGTGAAGATACCTATGATAAAATGGGTCGTAATGCACTGGTTAGACTTTATTTTTTGGCTTCTGGATATCTTTTTATTGGATAGGAGGTTTGTGAATGTATGCTTACTATCTACTTAAGGCTTCTACTGCAGTTCTGATATTGAAGCTGCACTTCCAGGTAAACATAATATGTGGAAATTGCTCGAATGTAGCATGTAAAGGTCAGCAGTTCATGTTAGTTTCTTGACTTGTTATGTCTTTCTGATTATGTTGATTATATTTACAAAAGAAGTCAGCCTCTATGAACATCCTTGGTTGAGCTTTTTGGCTTTAAGCTAAATGCTTTCTGTTTGGTATGTTCTTGCTTTTGCAACTTCGTTTGAAGGAGCTTTCAATGAGATAAACGGTATTTAGTTTTTTTTATCCAATCTTTCCTCTAATAACTGATCTTTCTTTCTGCAAGTGAAAATGTGCCTTAGGTTTGCTCTTTCTCTCTCTCTCTCCCTCTCTCTTTTTTTTTTTAATTATTATTTTTTTAAATATCCCTCTGATTCACTTATCTAAGTAGGATAGCTAAATTCAGCATAATTTGTCATCTCTTTGGAGTTGCGAATGTCCTTAGAAGACTGAAGGTAAGTTGTACTGATCTATTGATACTCACCTTAGAGATTTCAAATTAGGAACAATGTGAAGAACTCTGAAAGGAATAGTACATTTGTTCTTGTTCTTACTGCATTTTTTTGTTGTAGATTGGCTTTCAGAATTTCTTTAAACACTTTATATGCGCCTCTCTTTTGCATAGCCAAAAACTTCTTGGTTGAGCAATGAATCAAATGTCATAGGAAGATTCTGACCCACCTTTCCAAAGATTTTATTAATTTCTCAAATATGTCTAATCATAAGGCTGATGAATGGACTGTTGCTGTTTCTTTAGCTGGAGCTACATCTCATCATGCGAAACGAGAACTTTTAAAATGTTTCCTTTTCGAATAATGCAAATTGTGGCAAATCTTTCAGGTGAATTTGGCTGCATCTGTAATGCAACATATGACCTCAATTTGTGCAGGTTGCCTTTCATCAACATTTCTCTGCGGACTGTTTTAGCCTCCATTTTTCTTTATTAATCTTCTTCTGCTAGAATTGATTGTTTGTCTAAATATTATCTTCTCCTGTTTAAGCCAAAGTTGTAGTCTGTTTAGAGAACGATGGGCAAAGTTTTTTTAATCCTTTTTTATTTAGTGTATATCTAGGCATGCCATCTTTCTGATTGCTTCCTATGGAAAATCCTTGGAGGGGTCGCTTTTCAACCTAGAACTTTGCACTGACACCGATTATTTACTAATTTGTTGAACTTAGCCACATACAAGTAGATAGGGTAGTAAACTCATAAATTACACAGAGGATGGAAGAAGAAAACATCTTTAATCTAGCAATTTGACTGTAAACTAGAGAATTATGAGATCAGTCTACTCAGTCTATGGGTTAAATTAGTGCTCTCTTGGTGAGTTAATATCTGTTAGCACAGAGGAATCTTGGTGGTGGAAGGTGAATCCTGCCAGCTATATTCTTGGTTCTTTAGAAACCTATTGAAAATTGTCATTGCTGATGCAGTATCGTCATTTAAGATGTCTTTCTTCTTCACTGAACTGTAAAAGTAAAAAGGTCCTGCCAAGCGACTTTTGCATCCTTTGAATAAAATGATGTTTCACATTTCTTGTTCTTTCTTTTCTCATGTGAATGTTTAGCTTTCTAACCAGTGTTTTTCTTCTGGAGATTAATGCCCAAACCATATTGCTAAGTAAATAAGGAAAAGTTCTTGTTATATATGTACTAGGGGGAAAGATTGCAAATGTGGAATAGGCATGTCTGACTTTTGTATTGATAGATTGTAGAAAGATGTACGTTGATCTTTCAAATGTTTATAAATATAAAAAGATTAGGCATATGAGACTGATATTGGCTTTGCATATTATTGTCACTGTTAGATGTCTGATAAAGGTGGCGTTCTGATGACAATCTAAACTTGGCGAATTAATTATTAAATGTATTTTAAATGACTTGTTGCTTTCTAAAGTTTTACTTCTCCTTATCAAAATTTGATATTCAATTTGTTAAATTTACCTTTAACTGATTAAGCTTTGCATTCTGCTAATATTAGGGTATTTATTGATCTTGCAATCCCATGTGTCAAACATGGTCCCCGAGTATTTGAAGGCTTTACTGTTGGATTTAATCCTCGGACGTCTGAAGTCGTAAGAGGGACATTACTTCCATTCTTCTTCATGTTAGAATTCATCAATTTGTTGTAGGTAATATGTCTTTTAATTTATAGGTTCACAACGGGATGACTCAAATAGGTTATGAGAAGCATCATAACGATTTCAGGTAGTAAATCCTTTATGACTTTGTTTATCAGAGTTAAAACCTGAAGTCTCATCTGTAGTAACTTATCAGCTGTATGCTGTTATTGTTAGTACTAATGGTTTATTTCCAACTCCTAAATAGAAGAGAGTTTCTTTCTGTAAACATAAGTAATCATGAGGCTTGTGCTAGTAGATAGGGTCAAAGTCCAACCTTTAGGTAATATACTGGAATTCTCATCTGCAACTGTTAGTTATATGTCAGTAAAAATCTATTTTGGTCACTTCCCTGTGGTCCGGCTTTAGTAAGTTGCAGTGTTAATTCTCTTGTTATTTTTATTGCCGTATATGCAGTTTTGGAACAGAGCAGTCCCAGGTCTCTCTTTACATGACTGCAATTTCCACCTTATCATCTCTTGTTGGAAAACCAACTTTCAAGGTACTTGGAGTGCTGAGGTAGGCGTTGTTGTCTGCAGAAAAGATTGTAACTAAGTAACTTTGTTTTTTGCTAAGGTTTACCCAGACAAAGGATTGGAAGTCAGACTGTCAGGCTCTGGGGCAAGTGGAAGTTCTCCAACCACGTTGTCGCCTACAAATCTGATACTTTATTGGAGATGTATGATTCGTAAAATGGCTTTTACATATTGTACCTACAATTTCCTTTTATTTTTCGATATATGTCATTACGTTGTGCTGTAGGCAAAGTTGCTCGTGATTTTCCTTACCAAGTTACCATTACAATTCCACTAGAAGGGTACGATTCTGTCGAGTTCATCCTTTCAAAATTGTGCGGTAATTTCTGCTCATCTCGGCTATTATTATCTTATTGGTATCTAGGAATTATTTGTTTTTTATCTTTCATACAAACTACTGGTGTTTTCTGCAAATATTGATCAGAACTCTTTGTTTATGTTTAGTAGTTTATAACATTTGGAAAATATTAGTTTTGCAAACATATATTTTATACCATATCTGTGAGTCATTCTAGAGGAAGATGCAATCAAACTTTCATCCCTGTTTTAAGTGAACTACAGTTAAGTTCTCTATACCGTAATTAGTAATAAGAGGCAAAGTTACAGACCTGCCTCATAAAAAGGTAGTTTTCTTTCCTTCTCAGAGAAAATTTCAAGCTGTTCGCTCCTCCGTCCGTTTTTCTGTTGCTCCAGGTCCCTGTTGAAGGTTCAAGCAACGTGTTGCTTATCCTTTTCTATGGATTTTGAGTAGTTAGTAAAGTATGATATCTTTTCAGACAGTAATAATGGGCCAATTTAATCTATCTGTTACATAATGCTGTCTTTTTAAATAGTTAGGGGGGTTTACTATAATTTTAGGCAGTGAGGTGTTTACGACTATTGCCCTTTCATAAGTGGAACCTGATTATAGATGAAACTGTAAGATTAAGATCTTGATCAGTATTCTGCTAAAGAAATTATATTTACAGCCTAATACTAACTGAAAGAATCTTTGAAAAAAAAGGGTTTTCAAGTTTAATTATCTTTCTATTCCAAATATATGTTAGCATGTCATTTGCAACCCGAGTAGATTAATGACGTTGATATACGTTGATAGTTATTCTCCAGACATTTGTAAAATGCCACTACTGGTCAATGACTAGTACTTTTGCTGTTTGACGAGGATATAGACAGAAATACTAAAGAACTGAATGTTGTTACCAAAAGGCGTTCGGACATGCAAATGTCTATATATACAACAACTTGATTCAGTATATGATATCTGCAGTCATGTATTTTGCAAGCTTTATACTTGATGAGAGCTGCTATATCTTAAATATGAAATATCTTTCCATAAAACAAACCAGTAGCATTTTGAAAAGAGTTATTTGTAGAGTTAAATTCTATCTGATTTCATTCAGCTCTGATATTCTCATGCCTAGCAGATCTAATGTTTTTCGAACAATTTTTCAGATTTTACACAAGCTAAAGAAGGTGGTAGTAGTAGTGGATGGGTTACTTTCGGAGTTCTTTCATGCATGTATGTAATATTCTCAATCTAACCATTGTAATTTTGTGCTCCGTCATTGAATGTACCTCTTTGGATTTTGTGAGATGCCGTAGTCCTTTTTTATGGTTATGAAAATTTGTCAGACTCGCTCATTTGGTCCTTATATCTGCATAAATTTGCTTGCCAGCTTCATTGTCTTAGCTACTATCTCATGTTGTGCGGGATTCATCTACAAGATCAGTGTAGAACATCAGGTTGGTTTCTGTGTTTCAAACATCTGTAATTGCATTTAATGAATATGCCACTATGAGCAAATGATATCTTTCGTACAGCGTGGCCTTGATGCTTTGCCAGGAATAGCGGTGCTTTCTGCCTGTTTAGAAGCAGTAAGTGTTCCAAAAATTAGATTAGGTTTCCTTCTCTAGCAAAGTTTTTAACAATTTGTCTTTCTGAGTTTCCAATACTATGTTTGTCAAGGTATCTGGCCCACAAGGTTACATGCGAGCTGAAAATGGTAACGATAATTTTGTAAATCCACCATCTTGGGATCATGTACCCGGCTCAGCTCCAGCATCTCAGAGGACAAATGAGAGAAGATATGGCTCACTCTAGGTGATTGCATGTATATAATCACTCTAGTTTTCCATATAGTTTCCAGCTTTGGAGTATGTAGCTGATTTGTTATTTAGGTGCTAGTTGATTTGGTGATAATTTTTACCGGTTTGGAACAGTAAAACTGAAGGCCTTCTACTTACATGTTCAACTGAATTACCCACTTTGAATGATGCAAAGGCACGCCATGCGTAGCTTCTATAATCTGTGCAACATAGAAAGCATCTTCTGATGGACAACATTCAACCCTTACTGAGTTCCAATCCCCTTGAAGTGTTGAAGCAGCAAGGTGAAATCAATGAAATGCACCCAATCATTGCCGCGTCTTTAAACGCAACCGTCTTTTAAGGGTCTGGCTATGTCAAAATGGAAAATTTGTTTCGTTAGAAAGGTTTCAATTTCCTCAAGCTTACTAACGAACCATCTTCTCAACGTTTTTGGTAAATTTGACTCTTGGGCAGATTTATCGTTGTAGAGAGCAGAGGCATCTATTGCTTCGCTTGTTTGTGAAATGTTTGAAAGCGCCCCTACTGTTGGTATCAATACTTAGGAGCCTGTGTTTATTTTTACGCTAGGAAGTATACAAAAAAAATTTACATTTAATTTTTTTATATTTATTTTATAAATTGTTTTTAAAAATTTATAAAAGTAATAAGTAAACACCAACTCGTGGAATGTTGGGTGTTAGAATGATTGGGTTACCGAATATTCGTAAAATGTTAAATAGTAGAAATGGGCCTAAATATAATGATTTGAGCTGGATTAATTTCAATCTGGTCTTCGTTACTGGGGTTCCATAGAAATTGAAGCAAAACATTGCTGAGGTCTGATCACCTCCCACCATCACCACCTTGCTCTGCGTCTTCTTCGGTCCTCCTCCTCTAATTTTTTTGTATTTGTATTTCCGCTTAAGTTTCATTTTTTTATTGTAAATTCTATAAAATAGAATTTTTATTTTAAATAAAATTAAAATATAAAAATTAAACTTTATTTTTAATCTAACTTTTAAAATAATTAAAATACAAAATTTAAATCTATTTTCAATTCATTTTAAACAATAATTAAAATATAAAATTAAATTTCATTTTTAATTTATTTTAAAAAATTCTAATTCTCACTTTAAAACACGCCTTCTTCTCGCCGCGTTGTCGTTACAGGTTCTCTCTCTCTCTCTCTAGTTCGAGCGCTCTGTAAAGCGTTTTCCTAAGGTTACGCAGCAATCTTCCTTCTTTGTTAGGTCTTGGAACGGTAACGCCGCTGGATTGCGACGTGAGAACCACGTGGTCCGGCTTGTTGAAGGCCAATGCGCTATGCGGTACTGACACCCGATGATCTCAGGATGGATAGCTGTGATGAGGCCACGGTGTCGCACACATTCAAATGGCTCTCTCCGAAAACAGCTGCTGTTATGCGTTAAGGTAAAGATCCTAGGAAGTTTGATGAGGAAGCGTGGATGCGTTCCAACAGGTAATGCAGCAAGATATAACTAAAAGAGATCATTTTTTGGTAGGTTGAACTTTGGAAATTTCGGTTACTGTGCTGATTTTTGTTGATTCTCGATGGGTTTATGGTAATGTGATTTATGATCACGGGAATTTTTCACATTCCCCTTCTAGTGGGTCTTTCCTTTATTCTTCTTCTTTTTTTCTAATTTTTCCATTTTGCATGATACTGTTGTGATGATATTAAAATTTTCATATTTGAAATTGGCTTCAAGTTTATTGCAAATTGTCAGTATATAGCTCTCTGCTCCTGTTTTTCCATGTCAAGGGGTTTATGATTATGAGCTCTAGTCCATTTTTAAATTTAAGGTTCATATTCTGGAAAGGGTTTTGGTTGGTTGCATCAATATGCTATGTCAAAAGTGCTTCTTTTTGTGGATAATTATGGATATTATGGTTGTTGGGTTTTCATTTATGTATAATTTTATAATTTGAGGATTTTGTCAACTTGATTTTGTAGATGTCTATGGCAGTGGTTGGGTTATGTATACCATATGGTCATCTGATGTTCCTCCTTCATATTAGAGGAGTTTGTGATGGTATTTCGGGCATACAACTTCCTGCAATTTTCAGTCTGATTTCAAATGAGGTTATCCATTTTCTGCTGTTGGTAGTTGGTACTGGAGTTTGGTTGTATATAGCAGTCTAATATTATACACTTTTCTTGCTTCTCAGGATCATAAATCTATTGCAAGGTTCATAGCTTATGCATTATGTTCAAGTGAAGAGGTCCTCAGAGATGCAAATTGGCTTCCAACTTATACAGAAGAGAAGGAAAGAACGGTACTGTTTTGCACTTTGATATTTGTGGAATGATCTTAGCTTCAGATTTTGTGACTAACTTTAAGAAATCAGGGCGTTTCAATTGGTGGGGGTATTGAACGCATTCCTGATATCGTGGGTGCAGCACTATGATCCTTGAGAAGGTTAATCATTATCTGGTCATTTGGCAGTGCATATTTTTACTTGATTGAGTTTTATCACGGAATTATATATTTGTTATAACAGGTACATACACGGCCATAAATTCGGTTGCTGGATCTAGGAAATTATGCGATCTTTTCTACTTTATGGAAACAACACATGCATCGGGTTGGTCCCTTTTTTATCCCAATAATATTGATTAACATGGCAGCTGGTCATGTGAGCATGATATATGGATTCAAGGTATTATACTTTATGATACGCTTTTGCTACTGGAGTCTGGTTGCTCTTAGCTCACTTTTTGAGCAAGTATAATAATTCAATTTGGTAACATACTAGGACCAAACCATCCTAGTGTAACTGCTGCGCCGCTGGAGCGCATTCTTTCAGGATGCGGTAAGGATGATTCAATTTGGATATCCAGATGTCATGGTGGCTGGAGGATTGCAGTCCAGTCTGATGATTTATTAATTGCTGGCTTTTGTAGGCAAGTATCTAAATCGCACATGCGCCTTTTTCTTTCTTCTGCTTCTTCTTCTTCTTCTTCCCTTTATTTATTTATTTATTTTTTTGATTGGTTTCTACTGCTAAAATGGTTATATACATGAACTGCTTATTTCTACAAAGTGTTACTTCTGAAGTTTGTTGGGTCTATTCATCCTGCTACATTCTAGCAGCATCAGATGGTCTCTTTGGATTCTTAAGTATTTCTATGTGATCTTACATTCTAATTAACTATGCAGCTTATCTTTCAGACTGCTTTATTGTATGTGTACGGAGAGAATTAAATTCATATTGACATGCCTGTGTCAACCATTATGTGGATGGTTTATGTTTCCAAGCATGTTAAGAACTTCAGTAAGTAGAGAAGTTGTATTCAGGCCATTCGCATTTCTTAAAATCTTTATGTTAGGTCCTTTTGTCATAGGAAAATAAAAACTTCCTAAATCAGTCAGCAAAACTTATATCGATGTTCTTCTTTAAATGGTCTACTATGCCATGCTTTAGTAACATGGAACCACAGAGAAATAAATATTAGTTTACATATTGACAATGGATATAAAATTTAGCACTCAAGTAATAGTATTTGTCATCTTCATTAGCAGGTCAAGGGCATTGATCACAAAGTTTAACTCTCCTGCAGAATCATCTTCTCATCCATTTGTCTGCAACAGAAATGGATGCGTATGTCTTAAAAACTTGCATATGTACTTTGGTTCCAGTTCAACATTCTAGTTTCATCTATTTTTTATAAAAGTTTGAAGTTCTACAGGATTGGTGAAGGTTGGGTTGTGATGGTTTTAGAGGTGAGTTTGGAATATCTGTAAGTTTACGTTCTTCATGAATCAGCACGTGTGGTATACATTCATAACTGAGATTATTTCCCCAGTTTTGATGCATCTTTGGTGAGTTTTGCTATGTGGAGTGAGTTTCCACTGATTGAATTAAAACTTATTTGCACTTTATTTTTTTTTCCATTTTAACCTTTTCTCCTATGATAGAATTAGATCATCCAACGAAACAGGGAGCAAATTTTATGTAGAAGTTCGAGGTTTGGAATGTCAGGTTTATTTATATATTTTTTTAAAAATTTATTTTATAACTTAAAATATGGATACATGGACAGAATATCTTGAAACTTTCTTGGTCTTCTATGTAGTTCATATGATAAAGCAATGCTGGCAGGTGATGCTAACCATACAAGTCAACCACATCATGATGTGCATGGTGCTAGTTTATCTATTTAATGCGCACTAAAGCAGTGTATTAGTTGTATTTATCTTTGCCTTTAAATGAATAATATGATTCTAGTGATGCAACTGATAGCTATAAGAGCACTGCAAAACTGTAATCATGTTGCATGTTAGTCTTATGAATGTATTATTCTTTATGTAATATTTATGATTAAATGTAAAATGTCAAAAGGCAACTACATAATTTTAGCAGCTTGCTGTTTCAGTTACTATCTACCAACTGAAGCTGCAAATTCATGACCACTGAATTGCAGCTATAAGGAAGTTCGTTTCAGGAACTATCATAAGTGGCATGAAAACCATGGGGAAGTCGACCATATGAAAGTCAGTATAGCAGCCCTTCACAATTTTCTTTTGGTTGGTTCCTTCACAAACCAATCTCCCTCATTTATAACTTTGCTTGTAGTAAGTTTTCAGAACCTAGAGGATGGATTTTAACTTAGGTCTTCAATAATTGTATTATCTGAATTGTGTCAGTTCTGAACAAGTTATATTCAAATTTTGATGGAGATCTTATTGATTCAAGCTTGAAAAGTTTTGATTTGTAGTTTGGGCTTCATCCATACAAGTGGATCATATAAATGCTCATGTTACATCCAAAGTTATTGAGATCGGAATTTTATATAGGATCGTTTCGCCTGCGTATGATTGTAAAATCGAAATTTTAAATAAAATCTTAAAATCTTACTTATTGGTAATTTCTTTATAAAATTGTTTACTATTTTTAAAATTTTAGATAATACTTATTAAAATTGCTAAAAATTCAAAACATAATTTTTTTTATATTTCATCTTACTGTAATAAATTACTAATGTATATTTGTGGTTCAGATGAACTATATCAGTAACAATTTGTTATATTTTATTTTAGCTTATTATCAAAATCTTTTTACGGATTATATTATTATTTCATAAATTCACACTTATATAGTTATATTCATATATAGAAAACCTAATTTTTATGTAATCAATCAATTAGGCGATAAGTAATCGTATTTATCGTCTCAAAATAAAGAGAAAACAAATTAATCCAAAATACTACCGTATAGGAAAAGTTCTTGCTCTCATAACAAATCTCTCACAGAATAAACCAAATACTATTGCATCCGTTACAAACGAATGACGGATCTTTTCTAACTATTCCAGCTTTATTCAAAATTCTTGAGAGCTTTCCTGATGCATAAAGATTTTTTATAAGCTAAAATTGTAAAATCGCAAGTAAGATTAGAATTTTAAGAATTTTAGGATTAAGATCGGAATTTTAAGGATCGAAAGTAAGATCGGAATTTTGTGTCAAATACGATCATTTTGTTGATATAAATCGTAAAATCATAAGATTTTAAGATTTAAAATGAAATTTTAACAACCATGGCCACATCCATACCTCTGGGTATTTACCTGAACCTGTAAGCTAAACTTTTCAATGACTGACATTCGTATATCTATGCCCTAATTGAAATGGATGGTGTTACCGTCATAGAAATTGCTGAATATGCAAACCCTTCCTATCCTACTGGTGATGCCATAAAAGCCAATGCTATAAAGTAGGTATTTCTTGATCATGCAACATTAGACGCTTTAGCTATGTCAGGATTCACTTGGCCCAACCCAAGGTGAGTTGCTGGCCCCCTGCAAGTTAGCTAGTCCGTCTTTCACTCCGGCCTATCAAACCCACACGCTACAAACCCTTCCTATCCTACTGGTGATGCCATAAAAGCCAATGCTATAAAGTAGGTATTTCTTGATCATGCAACATTAGACGCTTTAGCTATGTCAGGATTCACTTGGCCCAACCCAAGGTGAGTTGCTGGCCCCCTGCAAGTTAGCTAGTCCGTCTTTCACTCCGGCCTATCAAACCCACACGCTACTAACCCGGCCCTAATCTACCAAGTTAATTCGTCTTTCACTCGAGCCCACCTATCCCTACACGCTACTAATCCGAATCTAGCCTAACTTGTAGGCCCAACAATCTCCCCCCAGCAACATGCCGGGTGACTTCACCCATCGGGCTCTGATATCAATTGTAGGATCTGATTCCCATATTAAAATGATTGGCCAACCTATTAAGGGTTAGCATCCCCCACTTATAAGCACATACCTATCCAAGCACCCAGCCAATGTGGGACTATTAAGGAGCGTGGGCTGTTAAGCTCACCAAGCCAGGATCCACTTGGTTCAACCCAAGGCGAGTTGCTGGCCCACCTCCAAGTTAGCTAGCCCGTCTTTCATTCCGGCCTATCAAGCCCACACGCTACTAACCCGGCCCTAGCTCACCAAACTAGTCCGTCTTTCACTCGGACCCACCTAGCCCTATACGCTACTAACCCGAGCTTAGCCTAACTTGGAGGCCCAACATTTCTCATCAAAGGTTAGCATTTTTTCGTTTTTATTGTTTGATTTTACTTAATCATATTGATGAAGTAATTTAATAATCAGGGGGCTACAGGCTATCTACCTGGTGCAGCTGGGTCTGTAGAAGCAATATTCACTGTTCTATCAGTCCACCATGTAAGTGTGTTAAGTTTTTTTCATGTTAATTCAGACAATCAGTTGCAAGTTTCTTCTAATTTATTTTTCATGTGAGATCATGAGAATCACATTCTTGGCCATTTTAGGCTTCAAGCAACCTTTCTGTTGGATACACAAATCAATTTAGGGCAAACACTCTTGATAATTTTAATATCTTAATTATGATTTATAATTATCTCAGATAATAGATGGAATATGTTCCTTGTCCTCCCATAAGATCAGGGATAAGGTCTCAAGTATTTTTGCGTGTTGCAGCTGCAATTTCTTTAGCTTTGTTATTTTCATTTCTTGACAGCAACTGAAGTGATAGTAATACTGACACCAATATTTCGGGTTCTTTTTTTCAGGAAATTGCACCTCAGTTGCTAAATATTCATAAGTTAGATATTTGGTGGTGAGTTTATGCTGACTGCTGCCATGGACGATGCCTATAAGAGCTGCAATATCAAACTCCTTCGGCTTTGCTGGAACTTATGCGTCCCTTTTTGTTAACGAGCCCGCCATGAACACACATCCACCACGATGAACCACAATTTGGTAGTCAAGCAAATAACAGCCTTCGACTAACTGACTCATTACACGACAAGGCAAGCTTGTCCCCTATGGTTATGATTTGTTTAGTCAACCAAAACTGCCCAAGAATTCTCCAAAAGCCGTTCATACAGTGAGGACTGAAGACTTTCAGGTCCTTGGAGCATTTTCTTTCATCATCGTTCGTAGATGGCAGAAGATATAATTTTTTTTAAACAATTGCTTTTTATCATTTGCTATAATCGCCAATCAATGATAGACTTGAAGCTGTTTTTGTGATGAAAATAATTTGTTAGTGAAACTATCAGAAATGGGTTGTAAGTACAGCTACTGTATCAATGCATAAATTTTTTTTGCTCCAAAAGCAAAGATGGAAAATCGAAATTTTGCTCGAGCAAATGTGCAGAACCCTTTGACTTCCAGATTAGTGGTCAAACAGATGCCAATTGATAATCACTTGTCTCACAGAAAACTTTCCTAAATGCTTGTAAAAGAGGGTAATGTTTCATTTAACCAAAACAGAATCACCATATAACGGCAAATCTGTGCAAGTGATTGAATAAGCGAAACCATGCTTTCATCCTTTACCATTATGGAGGAGTATCCTCATACAGCCAGTGAGCAGATATATTGCACAACTTCATTCAAGAAGTTTACAGCATATCAGCAGCTTCCTCCAAACTCAGGTATGATAAAGAATTCCACACTGAAATTTACACTGGTGAGAACAGACAAGCCATCAGAAGTCAAAAACTTGTTGGAGGCTTCCTGTTGAAGCTGCTGAACTGTCCACAGGCAGAAAATGGTTGATGACATGTAACTTTGTAGGTGTTCGTGCTTGCTCACTGTACACAGTTGGACTTTTCCCAGGCTGGTTAGTAATATCAGTAAGTGATGTGAGTGGACAAACTCCCTTCTAGGACTAGTGATGAAACTAAGGTGATGCAAGCACAGGCTATGAGTAACTTGACTTAAAGCCATCTGTTAGAGCAAATACTTTTGGAGTCAACTTTGGTTGCACCTTCGATATGGCTTCACGAATGTCCTGTAAGTTTAATATTATTGTTGGAAAATGAGTTCAAGATAGAAGAAAGTGAAATTAATAGGCCCATCATTCACCTCAATTTTGTAGCGAGAGGAAAAGTGTGTAAGCAGAATAGCTTTGTTACGGAACCATTTTGCATGCTCCACTATCTGCAAACAAAAATTCAGACTTCTCTAATTGCAGGTAGAATCATGATCTAGTAACACCCGAATTTGCAACACTGTATAATCAAAAGAAAAGCGGTAGACAATTATGAGATAATATAAAGAGCGATTACCTCCAAGAGATGCATGTGACCATGTTCCCGGGCATGTTCAATGTTGCAGTCCTCATTCAAGAAAGTTGCCTGGCATATATAATCAAAGCCAAGAGTTTCGGAGCAAGGACAGCAAAGTTAAAGTTACTATGTAAATCATATCATTGTTGATGTGTAATATCAATATCAAAGAGATTATGCAGCACGTGTACTGTCTCGAAGCTAGTGTTACCAATGAATCAAACATTCAAAAGTAAAAAAGAAGATCAGATACTCTCCTGGGGTCAGATTGCTTAGTCATTCAGAAAAATACCTTGTGGTTGAAAACAAGTCGGCAGTGGTGATTGAAAAACTACTCAGAAAATACCTGTTGGGCTTTTCAATATTACAGTATCTAATTATCATAAGATTGCAGTCCTCCCTTTCGTGAAACAAAGTGCATACTCTTGCATTTAACTACATGTTTATGAATATATTATCTCAAAAAAAAAAAAAAAGAAAACAAAAACAAGGAAGAGCATGTTTAATTACTCACTGACAGGAGAAATTTGATAAGAAAGATGTCATATCATAGCTGAACCAATAAATATGAAACTTACAAACATGAATGTATAAAGAAGGAGATCAAGAAAGAATGGATACCTCGGTAACAAGGACCTTAGCTCTCAAGGCATCTGCATTTCGTGGTTCAAGAATGAAGTCACACATTGTGTCTCCTGTAAAAGCAACCTCAGGAGCCAATATGGCATCTGTAATCTGAACAGGAACCCCACCATTAACAACATATGAAGCTATTTACAATATATTGTTGTGAAAATAGCTGACACGTTTCACAAACCTCGACTCCAGAAGTCTTCAAATTTTTTATCTGAGTACCCTTCAAATGAGCATATTGCTTCTTCAGTTTCTTTCTTACTGAATAAATACAATATCCCTGTTAACGAAAAATATGAAGGAAACATTTACAATTTGCTAGATATTCTTAAAGATAGCAAACCCATTTTGCAGACCATACCTGGCTTGGTATTACATGGTGGGTTTTGAATGGTCTAACAACAAGATCATTCCGAAGTTCATAGGTCTCACCTGATATTAGGTAAACCAACTATGACCGGACAACAAATGCATGTTAAAAATACGACTAGCAGAGGTGGGTTTCCATACCAACATCTAAGGCAACTAAATCAAGCTTTAATTGATCCTGGCTCATGGACCTATGTACTTCAAACAGCTGTTCTACATCAGGTTTGATGCACGGTGGCACAAATATTGTAGGAGGTTTCAAGTTGTACAAGCCACGTGTTGCCACATAAAGAGGAAGGCCTCCCTGCTCTCGTTTAGAAAAGCGGAAAGAAATTAATGAGAGAAAGCAAGTTAAATCAATTAAAGGAAATGTGAAATCTTGCGTCCATTGAAGAACAAGCCAAGCTACACCCAAGTTATGAGCCATCTAGCAGCACAAAGCAAGTACATGAACAGCAATATAAACACAATGAAAGGACGACCAAATTCACCTCAGATTGAGAATACCTTAACTCTACTAGAAGACAGTGACATCTCCTTATGTGCAATAGATCATAGTTCATGTATGATATGATTTCATTTCGAGTATAGGCTTAGATCATAGTTCATGTATGATATGATTTCAGTTAAAGTATAGGCCAAGTGGTAAGCTTGTCTTTACACTTCCATTATGGAAAAAAAAAAGTCCCTTAGTCCTCACCGCAGTTATTATTTTCTAGGAAGTTTTTCTCAGGAATGATTTCAATTTCGTCAA
This sequence comes from Acanthochlamys bracteata, assembly GCA_019914995.1. Classification (NCBI taxonomy): domain Eukaryota; kingdom Viridiplantae; phylum Streptophyta; class Magnoliopsida; order Pandanales; family Velloziaceae; genus Acanthochlamys; species Acanthochlamys bracteata. The sequence continues at coordinate 4,832,987 of CM034143.1, forward strand.
AACAAAGCAGTTTGGTCATCATTAGAAAGACTCAGCAACCCATATCTTGAAGTCAAACCAAAATAAGAAAACCCATTCCCTTAATGACACCAAAATCCAGCCAACACAACCAGTCTTCCTAGAACGATCACCATCAATCATTCCCAACACAAGACAATTTGAGAATAGCTAATGAACAGAATCACAAGAGAGGGAGCCCAATTCCAGACATAGAATACTAAACAAAAGCAAGAAAGGTATCTCCAACACAACCATCAATCAAGAATTTCCAAGAAACAAAAGACTCAGAACCAGAATGCTTGCCTTTGACCTTGGTAGACAACTAATTCAAAATTTCATCTATGAGAACCAACAAATATCACAACTTTCCCGATAATGATAAACTATCGTCAAAAACTCACAATGTGATCGAGATGGGCGTGAGTTATGAACAAGAAATCCTGCGAGACAGCTCTAGGTGGACACCGCCCGATATCAAACGCAAGATTTAAGCTTGGTATCACAATACAGGTCTCGTGCCCACCAATCGACAACCCTTCAATTCCAAACCCTTCAACTTCCAATCCTCGCCGGAGAACTTCAGAACGGGCTCGCCTGTACTCTTCTTCTTCCGCCATGGCTCGTTCTACAACAGAAACATATCCACCACTACTTCCATTGCTTTTACTGTTGGAGAAAGAAGAAGATGAGCGATTGATTCTGGTTGCGTTGGTGATGATGGAGCTAAGCTTACCGGTCGGCGATCGGAGATTGGAGACGAGAATGAGTGGAGAAATTGGTAGAGTTTTCAGAGTGGCCATTTTTCCGAAGATAATGGAGATCGAAGACAGCGGAAAAGGTTTATCATTGGCAGATGCAAAATTGAGTTATAGGAGCACCTGTTTATAATAATGAAGTAATAGTGGACTAATATTTTAAACTTAAACGAGACGACCCTTTTCTAAATTTAAATACATTGTTTTAATAAATGCAAGAATCTGAATGTCCGTATTATCCCTGATCTTTCATCTCCCGTCTCCTTATTGCTGCTCTCTGTTTTTCGTTCTCTCAGGTCGTTGAAGTGCCTCGAGATTCTCGGTTTTCTCTAGAGAATCTTTCCTACGGCGTCTTCCGACCGCAATCGGACCTGCCGGAGCACCGGCGCACAGCGCAATTGCCATCGATGTATATTGTGCTCAATCTCGTTGTCGTCACTGATACTGGACTATTTGTCGGACGGGGTCCTCAAGGACAATTTGAAAAGCTTCCTCCAGGTCTCTATCAATCTCTCTTCTCAATCTATACTTGTTAATTTGTTGCTTTAAATTTAACGTTGGGGAATTTGTGATAGATTTCAGCTCTTTTGAGCTGATTTGCATGATTTTTGAATGTTGAATTTCGGAAGTTTGATGAATTCGATAATTTGAAGATTGATACGTAGTTGAATTTCTTCCATTCGTTTCACTAACTGATTGCGTAGTTAGTATATGCTCAAGTGAGGGTAACGCATAGATATAACTACTTGTTTACGTGTTTTTTTTTGTATATTTATGTTTCAGACTTCTCTTAACATTTTTCTTGGAATGTGACGGGCTGCTTGAAAAGTAGCCCGTGTAACTCTCCTACGTGAAATTGTTATAATATGGATTCTTCGCAGAAGGATCCATGTTGAATAAAAGAAGATCAGATATCTTGTATTGCACGTATAAGAACAATAAATATGTGGTTGCATTCATCTAGCAATAGTTCTTACTTGTTACTGACATGCATGTTACTTATATAACTAAAGTTCATCCCAGATTTCTCTGTTCATTTCACAGTGAAATTGAAGACCAATTTCCCAAACTTTTATTTTGTGAAATCTATCCAATTAATAAATCAGTACAATCATACCAAAGATCTTTGCAAAAGCAATCAACATTAGCTTATTTATTGAAAAGGTCAATTAAACTCTACATTAGGAAAATAAGGTCAGCATTTAGAAAAAAATTGCTAGAACTATTTGTTCAAATATTCGATGAAATATTAAATTTATGTGAGATAGTACGATTATTTGTTGTTTATCTATTTCGAGGCCCAAAATAACGTAAATATCAATAATTCCACTTTTATTCGTTCGCACCTTGTAAACTGAAATTTGTGATTCTGTCATGTTGTTCTTGAAGAATTAACTTATACGCAATCTGAAGTTTACCCATTAAATAACCAATCATCTACTTGAAAAATTAAATTACCAAAGAATACATCGACATGTTCTAACAAGCACCAACACTGTATTCCTAACTCAAATCAGCAATTATATCGGTACTCTTCAAACAATTATATCAGCACAAAGGACTAACTTCAGCTACAATGTCCCTTAAGCCAACTTCTCTTTTATTCTGAGATTTTAGATTGTTATAAATTACCAAAACAGTTTATCAATTTTGGTGTTCTACTTGACTGATTTGCTATAAACATGTTATCTCTTGATTATTTTCAGTTTATAATGCTGTTGTTTTTCACTTATCTACTTTTTGTTTTACATAACCTATTCTCAAAATTCTGATGTTTTCTTCTAGCTCTTCAACTTACAATAGCAATAATATTTTCTCTTAAATAAAATGGAAATGGCAGCGGGAAGCGAAAGACCGCCTCCATTGGAGAAGTCGGTCGACTTCAAATAACTAATAGAGTAGAAAAGGGTATGAAAAAATTGTACTGATTAATGTATTGACTGTATCGATTGAACATATATTTTATATACATGTAGATATAGATATAGTGTCACCGTCTTATGAAATAGTTTCCTAATATAAGAAAACCTATATCTTATTGGACTCTTATAAGAACTCCTAACTAATTGAACTCTTATACACTCTCATCTAATAGTGTATCATTTATATCTAACATGTTTCATATAGTTTCCTCTTATTTCATTTCTGTTCTCAGATCACTTCAGGTTGAGCTTTGTATCAATTCAAAAGGTATAGAAAAAGAAGAGAACTCATTATTTAATGAACCATGTCCAATTAAGACCATGCATTTTGAATGTCATTTGTATGGGTGCTAAATTTCTGAATCTGAAAGTCTTGTCTTGGACTGCCTTAGTTAGAGAACCTTCGTCTGCCTCTTTTCTTGTAGCCCTTTGTGCTTATGATTTAATTGATGAATATTGACAGTTCTATATTTGTATTATTGTCGCAGTTTTTCTTTGTAATGAAACTGCATTATTGATGTAGTTGATGAATATTATCGTAACTGAAATGTAAGGATCCCATCTTGATTATCTCTCAACAAAGAAATCACTTCCTTACATTTGTTCTGAAAATATAAGAGCCGCAGCAATTTGCGGCTCAATCAGCTTGTGTTGGTTAAAGAACAAGAGGTTTCAACATTATTATGGTCATGATGTAGGTGATGAGCTAATTCTTTTATTAGAGAGAATCCATAATCTATGCAATTTTCAGATTTAGTACATGGTGCATATGTTGAAGTGATATTGTGAGGAGAGCCACCAGATTTATTTTTTTACTTTGATTATTATAAGAGGGCTCCTTGCAGAAAATGAGCCAGTGTAACAGGACAATTACAGTTTGAGGAAGAAAGCATTTCTTCCTATGATGAGATGCTTGTTCTTTTGAATTTTGGAGAACCTCTTAAAAATTTTCAAGGTTTTTTTAAAAAAATATTTTCTATAATGAGGTAGAGATGCTTCTCCCCATTGTTATAGGAGATTATACACACTCTTTTCGTCCATGCATCATGCAAGGAACTGCAGTCTCTCGAACTTTTCGTTGATGCACCATACATTATGGTTGTCTTCTACTGCATAGCAGTAAACAGGTTTGTTCCTAAAGGACTCTTGTTAATTTTAATTCAAACTAATCTTACAAATTTGTCATTTATGAAAGATTGTTTCAGTAAATTCAACAACATATAAAAATCAAAAGTGACAAATAATTTTTAGGTTTTGAAGTTAGATGTGATTACAACTGCATTCCTAAATTCTACCACTATTGTCTTTATTTGAATCCTTAAATACATGTGATGACAATTACTGATGATTATGATTCTCATTTTGATCCAGTTCTAAAATTAGATTTTTAGTTATGATGCTCGTATATCTAATCTATTCGAATTTTGGTCTAATCTAGATTTGAAATAGGGATGCTTTGGCTCCTTTTACTCTTATGTTGTGACTCAACGATACCTTTTTCTCAGGCTGCTCTCACTTAGTTATACTAAAAACTCAATCCTCTAAAACATTAAGAAAAGAAATCTCACCAAAGAAGAAAAATAAAGAAAAAAATAAATGGAACTTGACTTGTAGATCTGGTGCATAGGAGATGCATAGAAGATTTCTTCTGGGAGAGTTCTGCGCAGAGAAGAATCAATGAGATAATTAGTATATATATAGGGGAGAGATATGTACATTTATTATTATTTTTTCTGTTGACACTTCTTTTATTGTAGGCACACACCCAAGATGGCTGTGATTGCATCAATCAATTAATCAAACCGCTCTCCTTCTTCCTCTTACTTTTTCTCTCTATCTTCTCAAAATTTCTTCTTCCTCTCTTCGTTTCCCGAATTTCTCCTCTCTCCCGAGTAGATCACTACTTTTCGCTGCTGCAAAATGTTTTTTTGTTTAAATTTCTCTTCCATCATGTTGCACTGTTGTCTTCTTCGAGTAGAACGAGCTCATGCTAGTGTCGATCGTGAAAGCGCGGACAACGTGAGAATTTCGCCGCCGGCCATGATTGTCTGAATTTAACGACAGAAAGCGGTGGTTCTCTCTTTCTCCATAATATTGCTGCTCTTCTTCTCAATTTCACCATTTCTTGCCGAATTGACGTCACGGCTCAACAAAGCATAAACTCACCGCTGCCGCACGCGATAGGCTTTATTTTGGTTTGTATTTGATTATATATGCCAAAAGCATAAACGTTTATTTTGGTTAGTATTCAATCTCCATCTGATCACCTATTTAAGATGACTCAAATAATAAAAGTCGATAGAAATGTACGTTAAAAAAGGAACCAGAGATGAAAGATGAACGTTAGAAAAAAGATCAAACCGCAAAGTCTTGTGAGCAAGCAGGCAAACAGGAAGATGCTCGGTGCGCTGATGACAGTCATGGTGGTAGTGGCTTCGGTAACCTACCATGTAAAAATTAGATACAGACAATTTGTGTCCACTTTTACCATTTCTTTCTCGTACTACAGTAAATACAATCAACTGGCGTCTCTTTCAAACTACCTGCATAAAAATCTGCCTTCACAAGCAAGCCCCTATGTTCATATGTATGTATACAACAACTTTTCTGCAGTTTTATTTCAATGTAACCTCCTTGTAAAATTGTTTTCATGTCATTGAAACATTTGCCAATACAATTTTTTTTTTGTTGGAGCCTGATGGTGTTCATTTAGTTGAAAGATCCAATTTGGTTTCCGTGTTGCTCATGGACAGCGCCTGTTTCTGTCGCTTCCCTTTCTCTGATTCTATGCGAGAAAACCTGTTACTAACCTGTAAGAAGAAATATGAATTGAATTAAGAACAGTACCAATTGATCTTACGTACAGCACTTAGAATAGCTATCGGTGAAACAGGTGTGATCAAACGAAGTTTCAGAACGGTTTAGTTATATTATGCACCTTGTTGGTATGAGGCGAGTATTGGCAATCTGGTACCGTTTTCCTTCTCGAAACATTTGTTACATCCTTCAACCTGTTCTTATTTGGTTCATAGCAATCTCTAACAGAGCAATCAGATCCTCTAAAACTATCCAGGTTTACCGATACATCATTTGAACCACAACTTTCCTTCTCTTCTGCTGCAATATCAAATCTCTTCCTAAGAACAATAGTATTCCTTCTCTCCGAAACCTTTGTATCAACATGCTTGCTCAAACAGTCATCTGCCAAAGAGTTATCAGGCATGCGGGTAGCCATCCATCTCTCAAGCCAGCTCCATCCTATGTTTGACTCAGTGGAATCACATTGAGCCAATTTCTTTTTACTCGAGCAAGTCCTCAACTGTGATTGATGACCTTTATCGTCACTTAATTTTCTTTAGATAGAATTATGGATTTCACATGTTTGTTGTTTGAATGAATTAGTGTTACCTGCTGAGAGAATGCGTAGGCAAGAGCTCGCTCTCTTCTTGTCATAGCTTCATGTCTGTTCTGAATTCTAAGTTTTAACACATTGCTGCTGACAGTGCTATCGTCCCACTCCACCTGTAAATCACAACGCATTCATGTGCTAAGCTACATCTTTTCAACGTACAACAAACTCAGTGAAAGAACCTGAAAGGAAAAGTTAAAATGTAGTTGAAACCTTGATTTGATAACCCTGACTACGAGACTTGTGTAGAATGCGGGGTTGATTATTTATGCCTCCTTCTCGAATTATCAGGTTTTCTACAGACCCACCAATCTGAACTTCAGTTGATGCAGCCTCAATTTCTTCGCATGTGCTTTCAGTTTGAGTTTGCATAGTAGAAGAAGCTGCATGTCTCATCTCCTTGTATTTCCTTCGTGCCTGTGATTGCAATGATGAAGCTGCAAATGAGAAAGATTCAAACACCAAACCTTTCCACCATGTCTTTCAGACCATGGCATGAACATTGTATCCTTTTTTTAAGCTATAGTAGCAGAAAATTCTAAACATTCTTCTTGAAGTGACTACAAGTTGGACGGGTAATTTTTCTATGAAATCACATGTTTGCAACATCCTAAATGTTTTGCATCACATTTAAAAAATGAAGCCATATACATATATATAATATATAGAAATTGAAGGACAACAGATTCATGGTAGTAGCAATTTTATTTTAAATATAAAGTTAGGGAAAAACCCGAAATCCTCGGAATGCTGATTGGATGAAGATGGCAGCATTCTCTTTTCTCATCAACAGATTACTCAACCTATCCTCGGCTTCTGCAGCAATTGCTTCACGATTATCTTCATTTTCCACTGTGAAACTTTCTTCACCTATTGAAGTTTCTGCTACAGGTTGACCTACAGTTGCTTCAGTACTCCTAATAGAATCTGAATCCTCCTTGTCAAGAGATTCCAATTCATCGCCGCAGAGATACGTTCTTACTGAAGCCCATTTGCTCTTTTCAACTCCATGACTTCTCTCCTGGTGACACGAATGAAAGAATCTATGTCTGAGCAAATGCTAAACAAATTGGATACCTTCAAAGATACTAAGAATATTTCAGGCAAATGGAAAATGCCCATTACAATGTTCATGGCTTCAATAGTAACTTACATTGCATTGCCTCGACAGAGACCTGCTCTTGTTGAAGACCCTTTTGACAAGCCCTCCGCCAAGTCCCATCTTAGCCAGTAATCGCAGACTTCTCAAATATCAAGAAAGATATATAGAACCAGATTACAATCAACGCCTTGTATCTAAGATTTCTCTCTTCTTTTCAGAGAACTCATCAAATATTTCACTCCATGAGCATTACAAATGAAGCAATCTGGTTTCACAACTGAAGTTTAATGGCTAGAATTCTGTGAAAGATTACTCTTTTCTTCCAATATGGCAGTACTGTTGCAGATCACACTCAACTACCAAGAAATTATATAAGGGTGGCAATTGAATGAATGCTCACTCACTCATTCATCAAGATTTGTAATGAAGACAGTGTTAGGTGGAATGCGAATGTGATGGCAAAGCCATGCATGTGTTAGTTTCTCAAGTGCAGTAAGCTTTATAGCTGGAAACTGGGCCTTGTTTTTAATTTAAAGCAAGAGCAAAGTTAAAAGCCACAAAAAAAAAAAATCTGAGCAGGAATCAGGTTTCTAGATGTGTACTTGCCTTAGAATGCACATGGTTTGACCCAAAGGTGGTTAAAGTTGAAGCTGTTTTTGCTTGGACATGGGTGAAAGAATATTCATTCATATCTTACTACTGACTCTTTAAGTTCGATACTAAGATCAGTAAGTAAAGTCGTCAGTATTCATTTAGATCCCGTTGTTTGTGGATTCTTCCAAATACCGTCTCAAAGCCTGTATAAAAGAACGGGTATTGAGATTGGATTCTTTGCAATAAGATACATAAGCGTGAGATCTCACTTAATATAATAAAACTTGGTAGAAAATAACAGAGCACTTCATCTTGTCTATGCACTAACAATTAGGACTACTAGCTTTCTTGTTTCATTTCTATACTTGCTTGAAAAAACAGAAAAAGATTTCATATCCATTCAGCATAAGGTTTTAACTACCACAATAGCGTTCTTAGTAAGTTGAGATCTACTTTTAACTCCTCTTTCCAAAAGAATTTTGTTCATAGCTATAAATAGCAAGCTTACTTTAACTACGAGCAGCCTGCTTATCGCGCCTTACGTTGAATGCCATCGGATCCTGGAGCCCAACAGCAGACGCACGGCAGAATGCCACTCGTAGTGTTAAGACCAATACAAATCAATCAATGTCTCGTACCAGTATTACAAGCACAGATCAATAACTCAAGACAGTCATTGGTTACACTCATCTCAGACATATATTACCAAAAAAGTTGGTGGTTTATGAAAAGCTGATTCATATATGTTCTCATAAGACCACAATAAAACATCCACATTGCACAATCATAGCACCTCTATCCAGTGGGAATGCCGTCAAGGTTGTGCTCAAAGATCATGGAACCAAAAAAGTAGAAACCTGAGTGAACAAACATCTTCCGGGGTATTATAAGTCCGAAGAAATGCAACTCCCATGTGCTTCATTCTCCCTTCACAACAGGATGTGTGGCCATGATGAGAGCTTGGATTACAAGGCCCGCACCAACAGCCCCAAGGCATTTTAAAGTAGAGTAGCAGGTGCTCAGCTCTTAGATGCCTCCATTAAAAAAAACACGGTTGTGAGCAAAAATTTGGAGTTCAAGTAGTCTGCTTGCAAAGTCTGACAACTATATTAAAGGAAGTAGTCTGGAGCTGGTCTCTTTGAAGGGACTCCTCTTGCCTCCTGCATCAAGTTTGTCTAGGTCAAATTTAATACAGCTACTGACAAGAAACAATAGAACATTTGAGTGGTGGAACACAAACATGGGGAGCTGCTTCAAATACACGGAACTGCCTATTTAAATTCTCATCCAGCTCCAGGATTGCAGCCACATTACCACATCTGAGAAACAAGTCAGCCAGATGTAAGACAAAACAAGCATACAAGTGGATGTCTCAAATTATCTGATCAGCTAGCCAGTTATCACACTTTCCCAGATGACATAGAGGTCATTATTCTCGTTTATCAATTGACTTATCTGCACCTGAATTTAGTATATTCCTATATGAACGCAACAAATGTATTTGTAAAAAATGAAACATAGACACAGGATAAGTCAGTGAATATCTATGTTCACTGGACTCAAGTACAGGTGTGGCACGCAGGTAAGTGTACATGTACCAGGTTCATCAAGCTGAGTAAGTTTAGGATATAGGGATTCAGCTAAAGAAGGAACCAAAGGTAGACACATACATGGCAATCCTTTATGGAATTATAAATATAAAGTCTAAAAACATAAATGTGGGCATCAAATTTTTGGATGGCCACATTGCTGGGTATCTCAAAAAAAAAAAGAAATTCCCTTTCCTATACATGTATGTATGTCTTGTTCAATGGGTAGATTGACGAAAGATCATTAGAATATGGATATTTGCTGCATCATTTCGTCCAACTTTAGTCCAACAAAATCCAAGTGTATGTCCTTAACTTATATGACTTCACTCGAGCTAGAAGTGCTATACATTCCAGCATATAATAATGCTTAAAATCCCTGGGATTGAGAGAGATAACTTTGACACATTGACCTAACTAGTATCTGGAATACAACTTCTAAACAGAAAAAAATACAGCAATACTAAAGTGAGTATGTGCTGTGAATTTCTTTGTCTAGCACTAAGATTGATATTGCAAAATTTGGATTTCATGTAATATTCGTCCAACAAATCGTGAGAACTTCTGTAGTTTTTTGTCCAATAATATACCGTGAAATTTATTCTGATTGAAATGGGCTAATCGTCAAGGATCGATAATTCATATTGCCAAGTATAGGTTCTTTGGACATCTCCCCTATACCACATGATATTCCATATTAAATAACAATCAATCAAATAAGAGGCGCTTACATGGCAAGAAAAACAGTGAATTCCTACAATGAACTCAGGACAGCAAAAGTATATATACTTTTTAAGCTTTAACCATTGACCAAAATCTGGTAATACTGCCGCACTAAACTTTCTCTTTGCAACTTCATAAATAGAAATGCATGGCATTCTTAACTAACAGTTTACACTAATAAGAAAATCAGATAGGTCTACTGTGCTTAGATCCCTACAACAAAGATATGGATGTACCACGGATACTCTGTTACAACCATAAATCTGACAGCTAGAAGGTTTAATTTATTTTCGTTTATTTTATTTTTAGGATTAGCAACAGGTTTGGGGAATGTCCTTGTTTGGGTTAACCATACAACCTTCCCCTCGGGAGGAATGCCTCTGAAGGGTTTGAAATTTCAAAAATACCAACTTAATCCTGCACCTTTTTGTCTTTTTATTCATGCATATCTTACAGATCCTATTAGCATAAGCTTTGTCTTAAGTTAAAAAGTTTAACCAGAGCTAAGATGGGTTATGCAAGCACCTGTAACAATAATTTGGAGCTGACCAGACAGTGACGATCTGGTTATTGAACATCCACTTGTATCCTTCCATCACTAGTTGGTGTGCACGGCATATGTAATCAATGTTGTTAGAGTGATTAAAGGAGGTAACAGTGTTTCCACCAAAAAGATAGCCAGCACCTCGAGGACTTAAACCCCATCCATCAACAGCTTCCTCAGGATCTGACCACAAAAGGTCACACATGGCTCCATCATGTGGCACTTCTTGTTTCCGGTCTATAGTTCTGATCTGCACAGAAATCACATTCAGCCATACTAAAGCTGTGCATAAAAGTTGAGGGCAGAAAACAATAAATAGAAAAGGAGAAGGAAGACAATATCAACAACTAACCTGATCCAATGTTGTTATGGCAGGTGAAAGACCTCCATGGACACAAAAAACTTTATTCTCGATGAGAGCAGATAGACTGAAGAAGGAAATAAAAGCAGGAAGAATTTTAAACATCTGCATTTGCTATAGAAAAGCATAATCTAATGATACTGGCCATGCAGTTCCAATTTCTCCATGAGGAGGAAATACCTCAAGTAATCAAAAATATCTGTGCAATATCTCCAAACATTTACAGAGCCATACTTCCGGAGGCACTCATCATAAAACCCATAAACCTGGTAAGAAGACAATAAGGTCCAGAACCTTTATAACAGAGCTAAGTTAGGACGCCATTCTGAAGAAATTAAAACCTGTGTGATTTGCCGACTCTCATGGTTTCCTCGTATTAGTGTTATTCGATCTGGGTATCTGACCTGGAAATTACGTACATTCAAGGGAATTGAGAGCATATTAACAAGTTCAGCTTAAATTATGGATACAACAGATGAGAATGTTCACGAGAGCTCTCTGTATAAAATGAGAGAATAGAAGAAGGTAAGAAAATCACATAATTGCTAGGCATAATTCCATGATAGAAGAAGGATAAAAGATGGCATTCAAACAAGAAAAGTAGAGAGCCTATTCTTTAGTCAATGTAAGTCTTTTGTCCACATTAATCTACCTAAAGAACCAAGCCATGGGGAGGAAGCCCAGTTGAACTTGCTCAAGGTAGTGACAGCAAACACAAGCAAAACCTTGTATACAAATATATGATAAAAAAATGCAAACATAACCTTTCACTACTTCAGCTTCTTCAAGGCACATATCCACCATACAGACACTAGTTAGTTGCCACCTCCAGAGGCATATGTGGCTAGTTCAAGAAACAGAAAAAGCATATGAACAGGAAGGACTGCTGTTTCATGAATTTTTGGTATTCTTTCTGAGAAGAAATGCATAAATGATTTCTTTTATGTAACCTAAATTCGTACTTAAGTCTAGTTTGGGTCAATGTACACTGGAGCATGTCAAAATTTGACAAACAGTGATTGCTTGGAAATTTATAGACTCGTGGAATTACAAATCCAAAAATACTGCAAGTTACACCATAAAGGAAGACCAAATCAGTAATTTAAAAAGCATAGCATGACTTAGTGGATTGTCAACTTCCAAGCATGTAAGGATCCAGAGAAACACAAACTATCAAGTACATCCATAAAACCAGCTATTACCTTCAATGCTAGTAGAAGCAGAAATGTTTCAACAGAGTAAAATCCCCGGTCAACAAAATCTCCAAGAAACAAGTAGTTTGTCTTCGGACAGTCTCCTCCAACTCTAAAAAGTTCTTTCATGTCATAAAATTGGCCATGAATATCACCACATATCTGCGAGAAAAATAAAGCACTGTCACAAAGAGCCACGTTAAAGTGTCAAATAAATATCAAACTATGTTCTAGCGCAAAATATTACTTGCAGTACTCAATATGTTAACTCATAAACCATAGTATATAAACTTCAAAAGGCCATGCAACAATATGCATGTAATTATTTGAGAGCGAATTGAGAACCGAGCAATTTGGATAAATTTATCCACACCTCTAAAGATGACAACAGGAGATAAAATGAGCAAACCTGTGGATTTGAACATTTGAAGCTACAAGTGAAACTTCATTCTAAATACATCCCAATGTATATACAATGACAAGGGAAAAATTATACATGCTATAACCAACTATATAACCATGAAGGCGAACACCCAATTCTGATAATCAATCAACCACTGTTAGAGAAAAAAAAATGCAAACAGAAAGAAATCTAACTCAAACTAACATGAGTTTTAATGCATTTATTAAGCCCGACTGATAATCAAACTCCACAATCATGAAATCCGAAAAAAAAAAGTTACAAATTTGAAAAAGAACGAATATTTACAGTGACTGGAGAATCGACGCGTTGAACATTAGATTCTTCCACAAGGATCTCCATTGCTTTTAAACAGAGCGCTTTAACCTCCGCCTCCGTTAACGGCTCGCACCGCCGCAGCCGCTCGATCTGCTCGTCTAAATCCGACGGCATCCTTCAAACACACACACACACACAGACACTCTATCTCTCTCTCTCTTTCTCTCTTTTCAATCTCTATTTCTGATCAGCACTACAAAAATCCCCAAGCCCAAAACAACGACAAATCCTTCCTTTCTCTTTCTAAATATTAGAAATTGAGCAAATTACTTCGACTGATTCTAAGTAATACCCTACCAATATCAGATGTATCTAATCAAAACAGAAAACAATCGAGAATAATTGAAACTCCCTCTCTCTCTCTAGATTTCAGAGAGAGAAGAAGAGAGTGAGGGAAAGAACCAGCTGAGTGCGGTAAAGTTACCGCGATTTATTAGATGAAGTAACATTCTCAGAAAAACCCCTCTAGATTTATATTTCTTCTTTAGGTAAGAGATTCCAATTTTTGTATCGTTCTGTAATGGACTCGACAAATTTACAGACAGAACCTTGAAAACAAACTATAGACATTTGGGCATTTCTTTGACCTCTCTCTCCGTATCGACTGTTAGTAGATTGTGGAATTTATGCTCAGCAATTCATCGAACACCTTACAGGTAATTGAATTGGGTTTCAATATCCAAAGAATTGAAGGATAAAAGAAGAGAGAAGGAGAGATGAGTATGGTACCGAAGGAAACAATAGAAGTGATCGCACAGAGCATGGGAATACCCGGTGGTCTCTCCCCTGAAGTAGCTCAAGCCCTTGCTCCCGACGCTGAGTACCGGCTCCGAGAAATCATGCAGGTAAATTTTTAGGCTCAAAATGTGCAATTTATATAAAGTTTTCTTTCTATAATTTTGAGGAAACATAATAAAAGACGTCAGTTTTTTAAGGCACGGTGGGGTTTTCTTGAACCTGAAGTGAAAAGATTAAGCTTTGTCAATTTTTTTGCATGGGTTTTTTAATCTGTGGAATTACGTTGGATGGAAACATTTCTGGAGCAACTTGGTAATACTTGACCTAAGAAGTGTAAATTTGACAAGTTTTAGTTTTTTGCGTGAGTTTTGGAAAATTGGGCACCATTGTAAAAGTTCTCTCATCACAAAGATGGAATTTTGTCAACTGCTTCTATTCATATATTGCTGGCTGATACCCAAGTTGCAGTGTAAATGTGAGCATTACTGTGAAGATTTATCTCCTGGTCCTATTGCTACTTTATGGAAATTCTGACTAAAACTAACCACCTAGACCAACTTTACTTAGGTTTATTTCCTAGACCAGTGTGCTCATTACCTGATCTAGGTGTTTGTTTCAGTGTATCATTAGACTCACAACATATACTGATCGAAAATATTCAAATGAATTGTTACGTTGATGCAGGAGGCGATCAAGTGCATGCGACATTCAAAGCGTACTGTACTGACAACTGATGATGTTGATAGTGCGCTAAGTCTCCGCAATGTGGAGGTTAGCCCCTGTTCAAAGTGCAGCTACAGAATTAAACCGTTTCATATTCTTTCTTTTTGGTTGCCATAAATATTCAGTTGATTTCGAGTTTTAATTCTATAAAGGGAACATTTTGGTTGCCATTTTGTTTCTATTAAATGGTGGAAGACAATTCTGTTAAATTTTATTTTTGATGATGGAAGAATGCTCTAGTTCAAACCTGTGAGAATTTCTAACTATGAGGGTCATGCTCTTCTTCTTCTTCTCGTAGCATGAGAGCTTTAAAAGACATCTACTTGGATTTATTCTTTAAAATTCACGAAAATTACTATTAAAGTTGCAATGGTGAAGTCTTGATGTTGCTTTTTAGAAGATTTACTGTCAATCACATGTTACTGACGTAAACTTTCTTTCTTTGGGAACCGACTTTGTTCCCCGTGTTCCTGCTTTTTGTGCTTTCTGTTTCTTTTTTCTGCAACGTTGACTTACACAACATATACGTGCAGGCTCTACTCTTTTGTTTGTAACCAAGGTTCAGGATAGCCTTGATTTGCTTGTACTTCTTTAAAGCTAAGGCTTTTTATTCTTTGCTATCTTTCCTTTGGTTCATTTAATCAGTCTTAAAGCTCTAGATGCTTCAGTGTAATCCCATGACCATGGCAGTTGAAGTTGAACTCAACTCAAAAAATGATATAATCTGTAGGTTTGTTCTGTCACACACTCTACCATAAATCAGGGTTATTTGGAGTAGTCTTTGCAGCTAGTGAAATCTATGTGGTGTTGGGAGGTTGCTCTTGATTGCATAAGATGATGAGATTGACAGGTTACTCTCATTGCAAATGGTTGTATATGATGATATATCTTTGAAGTTTGAAGTTACTTCAAGATGAGATTCTTTTTCATTTAGTAATTCAAGGCTCCTTTAAGAATTGCAAGGTAGTGATAAGTTGAAAACCCAGGTTATGAAAGATATTAAGTTCCTCATTTGAGTTTGCTTGACAACTGTACTATTGCTAAGCTTCGTAAGTGTGTCTTATCTTATTTGCTTTAAGTGGGTCACATAAATGCTTTATGGAACATACTCAAAATATTGGGAGTTTGCCCTGCAACTTATATTGAAGCTGATATATGGTTTGAAAAGGTCAGTTATTGAATATTTATTTGAAGGATTTTTTCGTGAGTGATAAATTGTGCTTACTGGTGTTATGTCTGGACTCAGCCAATTTACGGGTTTGCCTCCGGTGATCCATTGAGGTTCAAGAAGGCTGTAGGACACAAAGATTTGTTCTACATTGATGACAAAGATGTGGACTTCAAAGAAGTAAGAAATAGTCATCTTGAAAATTTTTGTTGACTTCTCTTCATGTGTGCTCATTAAGTGGGTTGCATGAAATTGTAGGTCATTGAAGCACCATTACCTAAAGCACCACTTGATGTTGCAGTTGTTGCCCACTGGCTGGCGATTGAAGGGGTTCAACCTGCAATTCCAGAAAATGCTCCCATTGAAGGTATTGCCATTGAATTTTTTGAATTATTTCGTCAAATAATTTTACGAAGAGTGAATTTTTTCCTTAATTAAAAAAAAGAAATAGAAAGTGAACTTTTTTCATTGTGTTTTCTTGTTGTAATTTGGATTTTTTTTCTCAATTCTTCTAAACTAGAGTTTTTCGATGCAGAGTCAAAACTTCTCTGATCCTTCTCTTCCTTATTTATTCAAAATATGAATTTGACATTTTACTATTTCGTAAAGACATTTTACATTTTATGACATTTTCCATTGTATATAATACATATAGGTCTTCTGTAAATTAGAGTTATATTTGACATGCAATGTTGGGTCTTGTGATACTGGTTAACTTGCACACAGATGCTTAAGGCTGTGCCAACATCGAGTTGTGGTCTATTCAAATTTGTACTGTGAATGCTTAGTAGCCTGCATTTTATTGAAGTTTTGTATTTCTGCTTGGAGAATCCTCTGATATTTTCTTACATGATGCCTTCTTTACATTCTTTCAAGTAAATGGCTTAGGAATTACCTGCTGATCTTCCTCACCCTAGGAATGGTCTGTGCATAGGCTAATGGATGCCAAAGTACAAATCGTTAAGATTTGAAGAATTTGAATGTTTTGACCTTGGTAAAGGCACACATATATATGTTCAGCCTTGGTGGTGATACAAAAACTTATGTACATGAATGTAATTGGTCTATGTTGGGCTGATTCTGGTGTTCTGTATTCAAGCATGGACTTGGCCTTATCTTATCCTTACCTTTATTTGTCTCATTTGTCCTAATTCTGGTCACACAAAGGGTACATCATTTGCACTTACTTTTCACATCTATCTGGTCCTTTTTCAGCACTTGCAGCACCAGCAGATAACAGAAAGTCCGACCAGAGTAAGGATGATGGCCTTCCTGTTGATATTAAACTTCCTGTCAAGCATGTGCTATCCAGGGAACTTCAGGTATATGTTCTTGTTGCTAGAGACTATTACTTACAAATACTTAGAATATAACATAGCTCACATTTCCAATTTACTTCTTTGTACTATATGATGCAGCTGTACTTCGAGAAGATAATTGATCTTACTGTTAATAAGTCTGAGTCTGTAGAATTCAAGGAAGCATTAGTGAGTTTGGCAACAGATTCAGGGCTTCATCCATTGGTTCCCTATTTTACTTACTTTATTGCAGATGAGGTTGTCTCTACGGTTACTAAACACAGTTTTCGATAAAACTAAATGATTTTTTTTCTGATCAGTTGTTTCTGCTCGCAGGTTAGAGAAAACCTGAGCAATCTTTCTCTCCTCTTTGCACTTATGCGCATTGTACGAAGCCTTCTTCGAAACCCGCACATCCACATGGAGCCTTATGTAAGTGTCTCATTGGTCTTTTAAAGTTCACATGGTACTTGCACTTAGACAAAGAAGTAGTGGATAGACACACTGATATACATGCTCCTAATATCCATCATAAGATTTGTTGGAGAAGTCTCTAAAAATATATGGTCATTGAAATGCTGTCCCCGTATGCACATTGGTACTTGTTTAATGAGTAATATCTATGTTTATAGTTACGATAGTTCCCTTGTTAATTTTGCAAACCCATTACTTGTTCTAAGACACAACCTAATGTTTGTCTAATATACCATTTTTTTTTTTTCTGTTCAGTTGCATCAATTGATGCCTCCACTAATGACATGCATTGTTGCGAAAAGATTGGGACATAGGCTTTCAGATAATCACTGGGGACTTAGAGACTTCTCCGCAAATCTAGTTGCTTCTGTGTGCCAAAGGTTGGGCCTCGATATGTAATCATACATATATTCCATCTGTGTGGCAATACTTTCTGAGTACATGAATTCTTAAAGTTGAAGGAAATGATGAGAAACCCCAGTGATGTTGCTTTTGTTCATCTTCTCTACAGGTTTGGTCATGTCTACCACAATCTTGAGCATCGGCTGACAAAAACTCTTGTTAATGCTTTTTTGGATCCATCTAAAGCATTGACCCAGCATTATGGCGCAATTCAAGGCATCTCTGCATTAGGACCGGATAAGGTAATCCTAATTTTGGGCTTTCTTGATATCTGCTCCCTGCAATATTTGCCATCAACACATTTGCAACGAAAGTAGGTATCCGTTCTCATTCTGCCTAATCTGGAGACATACCTGCAACTTCTGGAGCCAGAGATGCTATTAGAGACGCAGAAAAATGAAATGAAGAGGAATGAAGCTTGGCGTGTATATGGTGCTTTATTGGTCTGTTTATGTTACCAGATGTCTTGCGTGGCTTCTATCCAAAGTTTTTTTGTTTAAATGATCTGATGTTACTCTGGGAACTGTTTCCAGTGTGCTGCAGGCAAGTATTTGTATGGCCGCCTCAAGTTGTTTCCTGGTCTTATGTCCTCCTCAATGCGCCCGTCTTGGAAGGGTAATGGTAGAGTTGCAACAACAAATGCAAGTAAGCCTTATCAAGTGCTGGCCTTTGCACTATGCTATTTCACTAGAGTTTCCCATTGTTGTCTTAATTGTTGACGACATTGTAGAATACATGACTCTCTTGGTACAATAAAGTATAATCCCACTAGGTGGATGTTACGGGAGTAGAATACATGACTCCCTTGGTACAATAAAGTATAATCCCACTAGGTGGATGTTACGGGACATACATATGTACAAATTCCTTTCAGAATAAATCTGAAATATAATGAATACAATAACAAATAACAACAAACTAAGTCTTTATCCTACTTGCGTAGGTTTGGCTATATGAATTATTTTTCTCCATTCCGTTCGATTATAAACCAAATCTAGCGAAATGTCTAATACTTCTAAATCCTTCGCCACCATCCTAGGTCAAATTAATTTTGGTCTACCTTTTTTTCTCCTAAAGTGTTCAAAGAAATCGTATCACTCTTATGCACTGCAACATTTTTAGATTTCACAAGGCATGCCTGAAGCACTTAAGCGTACCTTCTACTAACTTGTACTCGATCGACGACGGCTGTTTGTTGGTGTATATTTTCAGTTCGTATTTTGTCCATTCTAATATACCTATACATCCATCTTAACATTTTCATTTCTGCTACATTTATCTTATAAATATCTTGATTTTTAACAACCCAGCACTCACTACCGTAGAGCATTACAGGCCAAATGACTGTTTTATAAAATTTTTGGATTTTAGCTTTTTTTTATCATACAAGAGTCCGCTAGCAGCTCTCCATTTCATTCATCTGTTATATTTTATACATAATATTTTTTTCAATTCTTCCTTTCTTATGAATAATCGAAGTTAAATATTTAAAACTATCACTTTCCGGTACAACACAATCTATGATAACGACAATATTATTATCATTTTTGTGTTTACTAAAATGACAATACATGTATTTTGTTTTAGTCCCTACTATCTTAAGATTTAAGGTACTCCAACATTGTAATTTATAGTTAATCGTTTTTTGTCTCATCAACTAAGATTATGTCATCAGCGAGTAACATACACCATGGTACTTTATCCTAAATATGTCAAGTGAGTTGATCCATTATTAAGAGAAATAAGTAAGGACTTAAAGCTGAACTTTGACGTAAACCTATAGTGATAGGAAACTCTTCACTAATGAAAACAATTCAGAGTTTATACAACACTAGTACTAAGGCTGGAGGGGGAAAGTGGTTCTCATGCTGAAAAGAATTGGAAGAACGCACCAGCTAGCCTATAGATCCTTTTTCTGTTCAACTACTCAATCCAAAAGAAGTATTGGGGTTAAGTTGAAAGTCAACCATAAAATCTTGACAAATCTTTATAGTATGGTTCTCTTAAAAGGACCCGTGTGTCTGACCTCTTATAGTGAGGTATGCTTGGTTGGAGGAGAAAGAAAATTTCTCGTATCTGATGTCTACGATTGTATTGGTTCCTGTTTTTATGTCTAAAGTATACTCTCAAATAATTTTCTAATAAATCGTAATGATCTACTTCATTGGAAAAT
The DNA here is from genome assembly GCA_019914995.1 of Acanthochlamys bracteata. Lineage (NCBI taxonomy): Eukaryota > Viridiplantae > Streptophyta > Magnoliopsida > Pandanales > Velloziaceae > Acanthochlamys > Acanthochlamys bracteata. The sequence continues at coordinate 4,852,894 of CM034143.1, forward strand.
CCAATTGGTTGCTTTGTCAATGTGAAACGGGTGAGTTTGGGCAGAATATTGTCCTGCACTGGTAATATGTCAGTTGCTACCACCTATAGCATTGAGGCTTTCGTCTTTTTCTAGCTAAAAGCGAGGATAGTTGAGCTTCCATATCTTGTCCAACTATTTTGTCAATATTAAATGCATTGTACGTTATCCTTGATAGATTTTATTATTCAAAAGTTTTTGGAAGCATATGGTAAAATGTTCTGTCAATTTTTAGTTCCACATGCCTTTCCATGCTGAGCACCTTAGTTATATTAAATTTGCCTAATAAAGTTCAATTTTCAAGATAAACGACCAGCAAGCAACAGCCACTTACTGCAGCAGCCTCCCCACAAAAAGCTTGCGACTGATGCATCTACTGGTTTGATACCTTCCAACTCAATACCATCTAATCTCCAAGGCTCTGCAGAGGGTTTTTCAGGTGCATCAGGTCAAGCCGGGCTAGGACCATCATCTTCTGTTGGCCACATAACCAATGACATTGGTGCAAGTGGAAATAAAAGAGTAAAGGTGGACGGTGAACCACAGAGGGAATCAGCAGTACTTGCGCAGGCCTGGAAGGAGGATGTGAATGCTGGCAAGTTGTTGGGATCATTATTTGAACTGTTCGGTGAAGGAATATTTTCCTTTACTCAGCCAGCAGAGGTATCTGTATTTTTATGAGATCTAAAGGAATGTATTGTTTGGCAAACGAGCATTATACCTGTTGCATCCGGAGTGTATTTATTCATGTACACTTGGTGATAGAGTTGTCTTTAAATAGTGAGGTAGGAATTTGGGATGGGCTTAACTAGATTGAAAGAACAAGTTTGTGTTTGTATGTAGTATTAGACAGCTCTTAGCAGCTCTAACGCTTCTTTTTGCCTGTGGTATTTCAACTGCTTAAGGCTTTGTATTATTTATGTAATGATGTCTTAAGAAACAATAGGACAGATCAATAATGTGTTTTCTTGATTTGAACTGGTTGTTTTCTACCGGCTAGAAATCCCTGTGTGATGTTTAGCTATCTTCTATTGTGACATTTTCAAAAGCAACTCAAGTTTCAGTCCTACATATTTGAATTTAAGACAGGCAGCTAAAAGCTTTACATTTCTAACACAAGTCATAGTATTCTGGTGATCCAAATGGAGCTTGCATCTTATTTCGATGGAGCTTTTGGAAAGAGAAAAGCTCTTTGTCATACTATGCAACGAAAGAATTGAATGTGTTACAGCTGCAGATATTTTGTAGACGATGGTATACACTTGGTTATAAAATAATTCAAAAAATGAGCAGGGTCAGGATCTGATCTTCTAATTTATATTAGAGTTTGGTAAGGTAGAGCCACCCAACGTGTTACTAGAGAGAGGGAGGAGGTGAGGGAGGGAGGGGAAGATTATTGAAACTTCAAGTTAGGCTGAATTTGGATTAATATCACGTAGTGTTTGGTGAGCTCAAGTAAAAGACAGACTAGCTTAATAGAGTAAGTTCTGATTAGTAGTGTAGGAGTCTGGATGATATTCAAATAAAAAACGAACTTATTAATTTGAACCTGGGCCAGCAATTCGTATTAAATTGAATAGTCTATACTTTTTAATAGTTTTATATTAGCTGGGTGTTGGAATAAATAGGTGATTATAAATTTGATATTAATTCCTAAAAATTTGGCAAATTCTTTTAGCAACGAGGATCCGATCGTACGATGTCTTTTTCCACGCTTTTTGGTTTCTTAATAGCCTAACTATGTGGTTCTCTGATTTCCTGCTAGCAAGGAGACATCAATATGAAAGTCGCATCGAAGTGATCAGAAATTTCATACTTCCATTCTGAAAATCTATATTATTTACCAAAAAGGCAGCAGGCAACTGAGGCAAGGATCTTGAGGAAATACTCTGATTTTACACATTTCAATACATCTACTATCTCCAGGTGCTTCAGAAACAAAATTTTGATCGTATAACAGTGGGATACATACTACAGAAAGGATAGAAAAAAAAAATGTGGTACTCTTTACAGGGGCCAAAAACAAATAAATTCCAACTTGTCCAGCTTGAAGAGAACTTGTCAAAGAAAGAGCTTTCAAGCTCTAGCAGCTACGGACTTGGTTTTGGGTTACGAGGAACAGTCTCAACCTTACTTTCTTGGGCATGTGTAGCTTTTGCTCCCCTTGGAATATCGAGGATTTTCTGAAAAGATTGGGACAAACCAGTGGCTATGATTGTAACATGAGTCTCGCCGTTATATCGATTATCAACCACAGCCCCAAAAATTATGTTTGCCGAAAGATCTGCTAAGCTTGTCACAACCTATATCAGACGAGAAACAAATTTGTGCATGTTTATTTCATGAAGTAGAAAGACCACCAACTAAAGGGATACATTTATAAATCTTGATCAACGATAACTCTGCATATTTACAAATTTGTTTACATACCAAAGATTTGCTTCTAGCTAGATCTCAAAGTATACTACAGTTTTAGTTTCAGAAGTAGCAAGTTTTTTTGTCGATTATTGGCTTGGTGTATACTCCGCATATGTTGAATAATTTAGCCCCTTCAAGCTAATAATAAACTCTTAAGCTGAAAACAGGACATTTATATGATAAAGTAGCCTTAAAAGTTTGAATTACACCTAAGAAACTCTGTTGACTTCTTGCAAGGTGATATCTTTCCCACCAATTATTTTGTGTAAACTACCCCTGTAGCTGATTCAATTGAAGAACCGATTAAGGGTGCTAAAGTTGCTCTGCTGCTTCTTGTGCCCGGTTTTTGTTGGAGGAGACACCAACACCAAGCATGGCAGTTCCCGAGTTTTTCATAACAGCTTCACGTCAGCAAATTCTACATTCACCAGTCCAGGTACTTGCAAAATTTTGTTAATTATTCTGAAATTATACATCATGCTCCCAGACTGTCAGACTGTGGGAAGACTAAAAAACCCAACTACATCCTTCCCTAGTCTCACCGTGATGATGTTGGATATTCCTTGCACCCCTTGGCGTAGAACATCATGAGCAATGACAAAAGCATCCCGAAGAGGTGTTTGTTCATCAAGTATATCCTACAGCTAATCATCAGGAATCACTATGAGAGTATCTGCAAGTAAATCTAAGTCATCCAGAGAAGTGTTGCACGTGCTCAAAACATCTTCCTTATGCAGAAAAAAGAAAAAAAGTTGAACAGTGAAAATTAGTATTCCTAGTTCTTTTAGCAATCTCATCAGCAAAATAGTCAGACTTTGAGAAGGCAACTGAACATTTAAGCGAAGTTCATAAGAAAGAGATGGATTAGGAAATATCATTCATTGACGTACTTGTCTTCTCTTGATACAGTATATGACTTATTAGCAAAGGAAATGCACGCCGTTTGGCTTTGCATTTTTCCAACAAAATTTTTTAATTTTATATTTTATATTTTTTAATATATATTTTATAAGTATTTAAAAATTTAGAAAGTATAAAAATTTTTTACGTAATGAGATCTTTTTATTGCATATTTTTATTTTTTTTAGAAATAAAAAAAATAGAACGTATTTTTTAAAAAGAACAAAAATATTCTTTACCTCAAAAAAGCTCCACTTCATAAGTACTTTTAAATATCTAACATCACGCTTTAGTCACAGAACACAATCAGCAAATTATCTTTTGCATGATCTTCCATATAAAACTGTCAGTTTATCACAAAGATATCAGTTCAGACTAAAAAACCAAAACATATTTGGAGTCGTTGGCTGTATAGTATGTATGTACAGAGGCATAGAATGTTCTACATGCATGTTAATACGCAAGCAACCATGGATAATTGGATATAGTCCAAGAAAACCACCAGGAAGTATTGGGCATTTGTTACCTAATTGAGCAAGTTTTGACTCTCATCATGTGTAATGCAGAAAAACAACACCAGATTCAATATGTTAATTGTCAAACACTAATCAGGTTGAACCATTTTTTTTCTGCTCCTTTAATTCAAGCAAATGCGTAGCATTAGAACCCATAATTACTATGAGTTTTGAATGGGCAACATCAGTTAGGCAAGAAGTCTCTCAAATACCAGCACATTAAGTGCTTATGAAATAAAATTTTTTTAAAATAAAAAATATTTTTATTATTTTTTAGAAATGAATTTTTTTTTACGTCTAAAAAATAATAAAATATATAATAAAAAAATCTCACTACGTAAAATTTTTTTATATTTTTTAAATTTTTAAATAAATTTTTTATATACTTATAAAATATATATTAAAAAATTAAAAATTAAAAATTAAAAATCTGCTTTTCTAGTAAGCATTGCCGAAACGGAAGAGACGAGCATAACACTGCCCATCCTCATTCCTGAAAGAAATGATGCCTACCTCACAAATTGGACATCTCATTTCACAAATACCAATACAGATACTCAACAAACAACATTGCACAAAAGGCACCACATGAGTCGGGACCAACAAAACGTACGGGTGAGTTTCAAATGCATGTAAGTAAATTTTATAAAATTAAGTTTTGTAAAAGTAGAGTTGGAATAAAGGTGAAGTTCAGTAAAATTAGAATTTAAAGTGATTAGTGAAACACATAGAATAAAATTTATAATAAAATTTTGGTAGAAGTGAGTTTGGTGTGAAAATAGAAATAAAATTTAAAATAATAATTAAAATACGTGAAATCGCCAAACTCAATATTCGAAGAAAAAAAAAATAAAATTTTGGTATATTTAAAATAAGCCTAATACATGTTCTCCATAAAAATGAGACCACTATTATATTACCAGCGAAAGTTTTCATGGTACCTTTAAGATCAAACAAATTTATGACAATGACCATAGAAGTAACATAAGCGAGCACACTTTAGCTACCAAGATTGAAAGTAGAAACATCAGTCAATTCTATGTTTGACCATGGAAAGTGTTGAGAACCCCATTCAGCAACCAGCGTCTAAACTACGATCTTCATTGAACTCTTAAAGGCCTTGTTGCTGGTTGCACGAAAAAGCACAGTCCAAACGACAACAATGACTAACATCATTCAGTTCTTAAGAAAAAAACCAGGAATGACAGGAAGCTAACACTACATTTCAAGGCTTCCAAGAAACTAAGATTAGCGTTTTAGAGGACAAACCCACTTTAGTACATGGACACATATCTGATTTCCAACAACTCTTACTCTGATAGAAAAACATCACTAATTTCTATCAGAATCCCAAAAGCAGCATAGCTGTGAAATCAAGCCCAAAATTTGACAACCACAAACTATTCATTTAGACCCTATTTTCATAATCTTTGAGAATAATCGAGCAACCAAGTCGAAATTTGACAACAAAAAAGTATCAAGAACGCCGAATGCGAAAATCTTCGGGAAAAAAAACCACATTTTTGAACAATTCACAAACAGGAGAACAAATTTTATTGGGACAATTTGGAGTTGACTTGGAGACCGCTACCGATCATTCGATTGACAGCATTGTTTCCGCTGCCGCCAACACCAACGACTTTGATTCTTGCGGATTCCATTGGAGGAAAAGGGGAGTACGAGCATTGCCATTGAGAAATTTTGTTTCTCCTTCTGCTGCTGCCGGTGTTGAGGGGTTTGTTGAATACGGTTTTGCGCGATCTGGGAGCTGAACGACATGGTCAATTTTTTGCAGCGAAGAGTTGGACAGACGAAGCCATGAATAGTTACGGTTTATAGATAGAGGGAAGTTCTCTCGACGTGTGTGATTTAAGAGTGCAAAACAGAAGCTGCACTCCAAAAGGGTTCAAATCTTTGATCGGATGAGTTTTGTTTCACTGAAGTTGCAATTGTTGCTCAATTTAACAGAAAAAGAAAACTTTCAATCATTTGTTAAGACATCTATATATTACAAAACCAAAATGTTGTAACAAGGGAGAAAAGAATCAGACGAACAACAATTTAATAGCTTTAACTAAATATAGATATCTTGTGCTCCTTCGTGTTGTAACCCTCCTTTATCCACTGATGCTTGTAGCTTCAAGAAAAACAAACAAAGATTTTAGGTATTGTCTGAAAAATGTATCTGACCTATGTAGTTTTGGAAGGGAAAAGAAAAACACATACTGTTTGGGTAGCTGCTGCCAGGAGGGGCGTCGCAGACCTCACAGAAAAAGCAGAGGATCCTCCAACAATTTTTCATGCAATTGTCATAGCACGGTGGTTTGGCTCGCCTCTGCGCATGAGCAATGCTTACCAACAGGAGCAAGCACACCATGAACATTAACAAGCTGCGGGAAAGAACGTTCGCCATCTTTACCCGCAGCTAATTCTTGTATCCTCTGCTTTTTCCCTTCTGCCCCTTTGTTTGATTTTACTTAAATATGTATAGGAAAAAGAAGACGAGAATCTATTTTCAGAATGTAGATCTTATTTTAAGTATGTCTTAAGTTAGCATAATAATTTGTGGATATAGTTAAATTCTGGTAGGTAATATTCATAAGGCCTATTTTAAACTAAACTTTGCCCGGAAATAGGAAAGAAATGCGATCTCAACCTTTTATGTGAAAGACAGGTGAATTGTTTTCACAAACATAAGCGACATAATTACTCTCAATAACTCACTCTTCTTTATCATAAGCGCACAAAAATTAGAATTTAAAAAAATTTATAAACAATATCAAACGACACTTACTATACCTTTTCATAATAATTTATTCTTCAAAACTCACTTTTCAAAAAACTAAAAATATGTTTACTAACACCCCAAATTTTATTTTTTTAAACTCACTTTTAATATAAAAAATATATATAATTTTATAAAAAAAATTTATTAATATTTTTTTAAAAAAATTTAATTTTAAAACTTACTATAAATATAAAATTAATTAAATTTTATTTTTTATAAAATATTTTTAATATTTAATTTTATTTTTAAATTTATTTTTTTTAAAACTCTATTTCATCTACTTTACTCACAAGATAAACATGCCCTAACTTTCATTCAGAAATCACTGCCAAAATAAAATGAACACATAAACGTGTCTTAGTAAGAGGGACACAAGAATGTCTTGGAAGTTTTATTCAATAACAAAGGATATGCATTAGTATATGCTAAGCCTCTCATTCATAAACAAAGAGGGAAAGCCTCTTATAGTTTGATTATTCATTTATTATTGCCTTCATCAAGTTTACTTGCATTCAATAATCCTTCTAAATTTAGGACGTGTTTTAGTTATGTTTTAGTTAGTACAAAACGAGTTCTTCAAAAACTGAGTATATAAAACTAAATAGTGAAATAGAATAAAGATGGGTTTGGAAGAAATTGAAATTAAAAAGATAAATTCGATCTCAAAATTTAGTAAAAGGAAATGACTTGGGTAAAACCGAAACAAACACCTATCGCACTTTAACATGTTTCCAAATTCAAGATGGCATTGAACACAAACATAGACAAGAAGGCCACAGCGAATAGAGAGCCCGGTTGGCTTAGTGCGTGTTTACATACCCCTTAAAATTCATTTTTTTTAAACTCATTTATATTATAAAATTAAAATAAATTATTTTTTAAAAATTTAATTTTAAAACTTACTTATAATATAAAATAATTATAAAATTTTATTTTTATTAAATATTTTTAGTTTTTAATTTTATTTTTGAAATTCACTTTCAAAAAAATAAGTTTATTTTATAGTAAACACGTCTTTAGTATTTTCTTAATATTGTTTTTAATTTTATATTTTTAAATATATATTTTATAAATATTTAAAAATTTTATTAAAAATTTAAAAAAGTTTACGTAATAATATATTTTTTATTATTCTTTTGAAAGTAAAAAAAATAAAATTTATTTTTTTAAAAAATAAAAATATTTTTTATTTAAAAAAATTTTTATTTATAAACACATCTAAACAGAGTGGGGTAGCGGGCGGTATCATGTTCTTTACCTTTTCTACATCACAAAGAAAGCCTTCTATTTTCTACTGTAGAAAGGACATTGGAAGCAGCTTAAGCAAGTGCATCTATTTTCTAAACGACTTATTTATTTTAAAATTTCAAAAATTTAAAAATATTTTATATAGTAAAATGCTTTTATTATTTTTACATAAAAAATAAATTTTATTTTTTAATAAATAAAAATATTTTTTATTTTAAAATAATTTTATTTCAAAAATACCATAACATAACGCCTCCTTAAAGCTAAAAAAAGCACCGCCAAAGTGTGGCCAAAAACTCCGGTAAAAGTAACTAGAGTTGCTTACAAGGCCAGGACTCAGGAGTGGAACATTTAAATGAAAAACTTGGTGATTGGCCTGAACACAACTAATTAATCAAGAGGATTCAATGTTGGATAAAGGAGTTTTTTTGGGAATACTTTTTAAATAAAATAAATTTTTTTAAAAATTAAAAGTATTTTTATTTTTTAAAAAGGTAAGCATCATTTTTTTATTTTCAAAAAAATAATTAAAATATGCAATAAAAAATTTTTATTATATAAAATATTTTATTTTTAATATTTATTAAAATATATATTAAAAAATATGAAATAAAAAATTAATTAATTATTTTTTTGATAGGCTGAACAAAATAGTTCAAAACTGAACCAATCAAATATTACAACAGAAGAACTCATTGCCTACTCCAAATTCCAATGCAAGATTCTCATTAGTAACCAGTATTAATTCATAAAAATTTTACCAGGAATTTCAAAGATGGTATTTATAAATACCAGACCGCTAATAATTGTATTAGCAAAAGAAGGCCTCTATAATTGTATCGCAAATTCAAACCCCTTGCTATGAAAATGAAATTCGCCTATGTTTATATTTTATTTTCCTCATGTATATAATCGTGTACATGTATATGCATATTTAATATACAAGTGTCTACAAAATCTACATTATGATTTTCTCAAAAGTAATCTTTTTATGAAGAACTTAATTTTAGGTCATTATACTAATTTTTTAAAGATAACAAATTATTAGTAGAAAATTATTTTTTTAGAAGGTGTGCGCAGAATATAAGATTGGTGTATGTACTAAGAATATTAAAAATTAGTGTATGTACATACCTTTATTGTCTGCACACAATTATAAGTAAACATTTGTAAGCAAAAATATGTTAATAAAATAAAAAAACAAAGGCTAACATTTATAATAATATTATTAATTTTACATTAAGAAGAGTTTATTGTTATTAATTTTTATATATTTTCATAATTTACATCCATATTATCTATGCACATCTCAACAAAATATTAATCTTGTACTGTTCATCTTCAAAAATAATATAGACACTAAATTTAATCTTAAATTATTGTAGATGAGAAATTCCATTTAGAAGAAAACATAACAATTTTGTGCATACTTATACACAAAGAGTTGTTTCGGATCTGCTTAAAAAGTAGAGCTTTTAAAAATAATTTCTTTTAATAGATTTTCAAAAAAACAAACTTATTTATTTTTAAACAAAATATAATTGACGTACAATTTATTCATATTTTTAAAATTTTATAGAAAGTATTCAAATAAGAAATGATACGCACAACCAAACGACCTTGAGTGTGGACACTTCGCTGCTCGGCAAGGGCTTAAATTTACGAATACCTATTGTGAGAGCTTATTTTATAATGCCATAAGTGGGACTTTGTTTAGAAAATATCCTCGAACATTAATACTATTGGCCCATCAAGCAGCGATCGGATTATTAGCGTAAATAATCCGATTGAAAAGCGAGCTAGTTAAGTGAACTAGCTAGAATTAATAGCTTAGGAGTCTAAATATAATACCCAATTAAAAATAAGATAGCTAATTTAAAAGGTAGATTAGCAATTAGCTATTAACCTTAAATTGAGCTAATTTGGATCATGATATAGTGGCTAATCATTTTACTATAAAAATGTAATTCGACAATATAGAATCCAATAGGATGAAACCAGCTGGCTGGAGAGAAATAGTTAACCTCCAAGTTAAATCAAGTCTGAATAGTAGCATAAAAGCTCGATAGATTCAGTAAAAGATAAGCTACGTGATGCATTAGGTCGAGAGAACATTGTGTTGCGTTTAAAATTATTTATCAAATAGAATTTTTCTAAAATAAAAAATATTTTTTATTTTTTTTATTTCTAAAATAATAATAAAATATATATAGAAAAATTTTATTACGTAAAATTTTTTATATTTTTTACATTTTAAATAAATTTTTAAATACTTATAAAAAATATATTAATAAATATAAAATAAAAAATCTATAAAAAAATAAAAAAATTTGAACCAAACGCTCTAGAATTAATGCACAAATAAAAATAAAATAGCTAGATTAGAAAATTGGATCAACATCACACTTTAGACAGGACCAAATTAATCGTTGACTTGATATGTTTAATAATGACTTGACTTGATATGTTTAATAATGACGTTCATCAAACACATGACTAGATGTTTAATTAAATATATATTTTATGTGAAAAATAGTAACATCTAAATAATTAATTAATCATTTTAGTACGAGGAATAAGCCAACAATTTATGATGAGAACATTCTGTTTGAAATATCAGTAACAATTCATTCTTTAATAGCAAATGAAAATGAAAGAAAAACTAATTATCAAAAAGGCAATCTATTTCGAATAATTAGATTTAAAAATATATAAAAAATACTGATAATAATAAAATTTCAAGCTAATTCTATTCTAAATGAAAACTATAATTGTCAAACCTGATTTGACTATCCGAATCAATTCAAAAAAATATCGATTTAGAGCATAAATTAACATAAATTTATAAATTAATCGAATTTGTAGTCGACACGAATTGACCCGTCTGGATCAACTCGTGACCGACTCTCCGATCGACTCGAACAGAATTTTTTAAAAGAAATTTTTATCTCAATTATTTTTCTCTCCGATCTCTCAATGTCAGATGACCTCACCTGATTTCTGATCTCTCTGACCCATCAACACTTCACTGCCTCACCCGGATAGATCACCGCCACCGCTAGTCTCCGATCTCCATCTCCTTCATCTTCTCTCTAATCTCTATCTCCACCTCTCCACGTTCATCTTCGATCTCTAGCTCCAATTTCTATCTCCAGAATGAGTGGCTCTTTCCTCTGCACATAGAATTGATAAATCTTCATCACCCATCTTAATCCTAAATCGATCGATAGTGGCCTAGATTTTCTTCTAACCTCTAATGATCATATGAGACCGGCGAATTATGTCTCATCTGATTGATCACCTGTACCTACGATTACTGCGATTGAGGTTGACAGGTTGATGAATGTTGAGTTTGAAGACATTAATGCCCACCATATCGTAGTGGATTTTGAAAACATGGCGTCTGCGAAGGCCGCTGGCATCGACTTGAAAAGCGGTGGAAATCATTCGAGCATTGGTTGGTTACGGCGCTAATCAGCTCAACGTGTTCGTCTCCTACTAACCCGAACACCCTGCAGTGCCAATGTTGTCGTACTCTGTCCTCAACCGATTTTTAGATAATGTATGTAGGCTTCTCTAATTTAATTCAAAAAGTACAAAAATCGATTGAGCCTTGGTGGAGTTTCTTCAAACATGAACCAGAGGGATCGACCTGTTTGATTTTCGGTCCAACTTTTTTGACAACTATGCAAAAAGCATGAGAGGAAAAAAGGACTTCACTAACCATGTTGTTTCCTTGCCTAAAATACTCTTTTCTTTTTTTTTTTCTCTTTACATAAACATATACAGTTCCAACTGTTGCCACCACTACAAACCCCAACCAATCTATCTACCTATTTCCTAAAACACAAATTTAAACACAATCAAGTAAGCCACCACCCACTGTACTCCTGCCACCTTCATCATCTAACGCGGTGTAGTTAGTATCTAAACTATGGTGATTTCGCATCACCCTCCTCATCAGAATCACTACCTGATGAACTATCCGAGTCAGAATCTGCAATGAGATTAAATTTGAAAAACAAATTAGAAAGACAAACCGTAAAGGAGTAATGTGCATCGGAAAATTTAGGATGGAATTCCTGGTATACCACTGGAAGATGATGAATCACTCCCACTAGAACTGCTAGAGCTACTTGTATCACCTTCGTTCTTGTCGATCTCGACAGGAGGATAATTCATTGCTGGCAGGTCCTCGCCTATGTCAACATCTTCATCAGCAGGATCCCCTTTTCTGTTCTTACCTGCTGTTGCTGCATCATGCATCTCAGTAGCAAGTGGCAACTGCACAACAAAAATCTGAGTGTGACCACAAATAGCTTCAGCAAAATGCTACCGGTAACTTCAAAAGAGGACAGGCACAATTGTTACCTTGTCAACACCATCGCCGGGAATGTGAAGACGAGCCAGGGGTTGAGCAGCAGTAACTGCCTCCTGCCACATCATCTTGTTGACCGTCTTCTTGTAGTTAGAAACAAATCTGTCAAGTTCCCAAAGGGTCTCATTGTCCATTTGATCAAAATCAAGTTCAATCTGGCCATCCTCTGCCTGCACAACACCATTCCTCCGACGGAGTATCTGCTCCACCTGGTTCATCTTCTCTGAAGGCAGGCTCTGCAGCCCCTCAGCCAGCTTCTCCCTCTCCTCAAAGCTCATTTTCCTCTTGTTTGGATCCCTCGCCTTTGGTTTCGGTAGCTTTGCCAAACTCATTCTGCCAACAGATGCCGGCAGCTTTAACTGCTTAGGCATTGAATGCGCTGGCCCAGATGATTCACTTGGAGCTGGTGGCAGGGTAACTTGTGTTGGCTCCACTTTCGCCTGGGGCCATGGCAAGTTGCGACTAGGTTGATGACGAGAATCGACATGCTGAGCACTCTCACGGGAGGCAATCTCCATCTGTTTCTCATACTTCTGGTTTGCAGGATTAAACAGTCCATCAAAGACATGAAGAAGCTGCCCTGCAAGCTCATGGACCACATGCCCCCGGGGATTATACACAAGAGCATTCTTGAAGGTCAGCCGGACATCCATAGCAAACTCCAAAGGGGTCTGATAAACTGATTTTCTCAATTTCGTCTTCACGGTGCCAAGATCCATTGGCTTCTCGATGATCTGGTGATAATCATGCAGCCCCATGCCCTCAATGTCTACCGGTGCATTGAACCAACCAGCAGCCTTATTCTTCATAAGCTTCGTGAGCATGCCTCCACAGCGCTTCATCATCGCCCATTTCACCTTCTTGGCAGCAGGACTAAGCAGAGGCGTTGAGGCCACCTTCGGCCCTGGGCCCCCAGCACCAGCTGCAGGATTCGGTGATTGATCGGAAGGCCGTACTCCAGGAAAAGAACGAGATTCGATCCGTCCAACTACAACACGCACTTGCTCAAGCTCAGAAACAAGCCGCCGCTTCAGCTCCCGCCTCTCTTTCCGGGAAAATCGAGTGATATCAAACGAAATATACTCACCGTTACTCTTTCCCGCAGAGGAATTCACGGCTGTTGGTCGCCAACTGAAAGAAGAACAATCATCAGAGATCGCCGCACCGGCGTCCATCCCCGCTGCCGCAGGGGTCTCCTCTGAATCAACATCGACATCCCGGACAGGTGCATGATCTCCTCCATAGCTAGGGTTAGGGTAAGAATTGGGAACAAGAGATCCAAGCTTGGAGAGATTCTTGAGGTTGCTGGGGTTAGAATTGGGACGTTTTCTCATGTAAACGTCCCGGTCTCCCCACTGGTGTTCATTCCTCGACGCCAGCACCGCTGACGCCATCCACCTCGCCTCAATCAACAGTCAAATTTGATCCGATCACCATCGAATTGTCCAAAATTTTCCGGAATCTAACGTAATTCGCCGGAAGACGCCGCCGCGCAAGGCGGAGCGAAGACAAATCACGGTAGAAAGAACAAATCGAATCGAAGAGAAAAATTGAGGAACGAAGGCCTCGAGCGAGGAAGAGAAGACGAAGATAGGGTGAATATATAGCCCGCGAGATCTACGAGTGTACAGCACGGGGAGATTATCCTCCGTCCGATATTGTTTAGCAGGCGATCGGAAGGCTGATAATTCACGCGGGTGTGACCGCGGAATCCATCGTCTCTACCTGTCACCAACGGTTGAGATTTCGGATCAAAAACGTGTCGGTTACCCATTAGCTTTCCTTACTCTTCAGTTGATTTGGGTTTCGAGTGAATTTGGGGCGCATGACTCGTGCATTTGCCATTCCCTTGCCCCGCAGGAGAACCTTAAAAGAAAACATTGTCATAAGAGATGGCATTCCCCTTCTGCTTCCGCATCAACCACGTCGTTGTAACATTATAAGATGGTTAAAGGAGAAGGTATAACTTACGCATCGGATAGCTGGCGGGAGAAGGCGCGAAAATATCTTCGGAGAATTTTAACTGACACGAGAAAAGTGACTAGTAAAGGGACCCGTCTTCTGAGTCCGAGTCTGACTTCCATGTTAGCACGGACGAGTGAGTACGAATACTGGTCTACATTTTGGTCCTCATGTAAAGATTGCAACTTCTTTTTCCCGCTAAATTACCTAGAAAGAAGAAGCCAGATCAGCCAAGAAACGTCACCGCCCCTTGGTGAGATTACCGCTGTACACAACAACGTGAAAATGCAAGAACGAGGTGAGTGAAGAATTTTTCGGATGCTAGTAAACTCACCGTTATGATATCATCACCTACTTCAACCTTTACTGTTTTGCCCTCGACGAAGGTTCGAATCAAATGGGAACCCCGTGAGCCCCAACTATTCAGGACGGGTGCAGCTACACGTACCGTGAGAGCGCCTTATCGACCGTTCAGAGCCTGGATCAGGTTTTGGATCGAAAAAACCTTTACCTCAAAGTCAATAAAAGGAGATAGTTACCTATAATTCAACAACGAAGTATTTTTTTCAAAATTCTAGTTTTAATTCAATTTCAATAAAAAAAGAAATTTTAGAAAACGTTCAAGATGCTTATAATAAGAAATTTTTTTAAATAAAAAATATTATAAAAATTCCTCAAAAGATCAGCTTAATTTTTTTTAAACTAAATAATAATAATAACAATAATAACACTAAAAATTTACCATATATTTTATGTAATCAAAATTTTTATAAAATATTTAAAATTTTATTATAAAAGAAATATTTTTTTAAATGAAAAGCACTTCATGTAAAAACTAAACATAAAAATTTGACACACTTTCGGCAATTATTTTTCAAATAATTCATTTTTTAAAACTCATATTTTAGAACTCCATTCTTAGGCAAAGTAAACATGCCTAGAAGTGTACGAAAATGTGAAAGAGAAAACATGATAACTTCAGCACAGATAATTATTGATAAAATAAATAAAAAACTTAGTATACTGCAGAATTTGAAGATATTGGAATTGTGAATGATATGAAGGATTTAACCATAAAATAACTAATGAGTGCTAACTGATTATCTCTATCGTTGTTGCCTGAATGAAGTTCGAAGAGAACACGACTCCAACATGGAACCATGAAATAATTTCAACTTAAAGAGAAAAAAGCCATGAATGCAAGTTATTTGAATGTTTCTTACAAAATAGCATCGGAAGCGGTGATCCACCAAAACATCATACCTAGGGAACACCTTAATGACTTAAAGTAATTATAAACTAAAACTTTTACTATATAGTACCTAAAAAAATGTTTTAAAATATTTAAAAAACGAATTTTATTTTTAATTAAAAATAAATTTTATGATGTAAAATTTTTTTATATTTTTCAAAATTTTAAATAAATTCAATAAAACAGTTAGAAAATTTTATTAAAAATATAAAATAAAAAAAACTTTTACTCTCAAACGCTCCGCCAAACATCTTAATAGAAATACGTGAACAAACTCTGATTTATACATCTAGGATGCTAGAAGCAACATGTTAATGTATCAAAGAACAACATTTATCAATAAACAGAGACAGAAATAACAGCCCCAAAGATCTGTTTCTAAGATGACAAGCATAGGAAGCAACAAATCAGCATGCAACCAGAATGACAACTCTTATCAAACAGTCTATGGATGATTTGATCATCTAATAACAGAAGTCACTTTCATGGAGAACTTCCCTTGACAGCTTATAAGATTAAAAAAATAGAACGTGAAGATGCAAATACTTCTATAAGATATTCCAAATAATACCGTAAATAGGATCCGCTGAACACACAATGAACAAATATGTTTAGCTGCCAATTGAAATTGGTCATCTGACTAAATCAACCCACGTTTATGAAAGCTGCAACCGCATTATTAAATTATGATATTTCATTATCTTCAATTTTGGATTCTTGAGTATGTTAATAAGAACCTACTTAAACTGGATTCACTAACGATGAAAGAAAGGATTAGCACTAGAAATCTACTACATTGTGGTATATTCTCAATTCATCATGATTAGGATGGACGTCAAGCAAAGAACGATGCAAGCAACAACCCTATCAAGGACATTTGATACATGATAGGCACATAACTTTTTAGTAAAAACTAGGGTAGAGGCAACTTACAATTCAACAAGATGTGCATAAATGCCATCTTCAAATTTTATTTTCATAACAATGTAATGTTGGACAGATAGCCATGTCTTCTTGTGGGTGATCAGAAAAAGCATCTGCAGATTCATAAGCAACAAAGATTAGCACAACAACAAGAAATAAGAATTTAAAATCTTTTATATGACTAACTTATATCTACATGGACACTCCACTCGATTTGCGCTAGTAAAAGATATCTAGCACCCTATTGGGAACTACCGCAATCCAGAAGGATATAGCATTTTTATATATTGCCTCATCCTCAAAAAAGCATAAAGGAATGACCAGAATTGGAATGCCATGCCACATGGCATCTCCCCGGAACCAAAGGACCTTCAAAATGCCACTTGTATGAACATAAAAAGACATAGATTTCAGTATGTCCAACATAGAGAATTTGACAATCTACGATCAAGCTACAAGACTTTCACCAGTTCCTATGTGGGCAATGGAGTTAGTGAAAATAATAATCTCAGCATGCTAATCACATCCAATAAATTGGTATATGGAGATAAAACATTTCTTCTCTCTTCTGGGAATAGGTTTTAGTGGAGAGCTATAATCTTACGGTGTTGCAACACTACAGTTCATACTTCCCTTAAGGACTTCTTGTGTTGCATTAAAATTCTCACCTAGCTCACCACTCTTCCCTTCATCATGCATCTTTGCGAAATTAATATAAAGCTCTGACAAACAACACCATTTCTGAAATTGGTCTAGGTAATTGCTGCAGAAAGCCATTGACATGAAAACAAACAATTCCAACTTTTAAGTAAAAATGCAGGCCAGGCATCAACCAAAGGGGAAATGTACCATGAAACACACACAGTTACCTAGCCCGAATTCTCCCTGAAGGCTTCCAGAACAGAAATCTACTGGAGTAGGTAGAATTCCTGACAATGCCTTCCAGAAAAAGAAAGATAATAGTGCAATGTCACAGGGAAAAAACATATTAAATTCCGCCAAAATATGTAGTATCTTTAGAACTTTTAAAACAAAATATTAGAACAGAAATAAGATGTCCTAGCTATCATTTCATTATGTGTATCATGAAACTAATACCACCAGAATATACAGAGCAACGAACTTTGTGTACATTTACAGTGAAAACAGGATAACAATCGTAGCCCATAAATTGGAAAATCGAGCTATAGATCAACTCTGCCTGCTAAGAAAGTTATGAAAATGGCATTATGACAGCTTTGTTGATGTCTTCACAGCAATCAGAAGTAAGTTGTTGATTACTTCTTACATACATCACCGAGCTTCTAGGCAAACTTTTGCTTTCACTAAATTCAAAATTATCAATACCAGAAGCCTACAATATATAAGGAAAAAGCTCTTATGTCTCTGCTGCACAAAATGCAGTTACATGCATAAGTTCCATGTTGTTAATGATACATAACAGAGTAAGCCAATAGAAACATATTGATACTGCAATAAATACAGATTTAAATTCTGAAAATTGCCTACATTTTCTCCACATTACGATGAAATAATTCTTATATTAATTTACTGCCTATACAACTCATCATCCTATGTGATGCCATTCAAATCCCCAAACAGAGTTACAGCATCCTATGTAATGGCTATAGAACTCGGCATATACAGAAAAAAATCAGAATTGCTTCTTTACTACATCTGAAACATAAATGACCAACATGTGCACGCACAAGTGAAACAAAGTTTACCCAAAATTGACATTTGAGAAAATAACATCTGATAAAACTAGGAAACTTGAAAAAGACATGCACATACCCATTTCATTCACCAAAAAAGTAACAGATATATCACAGAAAGCACACAGTTCGTTGCATAAAAATGAACCAAACAATAATTGAATCTTATAATCAAAGATCTATGAAGAAAAGAAGAAAGTCAGAAATCAGAATTGTTACAGCTTATTGGATAGCCATCATCCAAAGAACAACAATTGGACCATAGTAACTATTGCTTACTATAGCACAAACAGCATACCAGAATAATAAATTTGAAAAAAGGAAGATAAATTAATTGACAGAACTCTAATGAAACCAAAAATTGTAATCATGGAACTGGTTGCTTTCCTAAAGAACCAGAAATCTAATGATTGCCATAAAAAGCAAAAATATTACAAGAATAAATAAAGAATTTATAGAAACAGAACAGGGATCGATTCGATTGACAGATGAACGCTCTAAATCAAGATCGGAATTGGGAGAATTTGATGAACCAGTTGTGTGATTTCGGCCAGTCTGGTCCCTTTTTTTCCCTCCGGTTTAGAAAAGGAAAATTTAAAGAAGAAAGATAACTTGCTAGGGAGGACAGAGATGGTTGAGCTACGCTATCGATACAAAGCACAGCTGTTTCATGGGCTACGCTTTACATGGGGGCCTACCTGTTACCAAACAAAGGATAACTTGCTAGGAATATGTGAAACCCCACACGGCATCAGAGACTAGTATAAACGTTAAGTGCGTGTTGTAAACACAGTTGGCAGATTCGGACCGATCCGTCCGCCGGTTCGGATTTGTAAAAAGATCGTTTATACAATCGATCTGTTTCGACCCGTTCGATCTGTTTCAATCCGATCGACTCGTCCGTCCAGGTCAAACCGAATTAAATTTTTAAAAAAAAATTAATTTAAAAATTTTTTAAAAATTTTAAATTTATGATATATTTAATACAAAAATAATTATTAAATAACTCTATGTTAAAAAATGATATGTAGTTTAATTTTGTATTTGGATGTGATAATATAAAAATATAATTGCTTATGTTTTATTTGTAAATATCAATTATTAGTGATTTTTAAATTTTTATATTGTAAAATATTTAGAATCAAATATGTATACCTAAAAAAATTTGTTATATCTCTTTTATGATCTTTCTATTTTATAATTTTATTTTTTTCTAATCTCCTAATTTATTTAAATATTTCTTATTATAAATTTTAGTTGTTATTGTTATTGGTGGTGGCAATACTTCAATTTTCGCTGTGATTATTATTGCTGTTGTTGTTGATAATAATACTATAATAAAAATATTTTAATTTTTTGCTATGATTATTATTGCTATTATTATTGGTAGTATCATTGTCAATAGATTTCTTACTGTAATTATTGTATTATTAATTAAAAATGCTTTAATATTATTGATCCGACGGTTTGATCCAAGAACCGTGATCCGAATAATTTTCTGATTCGATGTCCGGTCCGGTTCTTATAATTATTGTTTTAAATGCCCGTAATTGAGTTTTGTGAAAGTGAAAAGTAAGAAATAGAGTTTCTTGAAAAATGAAGTGAAAGTAGAGTTCAGTATTTATGTTTCAATAGGTTTTGGAAATGTGTTGAAAATTAAAAAATATAATTGTATTGAGAAGTGTGTAAATAAGAAAGTTGGAATTGGAGTTCCGCATGTGGAAGTGGAGTTCTGAATTCTTTGTGTAATTGAAACATAAAAACTGTTCGGAACTCAAAATCTAGCGGGAGAAAGTAGAGTTACTGGCATTTGAAACACGCCCTAATAACATCAATTCGTCGTTTAGAGAGAGAGAACTTCGTTTCACAGTACATGCCGGGATGTTACAATAAATTTGGGTCGATAATATATGACCCATGAATTCGATTTAAAATCGATGCGAATAAATTAGATTCGAATTTGATTTTATATGAATTTAGATCTATTTCGAATCGATCTAAAATTGATCCAAAAAATTTAAACAAATTCGAAACAGGCTCGAATTGATCCGATACTGATCTATTTAATTATTTGTATAATATATATTATTTAATAATTAAAAAATATTTAGAATATAATATCAATTTTAAATTTAATTTATGTGTATATATTTTTTAGTTTATTCGATTTTAAATAATTTGTTACTTAATTTATAAATTTTATAAAAATTATATTTTTAAAAATATATCATAATTAATAAATTTGATATTATTATTAAAAATTAGTGTATATAATTCTCATTTTAATAATTTTACTTATTAAGTGGATTGATCCAAATTTGATTCGATTATTAAATAAATTAGATTAGAATTGATAATTTTGACTAATATAAATATATGGATCGGATTACGATTGAACGATTTTGATATGGTTACTATATTGGTTGATCCGAAACCGATCTGATAATCTATTTTGCCACCCCTACAACAAATTCACTACAACATGAAGGTGCATCATTTACACAAATTTGAACTGCATATTGCATAGGAGCATACAAGTCTAATTTGAATTGGACTTGAGCTCGAGCTAAGAAGACAACCTACTAGCTCGGCCCAATACGCCAACCCAACTGGGCTCATTCTAGCTACAAGAATAAGGGGGCGTTTGGGATTGCTTATGAAATGGAGCTTTTGTGAAATGAAGGGTATTTTTGTTCATTTTGAAAAACGAGCTCTATTTTTGTTACTTCAAAAAAATAATAAAAATATGCAATAAAAAGATCTCATTTTGTAGAATTTTTCTACACTTTCTAAATTTTTAAATAAATTTTTTATATATTTATAAAATATGCATTGAAAAATGTGAAATGAAAAATTGAAAAATTTTGTTGGAAAAAAGCTGAACCAAACAGCCCCTAAGTAGCAATGCTACGGAGGAAGAGCTCGTGAGCAAGACATTGGCGCAATTAGGCTACCGCAAATACAAATCGATATAATTTAAGTTATATTGGATCGATTTGAGTTAATAGATTAAAGATAGTTGGAGCAATTGAAGATTGGATAAGTTGGGATGGTGATTAGAGGTTACTCCGCAGCCGGTGCGCTGAATGGGTGTGGCGATTTGGAGATGACTGCAGAGATGATCGAGTATTACGAAAGAGTCAAGCATATCTCACAGTTGCAAGGACGTTGGTGGTAGTGTGAGAGCTAGCAAAAGAGCGAGGATGGTGTGGGTGCAGGAGTGCGCACAATATCAGCTCACGCATGGCGGAGGAAAGAGCATACACATGGTGCAAGAGTGAGTCATGGGAGATGAAGAGAATCACATGATAGATAGAAAGAAACACGCGGAGAAGAGCTGCACAAAGTGCATGGTGCAATAAGCATACGCTAGCTATTTAGCTCTATATAATAGAGCTAAATAAGGTTAATTTAATACACATAGTAATGGAAGAAGTTGGTGTGTAGTAGCAAGTTGCAGCCGTGAGAGCAACGGTGCAGTAGCTGCACAATAGCTATAGTTAATTGTAATGGTGATGCAGCACGACCGTAAAAGGTTGATATGTGTGAGAGGTAGAGTGTTACGTGTGTAATATATCTGCTATGTGTATACTTGTGAGATTTTTCTATTACTTGTAATCGAGTTTGTTTATCTTCGATAAAAGAGTGTTTAATGTTTCTCATATGGAAGTGAATGGCGTAACTCATTATTTGTAGTAGATTCTTATTCGTATTATTCATAAGTTTTTTCTTTTAGTAAGAGTTTTTCACATTAATTGCTATACTTGATATTGCTTATTGATTGTATACATTTATCATAAAATTCTCGGTATTTCTACTGTACTTAACAAGGGGCTCTTGTATTGGGATTAATTCTAATTCTCCCATTCATAAAAGAAAACACTTGGGTTAACTCAAACACTACAGATTATGTCTTATATACCCAGCCCCGAGGAACTCATAAGTGCCACATATCCAAGCACCTATCATCTCCAAGACAAAATTTGGCATTCCTCTCAAATATAAATCCAAAGCATTTTTTCAATTAGCAAATCTGAAAACATCATCTAAGGGAACTTATTCAAACTGATTGCTATTATTACAAATCCTAATTTAGATCCCACAAAGCTATGACAACTCTTTATATAGAACTCTTCTTTTGACTACACTATCTTTGAAGAGCGCGTTTGGAGCAGTGTTTCAAAAGCTGCGTTTCAATTTTTCCTCATTTCACATTTTCAATACATATTTTATAAGTATATAAAAAATTTATTTAAAAATTTAGAAAGTATAAAAAAATTCTACGGAGTGAGATTTTTTATTGCATATTTTTATTATTTTTTTGGAAGTAAAAAAAATAGAACTTATTTTTTAAAAAAAATAAAAATACTTTCTATCTTAAAAAAACTTTATTTTATAAGCACTCTCAAACACCTCCTAAATCAGCAATGAGTGCGTCTGTTAGCACCCCACTAAGGAACATTGTTGCATGTAAGAAGAAATTCAAACTCTCCAAAATTAACTTTTGCTTGATGTTCTGGATTTGACTTTTGTATTTGGATTTGTGTCACCTACCAACTTATATAGGTGAAATCAATCAATGAAACATAAGTCTTTTTCTTCTCTATTGATGTGTAACATTTGTATCATGAGTCAGGCCTTTGGACCAATTCTCCGCCTTCTATGGGAGAGAAGGGTTTATATAACTATGACCAACATCTAAATCTTCGGGTTGATCATTTGATTCTCACATTCATCCTAATAGAATTCATCATCTGCAACACTTCTTTTCTTATATAATAATGTATTGGTGTTGTATCAAATACATCATACCTTTGATACTTATATTGACATGTTTGGCAATATCACAAAATTGAGCCTTTCACACGTCAAATACGCGTTCAAATGATATTTTAACATGAAGAATTCGTACATTGTTGCCGCAATTAAGGTGCAGTGGTACGTCGAAAATTATTTAGATGATATCTTATATCTCAACCTCTATAAAAATCTATGTAGAGAATATTTGGAAGTGCTTGAAATAAAAACTTTTTAAAAAAAAAGCTTATTTTGGAGCTTTTCCAAAAGTGGGTTTAATTTTTTTCCTAACAAAATAATAAAAATTCATCGATACTTACCATTTAAAGAATTTATTTAAAATACTGTAGAAATTTTGTTAGTAACAAGAAGTTAAAGTGAAGTTTTCATAAGTAGTGATAAGCACTTTCAAAAACACCTTAGTCTTTCATATTCCTATTTCTTATCCACCAAATAATAGTTATTTTTTAAAGATGAGGAAAGTTCAATTGGGGCCTAATTAATACTTATTGAATATCTGTGAGTCGTCGATAAATCCTTCACATCCGGCCCATGCAAATGTAAAACACATATTAAACTCGCATACTATAATAATATTCTGTCTAGGGTAGACTTACATCCAATATATGATATTGTCTCTGCTAGCAATAGTTTGTTTTAATATGTGTATTATCAATAGTTCCAATTCAGTCCTACAACTAGGAAATTTTCGATATCAGAATAATAAGTTCCATTTAATTGAATATATAGTATTAATGTTGTTTGAAAGTTGATCACATACTTCAAACCATGTAATATATCTTTTATTCTATGGTTTAGTGAATCCATTATCTTCACTGTAAGTAGGATGTGGCTTTACAATACTATAGTTAATCTTTAACAGACACCAACTCTTCAATAAAATATCTATGGATCATTTTGTCTGAGTGATTAAACATGTCCTGACATAATCTGTTCTAAACGCTTGACGACAAGTTAAAAATATTACAACTTCCTCATGGACTGACATTTCTCGTGTCAATACTAATTAATCTATATTTGTATGTCGGATCGTCATTTGATCCTTAAAAACGGATATCTTCATTCTAAAATTTTGATAAAATCTAGTATCGTCTTCTTATAGTATCTTCGACATAAATAAATAACTGATGCATATAAATATATGGCATGGATTTTTGAGTAGAACCTTGTCATAATACATGCCATATATTATACGCACCGGTAAGCTATTCATGTCTGAGAAACATGGATGCCCGGCAAAACAAGACGCTGTGAGGTGCAGACTGTGCCCTGTAGCGCCTGATGGTTCTTGGGCCATTGTGGGTACCCAGCGATGTGTCCCAATGTCCTGAGTTGGCGCATGGTTTCCGGCTTCATTGTTTCTCGAGAAATTGTCTCGGTTTCTGCTTGAGGTAAAATGCCAAAGATTTAACTGTGATCAAATAGGCCCCAAGTATTTTTGGGCAATACCCGGGTCATCCAGCAAATTAAGCATTCCCTTGTTGCTCAAGGTACTTCTGAGCAGTACCCAGGATACGCTTGATGGTCCAAGGTGCAGATTAAGCATTCCCTTGTTCCATGCCAAAGGTTGCTTTCTTGTTAAGGCAGAAGACAGGAGTGCCTAAATAGGATGTATATTAATTTCAAATTAGCTCACAAAATTCTTACCATATAGGTTAGGAGCTTACTAGTGTTGACTTTGCTGATGGCGTTCGGCAGCAAGGGAGAGCAGCAACGGCGTTGGTGGAATTATATAAGAAAAGTGAGGATACCCTGAGTCGTTGCATTACACACCTCGCCATACGATGGCATTACACACCTTGCCATACGATGTGCATAAATTGCCAATGCCGTTTGCAGTGGTATGAAGAGCGTGGCGTACCACAAGAGCTTTTCCATGGTTTGCACACACGAATTATGTTTCGTCCCCGACATCGTGAGATAGCTCTTCGTGTTCAATATTCTCAACATCTTCCTTCTTCAAAAAAGAGATAATAGCTCTGTTTAAACACCCATATGACATGTGCCAATATCCTTAACATTTGCAAAATTTCCCCAAGTCACAGGTGATAGTTGGGCGTATTGCGGCAGTGTTGCCATTATTAAATCTTCGATTTTGGTTAGACGAAGATGCTTGTGATTCATCAACTCTGCTCGAGGGAAGCTTTGAATATATAGATTACCATTCTTATGAAACTTTCTTCTGTTGAAGTTGCTTTCCAACATTGAACGCCAACTTGTTAACATCAGCAAAAGTGAATAGCATGGACGGAGTTCAACTTCTTCAGCAATCTTAGGTTTCAAGCTGATATGCTATATCAAAGAAATTGTGATTATAGGAGAAAGTAGATGCAGAGACGATAAAGCTGAAATAAACTTGCAATGAAAAGATTAGAATTGAAAAAAATAATTTGTTCTTCATACTCTTCTGGAGGAGCCTGCGCTCATTTATACTACATCCGCTATTAGAGTCCTTAAAGGGATTCTAACACTTATTGCGATAAGAAGTTGAACTCATATGGAGTTCCTACACTACACTCTTTGTTGGAATTAAATCAAATTCTACTATTTGGACTTGATGGATAACAGTAACCCTAAAAACTCTCTGTTGTCACTTCACTTGCAATCAATACAAGTGCTGCATCCCTTCTTGGACTTTCTTTGGTGACGTTGTGGTCTAGCAACTTGGACTTCAGTCTCAGGTACATCACAAGCCACCAAAAACTCTTGCAATGTTTTGTACCTAAAGCTCTACAGATAAATCTCCTTGTCGAAGACTCTGTAGTACCGAGGAAGAAATTTTTTAGTTAATCTTTATCTTCTCCTAAGTCTAGATCTTGCTTTGGCCTACTTATTCTCGCCAATGCTTGAGATTCTTCCAGCAATGAGAATTTTGGTTGCCACATTCTTTACCGTGTGTTCTTCATCAACATAATGGAGACCAGAAACTTTCTCGACCGTATGAATCCAGTCAACAAAATTATCAGGATCTCAACGATCATCGAAGTCGGAAATCTTGAATTTCAATCCAAGATTCTGATTTTGATCTCCTTTGACTTCGGAGTTGATTTATTTCTTATCGCATTCTATCGATTTCGACGCGTTGCCTAGCCGTTTCAGCTTGCACTTGTTCCAGTTGACGCCAGATGTCATCAACCATGAAATCTCGAAGATTTCAGTGACGTTGATTGTTGTGGTTGTTACGCGGCGGAATGGCGAAGTAGTCTTTGATACCGAATAAGAATTAAGTTGATATTATCTCCGGGCAGAACAACACCATCATGGAGCCACCCAAGGGTACAGTACATCTTGCAGGATGTTGTCCTTCTCAACGTTGATGATAGTCCACGCTTGTCACCGTTCTAGCACAGACAAACATCTTGCTGATTAAGCAGGAAAACACGAAGGTGTACTCGGGATCAGATAACAGATCCGGCAATGACAGGCAGACCTGGTAACTCCAACTGTTCCTGAAACTGCAGCTGTTGCCTTCTTGGTTCATCGAACCTGTTTAGTTCTAGGGTATCTCAATCTAACATGAAATTCTCTCTCCATTGCTGCTCAGAAATCCAGAGTTATCGAGAAACGCCGGCAGTTCAATCAGTGCACCAGAGAAAGGGTTGAGTAGGTGCAGCGGAATCGATGCCGATGAAGCAAGCCAGCCTTGTGAAGAACTAAGCAGTGCCATTAGTTGAAAGACGCTAGCTAGGCAATAGAGAAGGACGCTCTTCGTCCTATATCGGTGATGTGTTTGGGGCTTCCCTCAATGACTTGACTTGCGGAAGTGGACTACGTCGGTGAAGTCGGTGATGCGCTTTTGTGCTGCTCCGACTAATTCAGTAGGAACATCAGACCAATCTGCCACGGCCGATTTCAGAAGATAATGGAGTAACATCAATCACTTGGGCAAACTAAAATTTAAATGAAGCGGAGCGCAAAACTAGTCTTGGAAGCTAAGACGAATCTGCTTGATTAAAGTTAAAATTCAAATGAGCAAACTACCCTTACATAACTTCAATTTCTTTCCAAGTATCTCTTTTTTCCTTGTCAATATTCCAATAACAATGTTCTTCAAAATAAATTTTAAAGAAAAAAAAGACTTCGATTTGTAATCCGTCAAATTTTAAAAATTACACTTGTACTGAAAACGTTATTATAAATCACAAACAATAGCAAAGATAAACTACCTCAATCCCCCAGAGAGCGTTTCTTCTGAAGTTATAAAAACTTCTGCAAAAACCTTTTCTATTACTGCGAACGATTTGTGTAACTAAACCTTATCGTTGCACAGAGGCAGTTCAGCAAGTTTAACAAAGAGATAATAACTTAGCTACTTGCGCACCCAACATATTAAACAAAAAAGAAGCTTGTATTCGACTTTGAAGCATGCTATGTTACGCATCATATCAATGCTCTTCCAGATGATTCAAAGCCTGCAGTAGTAGACACTCTGCTCAATAAACACACCCCTATGAGATGGCCTTATTTACTGTACACAGACCCAGGGGCGCTATTAACTGGAAGAAACAAGTGCTGGAATCAATCATCCAGCCAGCCAGATGAGCCCTGATCAGGGAATTGACTTTGTGATCCTAGCACGAAGCCCTTAGAATCGAAATGAACGTCCCTCTGCACAGGAGAAGGTATACCATGCACAGCATTGTTCATTCCTGGCACAGACCCTCTAGAGCCAAAATCTCCAGCTCGTGAAAAGTTTGTCTCATCTAGTCTGGGTGCATATCTCTGTGCCGCTGAAGGTCCAGTGGCGGGACCTGAAAGTCTATAAGATGCTGAAGAATGAACATTCCGAAGGGCATGGGGTAGGTCTAAACCCTCCAACAAAAACCCGTTCCCCTGTACGCAGTCATCCTTACCCTGCAAGCCATATGTCCCTGGCTGCACACCATATCCACCATAATCATTTGCATAGAGTCTGGTATATGGATCACCAATACTTTCTCTGCTGTAACCAGAAAACTGTACATCTAAGTTTTGCCTATTATCCTGCCAGGCTAAGTTGCTACAAGGTTGACTTAGTGCACCGCCGTTAGGGCAGTACCTCCTTGCTATCTCATCAATATTGTCATGCACAAGTGTATTCCTGGCAGCATCTTGAAATGCTGGAGTACATTCTGACACATGATTAGCTGTTCTTTCTGAAGGCATCTCCAATGGTTTTGATTGGCGGTGATCTTTATTTTGATTGCCCAACTCTGCTTTCCGAGGGGGAGATACGTCCATGTCTGAAATTTCCATATCTGATGAATCATGTACCTTACTTGCCCAAGGAGATTCTTTTTGCTTCTTTATTTTTTTAATATTTTGTAAGCCACCTTTGCCATTCTCTCCAGACCTTGTATGGAAGAGACCAGTTGAGTCCTTGTCAGTCTCTCTCATTCTCTCAATCTCTTCTTGTGATTTTTTGTTATTCCAATGCTCTAAACTTTTGCTTCTTTCTCTACCACCTTCCTCTTGTAAAAGTGCACAGGAAGATACTGCATCCACTAGCATATCTTCATGCGTTCCGTGGATTAAATAACTACATTCACTGGGTATGTGGCTGTACTTCATTGCTATGCTTTTATTCTTTGCACTCCAGTCAGATCGGCTCCACAAGTAGAGGACCGGAGGTTTGACATTCCATTGCTCCATTTGCTTGTCATTCACATCAACAGACCCAGGCAAGTAGAAGGACTGGATTACAAAGTTTCTGTCAGTTGAATGGAAGTATGCAACACAACAAGAAGCTACAAGTTCCTGCTTACCTTTCCAGAAAGGAAATGCCTGTCCTCCCAAATCAAATCATAGGCAGGACTTTTCCTATCCAATCTGCTTGTTGAAGAAACATAAAATTCAAGTATTTATGTAGTGTCTACAATCTAGTAAACAGCTTATAAGCCAGAAAACACTGAGAAATACAAAAGGGAGTGCTATACCTTTCTGTCTCCTGGGGAACAATAAGTATAAGAAGCTTTGGCCTAAATGTTAAAGCCTTGTCAATAAACTTGTTCGCAAGAGCTGCTTTAACGCCGAAAGGAGGATTGAGACCCATGATCTGCATGTAAAGCAATAACAAGCCCATTGAGCATTAAGGCCGTAACGGTACTGCAATATGAATCAAACACTGTAAGATGCCTAGAGCTCATACCAGCTGTGAACCAGTAGGTAGTTCCCTTGGCTGCACTTTCATCCAATCTCTCCTCTCAAAGTTGAAAGTATTCTGCATATTGCACAATCATCATTCAGATTATGCAGCTAGTATTAAAACGTATTATTCATACAAATTGCAAATACATCATTATTAATTGGATCCAATAAAAAGAAAGGTTTTAACAAAAAATGGTTATAAAGGATATTAATATTTGTAAAAGATGCCAGAATGCTAAAAAGTCCTCAGCCAAGAAATTGAAATACCATAAAATTAACATTTGAATATTAGTCTAAATGAACGAAGTTAAGGCATCGTACTGAGATCAGAACACAACATGAATCACGCCCAGAATCCATGTATTTACTGACCTCATCGAGAAACAATACATGGATTAAGTTGCACCGAGTTGTTGCTGTCATAGAGAGTAATCGTAATAAGAGTTCATGTGCATGCATCTAGGCCATAACATAATGCATGATAGAGGAGCTTGCCAAGAAATTAAATTGTTTTTTTTAAAGGATAGACTATAAAACCTGTCATTATATGTCCAGATGTCAAAGTTAAGGGCATCAAAAGATTCTAAATAAGAGTTAGAAATACGAGGTATACTAAAGCACGTATGGTAAACAACAACACCTAGTAAATGATATGAAAAGGAAAATAAATAAATAAATAAAGAGATAAATTACAAATCTAAGTGTCTCCATGAAATTCTCCACGCAACTCTACTCTTTGAATACAACACTTCATCTCCAAGACACATAGTAGGATAGTGTATCCAAAACCCATAGGATGTGTATATAAGAATGTTGAGATTGATGGATGTATTTGTTAGGTGAACAGTAGCACTATTTTATAAAAAACGCAGCAATTACAGTAACCAGAACACTAAGGAGTGATTGTGGAACCATGAGAATGCCACATAAGACATACCAGCTAGATGGTGGGCACCATGAAGTGGAAACCTTCTAAACATTGTACAGTGGATGTCTAGAAAGTAGCCAGCCAAATATCCAAATATCCACATCATTGAGCATTGCAAAGACAAGAATGTCTTGTGAATGAATAGAGACACAAGAAGAGAAAGGTCTAATGCATTCAAAAACTCAGAGGGCATGCATACATTTCAAAACCTAGGGGCAATGTGGTGCTCATCATAGACTAAGTAAAACCAGTGCCAAAACAGGGGCACAAACATCAAAGAGAGACTCAGCTTTAGTTCTACCATATATGACACCTAAACGGAAATTCTTGCAGTCATAAATACATAAAATAATTGAGTATCAAATGGAGTGAAACTGGGATGGGATACGTAGCAACAAAAATTGAAGAACTTTCGGTACAACCAATAGCACCTGAATGCATTTATTCTGAATGCAAGCTACCGTATCAAAGCAACATGCCTAGGTATCATCTTGCAAAAGAATGAACAACTAAAATATACAATTTACATCTTCAGGAAATGCATACTACAGAATCAATCATCTTTGACAAGGAGCTAAGAATACCTTTGGTCGTATAACATCATAATTTTTAAATAAGCACTTCTTTCCAAGAGCATCAAGCTTTGCTTTCATGACTTGGCTGAAGTCATTGGCACCGCAACAAAAATCAACGATCTGCAGCAACGTATAAAAAGGCAACTTTGTGAGAGATTCAAAGATTTGATAATGAGTTACAACCTAAGCCCGCTTAATAAGTGGGCATTAAACATCAAAGACTTAATAATTATACTTGTGACAAAAATGCATCTTTCATTACCAAACAATCATCACTATAAAAACTAGTCTAATTTATATCTTATTAATAGCAGCTAACAAGCTTCTGCATGGGTTTGCAATTTGCCATGCTACCATTCAGGACATTTAAGTACATCATAAAGGAGGGATTGAATTCCTTACCATATCACCATTATGAACATACCACTTGAGCTTATCTGCAATCTGCATTGCAAATATAATACATAAATGATGTCAAAAACATAACAACCTCAAACGTTAATTTTCTAGACTGAGAAAGAATCTACCCAAAACCTATCTTGAAGATATGCCTGTGAGGGTAACTTCTATGAGGCACTTCATATTTCAATATCTATTGGCAGTTTTTCATAAAAATGACTACATTTCTGTAAATCTTTACTATAAACAGAAACTTCCTAGGTTGTACCATAAGAGAGTTGTATGCACTCAGACATGAGTACGTGACACTCATGCAGCAAGTTCTTTTGACAATTGATCAGCATGTCTGCAAAGGGACACTTCCATAACAATTTACACCGAGGGATTGCGACATCTTTGAACACTAGAAGGGGCCAAAGAAACTTTAATACAAATTTTAAGCAAAATAATGCTTTAAATTCATGTGACTTAATATATCTGCCATTATTTCCTTCCCAATGTAAGATGCTTTAATGCTCCAAATAAATTTAAAAAATTCTTAAAAAACAAATAAATATTTTTTAAAAAAACAAGAAATATATATATGTTGATGTTTGCTTTATTGAAAACTGTTATGCATAAATGCTTATTTTGTTACGTGTTTACTAAGATTGCAGGCGACTTCCACCTGAATTTTAAGTTTACAAGCATGCATTTCCTGATCTGATTCTTAGCTGTTAATAGTATATCCCACCTTAATTTATCTATGCTCACACAAAAGCTTATATGTGGAACAACTAATAATCAACATACATGTACATGAAGTATGTGAATTGTTGCATGTATTTGCTTTGCATATACCACCTCAACACATGTTTATGCGCACATTTGTTTACAAATATCACAGACTGAGCACGTAACAAGATACATGTCCATACTGCTATGCAGAGTCAGTCTTGTATCCTATTTCTTTTTATTCATTGACATCCATATGTATGTTGCAAAATAATAGAGAAATATAAGTGATGCAGTGTTGTTAGAGGCCCAAGATGCTGCAATGTGCCAAGGTTTTATATTGCCAGGGTGCTAGACGCTAAGGAGCTCAACTACAAAACAAAAAGCACTATTACAAAAAATATATATGAAGTACATATTCTGAAAACAAGATATAAAACTCATCTACTTTATTTTCCTAAAACTTTAACATATTTTGTTTTGTTTTGTTGATAAGAACTCAAAACGTAATATTCTAATTTCAAAATACAACGCCTGTGTCCACACTGCCTCTCTCCTTTCCCTCTTTTTTTTTATAATTTTTATTTTATATTTTACTTTTTTATTTAACCATTTTCCCCCACCTAAGTAATGCAAAACATAGCTTAATTGAAAATGTTTTGTGTCAATACAACAATTATTAAAATATAAAGAAGCCAAGGCGCTTGCCTGAGCCCGTAAGCGCGCCTTTGAGGTGCCCTTTTGAGCTCTAAGAGCCCGTTTGGCACAGCTTATGATAAGTTGCTTATCAACTTTTCTTCATTTCACGTTTTTCAATACATATTTTATAAATATATAAAAAATTTATTTAAAAATTTAGAAAGTGTAGAAAAATTCTACGGAGTGAGATATTTTTATTGCATATTTTTATTATTTTTTTGAAAGTAAAAAAAGTAGAGCTCGTTTTTCAAAAAAAAACAAAAATACACTCTATTTCAGAAAAGTTTCATTTCATAAGCACTACCAAACGCCTCCTAAGGCGAGTGCCCGCCTAGTAGAAACTGAGGCGTCCAGCCCCAATTAAGGCAAGAACCCGCTGCTTCCTTACCTCACCCGAGAGTGAGCTGAGGGCTTTTTGACAACTCTTTTCATATGAACAACTATCAAAATTTTTTATCCATTCGAAACATAAGAGGCAGTTTGATTTTCGTCCACTAAGTGTAGCTGATATTCACCATAAAACCTATATAGAGTTGCAATAATGATCCTAATAACAATTACCAAAGTCATAGATTCTACTAGGAACCATCTAATAAGGGATATATAAGTTCCCTTACTGTTAAGTAATTGATTTAGCTCGTCTTCTTCTTAAAATGAAAAGAAAAGATCACTACACATTGAATGAAACAAACCATTAAATGAAAAAGTAAAAAGGGGCATCTAGAACCAACGCGCCATCTCGGCCAACCCTCTTCTTTTGAAAATTAACCGTAATGTTTACAACATTATCCTAATAATTCGAAAACTGATGACTTAACTTGGTTTTTCAAAAGCTCAACACTCTTTCTTCTAGTGCTAGCATTTACATTTTTAGAGACAATTTCTCTAGTAGCTGATTTCTATTTACAAAAAAGGATAATTAATAAACAAAACATCATAACTTACATACTTTACAGCGTTTTAGTAAAACAAACAATTCACTAATCAATCTCAACATATAGGTAAAAAGTTATGTATAGTTTTAAATCGATCATATAGAGAAGAACTTCTTTAAAGCAATCCTCAAGAACTTCTCAAGTGGAAAAATACTGATGAAGTTACCAAAGGAATGAAATGAAGACAAACAAAAGCATCTTCCAAAGCCAATCTTTTTATGAAATAATAATGTAGATGCCAAATTGCATTCAAGAAATCTAGAGTGTGTGAAGACGATATAACAAGTAGCAAATGAAAAGCATAACATATATTTATTATCAAGAAAAAACATGACCGAAGCTCACCTCTTCCAGCTTGTCAACCTTTGTGAAATGGCGACCAAACGAAGTGTAACGCATGCCATGCAAGAAAGGAGCTAGATAAATTTTGAGCTTATTCTGCATAAAAAAATGATAATGTCACATGTAAAGCAATTACTCAGATATTACAAACTATATTTATATACAATATAGAATGCACCATCCACAAAAACATTCAACAACACTACACAATCGTAAAAGTATGCAACATAGGATTGAAATCTTCAGTTACTGTATCACTAGAAAACCCATACATCTACATTTTAGAGCAATAACTAGCTGCTACAGCATTATGCTTTACATGGTAGCTCGAAAAATGCACAACACATATGGGAGGTTAAAAAGTGCGTCTGCGAATATAGTATAATATCTTCGAGTAAAGGTGCAACCTAATTTTATGCTGATCTGCTTTAGGTAGTTGACTTCAAAGGGCTTGAAGTGGGTAGTGTCCAAACTTCTACACCTGAGAGCCTAACCTACATAAGGTATAATACAACGGACTTCTATACATGTTAAGCCTAAACTAGATGAAATTTATTATTCAAGTTACCCACAATTCTTGTCAGGCGTTGTGGGTGTGTCTAGCATGTATAGGACACAGAACAAAAGTTCACCTAGCAGTTGGTTCGGACACTTCATATCTGTGTCCATCACCAAACACTTTATGTATCAAAATATCCGAAACTCTAAAACATGTCATAAAAAACATGTTAAGCATCACCAAATATAACAAAAAAGGTAGATTATGTTTTATTTAATATAACACATTTACTTGATAACCCATATATTTGATATCATAGCCCGCTTACATCAAGTACGGCCAGTTTTCATATGTCATGTAAATATGTTTTAAAACATTTACTTTATAAACATTAAGTTGATACACCAGTGACAATTCTGCCAACATCAACGTTTGCTAGCATAACAACAACCAAGTGGTCATCCCACTAGGTGGTTTTCCTTATGTGGATCCCTATAGTCATTGCACACTACGAAACAATGTTCTTTGCAAAGATTACCGAACATCCATTAGCATAGGAAACGATGAATATAAATTACGCCTAAATTAACACAAAAGAGAGAACAGAAATCTCCGAAGCTACTAGTCAAATGAAGAGGAGAGCATACACCCCATTTGTTTATCTGCTTTAAGACTTCAGGTTCACAAACAGCTTTGGCATCATCCACATTGCCACCATCCTCTAACTTATTCAAAGCTGTATGGATAGCCTGAAATCAACATATCATGAATTGTCAAGACCGAACTTCATCAAAATAAAGATTGAAGAATACAAGTCATTCATAGTTACCTCGACAGCACCCTCAATTTTACCATGTTGGATGCTCTTCTCAATGTGCTTTGCAGAATATGAATGGGTTGATGGCATTGTATGCTTTTTCATTATATCTTTAAGTGATATATCAGATGAAACCTTTTCCATCAAACTGTTAACTCTGCAGGTGAAAATGTCATCATCATATTAGTAATCAAAATGTTGATACAAGCAAGGGTCTATCTAGAACATAGATGAAACAGGATTGTTAGTGGTGATGCAGTTGAGCTATATATGGCTATGGATCCACTATCAACAGCAGTAAATCCAGCAGCTTAAACACCAACCCAGCAGGAAACAAACTTCCATTTGTAGCCAAAAGCAAATAGCACAAGGCAGAATCCCATAGGTCTATCTATGAAAATTAAAGGGTTATTGTAACTGATTATCTCTTATTAAAAATTTTAAACTTGAAAGAAAAAAACTTATCACATTGATTTAAATCCAACTGCTTAATATCCAGAACATATTCAGTAGTTAGTACACTAATAAAATGATAAAACAACAACAAACTAAGCCTGTATCCCACTTGAGTGCGGTCGACTAAATGAATCCATTTTTTCCAATCCATTCGATCATACGCCAGATTCAGCGAAACATCTAACTCCTCTAAATCCTTCGCCACCACCCTAGAACAAGTTAATTTTGTTTTACCCTTCGCCTAAAGTGTTCTACAGGAATCGCATTACCCTTATTCACTGCAGCATAAAATGATAATGTGATAAAAGAACAAGAATCACCTTTTCGTTGCATCATCATCTACTTCAGGATATGAACTCTTGAATCCAGTCAGTTCTTTTCGTGTAGAAGTCGGAGAAACATATGGTACAGGAGCTTTTAATTTCTCTTTCATTGTTTGATTGACTTGAACCTTAGAAAACTGTTTACCAATGCTTTGTGCATTGTCCTTAGGTTGTACTTTCTTCTGATGCTGAATAGCATGATCTGTAATATCTCTAGCACGTTTTCCCAAACAATTCTTCTCTGATACTGTTGGATGCTTTACTGAAGATGTTGGCTTTACAGAAGACTGATTATTTGTAGAAGCGTCAAAAACCCTTGCTTTTTTCTTTACGAAAATCTTTCCACTGCTTTTTTCAACAGCTGTGACCTTCTTTTCAGGACCTTCCGGAAAAATAATATGATTCCTTATTGGTGTACCAAGATCTTCATCAATCTCATGCTTCCTGGTTTAATTCACAAAAGACATCTTCTGAATAAAATATTGAAGAAACAAATAAAAGCTTTGACCAAAAGAATGAGTTTAGGGGATACAAGCAATATATCAAGATGCGATTGGGAAGAAGATCTTCCCATGCCCTCTGAATGATCCCTTCCTCCTCTAATTCCTCAAAGGCAACCCTTCTGAACAAATTGAAGATGCATCACAAACACAAACTGCAGCAACTACTAATAGAACTTCTAAAGATATAAAAGTACCTAGGCAAGCACTTCCTATGATATGATGTTGGACACCTCCTGCAGACAGCAAACTGCAGATCTAAAACCTCTTTGTTTTCACCTTGTTTACACACTATGCATTTATGTACAGGGCAGGTAAATGTTTCGCCATCTTTGATCTTCTTCTGGAGTTCTAATGCTCCAACCTCATTTCCTGGGAAAAGTAGCCCGGCCACACATTTTGGGTGATAGAAATGTCCACATGTTGCATTAACACATGGGAAAACCTGTATCATACAGAAATTTAAAAATGAGAAATATCTTGCCAAATTTTGTATTGAGATATCAAAAAATTTAATAAAGGAAAAAAAAGGATATCCTCTAATGCCAGGTCGCTCTGATGTATATCGCTTAATGCCAGGACAAGGGTTTTTACATTCTAATCTAACAAGTTTCGCTCTATGCCTACGTAAAACTTCTTGGCTGTGACTCGGTGTTATAGTTATAATGGCAATGATTCACGAGAAAGCATACTGCAAAGTTATCTGCAGTTTTATATTCTTCCTTGCATGCACAAATCCACGTCCAGGTAAAACCAAAATCCCCCATAGAGTTAGTACTTCAAATCAACAAAAAATTAAAATAAAAATAAAAATCAGTACTGTGTGTAACATGGGAGCTAGTTTATATTGTAAGGGTTGCTCCATTGGCAGTCCATTGGAAAGTGTCTGTCTAGCTTAAATATCTTTGAATATGTATATTTAGTTGAATAACATAATGCAGACTAAAAATAAGTTTGTAATTAGATTTATAATTTCTGGTTGGAGTTTAAATGAAATCAATAATGTGCTATGAAAACTATAGACTCACTTAAAAGTTCAAACCCATGACTAAAGTATTAAAAAAAATTAACTTTTACAAGTATCGATTAACCACCAACAGAATCATTAAGTTACGCTGATTGAACTGGTAAAGTAACTGAGACAGTGAACAGATTGGAATACAAAAGGTCTAATAAAGACACGTCATACTCTATGACTTCAGATTGGACACTGAATTCAGTATCGAGGCTTCGATCATTGACAAGGTTCAAAGAAAGGGTGGACTATTCAAAATCATTTTTTGCTAATGCACCCCAGAAGTCGAGACGTTATTTTTCACGGCAGTCTACTAGACAACCGGAAAAAGTGTGTCGGTGTTGATTCATCTTACCTGCGGAAATGTTTAAAATTTATATACTGAAGGGATATCATCCAACAATGCTGCAACTGTTTCATAGTACAACCATGTTCCCCAAGCATAAATCTTTTAATTTTTCAGCCAATATTACCATCACTCATGCCTGTTCCTAGGTTTTGTAGTCCTTGCTGTCCATTAGAGTTACGATGTAATCAAGGTTTTCATTTACTGTTCTTAGGTTCAATGCTCCTTTTTGTAACCTTCTACAGTGCTTCTTCATAACAATGGCAAGACATAACTCAGAGACAGTACCTCTGCACCAGCAGATTTGTCTGATGAACCCAGCTTCCCACAGGCAAAACATTGATGTTGCTTGTACAAGCAGTTGGCACACAAGAAATTTTGGATTCTCTGCACAAATCAAATAAATAAAATGTGGACTGAATTTATGAGAAATGGGATAATCCAGCTAAATATAGTGGTAAAATGGAAAAAACAGGACCTCTACTTGGCCCTTAGTTAAACCAAGGGTTTTGCATAGGGACTCTGTTCCAGCATCCTTCGTAGCATGGAAAGACCTCATACACCTCCCTTCACAACTGCATAGGCGGCAACAGAACTGTCATCAGCATCGCTAGCGTATAAAGTTCGAAGTAACCATCTAAATCCTCTTCAAATTAAGGAACTATAACAAACTTGCAAAATTATATCTTTCTTTGAATTCGAAATTATCCAATAGTGGAACCTCATGATAAAAGCATGCTATTTTATCCTTCTGATGTTTAGTTGTATTTATTCAAGAAATGAACCTCATACCAACTAACTGCAAGCAACTAGCATGACGAGCATCAAAGGCAATTACTCCTAGCTAGAGATAGCTGGGACTTTCCTTTATTCACAAAGAAGCTGCCCCTAAAATTTCTCCTGTATGCCTTTTCTCCATTAAAAAAGCCAGTTCTACAGTGTGGATCTCAGTTATTCTAGCACAAGGTTGAGCCCTACCTAATGATGTATTTCCACTATGATTTTGCATGATTATATTGTAAAATGTAAAAGCTAGCTTCTTACTTTCTCAACCTTACTTGCCCAAGCCACAATCAGCGATCAATCAACACCTAGCCAAATGTTTCATGTACGGGTGCGTTTGGGATTGCTTATGAAATGGAGCTTTTCTGAAATGGAAAGTATTTTTGTCCTTTTTAAAAAACGAGCTCTATTTTTTTACTTCCAAAAAAATAATAAAAATATGCAATAAAAAGATCTCATTACGTAAAATTTTTCTACACTATCTAAATTTTAAAATAAATTTTCTAAATACTTATAAAATATGTATTGAAAAACGTGAAATAGAGAAAAGTTGAAAAGCAGCGTTTGGTATGCACTACCAAACATATCCAAAGCAAACAAATACTTTACAAATCCTAACTTCTGAAGTTTCAATATATCCCATAACTTATTCACGCAAATAGTTATTAAATGCTTTCTTCATTGTAATTTTCAAAACCTCCAAAGTCATTTTGCATCTTACTTATCAACTAGCATGAACCTCATGCTATGGAAGGAGTTTTTGATTGAAACCTTCCTAGAGAGAGATATCAATTCTTTTTAAAAATTAGTTTCAACATATGTAACAGTATATATAGAGTTTATCCTCCAATGCTCACTTTATTGATTAACGAATGACTTTATAAGTATGATTGATTCAGAAAGTTCTTTTTTGGGTTGTTGACGAGATGGGGATGCGGAAGTTAGTTCAATTAGTACAGCTAGATGTTAACATAGTTCATTGACCCTCACCATATAAATTGATATGTTTGTGGATGTAATGCTTCCATGAAAACCTTTCCCTTTAATGTTTGTGCTGGACTTTATTGTTAACTAGCACATACCCTCGTCTCCAATGTAGAATCAGAAAGAAAAAAGACAAGAAAAAAAATATTAACTAGAGAGGAAGAACGAGGGAGATAATAGACGAAGCAAGTATAAAATCAACTCATAACAGCATTAAACGATCATCCAAAATTGAACTCATTCACATCCAATCATTTATAGAGCTCAACTTTTTGACACCTAGTTGCCAAATTAGAAATCTTAGAGTTACCAGTTTAAACTAAATATAAGCATATCTAAGACACCACAAAACTAGAGCTTGCAACAAAATTTTTAACATATGTTCCTCCTTCATCAATTTCATACATATGCACTACTTCAAGCTGAACAACATAAGTGGCTCCATTCCAAATAGCACCAAAGGTAGATGATCTTTCAAACACAACAATGTCAGCCCATCATTTCTCCCTTCAATATTTTGTTATACCATAAAGAATCTGCATATTCTGAAGATTACAGAATATTAAAGGACCTCTATACAAGTCTAAAGCAATTAACTACAAATAATATCTCTGTTTCAGTATAGCAGCAAAAATTCAAAATTCAAAAGAATTTAGTGAGAGGATTAAGACAAAGCAGTTTACCATAAAAGTTCCCCACCATTGTCACAAATTGCACACACAGAATCAAATAAGTCAGAATCTTCATCAGAATCCTCCCCATCATTGTCATATGTGACATCATCAGCTTCATCATCAAAGACAAAAAAGGACTGTTTCCTGTCAACATTCCTTTTGTCAATCTGCAAGAAGCAGATGGTCAATACAAGTAAAGCCAATCATGAGTTCAAGGAGTTGCTAATACAGCAGTACCTCATTAATAAATGCTTTGCCTCTGAGCTTCCCTTGAAGACAACTGAGTAAGACCTGCA
Organism: Acanthochlamys bracteata; assembly: GCA_019914995.1. Taxonomy (NCBI): domain Eukaryota; kingdom Viridiplantae; phylum Streptophyta; class Magnoliopsida; order Pandanales; family Velloziaceae; genus Acanthochlamys; species Acanthochlamys bracteata. The sequence continues at coordinate 4,893,241 of CM034143.1, forward strand.
TAGCAACAATTGTACAAGTAACATCTGATAAAAGTTACAAGTACAGAACATATCACATCTATTAAGCAATACTGTCACATCTACAGAACATTGCAGCAAACAAAGTAAAGAATAGATATAGTAGCAGTTGTAGCAATTTTACATTTCATTCATAACTGATACACAAAGACAGGTCAACCAAAATTTAGAACCTTGATAAACATAAAAATAATCATTACATTACTCCTAAGTCTAGGAAACTGGTCCTCAAGTCTGACTCTGTAGCAGGATAAATTAATACATGCCTAAAAAATGCAGAATTTTTCCTTTCCAACATTATTAACAACTCTAAAAATGAAATAAAATAAACTTTTCCTGCCGTACTCGAGTATATCAACTGAATTGCTTCCAATCTTCTGATTATAGAGCCTGAATTCATTTTCGATGCATCATTTAGACCATGGCAGTTGTCATTGTACTAGAAAAAGTGTTGACTTATCTTGCATTTTGAGGTTAAGGCATGAAAATTCTTGTGATCACACAAGATATTGCTACTAAATAGCCATAGTTCCCGAGTACGAAGTCACTTCGTTACAACAAATCTTTTAACTATTAGCCTAAACAATGTTGCCTTCCCTAGGTCATTGCGATCATCATCTTTATGGGGCATATATCATTATAATGAGCACGTAGAATATAAACTTAATACAAGCTCAAAGTCTCAAACATAAACAACAGAAAACAAAATGAAAAACCATGTATTATCATGCTAGGTGACAAAAAACCCAAATGACATAAAAACCACTAAGAAAATATAAATACAGGAGAAGCGATAACAGACCTGTGATTTTGCTAATGTCTCATCTTTATCATAATATATATTGATCAATGGAAGAGTATCCTTAAAATCATCCTCTGAAGGAAGAACCTCAAAGGTCCTATGGAAATATAAAGTGAGTATAGCAATCTAAAGGTAGGAACAATAACTAGTTGATATATAATACACCAAAATCAACTAAGGCCTACATGAAAACTTTAAGTAAGTGTTCCCACAGGCTCTTTTCTGATGCTTCAGGTTTATTTTTCAAAAAATGAAGCATTTGAATCGTGATCAGTACTGTTCTGATAACATCTTCATAACTCTTTCTTGGTTTGACAAGCTTTATCCACTTGTTGTCCTTCGAGAGTACAGAGATCTCAGGCTGGTCACCAACAAGAACCAACTTCCATGCAATGACCTGTTTGAAGATCTTCTGAAGACCCTTGTCAACTGTACCATGAAGAAAGACTTTCTCTTTTGCAACGTTCCTGTTTTCATCATCCTCAAAGTATATGGGCAAGATCGAAAATGAAATAGGTGACTCCTTCTCATCTACAAAGTAATACTCCTCTACATATTGTGGCACACTCTCCTCATCATCGGACTCATCCATTTTGCACCTAAAACTAAAGGCGATATGTTATAAGGAACATTAAGATCATTCATTAATCACCAAATATAATCAACACAGCACCAAAAAACCATAATTATTTTTAAACCATGGTGAATCTGGGCAACTAGATTACCAGTCAAATGCTAGGTGACATGTCAAACCCACCTAATGAACAAAACATAATTCAATACAAAAACAAAAACAACAACAACAACAAAAAATTCAGCCCTTATCCCACTAGAGTGGGTCTGCTATATGAATCCCATTCTTTTCATTCCGTTCGATTATATGCTAGAGTCAGTGAAAGATCTAATTTTCCTAAATCCTTCATCACCATCTCAAGCCAAGTCAATTTGGTCTATCCCTTCCCCTAAAGTGGTCCACTTTTATTGACTATAGCATCTTTAAGTTTACACAAGACATCTCCAAACCATTAAGCCTACCTTCTCTTAACTTGTCCTCGATCGGCGCGACAGCAACATATTGGCATTTATTTTTATTTCATATTTTGTCTATTCTAATATAGTCACACATCTATCTTAATATTTTATCTTACGGGACATCTTGACCTTTAATAGCCTAGCACTGACTACTATATAACATTGCATGCCGAATGATTGTTTTATCGTTTTAGTCCTAAAGCAGTTTTCTTACCACACAAAAATTCCGGTAGAACCATGCCATTTCATCAATCATGTTTTAATCTTATATATAACATCTTTTTTTCTATTATTCTTTTCTTATAAATAATAAAATCTAAATATTTAAAACTATCACTTCGTGGTACAATATTTTTTTTATGATAATAATAGTATAATCATCATTCTTATATTTACTAAAATGGCAATGCATTAATTTTCTCTTGGTCCTACTTAATTTAGGAACCTTAAACTCTAAAAGTGCTTCTCCAATATTCCAGTAAATAATTTAATCTCTTTTTTGTCTAATCAACTAAAGCTATATCAACGGCGAATAACATACACCATAGTACTTCATTCTAAATATGTCGAGTGAATTCATCCATTACTAAGACAAATATGCAAGGACTTATAGCTGAATAATGTTTATCAAAATACAATGTTTTTTAAAATACAGAAAGTTGAACCATGCAACAAAGTGTGATATAATTTTACACGTAAAAATTCACACATACAAGAAAATTGCGTCTACAACAATAGGTTTAATCAGTGCAAACTTCAAAATTCTAAACAAAACAATTGTATTTCTGACAACAAACTTCAATATTCTAAGTTAAAAAAACAAAAGAATTGTATTTCTGACAACAAACTATAGATAAAAACAAAGAATTCAACATAGCCGCACAAATATTTCTCATGATCACTAACACCACAGAATTTCGAGCTCCAACTATTCTCAAAAAAAGGAAAGCAATCAAATACAACCAAGACCACTATGCTTCAATTACAAAGACCAGGCAATTGAAGACCCTAAGTTATAGAAGCCATTGGATTGAAAGAATCCCAGATCTATCTACAAATTAAATTCAAATGAAAAAAAAACTAGTGAAATTACCAGAGAGCGGAGTTGAAATCAGTGAAGGAGACGCTGTGTCGCCTGGAGCTACGACGGCAGACTTGGTTTGTGGTGTAGGCCGAGAAGAAATAGAAAAGGACAATGGAACCACTAAAATGGGCCAACTTAAGAAAGCCCAAGATGAGACTTGTTATAAAAATATGTAATAAGTTTCATTTTTAAAATTAATTGATAGATTATTTGAAAGTGTTTTTGAAATGAAGTTTTTTTAAAATAAAAAATATTTTTTATTTTTTGAAATACGAGCTTATTTTTTAACCTCAAAAAAATAAGCAATAAAAAGATCTTTTTTTGTCGAATTTTTGTATACTTTTTAAATTTTTTTTTAAAAAATTAAATATTTATAAAAAATATATTAAAAAATATGAATTGAAAAATTAAAAAGCTATTTTTTGAAATGCTAATCCAAATTCAATCTAAAATTTTAAATAAATTTGAGTCTAGTAGAATTCACTTTTTTTTTAATGCTTTCTATCTAGATTTCAGTTGCCTACTTATAAGCAGAAAATATTTCACTCATAGAATAGTTAGTATTTAGAAATTGCTAGTTCGAAAGTGAATTTATAAAAAAATTTGTCAAAGTAAATTATAAAAATAAATATAAAATTTCATTCAAAAATAAATTTTTGGGTAGAAAAAGATAATTTTTGTATCACCTATGATGAAAGTAATTTAACTCTAATGCTTATTTGGTTGAGAAATTAATATGAATCAAAATGATATGTGACAAGATGAGGCGAAAATAAATATTAGTGACCTGTTGATGCTATGAAACACTAAACTAATTCTATTTATATAAACTGCAAGAATAAAAGAGAACAAATATATTTCATTATTATTACTTGATCATCTTTATATAGGAGATGCATATAATTTATAAGAAAACAGTAGCAAGTCCCATTCGAAAGATTATCATATATGATATTTAAAACATAGAATTTGACAACATTTCATGTGTAACACTGAACAAAATAATTATCAAAATCAGTAATTTGAAATATAAATATAGATTGATCTAGAGCGCGTTTGGAATTTCATTCCAAACGCTATTTTTTAGTTTTTTTTATTTTATATTTTTTAATATATATTTTATAAGTATTTAGAAAATTTATTTAAAAATTTAAAATATATAGAAAAATTCTACCTAATAAGATATTTTTATTATTTTTTTGAAAGTAAAAAAAATAAAGCTCGTTTTTTGAAAAGTACAAAAATATTCTTTTTTAAAAAATTTCATTTCATAAGCAATTCCAAACGCACACCTAATCAAGCCGGACCGTATCCTAATTTGGAGATCCTAATATTGGTTCTTAGTTAGTGAATAATTCAAAGTCATAGATAGACACTTCGTAAGGTATCAAAAAAAATTTGTTCATCCAAGATGCCATACAATCTATTACTATCGATTAATTTTTAATTATAATTTTCAAAAGATATCATAAATAATCTAATTACTAATTGATTAGTTGTTAAATATAAATTTTTTCTTCTTACAAAAGTAATTACTTAATGGTTTCTTTGTTAAAATGAAATAAGATAATAAAATGGGCAAATGAGCCCAGGTTTTCAAACATGACTGGTTTGCATTTTGATCATCCAGATCGATCAGGCCCACTTATCTAAATCTGGTTAGCCCTACCCAACTCGATCAATTTCTTTGACACGTTGGGGCCGAGGCGGACCAAATCGCACGCCATTGAAAATTTCATAATAAAGACGTGTTTCAAACGCTCGTAATTTCACTTTTTTTGGTCAGATTTTAAATTTTGAATAGTTTATATATTTTAATTACATAAAAAATTCAGAATTTTACTTTCATATGCAGAATTTTTGTTCCAACTTTTTTATTTGCATATTTTTAAATATAATTATATTTTTTTAATTTTTAACATACTTTTAAAAACTATTAAAATATAAATACTAAACTCTAATTTCACTTTATTTTAAAAAATTTTATTTTTTATTTTCACGTTATGGGTATTTGAAACACGCACTAAAAAAAAGTCCATTCATTGGTGACTCAAAAACTGAAAACAATTACTCCCACCGCCAAACAAATGGAATTGGGAATTATCCCCTCCCTAGAAGAATTTTCTCACCAAAGAGAAAAAACAAGAAAAAATTTTCTTGAGTAATCTATAGGTAATACTTAAAATATCAGATTTCATTAAACTAACTAATAATAAGACTCATTATTTTGCAAGTTAACCGAGTTTGGAGAACCGGAGAAGGCTTCGGTTAAATAACTTTATTCAAAACAATTTTTCAAAAGCGTAATACTTCAGACATCCGTTGTCTCACTTTCGGTTTAATTTAAATTAATAAAATAATATATAATTTAATATAAACAGGTGATAGAATAATATAAATAAATCATAGATCATTTGAAACAGTTTGGTAGATCAAATTTGAAACAGTGTGTTTATTAATCTCATAACTTACTTTTTTTAAATAAAAAATTACTTCAAACTACACAAATAAATACAAAAAATTACTTCCAAATATAAAAAAAATGCAACAATTGAACTACAATATAACGGTACTATTCATAATAACTGACTTTACGGTAAATCACTTCTCAATAAGTCGCTTTTGCGAAAAGAACTCACCCACTGTAACGCAAAATATTATTTTGTGTCAACCGATATTCTACTTAGATTAAATACAAATTAGTACATATTTTAATATTATTCAATCATAAATTAAATAAAACTGGTTAACTGAGATTCTGGGGTTTAGTTGGGAAGGAAAATGAGATGCAAAATCTTGTTCTTTCTGCAATTCATGCTTTCTTTTTCTATAACGGTTAGCTCCTTCACATGCTTCTGCACATGTTTTTTTCCTCGTCAACAAAGAAACAACTAAGGAACATCAACATTTTAGTCTGAAGTCAATCTTTCAGCTAATTTAACAACAGCCAATAAAGAGCGAATGATTGATGCAAGTAGCAACAGTTGTGTAGATAGAAGAACAATAAAATCTACTGCTAAACAATCTAGAAGAATGAAACAATCATATCGATTCATACCATGATACACGGTCCCTTGAAAAATCAATGCAGGAAATGGTATTCAGAATTTATCAATGTACGCACTCATTCGGACTAAGTTACTTAAAAACCTCCCTCAGAATAACAGCATCAAGCATCCTGAAAGCATAAGGACCAAGTAATGAGCTGAACAAACAGCAACACTATATGATGAAGAATCGTTGTTCACAGAGCTTGATGATTTTGGAGATAATGCTGAAGCTCCAGGAGCCAAGTCAGCAGCAGGGGTCAAATCTGGAGATGGAGCAGGAGCAGGTGTTGGTGGTGGAGGAGCTCCGAAGATTGCTTGTGGAATCAGCACATAACCAATCTCATAAACAGCAACCGGAGAGGTAGAATAAACACTGCTGCTGATTTTGGGGTTCGACCAACCAGAATCAACTCGAATTAGCCCTGACGCATCACTAACATTAACGGTGTATTGCCCTCCTGCAAAGGTGCTTATCGGGTTCATGTTGGTAAGGTTCCTGAAATCAGAAAGAGAGTAGTATTTCGGGAAAGCATGATAGAGGAGTAAAGACTTCAGCTGGTCTTGGGTTATGTTGGAGAGTGAAGGCTTCTTCAGGGATGAAAATGCCGAGTCTTTTGGTACAAAGATGGTGACACCTTGATCAGTGTTGTTGGCTTGGTTCTGGAAGGTGTCCATGACCTTAGTTTGAAGTAGGTAGTTGAGGAAGGTATGGAATGGACCAGCAACAGATAGAAGATCTGTGAGGTTAACATGGTCAGGCGTGGGAGCAGGAGCTGGTGCAGGTGATGGCACCCCAACTGTTTGAGCACCCGTTGGAGATGCAAAGAGAGCTAGCATAGAACTCAAGGCGATTACAGTGATGAGTCCCATGGTGTTAGATCTTCTTTTCTCTCAGCAATCCAACCCTCTGAGGTCTGTAAAACATTAAAATCTTAACAAGTTAAAGAACCAAAAAAGAAAAAAAATGCCAGTCCTACATAAAATTTAATAAGAAGGATAAAGTTTAAAATTGACATATGATTAAAATTAATGAAACTGTAAAAGACTTCTTTGCATATTTGAAAATGGTTTTAATAAGACTCAAAAGGAAACAAGAAATTAACCAGGAATTCTAAATGGTATAGTTGGAAAAGTCAAAACGGCATTTACAACATAAGCACAGTATCCCATGACAACGCTAAACAAGGTCAACAGAAATGTATAAAAACAGTTAATCCATTATTATCTCACTAGGTGTGGTTTTAATTCTGCCACTGTGGGGGTTTTAACAGGTAATTGCGAATCTAATCCCAATCCTTTTTTACCTCGTTTAGGACCAGCAAAAGAAGGTAGTATATATATATATATAGATGGAGTTTCCAAAAAGAGACACAAAAGAATTTAATATTAAAACATATGTAATGTTAGTACGAAATAGCATGAGATAGAAAACTAATATATATAGGTCTTCAAAATGCATGTAGCATTCTTGACAAATGAATAAAACATAAATAGCGAAGGTTCGGACTCGGCACTACAACAAAATAAACCCACCCAGTGTAGAGTAATTTATTAACAGAGTCTTTTTGTCTTTAAGAAACATAACATCCGCAACAATTTATGAATTCATAATCCTACTTCTCTGTCTAACTGCAGAAACATCCTATAGTCAATAGTCCTGAAATAGTCAATAACATCCTATAGTCAATTTATTAGCAGATTTGTTAAGAAAAATTCTCACATTGCTTATCAATAGTCCTGAAATAATATTTATAAAGATTTGGGCTTATTATCAATTGATTTTGAAAAAAATCATTCGTCACAAGATCCAAGTACCAGAAATAGCAGAGCTATAAGCAAATTTCTATATAAATATTCAAGAAGAAATTATTGTGCAATTGAATGTGTTGAGGCTCCAAATTATGCTAGGTTTGGATTAGTAGCATATAGGACTTGATGGGCTCGAGTAAAGACCGACTAACTTGATAGATTATGGTTGGATTAGTAGCGTAGGTACCTGAAATCAAGTGAAAAATGGATTAGATAATTTGAAAATGGGTCAGCAATTCGTTTTGAATTGGGCCAAGTGAATCCTAATTTTGTGGGCTTAACATCCAACGATCCTTAATAGTCCCACATTGGCTAGATGCTAGAATAAGTATGTGTTTATAAATAGAAGATGGTAACCCATAAGAGGTTGGCCAATTCTTTTAATATAGGAATACGATCTTATAATTAATATCAGAACCAAGTGGGGTAAATTATGCTAAGTTCGAATTAGTAGCATGTAGGGTTTGGTGGGCTCGACCGAAAGACGGACTAGCTTGATGGAATAAACTGGGTTAGTAACGTAAGGGTTTAGAATGGTGCCCAAATAAGAAACGAACTAACTAACTTGAAGGTGGGCTAACAACTTGCATTGAATTGAACCAAGTGAACTCTGACTTGGTGCTGTAAAGAAAATACTAACTTTTATAAAATTGGCCAATTCTTTTAGTGTGGAAGGATTCTCAAATTAAGACTTACGAGAAGCCTAACATCAAGATCCAGAACAATGTTGATAAATTGAAACTCCTAAATTTGCCAGATTTTTGTAAATTGAAAGACAAAAAGGTAAAGAACAAAATCGGATCACTAGCATAAAAGCTTGCTTACAAAGTAGATCATCGGGAACTTTCTTGTAACTAAAATGAGAGCAAAGGCATATCTTGCATTCACTACTGAAAGTGTTTTCCGCAATTCTTGATAAGTTGTTAGTCTTTTACAAGAGTTAGTCATATTTCCAAAAAATGGAATTGGAATCGAAAAGTCATTTAGACTACCAACGTAAGGGTTAGTCACTAAAACTACAATTTTTAATACAATTCAGAATTTGGAAATAGGAACCCTAAAAGTTAGACCTTAACACAAACAAGAGCACCAAATCTATCTTCTTTGCATTCGATCACAATAACGCGTTTATCTAATTTTGAAGTGTTATTCTCAAAATCTCTTAACAAAACCAACAGAAAACCACTTCTTTGTTTTAAAGATAACGCACTATTATCTTGTAAAAGAACAAAAAGGTAAACGAAAATGTATAATCTGCTACAAGATTTACAGAGATTGAATGAACTCACCTTCACAAGCGCAAGAAGCAAATGGACAAGAGGCCGGCAGATGGTGAATGAATGAGAGAGAGTAAGATTTGTATTTAAACTGGAGTGAGCCTAAAATGTGGTTGTGAATAATGAAAGTTTGGGTGGCAGCTTGTGAAGGAGGGCATGAGGGCAGTAGGTAAGTAAGCCGGGTAGGTTAGAAAAAAAAGGCTGCAACTTTTTTTCTTTCCTAAGTTAGGACTCAAGAAGGTTAGAATAGAGGTGAATTATCGGAGTTAGCGAACAGACATGGTGCTAATTCATATGTTAAACACTTGAACTACTCCAGCTTATTATGTGAAAGGAGTTAATAGAATATTTAAAGTACAATCAATTACAAATAATAGACAAATTTAGTTTAATTAAATCAACAGAACAATTTAATGTTAACTTTGTAACTCTTGCTATATCTTAATTGATCTCTGAAGGTAAAATTAAAATTTTATTTTTTCACACTTCTGAGAAAACAAAACAAAACAAAACCTGGGTTTATTGTTTTCTTTTGCATAAAAGGCAAGGAAAACAGCTGTTGTCATTAAGCGACAAATCAAAGATTTGTCATGAAAGCAAAAGTTTCAAATGCCTTGCTAGAATAGCGCGTTTGCGAGTGCTTCAGGAAGCGTTTCATAACTCTATTTTATTTTATATTCATTAATAAAATTTTAATAATATTATATAAAATTATTTAAAAATTTTAAAAATATATAAAAAATGTTATATTGTAAATTTATTATTATTTATTTATATCAATAAAAATTTTAAATAAAATAAAAATAACTTTTATTTTAAAAAATTTATTTTATAAACATGTTTTGTAATACTGAGCATTGAACTAATGCTTATGTTTGGTTTAACATTTTCCGAACGTTATTTTTTAATTTTTTATTTCATATTTTTTAATATATATTTTATAAATATTAAAAAAATTTATTTAAAAATTTAAAAAGTGTAAAACAATTCAACGTAGTATGATCTTTTTATTCATATTATTATTATTATTTTTAGATAAAAAAAATAGAGCTTATTTCTTAAAAAGAACAAAAATATTTTCTATTTTAGAAAGTTCTATTTTATAAGTTCTCTCAAACATTCCCTAAGTGATTGTGAAATAGAATTTTTATGGAATAAAATATATTTTTGTTCTTTTTAAAAAATAAGCTCTATTTTTTTACTTTCAAAAAATAATAAAATAATATAATAAAAAGATCTCACTAAGTAAAATTTTTTTACATTTTCTACAATTTTAAATAAATATTTTAAATATTTATAAAATATATATTAAAAAATTAAAAAATAATGTTGAGGAAACGCTAAGCCAAACTTGGTAACCTTACACTGCACTCCTAGCCCTGAAAACTTGCGAAGAATTACACTTGTGTATCAATTTCCTTTTGTTTCTCCCCCACGAATCATTAAGTTATGAGCATTTGCTAATATCCAAAACAGTAACTCAGTTGCATTCACTCCAAATGAAATTCTCAACCAATAAGCTTGTTTCCAGCAATTCCGATTATTGCTATCGCCTCAAACCAAAACATAAAATAAAAATAAAAGGGGTTCCTGAGAGTGACATTCTGATCGTTGATGAATATCGCTTTTAACAGCGTATTCGGATTAAGAATAACATGAGAGTAAACTAGTAAGAGAATGAATTACGTCAATTTTTACTTTGCAATAAATTTTTTAAAGTAACGAAGAATAATTTTTTTTTTTATAACTTTATATAAAATGTAATCCACTAAAGGGTTTAAAAAAAACAATAAAAGAAGCATTTCGGATCTATAAAATATCTTTTCCATCTCTAATAAATTAAAAAGCTTATGATATATATATATATATATTTATTTATTTATTTATTTCTTTTTTTATTAACTGACCAACTAATTAAATTTAATTAATAAAAATTATTAAATTATTAAAAATCAATTTTTTTATTTACTCTTAGGGTATAAATATAAAGTTTCCAAAGTTTTTTAAATTTAATAAGAATATTTTAGACTTTTTATAAAAAATATTTTACTTATTCCTCACTTGGTTCTCTAATAACGAAAAAATAATTTTCTATTTTTTATTATTCTTACTAACATATTCAAACAAGCTGAAATTAAATAATTATTTCTACTATCTTATTCTTTTCTTTATTACTTTTATTATTATTTTAATATCTAAAATATGAAATGTGAATATATGTCAACAAGTACTTTCGCGTCGATCGAAAATAAGTTAAGAAAAAATAAACTTAGATATTTTAGTCATATCTTATGCAGATCTAAGAATATTGCAATGCATGAGAGTGATATAATTTTTTTGAACATTTTAAGAGAAAAAAAGTACTGACCAAGCAAGATCTACTTTATAATTGAATAGAATAGAGAAAATAGATTCATATAATTGACCGCAAACAAGTGGAATAAAAACTTAGTTTGTATATTATTGTTTTTGTTGTATCCAAATAGACTCTATGAGAACTTTATCTCTAGATAAAGAAAGGAGAAAGCTTTTACAAGAATATGCAGGCCAAAAGCTTCACAAAACAATCAGTAATTTCATTAACCACATCTTTCCTAGCTGTGAAGCATTCATTAGAGGGACACTTTTACTTGTGGATTTGATTTGCTTATGCCTTCTTTCTCTTTACTGTAAAAGAACCAATATGTTTTTTTAGTGCATACAGTGGCATTTCCCCACTCAAAAAGAGCAAGATTAGTTCTTTAATAAGCAAACCTTATTTGAAAAACAGAAGAATCAACGTAAGATGGAAAAACAGAAGACTCATCTTCCTAAGAAGTTGAAAAGAATTATTAGTCTTGCAAAACCTTATGCTTTCTCTTTGCCTTTGCAGCTTCTGCTCTTTCCAACTTCTGTGCAACTTATATCTTATATTCTGTAGTCATCTTTTTATTGCGGACAAAAATTACTGTTTCTCCTCTTCAATGATTAAAGCACCGTTTGACGGTCCGTTTAAAAAGCGTTTAACTCAACTTTTATTATATATTTTTAATAATTTTATAATATTTTATAAAAATTATTATATTTAAATATAAATAATTATTTATATAAAAATCTTATTTTATTTATTTTATTATTTTTAAATAAAAAAATTGAACTTATTTTAATAATATTTTATATTTAAAAAAAATTGTATTTTATAAGCACTTCTATGCGTCCCCTGGAACCACATGGATTTCAAAACAAAATCACACACAAGTTGCTGTATGTTTCCTTTTGCATTACTTCTGAAAACATAAGTAACTGATACACATTCTATACCCACATTCAACAATAGAGCATGCCTTACAGAATCAAAATGGTATCACCCAAAAAAATGTTTGTAAAATGTACATAGTGACAATCGTTGATTGAGGCTAGTTTGCATTTGACGCGGAGCCATTAACTCTAGTGACAATGTTTTGATTGCTTGATTAAAGAAACATTCCATGAAGATACTAGGAAAATGGACTATATAATATGCAGGTAACAACACTTGCTACCAGAAATTGATTTCTCAACAAACAGATAAACTTGCTATATGTTTCAAGTGCACAAGATTGGGTAAAATAATGGCAGACCATCACCTACAGTATATAAGCTTGGCGTAAAAGAACAGGGTTCTCTAGTTTCTAGAAGCTGTGTTTCGTTTGATGGAAAAGAAAAGAAAGTGAAAGTGAAAAGGGAATGGGGTAAAAAAGAAAGTAAATGAGCTTTTTTCCACTTCCACTTCATTTTGGGTGAGTATTCAAACAGCTATATGAAGGAGAAACCTTTTCTCCTGTCGTTTCTCCCTCCAATAGGAAAAGAGAGAAATGCTTTTCTTTTTCCTCAACTTCCTCTCAAACCAAACAGAACCCTAACAAAATCATGCGCTTAATTTAGCGAAAAGCTTCCTCAAGGTTTCTTCAGCACGCTGCTGCAACTTTGGAAGCACCCACTCATGCTGGATTATGTCAAGGCTGTCCTTCTCTGCGCTCAAACTCTGAAGTGAAACAAAACTTATCAACAAATTATTACACTAGGTTGAAAATCGAGAACAAAATCATCACCCTTACCCTTGATGGATCAAAACCAAATCCACCCATCTGCATCTGCATCATCCGTTGTGCATCATCTGTGGCTGCAACTAGAAACAACCTCAGTCCAGTAACAATACCAACTGGCAAAGCTCATGCTATGCACAGTACAATGAGCTAGACTTACCATTGTCCTCTCCCAGGATAAGGCTGAAGAAACCTCTCAATCCAAACAGATTAAGAAAATACCTAAAAAAGAACAAGGCTAATCAATAAGCATCAAATGATTCTATGTTTTTTGTACATTGCCAAGAATTGCTTCTACAGTTTAAAGTCAAAATAAAGAATGATACCAGGAACGACTGCTGACATAGCTAACATCAACTGTACTCAGATCAATCCCATTTTGCAGCATTGATCTAAACCTTTGTGTCAAAGGGAAAGGAATTTTTGCTGGAAAGGGAACATATAGATGTCAGCAACTATTTCAAACTTGCAGCTCATTTTGCAAAGGTACTACAGAAACAGGTTGTTAACTTAGAAATCTTGGCCACATCCATCACTCGAATTAATAAAGGATGTGCTTGCAGGTCATTCTAAGACCTATATCTGAACGCCCATGTGGAGCATGGTAACATTGAGCCTATGTAAAAGTCCAACAAAAACAACTAAGCGTTACCCTAGTAGACGAGGTTGGCGTCATGGATTTTCTCGCGCTATTGTGTTGTATTACTAACAATATCCCCGGTCACGTCACTATTATATAAATCATTCTTAATAATCTAACCAAATCTTAAATGGTGTGCCTACTATCCTTCTTAAGAAAGAAGCTTTCATGATGAGTTCACATTTCCGAACCAGCAGAATCCAATTCCTTCCTTTATGTGGCCAAACCACGTAAACCCACTTATAAAAGAAGAAAGGAAAGACATGCAAGTTAATTCTTGTCTACGGTGTAGGTTTAAAGATAGGAGTCCAAGACTGAATCTACTTAATAGTTTTAGGCTATCAAACTATCTACAAGCAAATAAAGTATCTCTTGGTGCCGTTCAAAAAAGGGAGACCAAATAGGTACAAGACCACGAAATAAAGGTAGAGTAATAAGATTCAATTAAAAATGCATACCTGCAATGAAACCGGAGAAGAAAAAGTTCACCCAAGCAAAAGTAAGTGTCTGGAAGAAGAAAAGATAATGGTATAAATGCCGTGCAAGACAAAACATATGTGAAATCATAAACGGAAATCATAATTACTTGTGGTATGATCATTGAAAGATTTTTCTTCATCATATCCATGGCCATGTTAGGATCTGAAAACATTTGTGCTTGTGCATTTTGAGCCTGCCCTTTTGGAACATGCAATAGTCCATTTTCCTAGAAACATTGGGGTGCCAATCAATTTAAGTGAAATATGAAACCTGCTTATAAGCACCATTTATCAAAGTGCAAGTTTGTACTAACTCGAAAGTATATCGGAATACTAAAGTATTTCTGAAACAAATATTGAGATCTTAGATAATTTTATTTTATCTCATTTAAATCTTTAGCACTATGCGACGAGTCCAAAAAGAAAAGAAAAAAAAAAGAGATTGCAAATAGGTTAACTATGTTATGTAGCACTTAGTTTTCTAATTGCCTATCTTTGCACAATCTAGAGATGTAGGTCATCACTCAATTCAATATTTCAATCCACCTTCCTCAAGTATGAGGTTAATTTTTACACGCTTAAATCTCAAACATGTAAGGCTAAACCCAGAATATATAACATTAGTTTATCGCAGCTCATGTGCCACATTGGTGAAATGCCCAAACTCCGAAGCAGGAGTCTTCCTCAAATACTCTCTAGATTTGAAACTATCAAAAGTTAAATTGTCAAGCTCTAAGCAAACACATAATTAATATCATTGAATAAACATTCAATTTGTATTGATGAGATTTTCCTTTCATTCACTAAATCTAGACAACCATTAGCCTCTAAGGCTGATGAACATAAACACCATTACTAAATTTTGGAATAAGAGAACAGATATAGATTTAACACACATTAAGCCGTGTTATGGTCCAATGCACTGACAACCATATATTATGTTCAACTCAGCCACCCATGCTAAAAAGTTTTTCAACTAACTTCAGGATTAACCTAGACAAAGAACAACATAATACCCAATATAAACAATATACTCTCTTAGTAAGCACCATTTGATATATGTGCAATGGGTAACACTTTCTATAATAAAAAAAGTGCTTCATTGAGCGTTTGATTTTGTTAGAAAAGTGATACAATTTAGTCGAGATTTTACTTGAAGGGCAAGTCTAATAGAAGTTAGATTAACGGTGCCTTTAGAGAGAAGAGCTTTTGGAAGATTGTATGAATCGTATTATTAATTTTTAAAAAAGATGTGCTTTTAAAGAAATTGAAACACACACTTCAAAAAATGCTTTTAAAGACATTAAAATAAACACTTCAGAAGGCACTTTTCATTACTAAACATACTATTTCCAACAACAACAACAAAAAAATCCACACGGGAAAAACTCTTCCATAAAATCCATAAATTACTCTAAAGAAAGTGCTTTAATTAAAAGAGAAGACAAAACAAACATATTAGAATTAATATCACTCATACAGACCTTTCATAAAACCTCCTCTCTAAAAAAATACAAATGTTTGATTTCAACTTGGGATCATTTGTTTTGGCTCTTCCTTTGCGCAGTAGCACTTTCCAAAAGTGCATCATGAAAGTGCATTCACAAAAGAATTTGTTTGCTTTGCATAGTTTCTACTAAAAGCACTTTCATTAACAAAAAGTGTTGTTTTACATGTTTGGCAGTTTGTTCTCATGTAAATTTAAAACAATTCTTTCTTTAAATTATTAATATCGCTCAACTTTTACAAGCCTCATTAAACTAAAGCTCTTATTTCTAAAAGCACTAATAGTTTGAGTACTAATCAAAATACTTTTTGAGTAAAATCTCCACCAAATTAAGGGCGTGTTTCAAATGTCCGTAACTGAATTTCATGAAAGTAAAAAGTAGGAAATAAAATTTTTTCAAAATTAAAGTGAAAGTGGAGTTCAGTATTTGTGTTTCAATAGTCTTTGAAAGTGTGTTGAAAATTGAAAAATATAATTGTATTGAGGAGTGTGCAAATAAGAAAGCTGAAACTGGAGTTCCGTATGTGAAAGTGGAGTTCTGAATTTTTTGTGTAATTAAAATATATGAATTGTTCGAAACTCAAAATCTGGCGGAAGAAAGTAGAGTTACGGGCATTTGAAACACGCCCTAAATATACCTTTAAGAAAATTTAAACACTACAAAGCACTTTTGAATTATGAAAAGTGCTTTTCACCCACCAAACTACTACATAAATGATGCCTAAGAGTTGATTTGGAGTGAAACCATCAAAAGTAAAGCAACGGATGCTTGACCATCATATGGACAAAGCAACGATGCTCCAGATCAGTGATGCTTGACCATCACAATGATTAGAGTCCTTATTAAGATACTTTCTCGAAAAGGGGCTAGGAAAATACACGAAGCATTTCTTTGTGGGGTATAGCCATTCTGAGGTCCATTGCTATCAAATAAGAAAATTTTATACCTATCACAAGAAGGAGGTAATACAGTTTCTGGGTGTGGATTAGGTAACCAGTACCCGACCATAGGCCCAAATTGTGTTGGTGGGTAAGGAGGGTGTAGGTTTGGAAGGGTGTCCTTATAAGAAATCCTTGAAACAGCAATTGGTGCTATTGTTGCAGAGGATGCAGAGCCGGATTATCTGTTGGATTAATGGTGGAAGATCCGGGACAGAGTGTGGTGAAAAGAGTAGTGAGGAAACAATGATTTGGAAAAAAATTTGTTAATGGAGTTGTGGTGTTCATGATAGGTGTACGAGATGAAAAAAGAGAGGCTTAGGGTGCAAAGAAGATGCTATTGCATTTGTCATTGTTGGAATAGCGTATGGGTTCATATTTGGTGAAGATGGTCTCAGATCCAAGTTCCAATTTGCTCCACTGAAATAAGTGTTAACGCAGTTGGGAAATAGGCAACTAGATTATTAATTGCAGCCCGATTCTACAAAGTGTAAGAACAGGGGATGACAACGACCTAATAAAACATACTTCTAATGATGATATTTGTGTAGCCTGTATACTCAATTTTCTCCTATTGATATAAAGACGAGTTGGGCATGACGATCGTAGCTCTGATACCAGATGTAGTGCGAGCAGCAGCAAAACATAACAATAAAACAGAGAAAAACTGAAAATATTAAGGACAAAACTAAGGACATCAATCTAAGTACTACTTCTTGATGCCCGTATATGAGTTGGGTTACATACTTATTTGGTAGTAGCATGCGCCTAAATAACAATAACAATAACTTATAGCTGCTACCAAGGAGATAAGGCAAGTTAAAAGCATATACACCGAGCAGGTGGTTGGCAGGTGGACAGTGCAACTAGCCAATGTCACAACAGGTAGTGCTGGTCCCTCGGGTGCCATCGTCCAGCCCTGGTGCATTTGGGACAAGACCAAGGGTTATAGGAGCTTCCTTGTCCATATTTTCCAAAGGAAACTGATGTATTCCTGCTTAAGAGGAACACCAAAGAGGTAGGCAGTAGGCATCTCTGGGCTGCATCTAAGTTACACAGGAAGGATGCCTAGCTCACACTGGATACATTTAGGAGCAGATCAACAGCACCCGGCGTGAGTGCCCAGGCATAGGTTGCTGTAGTTGCAAGCGTATGTGCAACTGAAGAAGGAATGGCCAAGTATCAGCAGTAGGACGTGTATAAAAATCGTGCTAGCTTTCTTCATGAAATATGATCCTTACAGTTGGAAAATACTCACAAACTGTATGGCCAAGTAATAGCAGTAGTTGTAGTCATGATCAATTATGTTTGTGCCTACAACTAGTAGCCCTATAATTCTAAGTAGATCGCACCTAGATTCCTATCGCAGTACAAACAAGATCTATACCACAATTCACCAAGTCTCACACACTCAGCTGTAGAATAAGAAAATTTAATAAGATCATACTCGTGCTCGTTAAAAACATATTTGGTACACAAGCACATGTTACTATTGGTTTGGTCCTCCTTACTTGATGGCCCAAACTCAACTAGGTTCAACCTCGTATATCTGTGGCGATATGGAAGATCAATAGTCAAACAATTTAGTAAAAGAAGTGAAAACACGAGAGAGGTAGCACATTTATCTTTTGGGTGCTCAAAATCATGGAACAGTTATTCTCCTTAAAGACTATAACAAAACCAAATAAGATTCTCACATTAAGGAAAACACCACAATCACCTCACCTCATTTGTAAAATAGATTCTCCTTGCCTTGAAAGCCTTTGCGGGAATGAAACTGGCAGCAGTTCTCAGGTTTCTTGCCCTCAACATCACCTGCCTACATGATAAAACACAAGATACCAACAAATATCACAAACCATGGTAAACCAAATGGGGTGCAGCAATGGCTACTGAAACTGCATATTAGTAAAACTGCGTTTAATATGGAACTAAAAGAGCCTGTGGTAGCCTAAAGGAAGTTATAGCATAAGCAAGGAAAGGGCTAACTAAAACCTTAAAGTTTCTCCGAGACCACAATCAGTAGCCTTCTTTTTCCTTATAGACTAAACATTTAGGACTATATAGACAAGCAGGGATGCTGGATTATTGAAATGGAGAAAAAAGAAGAAACACAAGTAGAAAGTGCCTCCTTGAACAATTAATTATCTACTTGTCTTCAAGACATACATAAGTGTTCTGTAACTTTCATAAAACTTACGACCATCATAAGACAATGTTCACATTTAAGTAAAAGGTTGCTTCAACTACTTACAAAAATATAAAACCTATTAAGAAGAAAAAACCTTCTTTCAATTACAAAACAAACTCAAATAATAGAAAGTGAGCAGCGGGACTTCAAAGAAATGCAATTTCAACTCCGTCTCACTAATTCCCTAAAAAACACAAACTTTACCATTTGAAAATCAAATCGCACATAAAGAACAATCTTTCTTTCAATTCTCAAGGAAACTTTTGTCATATAATTTGCAACTATATTCCCCCAGATCATGAAAACAAAGATTTAGCGTGTAATCATCGAAATAGCACGTAACGCAACAATCTTCCTTTCGATTATGTGCAATTAAAAACTCTCAAAAAGAGAAGAACTAGAACCGTAAGATCCGTTTAGAATAATGAAATACCCTTCTCGGACAAGCTTGAGATCTGGGGGCTGAGAAGGAGAAGTAGATCGCATAAGCTTGGCGACGAAATGTCGGAGCACTCCGATGAGAACCATCACGACTGAAAGAGGGATCAAAACCCAATCCCTAATAGCAGTATCTAATACCAACTCCTCCACCATCGCTACAACCCTACGCCGCTCGCCGGAGATTTAAACAAGTTTTAGAGAGAGAGCTGCCGGAGACAACTAGGAGAGACGTAATTTAGTAATTTAGTAAGGGGGATATTACAAATAAAAAGTAATAATAAGAAGAAACGTAAGATTGTTTGCATTTTTATATAGATGAAAAAGGTTTAATGGTACAATGGTACACACTCTTGTCACAATAGTTAAGAGCTTGTTTATAGATTCATCAAATTTATTTTGTTAAAGTTATTTTTAATATAAAGTAAATAAAATTTTAAAATAATTTTTATTAAAAATTTACTTTAAAAAATATTATTAATATTAAATAATTATAAATACTTTATTTTTTATAAATATTTTAAAATTTATTTTTAATTCAATTATAAAAATTTATTTTAAAATAAACACGTTTCAAATAGTTCTCAGAATGATTCTAAAGCTGGGCTTAAGGCATTGTGGGCCGTGTGAGGCCTTAGTTCGAAGATGGGTTATGGGAGTGTTTGAAATTGCTTATGAAAAGAAATTTTTGTGAAATAGAAGATATTTTTATCTTTTTTGAAAAATGAGCTTTATTTTTTTATTTCAAAAATAATAATAAAAATATACAATAAAAAGATCTCACTTCGTAGAATTTTTCTACACTTTTTAAATTTTTAAATAAATTTTTTATATACTTATAAAATATATATTGAAAAATATAAAATGGAGAAAAGTTATGAAAAATTGATAAGCAGCTTTTCAAACGCTCTTCCAAACAGCCCCGTACAATTAAGAAAGAAAGTGTCTGAAGATGATTATGAAATAAAGTTTTTAAATAAAAAATTTTTATTTTTTAAAAAATAAGTTTATATTTTTATTTAAAAATATATAAAAAATTTATTATGTAATTTTTTAAATTTTAAATAAAATTTTTTTAATATCTATAAAATATATATTAAAAAATATAAATTAAAAAATTGAAAAATAGCTGAAACGTTAAGTCAAACGGGGTGAGTCTGGGGCACCTTCAAGAGTACGTCAATTGAAACTTTTTCTTTTCCTCTCTAACGGTCGTTTGAAATCGCTAATAAGATTTTCTTTTAGAAATAAATTTATTATTTAACTTAAAAATTGATAAAATTTACACATATAAAAGTTACATAATATATAATTAATTTATACCTTTAAATTAAAAAAATTTTAAATAATACTATAGAAGAATTTTTTAGAAACGAATAGTTAGAAAATAGATGAAAATAAAATTGAAATGAAGAAAGTGATTTCCTGTTTACTTCTTTGATCCATTCACAAAAGTTCAAAGTTTGCACGTCTTCAATTACTCGCACTGAACATGCTTGTCTTCTTTCCAGCAAACCCTTGCCGCATTCAGGAAAAAGGCAAAGCAAAAGCTGAGTTGAATGAGATGAGAAATTAAATGAATCAAATGAAGATTGACAAAAGAAAATGAGTCAGGTTGTGATTGGAATTTTTTTAAAGCCATATTTGGGGAAGCTTTTTCTTCTCAATTTTTAATTTTATATTTTCTAATAAAGTTTCTATAATATTTTATAGAATTTTTAAAAAATTTTAATAATACAGAAAAATTTTATGTCGTAAATTTTTTTTATTATTAATTATTTTATTATTTTTTGTGAAATAAAAAATTATAGCTTATTTTTTAAAAATTTTAAAATATTTTTTTTTTTGAAAAGTTTTTTTTTAATAAATACTTACAAAAATTCGACCCATGACGCTCACCAGCCATTCTATCCATAATGGAAAGAATGCTCGAATAAGCAGCAATTTGCTTGCTAGAAACCAAATCACTCGACCACCTTAAATTATTGGTTGGAAGAACTAGCTCTTGTAGCTAAGAGTTTGCTTTTAAATGTATATAACTCACTTTCATTCGTCCACCCAAAATTAATGGTTGGAAGAACAAGCGCTTGTAGGTAAAAGTATATTTTAAAGTATAACTCACTTCTATTCGCACATCCAAAAAATAGTTAGAAGAACTAGTTCTTGTAACAAGATCGTGTTTTCAATTATACAAAATTTATTTTTTTAGTCAAATTTTGTGTTTGAATATATTATTTTAATATTTTTAATTTACTTCGAATTCATGAATCCGCTTCTTATTTATTTTTAATCAAATTTAATTTTATAAATCTCACTTCGTATCAATTAAAATAAACCTTGATCATGGATAAGAGTGTCGCAAAGATGACTCGCATCCAACGCCTACCCCGAAGGGGATCACATCAAAGAGCACAATTCCAAAGGCAATGAATTTGGTGTTGCTCCTACATATAGGACTATCATAAGTTATTAGGCTTCACTTATGTGACTTTTGAAACTCCATTGAAAATTGTTCAATGATTTAGATATGTTTTTTCAGTGCTTTAGGTGTTTATTTTGTCTCTATTTTAATTCTTATTTTTCAAAAAAATATAATATTTTAATTTAAAATATATATATATGGATAAAATCGTATGTTATAGAATTATTACATGTATAAGTTCTAATATTTTTGTAAGTTAATAAAAAACAAGCTTGATTTTTTAAATCTCTACATTTTAATAAGCTTCTTATTTTAATCAGTTCTAAACGATCTCTTACTTAATTTTGGACCAAGCAAATTATATCTAATTAATATTACGAACATAGCTCATGACGCAAATGGATACACTTTGGGGCGTTTGAAAGTACTTATAAAATAAAGTTTTTTTATAATAGAGAATATTTTATTATTTTTTAAAAAAAAGCTTTATTTTTTTATTTAAAAAAATAAAAATATGCAATAAAAAAATCTCACTACGTAAAATTTTACTATATTTTTTATTTTTAAATAAAATTTTTAATTATTTATAAAATATATATTAAAAAATTAAAAATTAAAAAAAAGAGTTTTTGAAAAACGCAATTCTAAACGCACCTTTTTAAAGGTCGTTTGTTCAAATGCTCTTTCACCTTCTTCTTAACTTTTTATTTAAAAAAAAAACAATTCTATAATATTTTAGAATTCTTTTTTTCTAATTTAAAAAGTATAAATAAACTAAAAGAAATAACAAGTTCGTTTTCTAGAAAATCCTATCAAAAACTGATTTTAAGAAAGCATATTATTTTAATCAATCCAAAATGAGCCCTTCAACTTTTACAAGAACATGAAGGTTTATATATTCATTATCAACACTAGTACTTAGGCAAATGCTCTCAATTTCAACCCTCAGCTAGGGTACAACTTGGTGTTCCTAGGAAACAAAAGAATGTGATGAATTCGTAATTGAATTGGTTACCTACAAACCCTACCGCACCAAGCACAATATTACCCCTAATACCAATGTGGAATCCACTGATGTAGCTTTCCATGAATAAATCATCATTAAAAAATGAAATCATCCTAGAATGAGTGCGCATTGCAATTCCAGACCTCCAAATTAGAAATACGAACCGTCATAGTCCTATTTTTGTTGGCAACTTTTTAAAAGCGTGTTGCTTATTTGCTAATAAGTTTCTGAAAATTAAGCTTTTGAAAAGTGAGCAAAATGAGCTATTAAAAGATAATTTTGTAAAAGTAAATTTAATAAAGTAACCAAAAAACTTATTCATAAGTAATTATTTGGCAAAAATTTCAATTTTGAACCAACTATGGTGAAATAAACAAATCCTATCTCCCTCAATAGTAGAGTTGCTCTGGGTACTTATTAGAGGTGATAATATATGACCGATCTGAAATTAACTTAAAATTGATCTATTTAATTAAAATTAGAATTGAAAAATTGACTCGTATAAATATATAGATTTGATTAGTATTTAACGAATTTGATCCGTTATTAAATGGGTTGATCAAAATTGATCCACCAATTCAAATTGTCACTTTTGAGAGAATAACTTTTTTTTAGTTTTTTCTTACCGTACAATAAAATTTTGACAATAAAAGAATAATAACAGTAATTTATAAATTATTAAATTATATTATATTTATAATTATTTATTTATTTTTATATTTTAGTAAAATAGTATAAGATGAGAATTATAATATTATTAAAAGTCTTACTATGTATATGTTTCTTTAATTACGAATTTGGACTTTGTATAAAATATTATATAAAATTTCTTTGTTAGATAGGTATGTTTATTGAAATTTTTATCAAAATTATTAGTATATAGTTATAATAATAACATTATTAAAAATAATATTTTTTTAGATATTCTAATTATCGATGAAGATATTAATGAAGTACATTTAACGGACACTCACCATATCTCTTCTCTAAAAATATTGTGCACTTTTACTCCGACTGATTTTATAATTTTACTCAAATTTAAAAGTATAAATTAAAAATTATAATTATTAAACGAGTTGACCTGAATTTGATTTAGTTATTTAATAGATTAGATTAGAGTTGATAATTTTGACCCATATAAATTTATGAATTAGATTATGATTGAACGAATTTAATTCAATTATTAAATAAATTGATTCGAAACTGACATATCAAACTTGTGTAAGAAGACTGATCATATGTGCCTATATACATTACAAATGCACCTTGATAGTTTGGTCAATGGTGCATAGCCTTCCTGCATGGTAGAATGCGGGAATATTTGGCTTAGTTTATCAAGTGATTTTCATTTCAAAAGTGCGCATCGTGTTTTTCAATAAATTTTACACATTATTTCATAAAAAATTAAAAAAATTTTGAAAGTATAAAATATGTATGTCAAAATTTTTATATATAATTTTTATTACTTTTAAGTAAAAAAATAAATTTTTTGAAAATTTTTTTAATATTTTTTATTTTAAGAAAATTTATTATTATAGTCACTCCTAAACGATCCATTTTTGCATATGTGAGGCTAAAGGAACCTTATTATTCACGCGTATGCTTAAACTTACCAAACCAGTATTTTGAATACCGATTCCGTGAAATACTTTTTTTAAAATTGTGGTACATGGCAGCTAGCCGGCATGAACAATGTATTCTGTGCATGATATTGATTTCAGTGAGAGGGGATGGGATGTCTCTTAAAAAAAAAAAAAAAAAAAAAAAAAAGATAGTTTGTAGATTCTTTTCCAATCCCATGTACCAATAATTCATTTGAGTACCCCCAGCATATATATAGAAAACCTCTATAAATAGCTCTTCATTCCTCTCTTGCCATACCTCACAAGACCATGTTCTTGTCTTAGTCCAAAACTAGAATATATACTCTCTTCAGTCTCTCATACATTGATTGGGTCACAATGGCTACTGTTGAGGTATATATAACTTCAAGTTTTTTCTGTTCTTGTTACAGGGTTGAAAGAAATTTAATCATGGTATATAGATTTTGTAACTAAGGCTATGCATAAAATTTAATTATATGTAGGTTCAATCTGCTACAACTGCGTTGCCTGAAAAGCAAGCCTCTGCAGAGAAGCAACAAGTGAACAAGCCCCAGAAGATCACTACTCATGATCAAGTAGAAATAGCACCGGAGACACCTGTAGATCAAGAAGAAGAGAAGAAGGAAGAGTTGGCTTCTGACAACACTGCTAATTCTCTCAAACAAGAAGAAGAGAAGAAGGAAGAGTTGGCTTCTGACAACACTACTAATTCTCTCAAACAAGAAGAAGCAGATTTAGAGAAAGCAGTGGAGCAGTTGGTCATTGATGAACAGAAACCAGATGACGGCGGGACTGCAACTGATCATCAAGATGCTATTGAACCTTCTAAAGATATGGTTGATGTAAAGAAAGACAATGAAGAAACTGCTCCTACTGCAGCACAGGAAGTAGCTTATGTTGGAAAGGTTGATGTTGAAGAGGCAGAGGCGCCAAAGGAGGAAGCCATACAGTCTGCTACTGCGCTTGAAGATGTCGCAGAAGAAGCAAGGACTGATGAGGTAGTTATCACTGAGGAAGCTCCTGCCACTGCTGCTGCAGCTGCTGGTGATGTTCTGAAGAATGATGATGAGTAGATTCAAGATGTTGAATGAATGTATTATTTAAGATGTGTATGACAGTAGTAAGTTTGGGTACTTTGTAGTAATTTGAAGTTATGCTTGTGTTTTTGTTGTTGTTTGGAGGCTAGTCTAATTCCAGAATAAGTTCTACTTAGGTTTATGTATGATGTTATTGGTTGCTATATATAATAAATGTAATGAATATTGTTAATAATGTTTTGTATAAGCCTTTATCAAGTATTACTTAATTTGATCCTATATGGTAAGGCACTTTTCTCATTGGTTGTTAAGTGTTATTTAGCGCGTGTTTACTTTGCTTAAAGTGAGATACCTGAAGTGAGTTATAGTAAGTGAGTTACTTAAAAAGTGATTGTTGTTTTTTATGTTTACTTTTTATTGTAAGTGAATTTAGAAGTGGAGGTTTTAGTTTTAAAATGTGGTTGTAGGGAGCGGAATTTGAAAGTAAAAATACGGGACCTAATGTGAATATTGCAAGTATTTTGAAATTTATTAAACTCTTCAGGTATGAGAAAATTCTCGATAATAATAGCATTCAAAATTCACATACAAGCTACAAAATTTGTTCTTGTAAAAGATATAATTTCTTTTGTTTTTAATTTCTTCTTCAGTGTGCATAAGGGAAATCCCGTAGTTTCTTTTAATTTGTCCAAGATGGCGATTGTCCGTTAATTCCTCTGCATAGTGTACACTTACTTGGAATTTCTTCATGAGAAAGTTCAGAAGAAAAAAAAAAAAAAGTTGCCTTAGTACATAATCGCATTACCATTTGATCTTCCTCTAACATTAACAAATGAGCATGAACCGTTTCTTGCTGGCATTCCTCTGTGCTTGAGCCGGATATCACTAAGGATTACGCGTTCGCAAGGCATCGCCTCGTTGCAATGAAGCTTCACTGATATTGGCGATGCTGAAGTTCCTCTTACATTCCTATACTTAATATTGCTGATTTTCACCTTAGATGGATACTGCAAGCCAATGAACAAATTTTCAAAATTGAAACCAAATATTTTGCGTAATGAATTAGCAAGCTTTACCTTTACTCTGAATCTGCATAAACCATTTGGGCAATATTTTTGATCGATGATTATAGGATTACGCACATTGTTCATCACTACATCATCAAAGATGATATTGCTAGCAATGGTATTTTTTGGCGAAGATTGCCATGACTTGATCCTCAATCCATTATCAGTGCCTGAAAGTGTACAATTCCTGACAACTACATCAGTAACATTTCCTTCATGTGGATCTTTACCAAGGCTTCCAATACTAATTCCATGTCCTGGACCGCAGTACACGCCATGGATTTTAATGTTAGAGCAACCTGGACCAACTGAAATACAGTCATCTCCAGTAGCAATAAAGGATTTTGCAATGATGATTTTGTCCGAGTCGCCTATATGGATGCCATCTGTGTTTGGGCTTTCTGCGGGTGCAGTTATGTTGATCATCCTGAAGCTCACATTGTTTGAATTGACTACTTTTATATGAAAGAACTTGCTGTTGATTGAAGTAATTCCTCTTACTTTTGCATTGCTGACATTTCTGAAAACTAGTGTCTGTTTCAAAAATGAAGAAGAACAACAAATCAAAACCTTTGATTTATCTGTAATATAAAAGAAAAGATGTTTGTGAAATTCTACCATTGGAAGTGGTTTGCAATGGGGATCTTTTGAACATCCGTTAAACTGCCATGACTTAGCTCCTTGGCCATCGAATTTTCCGCTTCCAATGACACTCAGACCATTCACGTTTTGGAATTCAATCCAGTCCCGCGTGTATACTCTAGGATTTGTCCATGCTGATAAGTTTCCACGGAATTTTATTGAAATGAATCCTTTGCAAGGTCCTTTAAATGTTAAAGGTCCAGCCAAGTATGATCCTCTGATTACAATGCCTGCTTGGTTCTTGCATTCACAAGCATCCTTCCATGCCAACTCCAATGCCTTTGTTAAGTATGAATCAAAACTTTATCAGTAAAAATTTGTGGAAACATTATTGAAATTTATCGATGCGGATACATAAAAAACTGAGTAGTAAAACTTTTCACCTTAGTACTATCCGTTTTGCCATCAGGAACTGCTCCATAATCTCTAACATTGAAGAATCTTGTAAACTTTGAAGCACCCACACAACAAAATATCAACAACAAGATGAGAAAATGTTCTATGCTTGACTTTAAGATCATAGCCAATCTAACCATGTTCTATTTTCTTTTCAATTAAAACTGTTAGGTTCTTTTACAATGTGTAGCACATAAGTTTCATCAAACGGTTTAAGCATTTATGCAGAAAACTGTCCTTGAACACTAAACATCTTGCAATGAATCTTCTCTAACTCTGAAAGTTAAAAGCAAGAGCGTTATGAATATGTTCATTGAACTCATGATTGTCATGACATTTATTTCATACGCAAGAAGGAGGCTTGACATTGCCATTAGATTTTCCTATTACATTAAAACACAAAGCCTTTGCTGCTCCTTCTCCTTGAGCATCAGCTAAGCTAATGTCCCTAAGTTCGACCTTCTCACAAGGCACTGCATCACTGCAATCCAGATTAATCGCGATCTCAGAAGCTGAGGTTCCTCTTATGTTCTGAAACGTAACGTCTCTAATCTTGACTCTAGATGGCTTCTGCAAACAACAACAGGAAAAGACTTCATGTATCCAAATTATCACTGAGAACAAGCCAAAGTATAATAACTACTATGCATGTGCCTAACGTCTCTCTGAACATAAGGCCTAGTATAAAGAATTCTTACTTACAGTTGCAGGGCATGCAGCATATGGGCAGTAACTCTGATCAATGATAATAGGGTTGTATACATTGTCCATCACCACATCCTCATAAAGGAAGTTAGACGCGATAGTGGTCTTCGGTGAAGCTTTCCATGTCTTGATTCTCAGACCATTCTCTGTGCCTTTAAGCGTACAATTGTTGACAGTTAACCCAATGACATTCCTCTCGTTTGCATCCTTGCCAAGACTCCCCACACTAAGGCCATGACCAGGACCACAAAACACACCAGTGACAGTCACATTGGTGCTACCAGGACCAATCGAGACGCAATCGTCTCCAGTGCCTATAACGGAGTCAGTAATCTGGATGTTGCTTGAATCGCCAATGTGGATTCCATCAGTGTTGGGGCTGTCTTCTGGCGCTGAGATTGTAATTGAGTTGAAGTGTATGTTCCTGGAAGAAAACACACTGATGTGGAAGAGCTTGCTATTGATTGAAGTGATTCCACTGACATTTGCATTGGTGACAAAGGCAAAAGCCAACGACTGTTAAAAGATCCAAAAAGCTATATAAGTTGAAGCTAAAAAACTTATGTATGAAGTTCTACAAGTACATGTGGAAAAATTGAAGCAGTAAATGAAGGAAAGCTTACAATAGGAAGAAGCTTGCAATGCCACTTCTTAGGACATTGGTTATGAGGCCATGCCTGTTCCCCTTGACCGTTAAGAACCCCTCCGTGGCCGGAGATCCTTAGCCGATCAATATGGCGGAACACAATCCAATTGCTTGTGTACTTATTAAGATTGGTGGATGCTATGAGTTGTCCTTTGAGTTGCAGTTCCATAACTCCTTCACATGGCCCTTTGAATGTCAAGGGTCCAACTAAATAGGTCCCTTCAATTAAAACTTTTGCCCTTCCTTTCATTCTGCATGCTTCTTTCCATGCCCTTTGAAATGCCTGTATAGATGAATCCCAAAAATTTAAATGTTGCAAAATAATCAGTATGCAGCAGACGCATAAATACAAACCCCAAACAAAAAAAAATCCCTAAATGAACAAGAAATTTGTAGCATTTAGAGAAAAAGTGTCCTAGAAAATTACACACTTTGCTGCTATCAAACTTGGCATTTGGAATAGCACCAAAATCTCTAACATCAAAGGCCCCTATGTATACTTTAGCCTCCACATTACAAGCCAAGAACATGAACAGGAAACAAACAACATGAATAATGATATAGTTTGAACTCATTGTTTTGTTATGTTTATTGTTCTCGTCTATTTCATTTCGTTGTGTCAAGAACTTCACAATATTATTTAACCTCAACGAAAGATTTCTTCAAGAAAATCTACTACAGTGACAGATGATATAGATTAATATTTGAACACATTAACTTACCGACTTAATTAAATGCTAGTTTTTGAAGTCAAGAGATAATTCATGCTTGAAGCTTCGTGGCTAATGAGCCGTTAAGCAATAGCTAATCAAAAATTTCTATCTGCAAATAGAAATGTTATCAGGAGACAAGATAAAAGAGTTAATCCTAATATATCTTTTGGCATGAAAGAAAATCTATCTTCAGTTTAACTACGAGATTTTTGAAAGAACGTGCGTGATATAATGATTTACAAAAGAATCTATCTTAGATGATATGGGCGTTTGGTATTGCTTTCCCATAAAGCGATTTTTTAATTTTTAATTATATATTTTTTAATATATTTTTTATAAATATTCAAAAATTTTATTTAAAAATTTAAAAAATATAAAATATTTCTACGTAATAAAATTTTTTATTATTTATTTTATTATATTTTTTAGATAAAAAATAAAATTTATTTCTTAAAAAAAAATAATATTTTTTATTTAAAAATAATTTATTTCAAAAGTACTTTCAACCGCATTTAAAATCTAGCTTTTTTGTTTTAAAGCTATCCACTACGTTGAAAATGTAGTTAATAAAATACAGTGCTTTGGTTTAACTACATACTCTTGAATCAATTTTAACAAGAGAATTATGTGATTAGACATAGATGAATATTGACTTCAAAATCCATTCCAACTGCTACTACATCTCCGATACAAACATTCTTTTTACAGAGAGTGATTTACTAAAAACTAGTTTATTATAAAATGAGTTACTATAAATAATTTTGTTAAAAATAGATTAGATTATGTATTTTTTTATGTATAAAAATGAGTTAGAAGCGATCGTTTGCATTTTTTATATAATTAGAAGTGTGCTGAATATGACTATTTACTAAAAAAATTGAGTTATGAGGTAAATTATAAGTTGTCAAAGTGAAATATCATTAGAATTAGCCATTAGATATTTTTATAAGGAAATACATGTATCAATATTTAAGTATATAAAATGTCACTAACAATATTATTATCAGTTTATTTTTAATTTATAAATTATATTAATGTAAGATTTTTATTTTTTCCTCTGTTGTGATCAATTGATTTTAGGCCATGTTTTAAATGCTTATATAATACTTTTTTTGTTGAAATTTAGAATTTTAAAAAGTTATTTATTTGTTCATTAAATAAAAAATTTCACTTTTATTTTACTATTGAGAAACTCGTCATTATAGATGCAAATATAGGCCGGACCAAACGGGCCGGCCCGCGGCCCAGCTATTCAGCCCGATATTAGGCCCGCCCGGCCTGGTGAACAGTAAAAGGGCCGGCCCGGCCCGATGCGTCGGGCAGGACGGGCCGACTTTGCTGGCCCGCCCGGCACTGTTTCGTTGACCGGTCAACATTGACTTTGATCTGGTCAACGTTGACTGTTGACCAGGTCAAAAAAATAAAATTTTTCTGTCATGCTGACGTCAGCATGACTGTTGTACAAGGCAGCCAACGGTAACACTACTGTTGGCTGCCAGCAACGTTATTATTATTATTTTTTTAAATTCAACTTTTCACCTATAAATACATCATATTTTCATTCATTTTTCACACATTTCTCTCAAATCTCATTTTCATTCTACTCAATCTTACACAAAATATAAAAGAAATTATTTCTTGCTTTATTTTCTAAATTCATATTTTTTTAATTATCAAAATTTTAGTTGTTATTTCAAATGGATCCAAATTTTCATGCCATTAATTTGGATGACTATGGCATGGACGATCAAAATTTGGAGGAAATAGATGTTGCTCGTATGGAGAAAGGAGATGAAATTCTTCCAAGAAGAAGTTTTCATCAAGGATGTAACGAAATTCCTCCAATTCCAAGTGTTGGAAGTAGTTCGGCTTCAGGATCGACATCGACAACAACAAAACGTTCAAAAGTCCCAACTTCTGAAGCTTGGAACTATTTCACTGCCGAATATACAGTGCTAAGTGATGGTACTCAATTAAAAATAGCGAAATGTAAGTTTTACAATAAACTTTTAACTGCTAATCCTAGTGCAGGTACCCGACATTTACTAGCACATGGTAAAAAATGTGCTTCTAAAAAACAAATCGGAAGGGAACCTTCACAAACTCAACTTCAATTCAACACGGATGGTTCGGTAAGTACTTGGTCTTATGATTCTAATGTAGCTAGGGAATCTCTTGCCCGTATGATTTGTGCTATAGATTTACCTATTAATTTTGGTGAGTCATCTTTTTATGAAAAACATATTAAAAGAGCATATTGTCCACAATTTCAAAAAATTAGTAGAACAACTACTAGAAGTGATATTATTATTTATTACAATAAAATGCGCACTATATTAAAATCTGAATTAACTTCTTTAAATTTTTCTATTGCGTTAACATCTGATATTTGGAGTGGTAGAGCTAAACAAGATTATTTAAGTGTTGTTGCTCATTATTTAGATTCACAATGGATTATGCAAAGAAGAATTATTGGTTTTAGACTTATTGATTCCACACATGATGCTAAAAATATTTCTGAGCGCATTATAAGTGTAGTTAAAGAATGGGGCATAAGCAACCGCATTGTCTCCATCACCCTAGATAATGCTTCAGCAAATACCAAAACAATTCGATTTCTTGAGATGGAGCTAAGCTCATACATGGGAGGAATTTTACTATATCAACGTTGTGCTTGCCATATTATCAACTTAATCGTACAATCAGGTATGCAGCTGGTAAGTGATCAGATTAATGATATTCGCGTTGCTATTTCTTGGATTACTAGTTCAAATCAACGTTTAGCTGAATTTAAAAGATATTGCATAGCAGAATATCTAAAGCCCCGAAAGTTCAGCCTTGATATGCCAGTAAGATAGAATTCTACTTATCTAATGTTGAAAAGTACTTTAGATTATAAAAATGTGCTTATGATTTTTTATAATACAAGAATGGGTAACAATATATTTACTGAAACTCATTGGATTATTGCTGAAAAACTTGTAGAATTTTTAGAAACTTTTTATGATGCTACTGTTTTATTATCTGGTGTTTACTATCCTACTTCTCATTAGTTTTACATTCAATTCTTAATATAGCTACTATGCTACATTCGCATATAACAGATGAATTACTTGGACCTATAGTTACAATAATGACTAAAAAATTAAAAAAATATTGGTCTGATATTCCTCTTTTATATTGTTTTGCATTTATGTTAGATCCTAGATTTAAATTTATATATTTTACTAATACTCTTACATATATTGGTATGTATTTAGATATTTCCGATATTCAATTGCAAATTACTAACGCTTGTAACAAGTTGTATGAAGTTTATGATCTTTATGAAGTTAGGTTTGGTAATTTGCGAAATCAACAACAACAAGCGGCACCGGCACAAACTCATCAAAGTAAGAAGAAAAAAATGATCAATTGGTCTTTGATCTCCATCAAGCCTGGCTCAAGTTCAACACCATCTTCCACTTCAAGCAGCATGCAATCTTCTTCGGACTTGAACAAATATTTTGAAGGTGATCTTCATTGTCAGAAAGACGATGAAAATCGAGAAAATTTTAATGTTTTGAATTGGTGGAAAACACATTCAACAAGATATCCAAAGACTCTCTCAACTAGCACGTGATATTTTGACTATTCCTGTTTCAACGGTGTCTTCAGAATCGACATTTAGTACAGCGGAAAGGATAATTGAAGAACGCAGAACACAACTTACTAGTGAGATGGTTGAAGTGTTAACTTGTTTGAAAGACTGGGAACTTGCAGTCAAACGAATGCAGCATACAACTCACAATGAAGACCTGACTGAACAATTTTCTGAATTATTTTTAAATGAAAATATTTCAAGTACAAGTTCAAATGTATAATTATATACATATTACAAATTGTAATAATTTTTTTATATTTAATAATAATTTTTAAAGTTATTTTTTAAGCTTTTTATATTTAGTAATAATTTTTAAGATTATTTTCAATTTTTTTATATTTAATAATATTTTTAAATATTATTTAAATTTATTATTTAAAAAATAAATATATATATAACGGGCTGCCGGGCCGGACCGGGTCTAAAATTTCATACCCGGGCCGGTCCGGCCCGCCTGTTTTTGCATCTCTACTCGTCATCTTAATTGTTAAATCTTCATTCCCCAATTTCAACCTACTTTCAAATAAAAACTAAACTCACTTTTAATTTATTTATTAAAAAATTTTATTTTTTATTTTTCACTTATGTGGAATTCACTTTCATATATTAAAATAGGCCACTAATTTGACTACTTAATATGGCTATAGCGCACCTTTATATCAAAATTAATTTTTTAGGATAAGAAATCTGTGGTAGCAGGGAGTGTAAGGAAAAATATAGGCACCTTATTTTTTATTGTAGCTTAAGTTAATATTTAGAAAAAAATTCCTTTCACATGTTGAATAAAGACCTTAGCATTAAAATTTAAAATCGCATATGTTATAATTTTTATCAGCGATAATAATTATTATTGAATATTTTCCCAGCTAAAATATTATATAAGAATATAGAATTAGTGGAAGAAGATATATGTACATAGCAATCTTACCCGCATATTGGCTTATATAAGATGTATAAAAATTTCAAAATTCAATCTCACTATTATGATAAATTATGAGTTAAAAATATGCTGATAAAATTTTAACTCAATCAAATAACGAAAATGATTTCTATCCGACCTTTTGATAATTGAAAAATTTTTATATTTTATATTTTTTGTTAATTTTTTCTGTCATCGTACTCACGGAGGTCGATTCCTGATATGTTTATGTTAAAATTTTGTAAGCATGAACGACAAACAAATACTACAAATACTTAGAATTTCTTTTGTATCACAACTTCGTCACTAAATCAAGGAACTTTTTCTAATAATTTTGATAGCTTACTTTAGTACCATATTTTTTTTTCTTCTTGTGTACAAATATACAAAATTCTTAATTATAACATAATTAGTTTTTTTTAGTATTTTTGGATCGACATAAAAAAAGGTTTGAATCTCTATCTTTTCGCAATAGAAAAATATTTTTCTATTGCGAAAAGTAAAAATTCTTCATATTTAACGGTCGATATTAATTTTTGAATTTATAATATATCTTATATAAACCAATGTGCATCTAAAATGACAAAATGGATATATATTTTTTCGTAAGTAGTACATGTAAATATTCCGGTAATTTTTAGCAAAACATAAAAGTTAGAATTTGGTTGTATAACACTGTTACCAAACAAAAATGTCATACACTAATAAGCAAAAATTCCCATTAAGACACAAACTCACTGAAATGTTATTGTTCAAATTTATATAATGTTTGAACAAAAAATATTGCAGAAACTTATGAGTATGTGTTTTAAGTACTAGAAAGTTCAAAACCACGCGTGCTCGAAATAATCACAATTAATTATTTAACGAAAGCAACTAATGAGGGGACGGTTGATGAGTGCTTTTGAAATAAAAAGACTTGAAAACAAGAAAATATTTTTATTTTATTTTAACAAATAAGTTTTATTTTTTATTTTAAAAATAATAATAATAAATAGTAATAATAATTTACAATATATTTTTTGTATTTTTAAAATTTAAAATCAGTTTATAAAATATTATAAAATTATTACAATATATAATAAAATTAAATTATTATAATAGAGCGAAACGTACTCCTAAACGGAAGTTCAAATTGAAAACTCCGCGTCGTTTGAAAATATTTATAAACTAAATTTTTTTAAAATAAAAAATATTTATTTTTTAAAAATAATTTTATTTTATTTTAATAATAAAAATATATAATAAAAAAGTTTCACGTAGAATTTTTTTTATATTTTTAAAATTTTTAAATTTATATATTTTTAAAATATATATTAAAAATTATAAATTAAAAATTATTTTTTCTTAAAGAAATGTCAAACGGTCTCTGTGGTGGAAAGATGTTTTCTTTTTTTCGGAGTATAAAAGAATTGGATAAATCTGTTGAACATGGATTCAACTTGAACAGTGAGAGCCGTGTATTAAGTGGATACATTATTTTCGAGAGAATTAAAATTGTATTTAGTTGTGCTGTACAACAAGTTAAAATGTTGGAAAATTTTAACTATAATATCGACAAATTTGATTTTTCTTCGGAAGCTATCACATCATTGCTTATGTAAGCAATTAACAGTTTCCTAAATAATCAAGACGTCGTTTGAAATTGTTTAAAAATTATTTCTAAAATTAAAGTATTTTTATAAGATTTTCAAAAATAAGTCTATTCTTTTTAATCCAAAACAATTATAATATATATATAATAATTTTATATAAATATATTCTTTTAGCACCTACAAAAAGTTGAAAGCTTAAATTTGCCGATACGATAAGGTAGAATTTACTACTATTTTTTTCTTCATTTCAAAAAATTTATTTTTATTATACAGTTTTTAATAAATACTTATAATATTTTATATTTATTAAAAATTTTATATTATAATTTATTATTATTATTATTTGTTTTAAAATAAATAATTAAAATTCATTTGTTAAAATAAAATAAAAAATTTTCTGTTTCAAAAAATTTTATGTTAAAATCTTTCTTGCAGTTTAAAGATAAAAATAAAATAGATTTATTTTTCTTTGTTTAAATGGATAAACTACAAAACTAGTCAGTAACATGTTTATTTTATGGATCAAATTTTGACCTCACACAATATTAGATATTCCGTAACCAATCACATCCATCTTTTGATAATTTAAGGGTCTAGGGCCAATAGAATTATAAAAACATAATGCATTAGATAACTTTTGTGGAAGTTATTTGATGAAGAAAACAATATATAAAGCAGAATCTTTCTTTCTTTTTATATATATAATAAATTTTTAAATAAATTATAAAATACTATATAAAATTAAAAGTTAGAATAAAATGTTCTCTAAACTTACTGACAAACGTTTATAAAATATGTTTTTTATTAAAATGGAGTGAAGGATGCCTAATTGTTAATTCCAAAATAATCTTTTTCTTCAAATTCTCATACTTAATTATTATTTTATACAGATCATCATTAATTATTGTTTGTACTTAGAACTGCATGATTGAATTTGAAAAAGAAATTTTTTTAAAATCTGCATGCAGGCAGGGTTCATCAGGTGTAGGATGGACTTGGTTGTCCAGCTTCTATGGCCAATGCAGTCCCACTTGTCTTTGCCTTCCTCTCTTATTATTATGACACCAAGACGAATTCAAATAAATAAAAAAAACTTCATCAAAGAAAATTCATTCACTCAATCTTCTCTCCGTCCATAAAAAACTGCCTCCTCTTTTGCAAACACAACCAAAGAATTCAATTCATACTAATCTTTGTAGCAAAATGAGTGATAATGCAACAACAGCACAAGATGATCCAAGAAATCCTCTCCTTCCACTTTACACTCCTTCACAATTATGTCATTTTTCCCTCAAATCAATCTTAACTTCGAACTACCTTGCAATAGCTCTAGGACCTTTAGCATGTGCACTTATAAGCTTCACCGTCGATTTCAGCGATGGACGGACGGCGAGCCGCAATATGCTCGCTGTACTTGTATGGGTTTTTCTTTGGTGGTTCACTGAAGCTTTGCCTATGGCAGTCACTTCTATGGCTCCTCTGTTTCTCTTCCCCTTATTCGGTCTCGCAGGTGCCGATGCTGTAATGAAGTCTTACATGGATGATGTTATTGCCCTTGTTCTAGGAACGTTCATACTTGCGTTGGCTGTGGAGCATTATAACCTTCACCGGCGTCTCGCTCTCAGGGTATGTCCATTTCCAGACTTAGTTGGTATTAGTAGTGAAACGGCGGCAATTTAGATGGAACAATTCTGAAACAATCTATGACCAAACCGTAGAACACTTCTTCGCTCTTCTTGAGATTACATGATTAATTGATGATGATGTTGACATGACAGATAACCTCGGCATTCTGCGGAGATCCGGTGAACCCACCAACGCTTCTCCTCGGGATTTGCGCAACCACGGCTTTCGTTAGTATGTGGATGCACAACACAACGACAACGGTAATGATGATGCCAGTAGCCACAGGTGTGCTTCAGAGAATAACGAGCGACGAGACAGCGCCGCCGGAGGCACGGAAATTCAGCAAGGCAGTCGTTTTAGGAGTTATATACTCGGCATCGGTGGGCGGAATGAGTACTTTGACAGGCACTGGAGTGAACCTGATCCTGGTAGGGATGTGGGCTAGCTACTTCCCTGAGCAGGCTCCAATAAGTTTCAGCACTTGGTTTTTGTTTGGTTTCCCATTAGCTCTTGTGATTTTCTTCGCTTTGTGGTGTCTTCTTTGCTTGATGTACTGCTCTAGAGAGTCTTCTAAAGCTCTTTCTGCTTATTTGGATAGAGCCGATTTGAAGAGGGAACTCGAATTGTTAGGTAA
Organism: Acanthochlamys bracteata; assembly: GCA_019914995.1. Lineage (NCBI taxonomy): Eukaryota > Viridiplantae > Streptophyta > Magnoliopsida > Pandanales > Velloziaceae > Acanthochlamys > Acanthochlamys bracteata. Next base: position 4,931,226 of record CM034143.1, read on the forward strand.
TTCTACATCCATTGAATTCTTGTTTCTAATTATTTTGAGAAGCTATTAACCGTTTTTTATATATAATTTTTTCTTCACAGGGCCTATGTCTTTTGCAGAGAAGATGATCTTAGCTTTGTTCTCGGTATGTTAACTCTGTTCTTTTTTTTTTTTTCAAAACTTTTTTTTATCATACAAACTTCTTAAAACAGCTAATTATTCTAATTTATGTTTTAATTTTATTTCAGTTTCTTGTAGTTTTATGGATGACAAGAAGCATAACAGATGATGTACCTGGTTGGGGTTCTCTTTTCCATGACAATGTTGGTGATGGTACTGTTAGCGTAAGTTAATCAAAGATTTCAGAAAATTTCATTTTCTTCAGAAACTGTAGGCGTTGCAGCAGAGGGATTACGTCCGACCAATTTGCTCATAATTTCAACTTTGTACAGGTAATGGTAGCAACTTTGTTGTTCATCATACCAAACAAGAAGAACAGAGGAGAGAAACTAATGGACTGGAACAAATGCAAGAAGCTTCACTGGAACATAATCCTCTTACTCGGTGCAGGATTCGCGATCGCCAACGGTGTCAGAACCAGTGGTCTCGCAGACATTCTATCGCAAAGCCTAGACTTCTTAGAATCCGCTCCTTATCTCGCAATCGCGCCGCTTGTTTGTTTGATCAGTGCTGCCATTACCGAGTTCACTTCGAACAATGCAACAACAACACTCGTGCTTCCCCTCCTTATTGAGCTTGCAGCAACAATGAAGGTTCATCCTCTGCTTCTCATGGTTCCAGGAGCAATCGGCGCGCAGTATGCGTTCTTATTACCGACCGGAACTCCGTCCAACATTGTTGGATTCAGCACTGGACATGTTAGTATATTTGATATGGTTAAGGCTGGTCTGCCGCTCAAGATCATTGGTGTTGCTGCGCTAACACTTTTCATGCCCACATTAGGTGAGAAACTTTTTTTTGAGTTTTTGCTTGTTTTTCTTCTTCTTCTAAAGCATGTAACACAATCTAATTTGAATTCTTTTTTTCTTTCATTTGAATTGCAGGATCATTGGTTTTCGGTACAAGTAGGGCATTATAAACAGCTCTGAGAAATCCATTCATAGCTTTATGTTACGGATATCAACTTGTATATAGTTTCTGCATACATAGCAAACAGTTACAGTTAGAATACAAAAAAATATAAATGAGTCAAATTATCTTCAATATCTAATGAATGACATACTAATTTATAATTTTTTATATATAATTTAAGTTTTTAATTTTATATATTCTTATTATGTTTCCACAAAATAAAATTCCGATCAGAGATTCCAAAGATGATACTTGATTTTTTTTTTTATATTTAGAATGCTTAAATTAGAAATATTTGAATTAGTTTAAATTTAAAAAATTTTGATTTCACTTAATTTTAGAAAGATTTATTTTGGCTTGATTTTAAGAAAATTTGATTTTAATAAGATTTAGTTTGGTTTGATTTTAGCAAATTTTAATTTTAAAAAAATATATATATATATATATATACTATATATTAATATAAAAATAAACTATCGAATAGGATTTTTTTCGCAGAGGTCATGCATTGATAAGAATACCACTTGCATATTACTATGCTCATCACGAATGACACTATCAAAATTAACCTTCACAAATTCAGGAGGTGGGGACACTAAAACTTTGGAGTTCCCTGCAAAAACTAAGGAATCAATGAATGATGCTTAGAGTGTTGTTCTGTAGTACATGAAAAGTAGAATTTGTGAAACTAAATTCGATAATAATTACGTTAGAAATGAGTTCAGTAAAATTCAGACAAAAGAAAAACCTAAAACATTGAAGACTCTAACTTCAAATTTTGATAGAAAAGAAGTGAGCTCAAAAAAACTGAATAAATAAAAGCATCTCTTGAATACAATTTTCAAAGTGCACGAGGTTTATCTTCCGATTTATAACAGTATATGCCATTGTTGCTATTTCCTTGGCTTGCGAAATAGTACAAAGAGTGTCTGCAGCAACGATAACATGGCCTTCGTTTAAGTTGCATTTTAGTTGCAATGAAATAAGTTCATAAAAAATAAATTTTAAAAATTAAATTATTTTAGAAATATGTTTAAAAACTAAGTTAAATTTATATTTAATTATATTTGAAAGTGAATAATGTTTTGTTTCGCAAAAGAAAATTAAGCTCAGGAAGAGAACCGAAACATGCCGTTATAATTAGCTGACGATAAAATTCTAAGCTAGATGTGATAGTCCAGTTTATAAATATCTGATCTGGAGATGGTAGTGTTCTTTTAAAAGAAAATAATACATATTCCAAAACTTTCTAATTGATTAACGCATATTTCGTGTCCAACACCTAAAAAATAATATAATTCTATACCCTTCATTTTTATCTCCAAAGTCATCTTGCATTATTACGTGTTCAATATTTCAGAACTTCACTTTGTAAGATTTAGAGTTCTAAAAAATTTACGTATTTCAATTATTTATTAAGTCAAAAATTTTACTTCTATTTTATTTTTTTATTATTCTAATTTTAAAATTTTATTTTTCATTTCCAAACTACTTGCAGATAAGAATTAATTTGCAAAAACTAAATTCACAATCAACTTATTTTTAAATAAAATTTAATTTTATAAAACTTATTTTTGCAGAACTTGCTTTCACACATTTGAAAAATTCGTCATCAAGAGTTTTTGCTCATAGATTAAAGATTGTATATTTGATCTTTTCTTAGAGTTAAAATTGTTCTTCTTTATAATCAAAAATGTTAACAAAGTTTTAGTTTTGAGATAATATTTATAAAATTTTGAGCTCACTTTTTTTATTGGCAATTGATTTTGAAAAAAATTTAAATTCGCCAGATGATATCAAATCAGATTGAGACAGATCAATTTAACATATGAGCTAAATTTGAATTTATTATTCACTTTATTCATGACTTTATGATCCGCTTTATTTCGAACAAGTAGTCCACTTCGTTTCAGAATAAATAGTCCGTTTAATTTAAGAACAATTGTCCGTTTAATTATATTACAAGTACCTTATTTTATTTTATGACAGATAATCTATTTTATTCAAATTCATTACAAAATAAGTAGTATACATCAGTTTATTTCACAAAAAATGTTCCGATAAAAAATCTATGTTAACAAAAATTAGTCTGACATTACTTATCATTAATTATGAAATAATATTAATAAAAATTTAGGCTTATTTTTCTTATTGCTAACTGATTTTAAGAAGAATTTCAAATCCGTCACAAAAATTGTCATGAAAAATACTATATAAGAGGCTTCATATTTCAGTATGAAAAACATCAAAGAAAAGGTAAAGACTTAGAATACTATATAATCTAAAGCAATATTCTATACAAAGTTGAAGATAACTGTAGAACATTCTAAAAAGCTAAGCGTATATTCTGCTTCTACTCGTTATTTGATTAATTTGACACAAAGGATCACATCTAACTTATCAAAAGAACAATGTAAGCGTTAAAGCATAATTCAAAAATTAAATATTAGTTGCAAATAAGTTTCTATTGATAAGTTAAGAGTTTATTGGAAAGTATTTATGATACTATTTTATTTCAAAAATTTTATATTTTAAAATAATTTTTTACAATAGCTGATTTTTAAAAAAATTAATAAAATATTATGAATTATATATTATAAAAAATTTATACTGAATTTTCTTTTATTAATTTAAAATAATTAAATTTATTTCTCGCAAAATCTCAAAATAAGCTTAATTTAATAAATATTTTAACTTAAGTATTTCCGAAAGTCTCCAAAATATTATAAAATTCTAATTCAATTACTACACGTAACGTAAAGTAAACAATTCACCAAAATAGTAGTAATCAAGAGAAGGCATTGCAATATGTCTAACAACAGGATGTAGATTCTTCAACTAATTGCACACCCAAATTTTGGTAAGACCATACCAAAAGCACATTGAATTTAAAAGCTTCATTTCTTCAAAACCAGGTAAATACATGTTTTAGAAAAAGTTCAGCACGATGGAAGTAATTAAACGCGATTTTTTGAATTATATAGGTATTAATGAAAAGGTAAAGTAAAACTTAGCCAGCTAGCATGCACCATACTAGCAACCACCTATTTATTCCGATTTATCCATTATAAAAAATAATAATAATAATAATAACGTGTTTTAATTTACCCATAATTTATTTTATTTTATAAAAAAGTGAAATTTCAAATAAATATTTATATTTATAACTTTTTAAAGCTCACTTTTTAATAATTATTTTCTTAAAATTTATTTTTTAAATATTCACTTTTAGATTATATTCTAATAAATTAAAAAGCTCCGAACAATTTATTTTATTTTAATTTTTCGTATTCTAATAAATTTTCTATAGTATATTAGAAATTCTATTTTTAATTTAGAAAATACATGTACATTGTATAAAATAAAATAATTATATATTAATTAATTTTTTCATAAAAAAGTCAAGCTAATATTTGAAAAAGCTTCAAAATAAGCTACTTCAAAAAAAAAAAAAACGTTTTTTTATTTGAAGCATTTTCAAACTATTAGAATGTTGCTGTCATGCAAGTGCCTTCCCCATTCACAACCTTAAATTCATTCCTCCGTCCACCTTTTTCTTCTCTATATATACATGATGCCACCCTAATGCATTTCTTCAAGGTTTCAACATCTTTTCTAAGGACTAAAACTCTCCATTCACATTAATTAACCTCTGTTGATTGTTCTCATGGCTCTCTCAAGGGCTTTCCTCCTTGGCCTTCTGATCATTGCTTCTCTAGCTCTCCAACTTGTCCTTGCTCAAAATGAAGAAATCATCCACGCCAACATGGTTCGTTTCATGAATTGATTAGTAGCTAGCGATCAAATCTTGGACAACTGCTTGTCCCTTGATTCTTATTTGCACTGATGATAAATATGTTCTTATAATATTCCGATTCTTGGTTTACTTAACTTTTTGCAAGATTTTCATTCGCACAGAAAGGGATTAAAACTCAATCTCTTCATCTTTTCACAGGATGGCAACAAGGTTGATCAGGAAAGGGGAAACCCTTTCTTGGCAGCAAAAATAGGTTTGCTATCTAAAATTCAGTAAAATTGATCTATGAATATTTAAGCTAAAGGTTTGAATTATTGTTGCAGACTGTGGAGCTGAATGCACTCGAAGATGCAGCCTGGCGTCCAGGAACAAAATATGCATGAGAGCTTGCGGAAGCTGCTGCGCCCGATGCAACTGTGTGCCGCCGGGGACTTCTGGCAACAAAGATATGTGCCCTTGTTACAACGACCTGACTACTCATGGAGGGAAGAAGAAGTGCCCGTAGTTAATTTGCATGCATTTATCGAAACATATATACGAAAGAAAATAAACAAATATATGTGTCTGAATGTTTGCAAAAAGATATTAATTGATGCAAACTTAGAAATTCTACTGTGCTGTTGTTAGATGAGATTGCTATATATAAATAATATAGCCTTTTGCAGTAAACATGATTGCAAATTTTTTTAGAATTAGAATATCGGCACTTGATTGGAGTAGCAGGTCATTCAGGTGTCGCGTCTTATCCCTCTGTTGCGACACTGAAGTGTTTTTTTAAAGAAACAGTAGGCTCTTTTAGAGAGCTTGAGGCCCTTCAGAACGCCCCGTAATTAAATTTTATGAAAATGAAAGATAAAAAATAAAATTTTTTAAAAGATAAGTTGAAATTAGAGTTAAGTATTTGTTTTCAATAATTTTTAAAAATAAGTTAACAATTTAAAAATAAAATTTAATTAAAAAATGTGCAAATAAAAAATTTAAAATTAAAATTTTGTATATAAAAATAAAATTTTGAACTTTTTTTATAAATAAAATATATAAATTATTCGAAATTCTAAATTTACGAAAGAAAATAAAATTATGGTCGTTTGAAATATGTCCTAAATATATAACATATGAAGCCTTCCAAACTTGTAGTCAAGATAAAACTCAGAAATTTCAACCCAAAAAAAATAAAAAGAACACCGTCATTTCAAGGGAGCAATTATAGAGAACCATGACAATATACACCTGTTGCCATTTAAAGTATGAAAGTTATGCCAAATGAAAGAACAATTAAAAAGTATGAAAGGTCTTTGCTCGTTTGGGTTGGATTATTTATATTAGAGATTTCGAGTACAAAATCTAAACATTAAATGTGATCTGTAATCTAATTTTTCAAAAGCAAATTTCATTCAAGGTTTACCCACCTTTAGATTTTCGATCTAGACGATCAAGAAGAATAAACCAATACGTAATGCTATATAAAACAGCAAAATTTTAGTAATGTGGGTTAAAATTTAACTCGTTGGACTTTTGTATCAAATACTAAATTTTAAGCGTTCATTAGAGTTATACTAAGGGCGTGTTTTAAATATCCGTAACTGAATTTCATAAAAGTAATAATTAGAAAATAAAGTTTCCTAAAAAATAAAGTATAAGTGAAGTTCAGTATTTGTGTTTCAATAGTTTTTAAAAGTGTGTTGAAAATTAAACAATATAATTATATTGAAAAGTATGCAGATAAGAAAGTTACAACTAGAGTTCTGCGTGTAGAAATGGAGTTCTGAATTTCTTGTATAATTGAAACATATGAATTATTCAGAATTCAAAATCTGACTGAAAAAAATGAAGTTACGAATATTTGAAACACGTCATAATTACATCTTCATAGCGACATACAATTGGTAAAACGATCCCTAAGAAATATTTTAATATACAGTATCTTCTTATATTCTAAAACATATCCGATCGAGAGAAAAGAGACTTGATAGGAGAATCCTCTATGCATCGACACTTTCTGCAGAAGACAGAGAAACAAAATAGCAATAATCTCCTGTGTCTATATCTGAGGTTTCTACGTTGCTAAAAACTCATGTACCTTCAATATATATTAAGGCAGAAATAGTATTACTTGAAAGAATTTGCTTTCTTCAAATAAATATGCAACTTCATTAAAAAGCTTCTTTGATTGAATTCACCTGACATAAAAAGCTTCAGTTCACGTACACTTTTTCATCAAAATAATCTATTAGCTGAGAAATTCTATAACTTGCATTAAGAAAATCTTCATTGAAAATGATAATGACGCAGAAAGTCAAAAAATCCAAATTATAGCTATAAATGCAGTAAAGCATTACTAGTTTTTATTAAGGGAGTTATAGAGAGCGGGTTCAGTTGCTGTTAATTGTTGTCACGGAAGGTTATAAGGAACTTCTTCTTAACGAACAGTTCTTTTAAAGATTTAGCTACCGCATCACTGATACAAAAGGCTTAAAAACCCTGAAAATTAAGAGCTACCACATTGACCCAATTCTTCTCGCCACTGAGTCTTATTACATGAAGCAATACAACCATCTATCAACAAAAACCAAACATGCAAACAAGTGTTGCAACTCACGTTATTAAGTCTGGCCTTGAAGAGGTGAAACCAAGATGCTTTCTACTCCAACCATTCTTTTCATTGCAGATTCTATGGAGACCACACAAGAGGCACACCGTATGTCTCCTCGTAAACATAACCTTTCTGGTCTTCATACTACTCTTTGCAGACTCCCGTCCAACATAATAGAAACACTTTGTGAATCTTGTAGGAATGGCACTTGTAGATCAGCTTCTCCATCAGGTTCCATAAACATCTTCAATGGTTCTATTAAGTTTTCTTCTTTTGTCAGCATTTTGCAACTCCATCACTTTGTGTAATGATTCATTATAGTTCAAACTTGTGATGTAATATTGTAACAAGATAGTGGAAGATTTGTAAGTTAACATCTTGTAATGCCATCATTAAAATTTTCTTGAATAAAATTCGAAATCTGAAAGTTGAACTAATTTCTGGTCTGTCAGCAAAAAATATGGTTAAGATAACACTTTTGGACTTTGTTCTTGATCTCATATTGTTGTTAATTTCAATAGTTCTTGATGTAAACTTGTAGCTTAATGTTTCTCTACTCTGATGAAAAACTTGGGCTCAATTGAGCTTTGCATCATACTTGAATTTGCTGTTAAAATTTGGAAGATGATCATACTTATCGAATCGGAATTAGCAGCAATCTATTCAGCTATTCTTCGTTAAACTCCCATGTTCTGCTTTACTCAACTCTTTTATTTTGCACTACGCTTAGCCAATTTTAAAAATCTATTGCATGATAAACTATAACTCGAAAATAGCTGGTTGTTTTGTAGGAAGAGTTTGTCCTTACAATTCTGCATAACTTGGTTTAAATCATTAATCTATGTAAATCATAAACTATAACTTTTAACTATTATTATTATCAAAATCAACCTTAAAATTCTAATATTATATTTCATGTCACATAATATCAAATAAAATTTTTATATCTATTCATAGATGTATGCTAAGGGTGTGTAAATTGTATAGAAATAAGTTACACACATTTGTGAGTACAAAAATATGAGCTCTTATTAGTTGCCAAAATAATACAATATTTATTTGAATTAAAAAATAGTAAAATTTATAAATATATTTTTAGGTGTGTATAAATGCTATAAAAAATGGGTACTTTCTTTTTTATGTATCATTAATTTTTTTAAAAGTAAATTTTACATAAATACTAAAATAAGAGTCCTTGCATCCAAAATTATATCTAATAAATCAATATATGTTCCACTACCTAAGGCATGTTTGGGAAATCATATTTTTAGGCTTTTCCAAAGTGCTTATCTATAGTATTTTAAAAGAAATAGTAGTATATATATATATATATATATAAATTTAGAAAACATGAATAAATTATGTATTATATAATAATTGTATATAATTTAAAAAAATTCTTCAAATTTTTTTTTCTTAACTCTTTAAAAGAAAATGTTCTTGACCTCATCTTCTTGTGATTTTCAATAGTTCTTGATGTAAACTTGTAGCTTAATGTTTCTCTACTCTCATAAAAAAGTTTGGATCAATTGAGGTTCGCATCGTACTTGAATTTGCTTCCAAATTTTGGAAGATGAATTATAATCATCTATATTTCGTAAAACTACTTTGTTCTGTTTTACTCAACTCTTCTATCCAACGCTATTGTCAACACTTAGCCAACTTTTTACAATCTACTGCATGATGAATTATAACTCGGAAATCGCTGATTATTTTGTAGGAAGAGTTTGTCCTTGCAATTCTTCGTACCTTAGTTTAAACAACTAATCTACCTAAATCATAAATTATATTTTTAACTATTGTTATTATCAAACTTAATTTTGAAATTCTAATATTATATTTTATGTCACTTAATATCAAAATAAAATTTTTATATCTATACATAGATGTACTCTAAGGGTGTGTAAATTGTATAGAAATAAGTTATACACATTTGTGAGAACAAAAATACAAGCTCTTATTTGTTACCAAAATAATATAATATTTATTTGAATAAAAAATAGTAAATTTTATAAATATGTTATAGGTGTGTATAAATGCTATGAAAAATAGGTACTTTTTTATGTATCATTAATTTTATTTAGAGTAAATTTTACATAAATACTAAAATAAGAGTCCTCGCATCCAAAATTTTATCTAATAAATATATTTCTTATCAAGTTATAAATAATAAGTCCACTACCTAAGGCATGTTTGGGAAATCATATTTTTAGGCTTTTCCAAAGTACTTCTCTATAGTATTTCAAAAGAAAAGTTTTCTACAATGTTATATTTTTTTAATTTAGAAGACATGAATAAATTGTATTATAGAATAATTGTATATAATTTTTTATAAATCTTTTTTTTTTTAAATTTATTTTTTCGTTACTTTTTAAAAGACAAAACTTTGAATGATCATTAAATGTGTCGACTTTTGACTAACCTGAAATTGAACATCAGTTGTTTACGCGCGCTCAACTGCAACGAGCTTAGCTCAATTAATAAATAAATAAAGAAAAGAACTTCACCAAACAAAATTTTTTAGGAAACACTTCGCGGGTCGGATAGTGTTCGACCTTATCGGATCCACACCATTTTCCTCACCATAAACCCCAGCTTCTTCCTTCCCAACAAGGCAACAACTCTCTGATCACTCCGAAGCTCTCCCATGGCGATCTTATAAATTTCAACCCTCCTCTCTATAGAATTCTCAATTACTCCAGTTCAATGGATTCACAGAAGAACGAGGCCAACAATGGTGTCTGCTTTGTTTCTTCCGGAATCAAACTCCCCAAATCATCCCCTCCCTCACCATTCTTCTCCTCCCTCCCGTTCGCTTTCTCCGCTCCCGGCGCTGCCGGGGCTCTCGACAACGCCGCCGCTGCCTTCCGCTCTTTTCTCCGCCGCTGGGCCCCACCGAAACCACTTTGCTCGACGACCTTAGCGGCATCAGCGGCTTCTGATATTAATAGTAGTAGTAATAGGAAGAAGGGAGACGACGAAGAACGGGTTTTGATTAGCGAGGTTTTGGTCCGAGGAAAAGATGGTGAGCCACTCGACCGGTCTGACCTCGAGATTGCAGCAGCTTCTGCTCTCCGGTATTTGATTTTGTTCTTTTTACTTCCGGCAGCGGTTTGATTTATATTCTTCACAATTACTTGTGCAGAAAAACTTGTGACTGAGACATTATGCATTTGATGTATAAACCTCCTTAGTCGTATATGTTTGATGCATGTATGCTCTTTCTTTTGCGCCCTAATCGGTTTTTGGTTTTGAAGTAAATTGAACTATGCATTAGTTGAAAAAACAAACAGTGCTAAAATACAATAAATAATATAAGAAAATCTCTCCCATCACCTTAAGCTTTTGGAATGGAGTTGCTTGTTCACAAACTCTAGCAACAATAAATCTTCAGTCCACCTACATGGCTCATAGCTAAGTACCTTCAACATCATTGTTATCTATTGGCATAAGGTGAAAGAATTATTAGTTGATTTTCCATCTTTTGTTCTTTCAATTTTCTAATAACCTAAGTGATTTGTAGGGAATTTATTATGGCTTATGATGTCGTAGTTTGACTTGAATAGATTGAGTTTGTTATTCAAATGGTGGTTCTCAAGAAGCGCTTGTGACTGCCTTGTTATTCTAGTATCTGTGTTCCTTATAAGCATTGTGTTCTTTGATCAGATAGGTTTGCACCTGAGACCTTATGTGTTCTTTTGATCAGCATTGTGTTCTTTAGTTTTATTGCTATTTCTTCTTTTACTTCATTTTTATGCTTTGATGTAAATTTTCATAAGAATTAGTGCCTATTTAGTAGAAATTCTGGAATGAAGTTCTTTGATCTTTTTTCGAATTGCACTTTGACATGTTATAGGTCATCCCGGGCTAACTCTGCACTTACTGTAAGAGAGGTCCAGGAGGATGTACACAGAATCATACAAAGTGGGCTCTTCACCTCCTGCATGCCTGTTGCGGTTGATACACGTGATGGCATCCGCCTTGTTTTCCAGGTAACTCTGTTCACCAGAGTGCGTAGGACACTAACCTTACTGACTTTGAATGCATGCTTTGCCATATTATGTGATTTTTTTGTATAAAAAGATTTGTTTGAGTAACGTTTCTTTACAAATATTTAGTAATAGTGCTTTGAGATAATGGCATATTGATGTCTCTACAGGACAGCATCAATTGTTTTTCTTTAGCTGAATTCTTTCTTCTTTTCTTTTCCAAAAAAAATTCTTCCATTGTATCATGTTTTTATCGCTCTTCAGTTGTTTAAGTTATTGAGAATTGTGCTTCTATATTTCCATAACAGATATGTTACCATATCTTTCTTTTTTTATAAAATCAGGTAGAACCAAATCAAGAGTTTCAAGGGCTTATATGTGAGGGGGCAAATGTACTTCCTTCAAAGTTCTTGGAGGATGCTTTTCGTGATGGATATGGTAACAAACCTTGGTTGGAGGATTTGCTTTTGATTTTGGCAATTTTGCATGTTGTCCCTCGATTCTTCAGATTACACAACCTTTCTTTGTACGATCTTACCCTGTGATTTTGTTTTATGTAATGATGTGAAACATAGCTTGCGTAATTGTGTAGGTCATTTATTTGTGCGTAAGTATGTTCTGAAAGTGCAAAATCTGTATTAAGGAGGCTGAAGTCATTCCATGGTTGATTATTGTTAATGGGTTTTTGGTGATCGAGATTTTCCGCCTCTTAGTTGCAAGATTTCACCAGCTCATAGTTGCAAAGTGATGCACATTTAGAATCTCGTTTGCAGCTGAAAGAAGAAGTTGCCTTTTGTGGAGGGAAAGAATTGGATTAGTTTATCTAGTTAGTGCCGCTAGTGGTTTAGTGTAGTTTTCCCAGTATATGCAGCTGGAATGAGTTCTCTGAAAAATATTTGTCATTCATTTTCTCTTTTGATCCCATTAAATCTCTGATATTAGTTTGTCCTAGGTTCATGACTCCTGTAAGTGTTGATCCTGGCATATCTTTCTGATTTTGTCCTGGTAGCTCTGAAAATGAGAAGTAAGGTCTGTGGGACTATTTTGTCTTAAAAGGCTATAGTTTGTTCCTTCAACTGTTGTTTTTATGGCCTTTCTGCTTTAAAACCATATATTATTTGCTACACAGTAGCTTGTCATTGAGCTAAGGTGTCTTTGTCAAGTTATGCAGGGAGTATTATCAATATAAGACGACTGGATGAAGTGATCAGGTCAATCAATGGGTGGTACACAGAACGTGGGCTATTTGGTTTGGTCGGTATAGCATCTCTGCTATAAGTCTAGTTTAATTTAAGTATACCACAAACATGAGTTAGTACATCACGATCTATTTTGACATTGGCATAAAAGTTTGAATTCTATATGTTGATTCTTCAGGTTTCATCAGTTGAGATCCTTTCAGGAGGAATTCTGAGGCTTCAAGTATCTGAAGCTGAGGTTAACAACATCAGCATCCAGTTTCTTGACAGGAAAACGTAGAACTTTCCCCTCTTCTCTTGTGGAAGTTCTGTAGTTCCAAAATTTTGCTGGTTGAGGTTGGTGATGAAATGTCTTTACCTTTTCATATTTAATAGGGGGGAGCCTACTACCGGAAAGACAAGGCCAGAAACTATACTAAGGCAACTTACCACCAAGAAAGGCCAGGTATAAATAATGAAGTTTTCTTCTTTGAAATTGTTGGATTAATTGCTAGATGCTGTGGCTACTTTTTCCTGACATGTTTGTTTCTATTCACATGATTGCTTATATTAGGTCTACAGCATGCTGCAAGGCAAAAGAGATGTAGAGACAATCTTAACTATGGGGATCATGGAAGATGTCACAATAATTCCACAACCTGCCGGAGGTTGAGTACCTTTTTCTTACCCTCCTTTCCTTCTAACAATTTGCTTGACCTGTTTGTATGTTCAATATCAACGAAAAATGGTACCATCACTTATCTGAATTTGATAATGCATGTGTTACGGCCAAGTGGAATGCAGGGCATTCTAGCTGGAAACTACATCTGTTTTTGTTTGTTATGCTTTTGTTTACCTTCTAACATGTTGTTTGGTTTTGATCTTACAAAATTCTTTGTTTGAAATTTATATTGTCTATTCCTGGTGGGTTATACTAAAAACATTGACCCTGTATCTGTATTTTTTTGATGTTTCTGCTGTTGCTCATATCTTTACAAATAGGATGCTTCTATTTGAACAATTTGAAATGAAGAGCTTGAATTTTACAAAATAAGTCGCCAAGATGCTGCCTAGTAGTTCGATCTAATAAAGTGAAGCAGTAATTGTTGCATCATATCAGTTTATCAAAATCATGACGATTGATTTCTTATCCTTTTGGTCTGCTACTTTTATTGTGGATTGATTGTCGTGAGAGTGTTGTTATCATTAAAGCAAGCCTTCCTGTGTGCACTGTCTACATTACATAAGAAATAACATTTTGGTAAATGAGAGATTATTGTTAACAGGTGTTATTATTGCACTATAATAGGCACTATTTGTCTTGATGTCATATGCTGTGATAGATAGTGTAGCTGAATTGTGCACCCCCCTTGTGCCATGACAGCTGTAAGATGTCTTTGCTACTTTGGTCAGGCATATACCAACTTGGGTAATCACAGATGGAATTCAAAATTGAAACTGTTTTCATGCCAGAATGTGATGTGCCGAACTGTAATGATGTTATTCATGTGGCCTTCTTATATAATCCAAGAGATTTTCCATGCCAATTAAGTAGTTATCATTCCAATGTACAACTTGTAAAACTGGGTTATTCATGTTGTAGTACCAAATTCTTAATGCAGGTGAATTTCCATGGCACAAAGGACAATTAATATCTTTTAGAATTTTGTAGAGGGTGTTTTAAAGTTGGTTCTTTTGTAAGCTGTGGCCCTATTTTATGATTTTGTTATGTATTTCTAGATACGGGAAAAGTTGACCTAGTTATGAATCTGGTTGAGCGGCCTAGTGGTGGCTTTTCTGCGGGAGGTGGTCTTTCAAGCGGGTAAGTCATACCTACTTCAGTAATAGTTATAAATTACTCTCTAGATCTACCTGTTTATCATTATCTCGTCTCATTGTTTTTGCTACTTTGCCCATAGGATTACGAATGGACCCCTATCTGGATTGATTGGAAGGTACTGGATCAAGTTACAATTTTCATTCGCTCCATTGAGTTTCATTCCTATGGTTTTCATGAAACTGAAAATGCTTTTACATGGTTGGTACTACCTGGTAAATACATGAGTTTGTTTTCATAGGGACTTTAGAAGCATCAGCGTGATAGTACAAAAAAGTTATCGTTTTCTTTGGTTGTAGAAATTCAGATTTCGGCCTTGCTTGGGCGAACGCAACCTGCGTTTTCAACTTCAAAAATATTTTCTACAGTGGTTTAGAATTTTTTTTTAAAATTTGAAAGGTAAGGGTTGAATTCTACGTCATAGAATCATTATAGGTACATTTTTTAAATCCAAAATGGCAAGCTCATCTCCCAAAAAATCTAAGAAGGCTCCTTTTCCTCAAAAGCTCTACTTTTTCGGCAACCCCTTAAATCTTAATCTTACAATTTTATGATTTTATGTCAATTAATGATCATGTTTTGTGTAAAATCGCATTATTGGTAAAATCTTGTAAAAAATCGCGATTTCAATCGTGAGATCGGTAAAATTGCGATTTTCGGTTTTATAGGATTCCAGAAAATAATGAGTTTCCTGTAAAATAGGAAGGATTTTTTGTAAAATTATAAATAATATATTTGGAGGAGTAAATTTTGAAGGGGTTTTTTTGTAAAATTTAAAGCCGTCATTTGTAAAATTTATCTAATGTTTAAGGGTGTTAAAAAGAATTTTAAAGGTATTACAAAACTTAATAAATATTATCTAAAAATTTAAAGGTATTTAAAAAAAAGTTTTTAAAAATTTACTGATATATAAAATCTTAGGATCCTACTTAAAATTCCGATTTTTACAATCCTACTTAAAATTCTGGTTTTGACAACCTTGAATAGGAGTAGTAAGAAGTTGGCATTCTGTTTTGTGGTAGCCTTGAATTGATTAAATTCTGGATCTTGCATTATTTGGGATCTGAATCAAAGATACAAAAATCTTAATGCGTCTCAGTAGAAATATGTATGAGGGACTCTCACCAATGTGTGCAGCTTGTTGACTGCTTTCATTCAGGGTGCAGTGTTGGTGATTTAATTAAACTGGGACTTCATTGGAACCATTCTTTAGCTCATTTTAATAGGTTGGGTGCAGCTTTGCCTATTCACATAGGAATGTCTTTGGGAAGAACCAAAAGCTCAACATTTCCTTGGAAAGAGGGCAAATTGACTCAATATTTCGCGTGAATTACACAGACCCATGGATTGAAGGAGATGATAAAAGAACATCAAGGTCTATAATGATTCAGGTATTATACTAATTTGGGAATCAGTTATGTTCCTTTTATTCTTTATTCTGATGTAGAATGCTTTTCCTTGCTTGTGTCCTTTGGTTGTATGTTAGAATTCAAGGACTCCCGGAACACTTGTTCATGGGAATAATCAATCTGGTCAAGGTACATTGACAATAGCACGAGTCACAGCTGGAATCGAATACAGCCGACCTCTCAGGCCAAGCTGGAGTGGGACTGCTGGGATTACGTTTCAGGTAGGTTCCTAAATCGTTCAACTTCTTACTTTTATTATCATGGATCAGATACATGAGTTATAGGGGTAAGGAAAGCAGACAATGGTGTTTGGGTACAAGTGACAGACGTATGCCCGTCGGCAGCTCTTTGACTAAAGATGGTTCATAATTTTAAAGCATTCAACTTTTTTAGCAGCCAATAACAAATATAACATATTCGAAAAATGTCACTCGTACATCACTTTCACAATTCTAATTTACTAGTCTCTTTGTCAT
This sequence comes from Acanthochlamys bracteata, assembly GCA_019914995.1. NCBI lineage: Eukaryota > Viridiplantae > Streptophyta > Magnoliopsida > Pandanales > Velloziaceae > Acanthochlamys > Acanthochlamys bracteata. The sequence continues at coordinate 4,947,536 of CM034143.1, forward strand.
GCTTTTGTACATCTAAACTTTAAAGAGAGAAGTCAGAGAAGGCTACTGAGGTAGAAGTTGGTGTCCTACTGCCTCTATGGAGGATATGGGTCTCCAAGGCATGTTGTTATTTGAAGACCACACCTTGTAGTGTCATTGAATAAGCACAAGACATTAATGGCTGCGACAGGAAACGGAAAACTCAATCATTTTCCTTTTATGAAGAATGTTGAACTGCTAAATATGGTGGGAATTTTGGTTCCTACAGTACCTTAGATTTTAATTTCTGTTCCTTGTATACTAACTTACCAGAACCTATGTTGTTTAGCATGCTGGTGCTCGTGATGATAAGGGCGATCCAATCATCAGAGATATCTACAACAGCCAGTTAACTGCAAGGTATACTTGCATTGTTGTTATATATCTACGTCTTTACTTTTGAAATGTTTAGGCTAATCTTATTTTTGAATAAAGATTCATTTAACTTATATGGCTTTTCATGACATATGATTTTGTGTGTGACATATGCAACAGCGGCAATGCTTATGACGATATGCTGATTGCAAAACTTGAGAGTGTTTATTCTGGTTCTGGCGATCATGGATCCTCGATGGTTAGTTCTTTTTAACTTCACTTTTACTTGAAACACTATCAAAATGTTTTTGCATCACAGTCTTGTTGTCACTGCAGCTTGTTTTTAGCATGGAACAAGGACTTCCTGCCTTGCCTGAATGGTTATGTTTCAATAGAATTAGTGGTCGTGCCAGGCATGGTATTGAAGTTGGTCCCGCTCGACTTGTTTTGAGGTATGTTGAGTACTTTTAGACTTAGCAGCTTGTTACCACTTTGGGGTTCACTTTGTTAGCCAAGTTGGCACATTGCATGCCAAAGTTGAACTTAAGTAGATGCAGCTTACGTAAGTTAGCAAAGTAATTTTGTTTTGCGTCTGAAAATCATAAGAAAGATATAATAATTTGTGCTTTTTGATGCATTAATACTATTTTCATGGATGTTTTGGCCGTGGGCACATCAGGGTTGAGGATCGGAATAAAGAAAGTAAGTAGGCGAAAATGGTCAGTTTGGTCAACTAGATCCTCTCAACAAGGGCTTGGTTTAACTCATATTTCCTTAATTAGATAAGTGAACTAGCCGTCACCTATCAAAGTTCGGTTAGGCGTGTGAAGCCTTTGCATATATGGTATTAGGAAAAGGCTGAATATGTTTCAAGTTGTAATTGTCTATATCGCCTCCTTCACCACAAATTCCAATCCAGGTATACTGACTTGTAATAGGCAGGCATGAGTTGCAAGTCATGTTAATATTCGTCATAAAGCTAACTCAAGACTGTATAACGTTGGCACGGAGTTATAAGTGTATAAGGGCTTTATGACACAAGTTGCACAACAATCTCACAAGTTGGCTCTATCAATGTCTATGCTCTGGCGAGCATGCGTCTAGAACTTGATGTATCCATTATCTGCTTTTCGCAGTCTATCTGGAGGCCATGTTATTGGAAATTTCTCGCCTCATGAGGCATTTGCAATTGGTGGGACCAACAGCGTTAGAGGATATGAGGAAGGTGCTGTTGGTTCTGGTAGATCATATGCCATTGGTAGCGGTGAAGTCTCCTTTCATATGGTATGTTGAAATTTTAAAAAATGTGTGTATTATTTTCAGTTTCTTTTTGGTAATGGGGGATTGCCACAATATATTTTCTTTTACATTTTGCCACTGCTACTATTGGATGACCATGATTCTTGTTATCCAATATGCTGGCTGATGATTATGTGAAAATATGCTGTGCCTTATCAAGATGGTGAATATGTGATGATAATTGTTTGAGTATGCTTTCACTAGCTTGATCTGATGGTGCTTTTACTAGTTGAGGCTTCAGTCTTGGGTGTATGGTATTCTACAAATTGAAACTAATTTTCACCTGCACTTTCAAGTACAGAGTTTGAAATGGTCCATTTTGCATTCTAAAGTTGTAATATAGATTTGGTTTGATACTTGTAACTTAATCCTAATCTTGCATGTTTAGACTGCTATATTTATGTGACAATGACCTTTATTTAATATTTCTTTCCCTTCTAATGATCATTAACTTCAAAGTTATACCACAGGTTTCTTTGTGTTTTTTACGTCTGTTACCTCTAACAAAATGGTTTCACCTTGTTGTTTGTCTATGCCTGTTCTGGAGAATTATGTCGAGTGCTAGGTCCAGATCAGTACATTGCATCTGGTTAATCTATCAGCTTTTTGCTTGCAGTTTGGTCCACTTGAAGGAGTTCTCTTTGCGGACTATGGAAGTGATTTTGGGTCAGGAGCTACTGTACCAGGTATGTTGCATGAGCATAGTGTATTCTGCTCGCATAAGATCATCAATTCTGTAGAGATTAAATTACACCTTTGGATTCACCTGCAAGATGAGAAGCTGTTGGATAGCTATATGAGAATGCGTGCACCTAATTTTCATTTGAAACTTATAAGAAGTTATGTTATAAGGAATTAACCTTTCTTCGAAATATACAATTATATGGTTTATCTGTGCTCTGGTGCCTACTGAGCTTATGCATTCACTAAGAATATACTTGAAGCATTTGAGACTCCAGTGTTCAACATTACAAATTCTAGAAAATTTTTCGCTTTTGAAGTCGGTGGATCTGATTGTAAGAGGTTGATAGTCATTTCTGATACCCTAGCAAATGGTTACAACAGTGGGTCATAGTGAACCCAAACCTGAGATGCCTTGTACAAGCTACAATAGTGATAGTTTCTTGGTATATGACTATTCCTGCCATGAAATATGTTGTGCTAGGTGACTTTGAGCCTTTTTTTGTTAATTTGGAGATCCCCAACAAGCTGTCTGGTATTTATCGACTTTGAAATAGTTACTCTTTTGGTTTATTGGAATGTTTACATCTATCCCGAAATGCTATCAGGTGATCCGGCTGGAGCAAGGGGAAAACCTGGAAGTGGTCACGGCTATGGGTTTGGCATCCGTGTGGATTCTCCTTTGGGACCACTTCGTCTAGAATATGCATTGAACGACAGGCAAGCTAGAAGATTCCACTTTGGAGTTGGACATCGGAGCTAAGGCTTAAAATAAAATCCTTGTAAATTCAGCCAGAGCAGGACCAACATCATGGTGGTATCTATTTTCTTCTTGTACATTCGCAGATTGGAGGCAGTGCAACGTTTGCTATAACGTCAATTTTTTCCCGACTTGCTTTCTAGTTCCAGATGATCCTTTTTTCCAGACTTATTTAGCTCAGTCGAGGCCCTTGTCAAAATTTTCCGGTTGCATTTTTTCTATTTTGACGTACCGCCTCCTGAAGGATACATGGTATTATATTTCTTGTTGATAATATTGATGGACTAAGTTATTGATTACCCGCATATCCAACGTATTTCCATGCCATAAAAACAAAATGTTTCATGTTCAATATGGCATGAAAGGGGGGACTAAATTGATTCTTATGATAGGTTGAAGTCTCTACTTATAATCTTGTAGACCGACAAATAACGTGGCTGGTGGCATTCCCCAATCAATTTATTCCATTGCTTTTATGTTAAAGGACTCCCAAATACATTAATTTAAAAAACTCCTGCCTTGGGGATGTCAAAACCAATATAAATAGTTGCTCAAATCTAATGGTTTTTCCACCCTTTTTTTTTGTCGATTTTAGTACCTTCTAATTAAGGTGAAACACGATGCAACCACTCGTGCTCTCTTGGAGAGACGAATCGGAAGGAACGTGCAGGCAAGCCAAACCACCCTCTTTCTAGTGATCCGTGAGATTAGAAATAACCTTGTGCTATTGCGGTAGTTCTTCAAGCCACGCAATGCTTGCTAGTAGCATGCAACTTGAGCTCTATTTACAATCCTTGCGCTTACCAGTAAGCATGGAAGTCAAATCCAACCAGGGCATCGATTCGGAAAGATCGTCGGGTCACTGGGTTAAAAAAATACAAATGGTTTGGATCAAAAAACTAACTCAAAGATTCAACAATGAATTCCGAATTTACTATCAAAAATGCACAAATTAGCATAATCGATTTAAAAACGAACCTTCTCGGGGATCGGAGGAGCATTGTTGGTCTCATCATCAGTACCAGATATCTTATCATCACCGCCACCACTATCGTACTCAACTAATTCTTCTCCCCAATCTCTCCGGCCCTACTAACTTCTTCGTCGACCTAAACCATCAAGATCTTCTTCTCTTCTTCCTTCACTGGCTCGCTCTATGTTGCCTTCCCGGCGAAGCCGCTTGAGCTACAAGCATTTGCTGCTAATGTGTTTTGCGCCGGCGCGCTCCATCAAAGTCCATAATCAAGATTTTAGTTTTTTTTAATAAACGTGAACCAAATAAGTGACTCGGTCCAGAACCGCAACCGAGTTTGCAGTTTTCGATTGATCTGTCAGTCCGGGCTGAATTTGACGACTATTCTATTAGCAAGTACTTTATTTACAAGTTGGTTCCTATGCATGTTTGGAAAGACTTGAAATTAGGATTGAGTTGATATTTGGAGTTATTTAGTTCATAACTAGTGTTACAAAATTTGCACGTCTCCTAAATACCCATAACTTCAATGATGTCCCCATGTTCTACCTTGGGCAATGCAGATCTAGTTTGAAATTTGTGACCATAGGTGAACGTTGTCCCTATCCTAAGCAACAAGATTCATTAAAATACATGCGAAATGAGTTACTTTCAACATGATGTTATCTTGCCAAGGAAAGAATAGGGTTGGCATTATAGCATGCTATGGGATTTGAAATAAAATAGAAACAGTGTCTCAGAGGTCTTTAGGCAAGATTTTGCCGGTACAGCCATGATAATTGGTATTTTTCAACCCCTACAATTTCTAAGAGAGTATGCCGTGATACTGTCCTTTCTAAAAAATCAATTAAAATTATGTAAAGTACATAATGATTTATACACCAATCATCACTCAATCATTTTACGTTTGACCAATTAAAGGCGTATTTTAAATGCCCGTAACCGAGTTTCGTAGAAGATCCAATCAAGAATTTTATTATATCCTTTGCTTCTAAAATCATTATATTTTCTATGGTATATGATAGAAGTAAAAATTAAGAAATAAAGTTTCTTAATATAAAATAAAAGTGAAATTCAGTATTTGTATTTCAATAGTTTTTGAAAATGTATTTAAAATTGAAAGATATAATTGTATTGAGAAAAGTGCATATAAAAAAGTTGGAACTAGAGTTCCGCATGTGAAAGTGAAGTTCTAAATTTTTTGTGTAATTGAAATATATAAATTGTTCCAAACTCAAAATCTGACCCAAAAAAATAAAATTGTGAGTATTTAAAACACGTTCTAAGTCGACCTTTATGAAAAAGATGAGAAAGAAGAAGAGCATAATAATCAATCATATGATCACAAATTTACATTGCTTCCAAGCTTCTTTGTTTTATTTCTAGAAAATCTTTCCTCTCTCTTTCATTTGTACATAAAAATGTTGGAAGAAGAATGAAAATTTCCATCTTCGCTATAGTTCATTTTGTCCCCTTCCCTTGTGCTGTCACAAGCTCACTCCCACGTGCTTCTATCCTAATCTGAAAACACCACTTTTGGCTTTGTACACCATATTTAGACGTAAATGGCCATATTTGACGTGATTTATTGGAGGTACTAATGAGCTTTTCAATTCCAAAAAAATCTTCACACTATTTTAGAAAAATTTTTGTTGGAACTAACCAAGATGTTTTTACGATTACAATAGTTAAAAATTATAATTTATAAATTATGGTGAATTAATAGTTTGAATCAAATTATACAAGTCTTCGTAAAGTGGAGACGAATAACCAACTGTATATGTATGAGATAGAATGGAATAGTCGCAAAATATCTAGCTACATATAGGATAACTCTTTATTGAGCATAAGATAATAAAACTTGACTAATTGTTAAAACAAAGCATTCGGGCCTCAAAAAGAAGAAAATTATATGGCTCGATAGTCTACTATTTTGCTGTTATATATTTACTGATCAGAATCCAATAGATCGTGATCAATGTTACAATTTTCAAAGATGATGCAAATTCTACTTAATGCTTACTTTTCATCGGAGTTATAACAACCTCCACCCAATAATATTAACCTAATAGTTCATCAAGTCGGCGTCTATACAAGTAAAAAAAAGATGAAAAAGCATAAGAAAAAATAGAACAGTGAATTGTAAAAGTTTAGAACAGTGAGCCGAAGCTTTTAGATGCAGTTTGTTAAAAAAAATTCATCCGTATGAAGCCAAATTTGGCAGACTTTTTAAGCATCTTACCAACTATCATTCATCAAGTACTAAATAAAATCACAATAAATATAGATCAAGAATACATTACGAAAATGCTACTACACAAACATTATTGACAGCTTATATTAGTGATTGAAAATTAAAATTTGATTTTCATTCAAGGAGAACTTACAGATCTTATTGCAAGAGATATTATACAGATCATCCACTATATTTCTACAATATCAGATCACCAATTCGGGCTGCATTGAGACACTACACGAAGTGACGAAACTATTGAAGCTGACAACAGGATGAAAACTTCATAGAAATGTTGTAGACTTTCAACAAGATAATTCAAGCATTTTTTCGTCATGTCAAAATTGGTATTGCTAATACATTGAGGTGATAACAAAGTTTAATTATTCAATATACATAAGAAAAAATAAAGTCAAACAATGCAGAATTTAGAGTAAGGCAAGTAGACCCCAAACACTTTAAAACATTATTAACCCGCTGGAATCAAAACCGATCATCAACCAATTCAGTGAACAAAATACAAATTCAATCTTGTCTTACTCTAGTCATCCAATTAAGTCGCCCCCATTAGGGCCGCAAACAAAGGAAAAAAAAATTATATAGTGGGTAACAAAGGTCAGCGTGCACACACACGAAAAATTTCAATTTGCCGAACTCCTTATTTAATGCCGCAAAGGAGAGACTAACCTAACCCTTCCCAAAAATCTTTAATGCTAACATGCTAATATACATAGAAGAGATTTGATAAAGAGATTTATTCAAGTGTTTAGAGAGAAAATCCTGCCGTTAAAGACTAAAGGGGGTGTTTGGGATTGCGTTTTCCAAACGCTCCTTTTCAATTTTCCATTTTATATCTTTAAATACATATTTTATAAGTATCTAAAAAATTTATTTAAAAATTTAGAAAATATAGAAAAATTTTACGTAGTGAGATTTTTTTATTGCATATTTTTATTATTTTTTTGGAAGTAAAAAAATAAAGCTCATTTTTTAAAAAAGATAAAAATATCTTTCATTTTAGAAAAAAATTCATTTTATAAGCACTTCCAAACGCTCCCTTAATGACGGAAACACATAGAGTAGCATCTAGCAAACCGAAGGGACAACACACTATAACGAGCACACATTGGGAGATGATTTTACTATTAGGAGATTTAAATTAATTAACCTGATAAAAATTAAAAGTATTAAAAAAACTTAACGAACCTAGCATGGTGGGTGGACGAGAAATGAGTTGATAGAGAAATACTTGAGTTGAATAGAACTAACACTATATTCACGTACAGCTTGAGCTTACAATGAGTCAAATTTTGAGCAATTTTTTTTTATCTTCTCACCTTACAAACTTTCATTACGATTAACTCTTACCGTGAGATAGATCTTGTGCTATAATTGCGTGTTGCACTTGAGAAGGGAGTTTGGCTAAGCCTGGATTGTAACACTGGTCTCGTAAGTGAGCTACTTGCAGTTAGAGAGGCAAAGTATTTAGGAGGCTGTTGCATATTGTCTTGTGAGGAAATGGTGCTCGGTGATTATAGTTCTTTAAAAGATTAGTGAATTCTTATTTTTGATCAATTTTGCATGTTTGTATTTGTGAAAGTTATCGTAGTCCGTTATTTGCTTTAAATCGCATTTGAGATTTTGACATTTCTTCTTCCAGAAAATCGCTTAAACATAACTGATTGTTGCTATCCTGTATTAAATCTCCTTCTTTTATATCTGTCAGACTATCATAATCGACTATATTTTTGCTACATATAGGATATATTATTATCAAAATTTTAGATATTAACTCAATTCATTCTTTCCGTTTTTAATTAATTGTACAGGTTCATACCATATTTATTTAAAATTTTAGAAAACATGAAAAACTTGTACATTATGAAATAACTATGTACAAATTTTATTTAAAAAAATTCATAAAAAGATTTTTGAAATATTTTAGAAAATAATATTTTATTAATCACCCACCCCAGACTTGCACAACATCTCAAACCGCTTAACGTACAATTTTAGAACAGACGGGAGAATTTGGCATTATTCGTTTGCTAGAAAATTTGGAATATTTGAAATCCTCGAACCAGCTGCAAGGAAGCTGCTATTCTCTGGTAAAAAATATTTATACAGGCAACGTATTACTATCATTTGCTTCTATGACAGTAATATATGTATTCCATGCAGCCTTCATTCAATAGTCTAATAAAGAAAAAAAACTTACATTAATAAAAATAGTACAAACGAAAAAGTTAGGGCATAAAAAATAGGTTGCAAAGGAACTGTTAACAGACGTGCACAAACATCGACCCATCCTCACAGCTGAAAACCCTATCTACTACCTAATAGCATATAGGATTTTCCCTCCACGCATACACTTGAAATTGCAATTAATCAACACCTTCATTCATTTTTCTTTTTTATTTTTTTTTGTTTTTGTTCTTCAATGTTCAACAGCGACATTGCATGCTACTGCAGTACTACTTTCTCCCTCCACATTCTTGAATAAATTTAATTTGTTGGATGTTTTCATGTATATATAATAGTAATAGTGTTGTAATCTAAACTGTTGGATCGGTGTAGTTGTTGGTCATGTACCTAGAACCTAAAGTGTCGGCTACTGAGATTGAAAGCACGCATACAAGGCTGGCCCTGCTCTTCTTATCTCTGCCATCCCTTCTACTGCATGAAGCCACAAACACTACAAAGAGACAGTACGCATATGCACTGCTTGCATTCAATGATCTGCAGTGTTGGAGTTGTAAGTAGAAGTTACTCGCTCGCTTGAAGTTGAAGCATTCCATTTGCCTCCTATACAACTCACCCTTTTGTTAAACAGGCCACGGTATCAACTATCAACTATGTAGCTTGTGGCTGAACTTTAACTAGTAATTAAACGGTAGGGGTTTCTCTTTAAGTTTTCAAAGTAGCATCCATTAAAGTTCAAGAATAACTCTCATCTCTGATTTGGGCTTCTTGGTGGTGTTCTTCCAAACAAGAACCAAATTAATTAACCGGCCAATAAATCCGGGGAGTGCTCTACTGTATAGCTACTAAGCAACCTAATATAAGCCCCACGAAGATGGGCATGAAACGATTGAGTAACAAATTTATTGCTTCATAGATATGGCTATGTAATTACTTGAGTAATGATTGCATAATGTTGATAATAATATTTGCCATAATCACTAATATAACCTGATTTTAAGCTTCATGTTACTTGGTAGTGCAAAACTGCAACCTGTATCTTGTAGGCTTTTTGTTCAACAATAATTCAGCTGTTGATTAACCTATTGCAAACCTTAACTGGCATAAAAGTTTGATATCAAATAAGTTGAAAGGGTAGGACAATCATATGTTCGAAACTATCTAATTGCATATGTAAATCCAATGTGCATGGATGTATTAGATTTGATATAATTGATTATCACTAAGAGGAGGGCTGTTGTTTTTCAACATGAAGGGAAGACAACAAGATTAGTGTAGTCACCTTTTGAGAGAGTTTTAATTTCATATTGAAGTTGTGTTGTAATTTTTTCATGCGATTGAACAAAAGTTAGGGGAAATGTTTGGTTTTATTCAAACAAGTCAAAGGATATTACATGTGACATATGTGACATTTAAAGGAATTTTAACATTATATTTCCTTTTCATGTATAGGGTGACTTTTCACAAAGCGAATGAAGGCTAAGATCTGCTCTCAAGTTATTACAAGATCTTCTTATCCTCTATCTACTAGCCATATAATGTTTTGATTTTCAACTTGCTATTAATTATTGTGTTCTTTTCATTGTTTGCTTTCTATTGTCCATCCCTGTTCTCCTCTTCCTTTCACACTATCTCCTTTTCAAGACTCAATGGCAGTTTGTAACACTAGACCCCATAGCCACAATGGATGCCTGCAGATTGAAACAACTCGAGTATAACCCACCTAAGTAGCTAGAAAACAAAGTTAATAAATGAAATATTCCTTCTCTTCTCTAATACAAACAGTAATTATATGACTTTGGTGTAACAGGTTGGATTAGTGTTTGATTCCTTAAGATTTCATTATTGAACAATGAAGAGCATGTTTACTTTACTGTAGGGTAGAAACCATCCATGATGTAAACTCAAAAGTATATGGGCACAAGTAATCGAAACTCCATACCAACCTTTCCAATACGTTAGACGCATAATACTCTATTGAAATCGATGGCTTTGCATGTAACTCTCTCCATTAATCAGTTTGAGTGTGTTTTAGTTGCTCTAGATTCAGCTTCTAAAAATGACTTCAAAAATAATAAAAAACAAGCATTTGGGAGTAATTTTGAAATAAAATTTTTTAAAATAAAAATATTTTTATTTTTTAAAATAAGTTTTAATTTTTATCTAAAAATAATAGTAAAAATATATAATAAAAAAATGTTATTATGTAGAAATTTTTATACTTTCTAAATTTTAAATATTTATAAAACATATATAAAAATATAAAATTAAAAATTAAAAAATAATTTTTTTGATAAGTAATGTAAAACGAACTTTGAACAACTAAAATACAGAAAATAGTTTCGAATTTAGAATCTTGTTAGAAAATTAAAGTAATTTCTGGCAACTAAAACACGAGTTGTGATTTTTTATTACTCCAAACTTGTTCAAACTTATAACCTAACATCAATTGTCTAATCAGTAAAAATAGCTATAACTACAGGTACTCAACCTTGGAGTATAGCGTTGCGTTCTCCTTGATGTTACTGCAATTATGCGTTCTCTCTCTCTCCTATGTTGCGACTTTAATTTATATAGTTGCCTTTTTGCCTTTGTTGCTCTACCCCTCTCTCTCTCTCTATCTCTAATTCTTTCCATATTCTAAGCTCTATCTTCTCCAAGCATGGCAGACCCTTACTCCAATGTCTCCAATGGTTATCTCTTCTCTCACCGGTACCACCCCTTCTCAAACCCTTTACTATCTCATCCCCCAACTTCAAACTTGTTCTTCACCTTCAACACTTCTAACAACAACAACAACAATTCCAGTAATTACTACTGTCAATTCCAATCTCCTCCACCGTCACCTCCCTTAAAAGAAGCTCTTCCTCTTCTCCGACTCAGCCCGACGAGATCCAGAGTAGACGAAGAAGTTTCTTGCAGTGGTGCTGATAGGGATCAGCAAAGAAGCAACGAAGAAGATAAAGATGATGATGAAGAAGGCGGTGTGGCGGTGGCTCTCCAAATAGGGTTGCCAAGTCCTAAAGCAGTCGATCTAATCTCAAAGGTATCATGCACGACAACAGCAATGGAGTATTATGATCAAGGTGCAAAGCTATATGAAGAAGAAGAACAAGAACAAGGAGATTATGAAGATAGGATCACCATGGCTGCTTACCCTACGACTATAATCGGCAAACTCAACAAGGGCCAGTACTGGATCCCTACACCATCGCAGATCCTTATTGGTCCTACTCAGTTCTCTTGCCCAGTTTGCTTCAAAACATTCAACAGATACAATAACATGCAGGTATAATCAATCAATTTTCTACATTGGAAAATTAGTTTTTCTTGAGTTCCTTTTTTGTCAATGAATCATCTAAGCAGCATAGATAGATCACAGAAGGGTGGCAGTATTAATCAGTGGTCTTTTTCTTCTCTGCTGTCTTGTGACTCTGGAGTTTGTTTTCGACATTGAAAAGAGTTGAAGCTTGTTTCCGTGGAGTTGCACAGAAATGGTTCTGCTGCTGCAAACAGTTTTGATCTCGGAAACTGTTGATGTCAGGGAACCACATGAAAACCAATAGTCTGCAATCTACATAGCGTAGGACACCTACTTACTGCATGCTCTGTCTCTCTGTCTCTCTTCTGCACCTCAATCATGGTAGAATAACAGTAGTACACTGTTGAAGTAGAGCTTCTTTAACACATGTACAGGCAAGATTTAATGAAAATTTCCATCTACATTCCTTGGACAGTTTTAATCTAATCTGACAAAAGTTCTGATTCAGTCACATGTAGTGAATCATGTTTGCAACGATAAATTTGTCTTTGAAAATTCCCTAATGAAATCATCACCAGCTCCAAAACCTTCATCTGTTTTTCTATATCTTGCATAATTAAAGACCCAAAGCTGTTGTCCATCTTAATTTCTTTGAGTAGAGTCTTTCAGCTTATCTCATCAAGTTTAGGATAAAAAATTCAACCTCACTAGAGAGAACACTTGTGAAATATCTAAGCTTCTAGTTATATAGACAAATTATAACATTCTTCTGATAAAAACAACTTCACATACACCAAATTGGTGATTATATACATGTTCGTTTTCAACTTCTTAAAAAAATCATATATCATATACAGTGAAACCATTGATTCAATATCATGAGACAAAAATTTTCAGAACTGTTCTTACATACATTGTTGAATTCAACTACATAGATATATCAACCTTACATCTCTAGATCTATGCAGATGCACATGTGGGGACATGGATCACAATACAGAAAAGGTCCTGAATCGCTCCGAGGCACGCAGCCGACAGCAATGCTTCGTCTTCCATGTTACTGCTGTGCTCCAGGTTGCAGGAACAACATCGACCACCTGAGAGCAAAACCATTGAAAGATTTCAGAACTTTGCAGACGCACTACAAACGAAAGCACGGCATTAAACAGTACATGTGCCGCAAGTGCGGGAAGACGTTCGCTGTGCGCGGTGATTGGCGAACTCACGAGAAGAACTGCGGAAGGTTGTGGTATTGTTCTTGTGGATCAGATTTTAAGCACAAGCGGTCGTTGAAAGATCATATCAGGGCTTTTGGCAGGACTCATTCTGCTTATGGTATTGATTGCTTTGAAGAAGATGAAGATGAACCTTCATCTGGTATCGATCAAGACTGCGATCAACCATCAAGATGAAAACACAATGTTGGGATTATGCGTTTGAATAACAAAATGGAAGAACTGCATGCATGAACTGGAAAAAAGTGTTTTGTTTTGTTGTTAAAATTACATAATCTTAATGCATCATGTAGTGATCACTCTTTAGTTTCCCTATCTCTTGTTTGGCTAAAAGAAACTCTAATTAAGGTTTAGTTCTTGTGAATAATGCATGTTGAGAAAGTGTATATAATTTCTCAGCAGAATCAAATTAGCAGAATTATGATTCTAAAAACCGTTAACTTCAAAAGATATCTAAATTTAGTTGGTTTAATTTTATTACTAAGGTCTCTTCAAGTCTTTTCTTGATGTGAATTCCTAGGAATGAAATCTATCTTCCCTCAAGCTTAATCTCTTGTTTCTACTTATATTTTCTTTTTAACATTTATTGTTGCAATTTCGCACTGGAGAAAAGTTGTTCTCATAAATTATATATGTTTGCCTGTAGAACTAGAAGAATTATTTAGGGAATTTCTGTGTTAATGAAACAAGAATCCCTTCAATTCGCTATTAACCAAGATTCCAAAACTTAGTAGACCTTCAAAAGTTGTAGAACAAAATATGCCCCTTTTTTGTCTTCTTTTCAATTCTGTGCTTCGTTAGTATACGATACGGTTTTTGCCCTAAAAGAACTTCTATCTTTCTGACACATTTCCTGAGTTGCTTAAGAAGCTAACTTTTGATCCTTCAAGAATTTTAACATCCTTATATTTAAGCTTTCATGACAAATTCAAGAATTAATTAACTTCCTTTTAACCAATTAATCATCTAGAGTGAGATCATTGTTTTGGCAATGTTACATATAATCCAATGATTATTCTTTGTCATATTAAAAACTAAAAAAATCTAACTCTATTCTTTTTATCTCAAAAATGAAGAAAGGCACTCTTGTGATGATCACGAAAGAAAAAGAAAGGCACTCTTAGGGTAGCTAAATTTTCTCTATTAATATATAAAGTTTTGTTTTCTTTTTCTTAGTAGTTAAAGCACAGATGTATTCTCAATATTGATTTATTTTTTCGTACCTTCTGTGAAAATTCTTAATTTTAATTGCAAAGAAGTTATCTTCCCGATCATATTTAGACACTGTTTAGAATTGCTGAAAAATAAAGCTCTTTAAAAACAATTCAGAATTATTTTATAATTTTTTAAAAAAATTGTACTATAATTATTATTTTTAAAATTTGAAAAACTTTTGTACAATATTATACATAACTTCCGAGCTTAAAATTAGGCTGTCTTCTACTTGGGTGGTGTTTTGGAGTGCTCTTCAACCTTATTTCATTCTAATTTATATTTCAAATTTCATAACTCTATAGAATTTTATAGAATTTTTTTAATTTAAAAATTATAAAAAAATTCTACATATTAAGATTTTGATATTATTTAATTTTATTTTCTAGATAAAAAAATAAAACTTGTTTTTTAAGTATTTTTAAAATACTTTCATTCTATAAAATCTTTTTTTTTTTGAACGCTCCTAAATATCCCTCAAACGGAAAAGTTTAGTAGACAATATTTCAACCATTCATTTGATTTCTTCACAACCCTAAGGCCCCATAAAAATTATTTAAATTAACTAAGTAGTTTAACTTAGTTAATTTAGACTGAAATATTTGGACCTGTATATATAGCCTAAAATTGGATCTATGTTAATCGACAGTTCGACCAACTTAAATTATACTTAAAACAATAGCTAAAGTGTTGTTTAGATCATCAAATTTAAGCTAAGCATGTTCCACTTAAGGCTACAATATTGAATGATCATTACTATTATCTAAAAAATATTTAGGGGATGTTCGTGAATGCTTAAAATACAAAATTTAAAATAGAGCTTATTTTAGAGCTTTTCAGAAACTGAGTTTGATTATTTTAATTAAAAAATAAAAATTATATATATAAGATTTATATAATATATGACTTATTTATATTTGTTTAAAAAAAATAAAATACTGTGTGAGCTCCTGTCAAAACAAAGTAAAATCTAAGAACAGAAAGAACTCTGCAAGCTTCAGTAGTTCTACATGCATAATTTCCATGCAACTGCAGTTAGTGATGTTTTTCAGAAACCCTGGAATTAATATGCAAGTACTGCAACTTCCTCCCTAGTTGATCAGCTTTTTCTTTTGTGAGCTTTAGTCAGAAGATTTATATAGAAAGCATGAAATACTTGCAATCAAATGATCAGGGTTGCTTGAAGAAATGGAAGTGATACGAACAGTGTTTATAAAAATTATTTTTATTTTATTATAAAATAATAAAGTAAATAATAATAATAATAATAATAATATTTTTAAAAATATTTAAAAATATACAATTAAAAATTTAGAAATATTTTTTCTGAAAACTAATGCGAAATTCACTCTGACTACAAAAAAACAACATGAATAACCAGCGACTAATACAATATAGAATTTCGTACGCCCTATCAATGTATGTGTCCATCTGGGATCTTACCAGAGAAAAGAGCTTTGATGAAGGATAGACACGTTTAACTACGACTGAAGTTGAAATTTCTATAAGTTTTATAGAAAAATAAGTTTACTCTTTTATATTCTTAAATATATTAAAATATACAATTTATAATGAGTAATTTATTATATTTTAAATTTAACAAAATTCTGAATACTATAAAAGTTAAAAAATTAAAGCGGAGATGAAAAGAGTATCTAAACATGCACAGCCAAACAGAATCTTAATACGACGCAAGTTTTCACGTCATAAGCAACAAACCGGCTTTTGTAGCATATTACTCAATGTCATATTTCCCAAAAATTAATTATTATGTTATCTTGATTTGGATAAAATGCATGCTAGAAACTATTTTAAGATACATTTTTCCTAAAAATTAAAAGATCATAGATTTTTTTTTTTTTGGTAAATACTAACTACATGTACATAGAGATTTGAAAACTTTTGTTTTAATAGAAAATTTTTGTATATAATATTTTATAGTTCATCCAAATAAAGACCTCTTCCTTTCAAATTAAAATGAGGTTTATGAAAATAAAAAATTAATTAAAAATAAATTTTGATAAAAATTGAATTTAGAATGGTAACTAAAAACGATGAAATAAAATTTAAAATAAAATTTGATATAAAAATAAAAATATCATATGAAGCGATAAATAAAATATATATAATAGTTAAAATTTAAAAAATTAAAATTCGATATAATTAAAATATGTCTAAAAAATTTATGATAATTGAACGAGACGAAGTCATTTCCCATGGCGTAGAAAGAGAAGTTGTTGTCGCAGCATGAGATAGAGAAGTTTTTTTTCAATAACAGTGAGACAAAGAGACAGAGCTGAGGAGTCATTTCATCCACAGGAACACAAGAAGACGCTTGATAGCATGCTTCCATAAACCACCCACACCCATTTGCGTCACTCTTTTATGTGCATCAACAGTTGAGACTCCAGCATGTTTCTGAAGGCATTGCGTGCTTGGCTCCGCAAACAAATTAACCCTCGCCTTCCTCATTTCTCAAACTTCCCTATTTCTTTTTGGTTTTTTTTATTTTTTCTGATTGATTCATATGTTTAACCATTAAGAAGTTAAATAGTAGCAACTTTTGCAATGCTAGCTACATAATTAAGTATCAAGAATCCGGCAAGCAAATCAAACTCCATGTGCAAGGAGTAATAATTCATTTTGTTTGTCACAAACAAAGACTAAGAGACTATTTTAGCAGAGAGTTTTGTACTACTCTTTATTTCATTTAAACTTCATATTTTTTAATAATTTATATATTTTTTAAAATACAAACAAATTATATATTATTATATATATATAATAATAATAATATTTTTTAGATATAAAAATTAAATTTATGTTTTAAAAAGCCTCATGATAAGCTTATTTTTTGTAGAAAAATTCCTGAATTTAAGTATTTCCAAACGATCTCTAAATTATGTCTTAAACCATAGGTCAATTAATTAAAGAGCTGAAAGTGTTTCCTTCGTCTAACATTTTTCATCTCAATTCCCCTGCTTGATGTATGAACTAAAATGAGAATCTATGACAGAGAGGAAGATTTCAATTGAAGTTTCTTCAGGAGAGCATCAGAGGGAAAAAATGCCCTGAAGCTTTTTTGATACTGTGAAGAATCCATGTGTGGAAACATTGGTTATATATGAATAGGTGTTTTCTATGCCATGTTCTTTGTTCGTACATTTCAATGTAGCAATGGCAATGCTGCAAAAGCAACCATATTTTAATGGTAGAAGAATTATCCTATTTTCCTGTTCAAATTCCAAACAAATACCACAACAGAGGACAACCTTGTCCTCAGCCGACTTTTTCAAAGAAGTGCTACTCCTCATGGAGAAAAGCTGCCTTGATCAGGTTATTGTAACAATTATTTGATCAAATGAAAGAGATTAGAACCATTTGTGTGGGAATAACATTTCTCAAAGCTTAATAAGGACACATTTGATAGTACTTATCACTAGTTATCAGAACTTCATTCAAATTTTTATTTTCTAAGTAACTTTCTATAATATTTTAAATTCTTTTAATAAATTTAAAAAATACAGATAAATTATACGTTCATAAAAATTTTATATGCATAATTTTACTTTTTAAGATAAAAAAATTCAAGCTTGTTTTCTGGAAGGTCTTAATATAAACTCCTTTAGAAAAGCTTTTTTATTTTAAACACTCTAAAACATACCCTTAATAATAATAATAATAATAATAATAATAATACAAGTGGTGCACTAAAGAGTATACTTGTACTTAGGCTTTACCTATGGCAAAAGGACTGAAGAATGGTAAGGTTTGCATAAGAACATATAAAACTAGGAATCAAAGATCAATGTCTTCTTCAACTAGTGTTACCCAAACACACACACAGAAAACCAGCATCAATTCAAAAGCTGATTTCAATTTGAAGCCCAAAAAAAAAAAAGAAAACCTGTATATCATGCCCGATTGCAAATGACAAATTTATAGAGTCGTAAAATTCAATTATTAGCCAAACTTGCTTGTGCACTCCTCTCTCATTTTGCCCTGAAATCAATCATTCAAAATACAACATAACCCTACCCATGATCGCAAGCAAGAGGAAACAACTCAATTTCCATAATGAACATGACTCATGACTGCCAGGTCTAGCCAACTGGCAAAATTTCTCAGCAAATATACAAGCAGTTCCATTGCAGCTTTCATATTTGCAATCTAGTTGGGGTATCCTTCTCACATGAAATCTTTGACAAATGAACAGTTTAGGTTTTGTTGGTTTGATAGCAAGGAAAAGAAAAGACAAATAAAGCAAAAATCTATAGCTATTTCACATGCTTCTTCTGAGGATGACCAAGATTCAAGACTTAAGACAAAAATCAAATTAGCTGGATGCTGAATTTCCATATTTGAATCCCAATATCAACACTTTTCCACAGGCCATACATTATGTCCAAGCAACTAGTTACAATGCACAGACAAACAAGTCAACATACTAACTCTTTCTGGCAGACTCCATTCCTATAAGAAAAAGCTCGCAGACAATATTCCATTTAGGTGTCGCATGCTTATTAGTACTTATTATCATTTTATTTTAATTTCTCATTTCTAATAAACTTTGTCCACCATTTTATTTTGTAAATGTCGTGAAGACTACTCAAGTAATTTGATTGACGGGCAGAGAAGTTCTGGTTTTCCAAACAATGCCCCATAATTGATGATCTAGCTTTAGGCAGAAGCCAAGAGATTTCGAATATAAGAGGGTATAAAAACCCACAAGATACAGCTAGAAAAGGATTTAAATATCTGTCACATGTAGGGCACTCTTATTTGCTTGGAGATGGATTTCAAAAATAAAATTTAAACAATAAGTAAAAAAATGAATTTATTAGAATAAAGTTATAAGAAAAATATAAAAATTATCTGAAGTAATTTTTTATTAAATAAAATCACTTTCGAATAAAGTAGACACGCCTGTAGCCTCTTTGAAACATTTTCTTTGTTAACATAGCAATCTATCTTATGGATCTCAAGCGTGTATTACTTATATCGAACAATAAAGTCCACAAAATAAGGATAGAAGCCATACAGTTTCTCCACACAAATAAGGATGAAAGGCAACTATGACCATTCCCTTTTGAATTTGATGTCAAACCAAATACATACAAGAGCTTTGCCATTTGATCTAATTTTAATGTTATCCAAATCCAACTTTTGCAATTATCAACAAGACAAAATAAAGATCAACCACCCATGTTGTAATTAGATCGAACTAGATGTCAGTGAACTAAATGTCAGCCAACGTCAGTTGAACTACTCGAGCTCTACCGATTGCTGTATGAAAAATGCTCTATAAGAAGAGAAACAAAAGCCAAGTTTTAGGTGACATAGTTTTGCTTCTTGTTTTTCTAACAAATAAATTATTTCTTCCGAGTTTGGTTCAAGACAAAATCTTCTTAGAGAATATTTAATAGTGCTTATGACAAAGAGCTTTCGACAATGAAAGATATTTTGAAATTTTTTTAAAAAGAGTCTTTAACTTTTGGTATTTAAAAAATAAAAATTCTGCATAAAAAACTGTATGA
This sequence comes from Acanthochlamys bracteata, assembly GCA_019914995.1. NCBI lineage: Eukaryota > Viridiplantae > Streptophyta > Magnoliopsida > Pandanales > Velloziaceae > Acanthochlamys > Acanthochlamys bracteata. The sequence continues at coordinate 4,967,263 of CM034143.1, forward strand.
CATACAATTCACATATAATTTCCAATATTTAAAAAAATTATAAAATACTATAAAAAATTTATCAAAAAACGTCAAACTTTTGGGAAATAAGATTCTGTGCCATAAACACTACCAAACATTTCCTTGAAACTTTTAGTTGCCATCTTTCTTCAAATTCCAGCACCTATTCATATAAGCTAAGGAATTATTTGAGAATACCTATTATAAGAAGCTTTTTTCGAATGAAGTATTTTAAAAAATTTTCGACAAACAAATTTAACTTTTTACCTCAAATAAATAATATATATATATATATATATATATATATATATATATATATATAATGACCTACAATTTACATATACTTTTTAAAAAAAAATTTAAAATCTAAAAAATACTTGAGAAGGTTTACAAAAAAATATGAGAACATTTAAGTAAGCAGGCTAGCCAAACTTCTCGAGCAAGAAAATCAACTACTTGTTTAGGAGTGGGAAAAACGTAGTATCCTTAACACACCGCAAGAGGAAAACAATGCCGTAAGCACTACCAAACATCCCCTAAATTTCTTTTGTAAACAACTGTCCCATACTTCTCATGGTCCATGCTCATATTACTTTCAAGCCAAATGTCAGGGCCTAGAGTTTTACATCGCTCGTGCACTTGGTCACCCTTGTGTCTACCGAAGTTTGGACCTTCTATCCTCTAATTTTGATCGTCACGTACATTCGACCCTGCACCTTAAGTTTTGGCATCTCAGTTTTAGTTTTGACGACATTAAGGAGTTATGGCGAGCCCATCCTTACTTCTATAGATTGTTGTTGTGGTTCATCCACTATCTCAATTAGTGCCGAGAGCTTGTTCCTTTTTCGACATTCTCTCGCCATATTCATTACAAAGGAAGCATTTTAAAAATTGCTTAACGTTCCATTGGCTATTTCCATTGCCTTCTTAGCCTCTATGAGAGCCTCTCTTGGTCTTACGTGAGTCAAATGCTGCATTTTTAACTTGATGACTATCTCCACCACCATTATTCTTAAAGTTCTCATTGAAGCATGCTCTTCCTGAGCTTGTTAAACTCAATCAAAGACTCAGCTATAGCAATGACAGTTGATATTTTGAGCTTCTCTACGTTGTATCCCCAATTTTACCTATATTTGTAATAGGTCCATGAAAATAAAAGAGGCATTTTGAAAAATCGGGGATCTTTAAAATCAGCTCTGAAAATTACTTCACATAATGCCTTATGCTACCTTGTGTGCTAAACGCTAAAGCTTTACCCTCACTTCATCCTTGGTATTCACTAGATAGAATTGCCGTTTGAATTCTCTCTTGAAATCATCCCAAATGGCAATATTGCAGGTCCTCCTGTTGATCTCGGTATGCCCCATTCTCCATCATACTATTACAATATCCTCAAAATAAAGAGTGACATGGTCGATCTTATATGCATCTTCTGTGATAACGTTACTCTGAAAGAGTTGCTCTAATCTCAACAGAAAATTATCAATCTCCTTCGCATTCCGTGCCCCTTATATGTTTTAGGTCTTTGAACATTCAACTTCAAAGGGGTTGAAGTTGAGAGCATGACGATAACTCTCCCGTTTGTGACCACTATCTACAAAGAGCCCAGTCTTCTCAAACATCACTCAACTCATTGGTCAATTTTGTGACCTCTTTGCTAGGTGTTGCAACTTCTCTCATATCCTTACCATACCACCAAAGAAAGTATTTAATGGCTTATCTTGGCGAGAGCATGGTTCGACCACCACATGCAAAATGTCTTGCATCTCTCCACTAAATTCTTATTGTTTCTTCTCTATATTCTTGATGTTTTGACCCAACTCTTCGAATTAGCCCACCCTATCAGTTATAGCTAGCTCTAACTTGGCAAGCCTTGTATTCACCTCCGCCATCATGTCCATGGACTTCTTTATACGTTGACTACTGCTTTCGGAGCCTTTCTTTCATTTTTACTCGTGAATGATAACATCGCTTCCGTTTGCTATATTCGTTTGGTAAACCTTAGTTTTAATACCACTTGTCATGAATCTAGAATTTTACCTTACATCGTTTGGCACTTAGTCACAACTCTTATAATTAAGTCAACTTTTTCTCTAATATAACTAAAAAATAGTTAGAAAGCTTATATAAACTTGAGAGAAAATATAGAAGTAAGAAGCACACTTGACAAACGAGCTTGGAAAGAACATTGTATTGGCGAACTTGTTATAAAACTTTTGCTTGATAGTTCAGAATGAGGGTCTTACCCTTCTATTTATACCTAATGAATGTCCTCAATGAACGGTAGAGATTACTTTGACTGGACAATGAAAAATATTTGATTCAAAAAATTCTTACATAATATCCATACAAAAATCAGCATTCTTATACTATTATAGATTTGTCACATACATCCTAAATATCTAGAGTATTTTACTATACTTTAAACCTACACTGTGTAGAAGGTATTTTGCCTAAATAAAAAACATTTTATCAAGGTAAGCATGATGTAAAGACAAGCTAAAATAACCATATCATGACACAAAGCAACGAGGAATTTGATCATAATTTCTCTTTCTCAAGTTAATAACAAAGGATATGCTAATACTTTTTTGTATGACAAATGGATATTTAGCATTCTTTTGACATATCCTCAAGTTCTCCAACATCACAGCCATTACCAATAACAACAATATAAGTATCCAGTCTAGCAAGAATTAGAATCACTTTTCATGAATTAATCTAAGAACAATTTTATTATCAAACTGAATGTAATGTTTATAAACATGAATATCATGGAAGAAGTTGGAGACGGAATGACAAGCAGGATTTAATTGTTAGAATCATATAAAATAACCCTTCACTATACGAATTACCTATTCTACATCCTGATATTGCTAAATACACATAAAAAAGCAAGGAGGGTGATCTAACGTGTATAACAAAAAACATAAACCCAGAAATCTAATAGATCACGAACACACCCTAGACTAGTATACTACTTCAGATCAATACAGCGTATCATTAGAAACAGGCCAACAAAAACTGCAAATATAGATATCAAGGAAAAAAACAAAAGCCTTACTTATCTAGGTTCCAGTCTATAATGAACTCTTCATTGGAGAAGGCACTCTTAAAACCAATTCTTTTATCTCAACTTGAACAAAAGACATACATAGACTATTAAAAAAAAGCACAGTTTTATTCAGGACTATTTTACACTGGAACAAACTCAAGGCATCTGGCAATTGATTAAACCCACTGTGTGGTTTCACTAAAATAGCACAAAACTAAAATTGGAAATGTTAGAACTTCTCCATGAGATTGGTGTAAGAAAAAAAGACCTGATCCATTAGTGGATTTGGAAATAAATCACAATCTGAAAACACTTGTAAAGAATGAAGTGCGCCTTGCTCATCTGTTATATTCTAACCAGATCGATACTATCACAATCAAATTTTGGAGGAGTTCAATTTTCAAATTCGTATCCATCAGGCCACCACCATCCAAAATATTTGAGTATATGGGAAAGGAACCGACTAGTACTTCCATATAAGTATAGTATAAAACTTCAAGATATTAAACAATACCACCGGTTCATATTCATATTTAGAATAAAAACAATATTCTAAAAGAGTGCAACAACAATGAAGTAGAAGAGTGGTCGAAAAAGATTAGTGAAATGAGTTTCAGTAACTATGTGCACATTTGTCACCATAGTAATTTTAACATAAGCCATACAACTAAGGAGAAGCTTCATGTATAACAAAATTCCAAATTCAGTCAACCAACTGATACAGAATCCATAGCTAAAAACTTGAAAGAGATGCATCACCAATGCAGAGTTAACTAGAAGTGTCTGAGACAAAATGTACTAGAATCAATATATTACTGAAGTTTGAATAAAAACCAAAGAATGCAATGAAAATGCCTTAGCAGAAATGAACTTTCAGCTAACATGTTGACTCAGAGTTGAATAAATTAGAAGTAACACCAGCATCCTTTTATATGACATGCTAACTCAAGTTATCGAAAATTCAAGTAATAGAAAGTACTTTCTCTGACCTATATAAAACTAATAACAAATTCTTCAGTCACGAGATTCTTGTTGCTAATAAGATGACAGACAATGAGATACATAAATCTGACAGTTCCAACTATCTGGCCCTGAATAGGAGTTGCCAATTCCCCTAGCAAGTTTGGTGCTTCGACACCCAACCATTTATATACAATATTTCTCAAACCTTCTTTAATCAAGTCAAACATCAATCTGCAGCCAACAAGATTATTTGAGTTCTCTTTCCAGATTAAATTAATGCAAGGAACTGCTATTTTCTGTTCATAAGCATTCATGAAGAATTAGCAGAAACAAGTTTTGTATGCAGAATTAAGACTATCTTAGAGTATCATGAAGAATGCTAAGTTAACTTATAAAAGTGTCTTCACTATCAGAAGAACTATTGCAAGAGGTTAGAAACGACCTTAGTTCCAGTATATGTAGAAGCACAAAGTTTTGAGTATGAACTACCAGCATAACTATAGATTCATGTCCTCTGGTAAGCTGATCTCCAGGAAATATAAGCTGCAAAATATAGCGAATTTTGAATGGAGAAGAATGCGATTGACATAAAATAAGATTTAAGCAACAGTAGCATAGATAATAGCTGCACACAAAATTTCTGATAGTGACAGAAGTCACTATTAAGGCCTCAATCGTTCCTATTATAAGTCCTTACCATGGAAGAATTTTCCTATTGATCCCATCATTATCTAGAACAGGACCTGCTCTAGCTCTCATATTTGACTTATTAATTTACTGCACTTGCTCCTTTAACATCTATGTCTAACTTCATGAAAGCTACCTTTAGCAGATATTAAAAGTCTGTGTCAGAAAGGAATTGGAGTTCTAAAATTTTTCTACCGAGAAACCAATTCAGCAACTTTTCTGAAAGCTTACGAAGTACGAAAGCAATCAGGTTGAAGACTCAAATGGGAACCCGCCAGAGAATATTACACAAAGATTCAAGATGGAACTTTATTACCCAATTACCCAATTATAAAACCACTATTCTCATGCTAATGATTAAATAAGAAACGAAACTGATAAACTATAATATATCTGTTTTGAATTTTTTCTTTTTTGTCATGTTGATTAAGAGTCAGATGAACGTGTGGTCCGATTGAGTTGAAAATTTGTCAATATATTCACAACTCATAACTATTCATATCCAACGGTGAATATCATATTTGGAGCTTTGTATCGGTAGAACTAGACCGATTTGCCTTAAAAAATGATGTGCATCTATCTTTCCCATATATATATATACACACACATGGGGAAGGATTGGGGCAGTCTAATCTTTAAGCACATTCCAGCGTACTCGACGGCCGTTTGTGGCCGTAGAGATATCCAAATCTGATCTCTACTATTTGATATGAATAACTAAAAGTCGGTAATATATTGACAAAATTTTATCTCGATTGGACTACGAATCGACTTCCATCCGGCCATTTGATCATGATGACACAAATAATAAAAGTTAACAATATATAAATTTTCTTTTTAAGTCATCTTGATCAAGTAGTCCGATGGAGATCGATTCGTATTCCGATTGAGATTAAATTTTGTCCAAATATTACCGGCACATAATTTTTCATATATAATGATAGAAATTGAATTTGAAGATCTCTATGGCCACAAACGGCCGTGGAGTGCACTGAAGTGTGCATAAGACTGGAGTATAATATATTTCCAAGGAGTAATTTGAATTGATTATATAGACACTGCCACCAACCTTGCAGACATAAAAGCCATTCCAAAGAACACTGCTTTGACAGCTTGTTTCTGTCCCGCATAATCAAATGCTAACGGTAGCATTTCATGTAGAGTTAGGAATGCCATCACTCCACCAACTGCATGGATGTGTTTGATGTTAAGAAATAACATAGTTAACCAATTATTATTTTTAGGAAATCAGGTTTAGAGAAAAGCACCTGATCCAAGTAGACCTTCAAGAATTTCAGGGCTCAGGCTGCTTGGAAATAAATAAGCTGCATAGTAAGACGCTCTATGTTATACATTTTTGTAGCTTTTTTGCATTCCATAATAATATTCAATGGGTATAACTAAATGAAAAACTTTTTGAACATTTACAAGAACTGAATAATGCAATCTACTTCACTAGGAATATATACTTTATGGATACTAAAATGAAACGTTCAAAATCTATCTGTAAGTTGGTTTACCTACTATGACCACTCCCAGGGGTTCAGCAAAACCAGAAATTGTAGCTAGTTTGAATGCTTCCCATTTACTGAAAAAGCAGTTTGAACTATCAAGTTAAATCCAGAATTGCACTTGCTTCTCAAAATAAGTAAACTAGGCTTGTCCAGATATCCAGAAGTGAGAATCTTTTTCCTTGCTCTCTCTAAAGATAATGGCATATTACATACCAGAATACCTTCAACCCAGACTAAAAATAAACAATACACCCACCATTCACCAGGGCAAGTAGTACTGACTAATAAAATAAGAACACATGTAATTCATGTTCAGAAAACTGTACTACCTTTCAGTTGCAAAGTAGACTGGAAGAGCTACAGCAACTCCCTGAAAACAAAACCTAAAGAAATCATAAACATATACTTTCCTGTGCCCATAATGGTACTCATGGCCTTCCAGCGCAGATATACCAAATCACTATAAATAAACTTAGCTTGACCAAAAATGGCCATAAGTCCTCAGTGCAAACACATACCTCAGGAATATTATGAAGAGCAATCGCCAAAGCTAGGTTAAGACCAACACGGAGTCCCTGAGACGATTGTAACAAACAGAGTAAGCAATCTATGAACCGCAGTTGTTTTATTTAGACTTTTATTAAAATACTTATTTAACTTTCCGATAGAATTTTGACAGAGCAGAAATACTTGTCTAATAAACACACACACACAGAATGTGAATTGGGCATCCACTAAAATAAAGAATTGTTTTGCACAAAACAAAAAGAATCACCTTCATTGAGCCGAGAAATACAGCCATTCCCTCTGGAAAATTGTGCAAGCTGATACCTGCATGGTTCTTAGATGAGTGCCTATGCACATGTTGCACACTCTTCTTCTTCGATATTTCACAAATAATTATGCTATCTTTTTTGATAAATTCAAATTCATTCAATTTTTTTCTATGCTCCATAAACTTTATGATAATGAGTATTAACACAAACACATTCATGACAACTTTATGTTCAAGCTACTTAAATCCATGAGCTCCTAGGATTTTTTATATTGCAACCAATTTGCTACAGGTACACCATGGAGTATCTCCAGCTATTAATTGAGAATCTAGTGGTGGACATTACAAACTTCAATGAAAAGACAATATCCCAAATGATAGCCTTTGTAGTTCGTTCATATATATTGCTACTTTAAAAAAATTGAAATAAGAAAGAGAGAATTGCTATTTTCCATGGCAGTAGATAGGGTCAGGTTTGGCATCTATTCCCCTTCCCTTTTTGACCATTCCATGGAGGATTTCAGGGTTGACGTGCCAACATATGACCAGATGGGGAATCACAAACTTCTGGAAAGTACAAGTCCTTCTAACTATATAGTCTAATTACTGAAACATCAACAATGATATCATTCACGGTCAAAACACTCCAAGATGAATAGTAATTCTGTAAAAATAACGGTGAAGAAAATGTAGATCATAATAATCAAACGCCTACCAAGGCTTTTATGAATATACTAGCACAAGATGCAAGATAGAACACAGAACGCAAAATTGTGATTGACGAATTATCACAAAAAATACTCACCAACAGCAGTGATAATCCCACTAAATAATACTTGTCGGCGGTGTTTCTTCATTAAGTCTTTACCTGACCCATCATCATCTTTCTGCTATCATAAAGATGTAGATAATAAGAAATATTTTAACCAAAAAACTCGAACTTTTGGGTTTAACATTTTGTACAAAACAGAGGCATGAACATCAAACTAAAAAAGCAAAAAACAAACAGAAATTCTTAACCTTCTCGGCCTTCGAATCTGCATTAGGAGCAAGTGTTGGTTCTGGAATGAAATGAACAACAAAAGCAAATAGAATAACCCCTGCAAAGAACTGAAAATGAAAACACTAAGCTCAATAACATATACAATCAATAGTTAGTTGAAACTACAATATTAAATCAGGAGGAGGTGGTGCACTCATACCCAAATATTTCCTTTCAAGAAACCGAGAGAGTTCAAAGCATTATGTGCCAAGTCTAGAAAAGATATGCTCAGCATAAGACCCGCAGCAAAACCCTGAAATCAAGTTCAAGATTTTGAGTATTGTAACTAAGATAAGTACAACATATCAGATCATAAACTAGCAAAAGTGCAACATGTACCTGTAAAAGTCCAAGCATTTTCAGATTAGGAGCACGGTTGAGAACTACAAAACCTGCCCCTGTTATAAGTACAGATGTCAATAGCTATTATAAAAAATTTAATTTAAAAAAAAAAACAGACTCAAGCAGACTCCATGTTAATTTACTCAGCTCTTATAAAGAAGATATCTACTCTTTTAGCCATTCCATTAACTGACACTATGCAACATTAATTCAAAGAGACGCAATAAATGTCTTAGGCAAAATGTATATGGTTGAAATGAAGGGTACTTCTATGACTCTCTGGTGATAGTCCAAGTAAATGAGGAGAATGATTGTTAGCACCATATCTACCAACTTCAAAATTTCTGGTCAGTGACAAGAAAAAAAATTAGAAAAGAGTGTACACCTGACTCTATGACTACTTCAACTTACAAAAAAGAAAAAAGGAAAATAAAGAATCTCTTCTACAACTAGGAAATGTGGTCTGCCGCTTATAAAACTACAGTACGTCGAAGGATCACAGAAGTTTTTCACTGAAAATACTTCTAACAGTATTAGATAGTAGACGAACAAAGTTAAAAGATGCTTGTGATAAGAGTTACTACACGCGGAGGAACTAAGACTACCATTGAATATTCATGTTACAGGCAGATTCCTTCCAATAGTAATTCAAAGGAGATACTAACCAATTTTAGGAATAGGTTTCTAGCATGACGAAACTAAACTCCTTACTGCTGCATCAAAACATGCAGATTGCTAACTAATAGAGTACTACTATTCGTCAGGGGCATTTTTTACATTAATGTGTCAATACATGGTCAGATAAAGAATCATTAACATTAGGAAGTATTAATTCTTTCCAACTATATAAACCAATCATCTAGTGACATGTCAATCCTGAAGTGAATCAGGAGCAAAAAGACCCCGAATATAGCAGTTTCAAACTTAATATGCTTCTTAGCGTGCCAAACCCAGCCTATTATGATAATGCGAGCTACAGTAGAAATTCATCTTATTTAGCAGCACCTTCCAAAGAACACAAACTATTCATAACTCACAACACTTTCAAGAGGAAGGTCGACGACCTCAATTTTCTCAAATCAATTAACAACCAAAAAAGCGTTGAAATGCAGCATTAAAATATCATCTATGAAAACGAACAGACATCAAATGCTGATCAGAAATTTCAGAATTCCATAGTAAAATTAGGGTAAAATCAGTAAAAAGAATCCAATACTTCTTATTCCTAAATAAATTCATCAGAGTATCAACTCTAGTAGCAAAATTTTATAATATCTGGTGATTATTCTCTAACCATAGAGTCATTTCAATCACTCGAAAACTTTCCCCGATATATGAGAGTGAGTAATTAAGCGATCAGCATACCAATTGATGTGCTCAATCCGCCAACGAGCGAAAGCGCAAGCGCTACCAAGACCTGTGATTCCATTGCAGATCCAAAAATCTTAGAATTCAATCCCGAAAGAGAGAGGGAACGAGAGATTTAATTTTCTCAGAGAAGAAATTCGGAGAGAGAGAAAGAGAGAGTGGAGCAGTAGTAATACAAACAGGAAATGAAAAGGGGAACCAACGGCGGCGCTGATTTAGACCGTTTGTTTTACTATTAACGGCGCGCTTAATTACGTAAAAAATTTAACAAACTAAATTTAAAAATAATAATAATATAATTTAAAAATTCGATGAAATTTAAAATTTTAATTATTCAATTTAATAAAAATAAAATTTAATATGAACCTAAAAATAAACTTATAATATTGGTTGAAACATAATAAATAGTAAAATTTAACAAATAACGTAAAAATTTTACCATGAAAAATGCAGCAAATAATAAAAAGACCATTATAAAGTATGTTTAGTATAACTTTTTCAAAAATTAATTTTTTAATATTCTATTTATATTTTTAATATATTTTAAAGTATTTAAAACTTTTAAAAATATAAAAAATTCTCATAGTAAAATTTTTTTTATTTATTATTTTTTGGATAAAAAAGATATAATTTTTTTTTAAAAATAAAAATATTTTTTATTATAAATTAATATTTTAAAATCACTTTTTAAACTAGAACGCATTCAACCAGTGAAAAAAGTTTTCAAAGACAAAACATAATGTTTACGGAAAAAATAATGTTTTCAAAGAAAGGAGAAGGAAACAATAATGCCAAAGTAGAACGGAAAAATAAAACAAAATAGTTTACATAAAGAAAAATTAAACAATAATGTCAATTTGTAATTTCTATATTTGTTTGACTTTGCTTGCTTAGAGAGATAACCGAATAATTAATAGATAAATGCTAGATATAATAAAAGTAATTCAAACTAAATAGATACAGCAACTATAAATTATTCAAGAAAAATGAAAGCCAGATTATCTTGGGTATTAGTTTCAACAATATTTTAGTCTCTTATTTTTTCTAACACGCAAAAGTGAACATTATCTTGGTTACATTAGAAATAGTATAAGTAATCTAAACAGGAAGTATTGGACATTATAGGGGTTGGTTTTTGGTATTGTTTCGGAATAATTATTAGTTGATTATATGTTATTAGAAAGAACTACGGAAAATAGCTTTATGCAATGTTAAAAATTAAGCTGAAATTTTAGAACTTTTAAGTAAAAGCTATTGTTTATATATTTTCATTAGAAAAAGCAACTGTTGCATTTTTACCCAAAAAGTTATTTTTTATTGAATTCTATTTGGATAAATTTTTTTATTTAAAACTTTTTCGTAAGAAAATTTTAAAATATGTTTAACTGAAACATCTTTATATATATAATAAATAATATATTATTATTTATCAATCTATGTTTATGTATTATCTAATCTTTTAAAGTTTAATTTTTAAAATATTTTTTATTTAATATTTTTTATATTAATATTTATAAATCTCTTAATAAATATATTAGTATTAATTAATTTATAATAATATTTAAAATTATTTTTAAATATATAAGCACATTTATTAAACTCCATAATTAAGTGATAGGTATCTTTAAAATGTTAAGAGAATGCAATAAACTTTTTTTAAATATTTTGCCGTAGATCACTAACATACTTGGTTATTATTTTTCATTTGTCTTCATGTATGTTATACTTGAACATAAGATTTTCAAATTAGTTATGTAATGGTGCACAATAGTTCATTATTTGAAATTATTCTAATAGTCGACATATGTAATACATAAGGATATATATATATTTCTTTACTTTTACATTTCAAGCTTCTTAAGCAATCGTAGATGAATTGTTTGAACGCCTAACAAGAGAGCCATTGATCCGCAAAATAAAGTTAGACATCAGCATAAATGCAACAAATAAGTTTTTTGACTACTAGCAGATGAAACCTCCTATTTACTTTACATGCCTTTTCAAATTCGTTTTTATGACTATTAACTACTTTTAAGATAACGATTACACAACTCAAGCATATAAATCATTTTTCAAATTCCTAATATTAGATGCAAGGGCACAACAGAACAAGAGAACTAAGACAAAACAGTAACACTTGCCGGAATTAATAGCAAACAGAAACGATAAAATATAGCTTAGCTACATAGATATTTGGTAACACTGTTCATTCATCTAGATAAAAAAGCATCTCAACAAAATATCCATAATAACAAAATTTCTCAAGTCATGACTACTATTTTAATAAATACATTTAAGCCTACTACAAATCTGTCTAAGCCATAGGAGCTCCAAGACCAAAGAATCTAGGTGTTGGTTGTCCTTGTGTAAGTTTACCAAAAGTTGTGGACAAACACCATTCTGATGGCACCGCGAGGTTGATGGCTTGCTTAGCAAAGGAGCCATGAATCTGCAAAACAAAATTAAACATCAGCATAAATGCAATATGAACTTCTCAGAACTGTAATGAGATCTCCCACGGTATAAATAAAGAACCACCAACAAATCGATATAGGAAAAAAATACAATCAACGTATCTTATCTATGCTTTCATATCAATGTAGTGCACCAAATCCATAGAGATCGTCATGTCCATAAATCCACATCATGACCTTTCATATCAATGCATCTTATCTATGCTTCCTAGACCAATTGTAATTTTAGCTTATTCCTGAGAAAACATTAACAACACAAAGAAAAGCATATACATGTCGATTCTAGGATCTAGAACTAAGAACAACTCAAGTATCTAGCACTTCCACAAAACTATCCCAACTCCGTCTCGAATTGTAACCTAATCTTTAAATGATTGCTTTCGTTTTTACTATTGCTTCTTAGAAAATATATGCTAACTGTTGCATATCAAAGTCACTTCATTTTTAGGTACTAATTAACTAGTCTCAAGTATCTTACACCAAGAAATTACCTAGAACTCTTGTAACATACTATAAACACACAATTTAGACAATTAGCAAAGTCCTATAAATACTATAAATACATATATGAGTTAAAGCAAGATATGAGTTCGTGAATCTATAAATACTATGAGTTGATGAGTTAACAGCAATACTATAAGTACTATACATACATACATGAGTTAATGAAGTATTCACTAATAGCAATGCCCTATAAATACTATACTAACAGCAAGTAGTTAATGAGTTAAGTTTAGGAACAAGATGAAATTATCTGCAAGTACTACTAACAGCAAAATACTAGATATTTATATAAACATCCGGTGGAGGACATGCATAGCCAGTGGAATATCAAGTAGTTAAATGGGTTAGAATATTTATATAAACAACCAGTGGAACATGCATAAACAGTGAAACATTCCTAGATATTTATATAAATATTTATTTAATTATTTAAACATATAAATAAATTAACTGTTCAAACTCCTAAGCTAATGCATACAAGACTATAGAGCAGCAGAAGTAGATAATTAGCAATGCATAGATAATTAAACAATTAGACAATCAGCCATGCCTACCGGGCTGTTCAAACTCTGAAACAAATGCATAGACAAATAGCAACATCCAGAACTTTCTTTTCAATATGCATGCATACAGTGAAAAAATGCAACACAACACATTCGCTCAATTCATACTTATCCTTTTCATTCAAGCAAAATTGTCAGGATCAGGATTTTATATAAGATTGTTTCGTTTGTGTAGGATCGTAAAATCAGAATTTTAAGTAAGATCGTAAGATTTGATTAATTTGAAATTAATATTATATATACTTTAACAAAATTAAATTAATTTTTAATATAAAAGATTTGATTATATAATTTTATTATTATCTTTATCTATTTTATTAATATTAAAGTATATGAAAAGTTATAATTATAATAGAGAGTATCATGTGCTAATATTTAAAAAAGTTTTACAGAATCTCTCTTGTAAACTGAAAATTATATTAAAATTTTAAAAAATCATACGCGAAGATTTACTAGAGAATGAAGAATAAAACGTGAAATAAATTTGTTTTCTCACTTGTATCAATAAGTACGAAACGAATCTCAAGGGCTTGTTTACGTACTAGTTCAATCATTTTTTCAACTCATTTTTAATATAAATAAATTAAAAAATTAAAATAAATTATTTTAGTAAAATTTTTAAAATTTAATTTTTAAATTTACTTATAATATAACATAATTATAAAATTTTATTTTTATTAAATATTTTTAATTTTAATATTAATTTTAAATTTACTTTCAAAAAATAAATTTATTTTATAATAAACACGTCCTGAAAGAAAAAAGAAGAAGAAATTCTAATCAAGTAGCCAGGTGTCTGGTTAAAATTTCAATCATGGAACAGATGTTGTGTATGCCCAGACCAGAAAGCGAACACTGGTACGTCGCCAACTCGCCATGCTACTATTGCTCCAAGTTGTCTTGATTGAATTAATTCTAAAACATTCTTTTTCCATTTTTGAAAATTCAAATGATATAGTTCATGGAGATTATACTCTTTTATTTTCTTTTACAGCAAGAAACACAACCGGTGTAAACCTAATGGAAGCAAAACATGTCTCCTTATTATCTATACTTGAGAAAAGAACATGATCTCGCGCTATGAACCCACAATTAAACCCAACACGCTACACAAACAAACACATAACTAGTAAGTAAACAAGGCAGGAGTCAAGAAGGGAAACACCGAGAAAGTGAAGGAACAAAAAGCCATCGTAAGAGCAGCTACAGCAGGTAACTCTGCAGCTGCTCCGGCAATCGGTGCAGGCGCTGGCGCGAACGCCAAATCTTCTCCGATCTCTTCTTGCGCCTTTGCCATCGTCGCCGCGATCGTTGCAGCGAAGATTGCTACTAAAATAATATTCAAGCCGAAGCCATGGATTCTGCTAGCCATGTTTGCAGAAGCCAAGAAGACAGAAGAGTATCCAATACAGTTTTGTATGAAATGGATGGAGTTCAATTTTAGGAGGATATTTATAGAAGGGAGTGTGGGCGCTGAGTTGCATGGCAGCCACCAGGTGGGATTCGAAAGGGGCAAACAGCACAGACACGTTAGGTTAGAAACGTTACTGATTATTGACTTATGGAATACATTTAAGGCATATTTGGCCATTCTTATTTTTTTAAAGTATTATTTATAGTTTTTTATTTCAATAAAAAATTTTAACTTATTCTAAAGAAATTTTTTAAATTTAAAAAATAAATTGTACATCATAAATTATTACATATATAATTATTGTTTATAAGGAAATTAAATAAACTCTTTTTTAAATAAAAAATTATTTTTAAACGTTCTCAAAACGTCATCTTAGCTTTGTTTGTCAGTAGAATTAATTGAATTTATAAATTTCTGCTGCGTCAATATTATAATATCAATAAAATTATAACAAAATTTCTATTTAGTATAAGGAGTGTGCTGCTTCAATATTATAAATATCTGTCACGCCCAAAACCTGAAATGTGTTGGTTGACGTCAAAATAAAACCAAAGATTTTTTGGTTTTGAACGAATAAATAATAAGGTTTGTGTTCGCCTGCAGCACTTCTTGTCAAAATAGACTGGACTAATTTGCCGTTACAAAATATAGAGTAAGTGTTTTTTCTCACCTTTCAATTCTTTCACTAAAATTCATTTTCAATAACACATATACAAACAGTATTTTTAGCATATATTTTTTTAATTAAATTAAAAATTAAATTCAGTAATAATACTATTTACAATAAATTTATTTTATAAATTATTTTATAGTAATGAACTCATTTTTTGCTAAGAGAATAATTTTTTTTTTTCACTTTTAGCTTACTTTCAGTTTTTGCTAAAAAGAACACCCAAAATGACAAACTTACGAGATGATCTTTTTTGCTTCTACTTTTCGGGTAATGTATTATGATTTTTTATTTTAAAGCTAGAAATATATATTTTGAGACAGCCTAACGTGCTTCTGTAATAATTCTTGAAGATAAGTGCCCTTCAAATAATAGTAAATCTCGCTCGTTTAATGAAATGTTTGATGTGTGGAAGAAAATAATGTCTTTTGTCTGAACATTTGTAGCTAACATAGAAAATTTATACATAGAAAAACTGCATCATGTGAATAGTTAAACTAATCATACATTAAGATATATAAAATCAGAAATCATCTGATTATATTTATTTTGGGTTAAAAAATACTAATCAAAATTATTTTATTAATATATCAAATTATATTCAGATTGGAACTCGCTGATACAACTAAAATATAATTCAGACAATTAAATTCGATATTGATCGGACATTCAAATTTGATTTATTTAATATTTTTTCATATAACGGCGTGCTACAAAATTTAGGAACTCTATTTTTTCAAATCAGATTTGATGTGTTGGAAAGTTGTGTTTCAATTATTCATTAAATTGAGAACTTACTTCTATTTTACTATTTAGGAACTTATCATTTAATTTTTAAAACTCCACTCTCACTTCTAAATAAAATTCAAAAACAAAAACTTAACTAAGTTTTGATCTATTTTAAAAAAAAACTTCACTTATATTAAACTCACTTGTCTGGAACTCACTTCTGCATATTTAAAACATGCTCTAAAGGTTAAGAATACATTCAATACAATAAGAATTCATAACGCATATATTTAAGAACCCAATTAATTAAGCAGGGTTTTATCTAAAAATTTAGTACAAAGATTTAGCTACTCATACTTTAATTATACGCCGTAGTGTTGTATAAAATAAATATGAGTAAAGATAAAGAAAATCTGGTCTAGAGAAAAACTCAAGTAGTCAAAACCTCCTATATATTAATTTAAATAATTTGGTCTAGATAAAGGAAATCTGGTCTAGAGTGACAACATTTCTATTAAAATTCAATATATTATTTTAAATAATTTTAATTATTAGATATACTACATATATAATTATACGAACTAAATAAGTTAATTTCAAATTAATACAAATTCAATCTAAACTTGTTAGTTAATCTATCATGTTGTCAATTTTGAATTAATCCAAAATTAATTGAAATTCAATTAAAATAAAATTAGAATATGATTTAAACTTGTTGATTTCGAATTAAATTTGCAAATTTGATCACATTTTCTCACCCCTAACCCTTGCTAATTTTCAACCATTCCGCTTTATATTCATAAGGGACTATTTGATAATAGCTTTCTTCATCAAGTATTACTATAGAGAATAAGTTTACATAATAATATAATAAGTCGTTGTTGTGAATCGAGTTAAGAACCACCACTAGAATTTCAAAGCCATAAATTTAAAAATATTATAAATATTGCATATGATGCAGATGTTAAAATCTAAAAATATATTTAATATTTTATTATAATTTATTTCATAAGTGAACGGTTATAGTCTACTATAATCAAATTTCAGTATAAAAATTTAGCTTCTCATGCTCAAATTACATGCCGTAGTGTTGTATAAAATAAATATGAGTAAAGAAAATAAAGCAAATCTAGTTAAGAAAAAAACTTGAACCGTTAAAATATCTTATATCTTCTATCTTGTGGCTACTTGCATCCTACGGTGGTTCGGACCTCCATAAAAAAATCACATCTTTGACTCTGCTTTAGAAAGTCTTGCTTATACTAAATTTAATCTTACAAATTAGGAAGAAAAATGAGACAGACTTTAGGATTCAAATATGGTAGAGTGGAATCCGCGAGGAGTTGAGTTATGCACGGATAAAAATTCTATATGGAAAAAAAAAAATCTCAATCCTATCTCTCCTCTCATTGCTAATTTTGTGAGATAATAAGGGCTCCATAAGTCTTTCATATTAGTTGTTTCAATATTTTGTAACCAAATATTAAAACAGTAGGATTACTCTTTTCAATATACTATAAGAAAAAAATACTTACTTACATACTAATTAGCGGCTATAAAAGAATTTGTTGGTCAACAGAAAAACGTTTGGTCGCTATTGAGCAAATTTAGATCTATATCATCTCATGACTTTGTTCAATTTTTTTTTTGTTGTCTCCGTATACTTTTGCCTCATCTCCGCTCTACCTTGCCATTGTCTTCTCTTTCTCTGGTCTTCTCTTTCATAGCTTCTTTACACTTTCTTCGTTCGAGTAACCTACTAGCTAGTTGATAGGATTTGTATTCTTCATAAAGAACGGTTATAGCTATGCCTCCACCCACAACTATGGCCTATCTTCTCTCGGACTCTATCTTATCTTTTTCTAATCTTTTTCATCACCAATACGATTCATTCCTTTGCCGATGAGAACTACGAGTTCGACCGATTAAATAATCTACAATAGATTGTGTTAGAATGACAACACTTCTATTAAAATTTAATATATTATTTTAAATATTTTTTAATTATTAAATTTATATACTATATATATAATTATATAGATTAAATGAGTTAATTTTAAATTAATACAAATTTGATCTAAATCTATTTAATTAATTTATTAGGTTGTAATGATCCGAAGCTGATCCAAATTCAATTAAAGTTAAATCAGAATCCGATTCAAATAAGTTGATTCTAACTGAATTTGTAAATCGAATTATATTTTATCACTTCTATTCTTCGCTAGTTTTCAACCATTCTGTCTTATATTTATAAGGGATTATTTGATAATAGCTTTCTTCATCAAGTATTACTATAGATAATAAGTTCACATATAGATCAAGATTATTGTCTTATAGGAGTAGCTTAGGCTGACATTTAACAATACATCACTCGTGCCAACGATTTTGCATACATTTTGATGCACCATTTTTATTGTTTCGAACTAGCGACTAATATAAATTGTGAAACTATCTCTTTTAAAAGATGTGTGGAAAAATGAACCAACCTAATTTTTTGGATCGAAGCCTTGGATGGAAGGGGATTAACTTAGAAAACTGGACCTGATAATCACCAATTTATTGTATTCTCGAAAAAAAATTGGAAGATGTTAGATTCATCAAAAGATTTTCTATTTCCTGCAATGCTAAATATGGTCGCTGAACTTTTCCAACTCTCAAAATTAGGAACTTTTCAAAAACAGATCCAAATTAGACGTACTCCGATTTTTCATGCACCTGCATGCTCATAACGTAAATTTCTCAACCCTGAACCCTTCTCAACCACAACAGTTAACAAAACCCTAATTTTAGAAAAAAAACCCCTATAAAACCCTCTCTACCCTTCCCATTCCAATCAGGCCATCAATAAATTAACAAGCAAATCAATAAACAACTCAGCTCTTCTTCATTATTTTTCCTTTGCAAATCAAACTAATTTCCGACGAGTCACCGCAAATGGAGATGAAGAAGGCTGCTGTTGCTATCATTGTCGCTGCTGCTTCCGTCAGCGCCGTTTTGGCTTCTGAAGCTCCGGCACCTTCTCCGGCACACAACGGAGCTTTCGCCGCTGCTCCTACATTCGGCGCCGTGTTCGTGACCTCTGTCCTGTCCTTCTTTGCCTTGCGCCAGTAAATTATTCATATATATAATTATTCATCACAAGTATAACGGAGAGATCTATAGTATAGAAATGTTTTAATACAACATTTCGAGAGCGATGGAACTGCATTGATTCATTACTTGATTGATGCTTTTTCTTCTACTCTTTGCTCGAATTTTTCTGTTCTTTCTTTTCTTTCTGTTCTCGCGTGATGTAATCAGTGAGGGAATTAAGGATTGGTCTTATTTCGAATAAAGGTATTAAATTATCCATGTTATTGTGCTCGTTTACTTGATGTGCATATGCAGTAAATATGCCTTTCTCTTACGCTACATTTTTTTTAAGTTACACAAATTTATGTCAAATAAATATGAAATTATTTTATCATTCAGATCCATGTAAACATAAACTTTAATTTGTCGCTGCAATAATCTTTTAATAATATTATATTTTTATCTTTAATACTATTGTTAGAAATTTATGAATGTAGAATAATAAGATTTTCATATTCGATCGGAATACACTAGAGATTTTTAGAATAGTTAGAGGAGGCTTAAAAGTGATTTTGAAATAAAACTTTTTTATAATTAGAGATACAAATATGGGCGGACCAAACCGACTCAATCCGGGCCAAATAAAGCAGTCGGGCTGGACTGGTCTGGCCTTTCTTTTACTTTCGTGCAGGACTAGTTCGGTCTAGATACATTTCACTTGATCTGATCTGATCTATTTATCTATTTTATTTTTAATTTTATATAATAAATTAATAATAAAATTTAAAAAATAATTTTTAAAAAATATTATTATAATAAAAGTAAATAATAAATATTTTTTATTATAAAATAATTTTTTATTTTATGTTGATTTGGTCAACTATTAAATATTGACCAAATCAATTGTCAAAATTGATCGATGAATATTAACCAGATCAATGTGTATTTATAAAATATCTATTAAAAAATATAAAATTAAAAATTAAAAAGCAATGCCAAATTTATAGAATATCTATTATAAAATATCTCTGTTAATATGAGCGCGACTAGGCATGTTTTACTAATATTTATAACTCAATTTTTCTGTTATAAACTTTGTTTCCGATTTCACAATAGTTACTCAACTCAAATTTTTTTCTCAAAAATTTTTACTTTTAAAATTTAAATTTTAACTAATAAAAAACTTCTTCATTTCCAAATTATTTTTAAAATAAAATAAAAATAAAAACCAAACGCACTTTCGATCTTCTCTTATTGAGTAATTAAATAAATTTTAAAATAGTACTTAAATATATTAAATAAATTACAAATTAATTTTTAATAAAATAAAATTTAATGTAAAAATAAAAATAAAATTTGATATAATAATTAGAAATAAAATAAACAAAATTTAATATTAAAAAAAGTAAACTTTTTTGTAATTACAATATACCCTAAAAGAGGAGTGCATGGGGAATGTCTATATATCCCCCTTTAAAATGTTTATAGATAACATATAAATTAAAGAAAATGATTTACTATATACTTAGTACGTATTTTTGAAATAAATTTACTTTTTTAAAAAGTTTTAAAAATAAATAAAAAATGAATAATATTAAATAAAAAAATATTTTTATTAATTTTATGTTTTAAAAGTGAATTTTAAAATTAATTAATTAATTAATTATTTATTTATTTAATATTAAAAATTAAAAAAAAATTTTGATTCATTGATAAACAAGTCCTTAAAAGAGGGTATAACAGGTATTTACGTAAACAATTAAGCCATTCTCTACTCTTCCCACACTGGTTCCACACTTCCACTACGCATATTTGCAAAAACAGACTACTAAAAGTTCTTTTGGTTCCATAAAATTCAAACTTCGCAGTATAACACCTAATGTACCGTAGCATTACTCATAAAATAAATCCAGTTAACAGAAAAGCACTAAGCTCCGGTTTTAATGCACAGAGGTTTTTTTTTTCTGATTTTGACTTTTAATCATTTTATATATTTTAATTATAACTCTAATTTTTTTTATCCAATTCTATTTTAGTAGAACTTAATTTTAATTTTAATTTATTTATTTTAATTATCATTTTTAAAATTTATTTTTATTGAATTTTATTTTTTGACGAATTTTATCTTTATAAAATTTAGTTTTATAAAACTTACTTTAACACAATTAAAATATATCTTAAAAAAATCTCATGCAAATAATTCATATAATATATTTTAAGTATATGGCTTCAGGCATAGTGTTAATTGTTTGACATCACTGTGCACGGAAGCTAAGATTCTTTAAGAAGTTGGTTTTGGTACTTGCTTACCTGTGAAGGTTGAGGACTTTCCAACCTGTGTTAGGCAAACCACTTCCCTAAACACTTAATGAAGTGTTCCTTTGAATTTTTTTTTTATTTCTTTAAAAATAAACATATTTTTCTTAATTTAAAAAAAGATTATATATAAAATTATTTTATAAGATATATTTTATATTTTTAAACTTTAAAAAAAAACTTCTATAATAATGTAATAAATTTTTGACAAACAAAAAGTTAAAATGGAACGAAGAAGCACTCTCCAATGGACACACACTACCGAATTGCTGCTGGCTTTGACAAACTAGGAAAAGCTAAAAGACAGGCTAGCACACAAAATAAGGCCCTTCTACCTGGACACAATGATTAGTCGTGATTATGTTAATAATGCAACAAAATCTTTCACGATATGAACTAAAATGAATTGAAACCACTGCGGCACCAACTCCATTATCCAGAGTTGAAGAATGGCAACTAAGAGCATAGCAAAATTGCAGATAGAGTACAGTTCTTCATGGCAACCAACATATATCATCATATAGACCATCTAAAACTGAAGGTTGCAAGCAAACAGAATAACCTCATGGTCCTATCTGGAAGCCATGCAACAACAACCAATGCATTTGGTAGATGTCTACTCAATATTACACTACTGAACACACAACATGCTAGAAAGAACATTGTTCGTGCTTCACGGGCTTATATAGCGTATAACAGGCAACCTGGCAACCCATTGATTAACAAAGACATACTAGAAACCATGTTCCTTTAAAGCAGCACAAACTTGCACACCATAACTGACAAGTGGACCATCTCCACTAATAGTTCTTGAGGCTGCATAGTGTCATGCCTCCAAACATTTATAGCAGTAAACTATCTAGAAGACAAAGCAGCCAACATGAAAGGGAAGGCACAGATGTAAGCGTGACTCTTCAACCAGCACTCTTGCTCTCATTTCCATTACTATATCTTGTCAAGCTTTTCAGCCTTCACGATTGGGTTTGCTTTAGCAATTGCATCCCTAGCTGCTGTCCTATAATCAAACGGGCAATTGTGCTTGTCGGAGTAGCGATGCATAGAGCAGAATAGGTTGCCGCATCGGCAGTTGAAACCCGTAAGACCAACACGCTTCTTGCAGGTGCCGCACCGATTCGGACCTTCTTTTGGTTTTGCCTCACCACCCTCATTTGAAACAGAAGCATCACATGGCTCTGCAGAAACCGTCTTTGGCTCGACTGGAACAGCAGCAGCATCCACTTTAATACTAGCAACATAATCTGGTTCCACGTTGCTGCTGCCACCACCGTTAACAATGCTGTCATATGAGGATGCTGCAAGCTTGGCCTGCTCCTGTTTAAGAACATAATCCTTGTGGCACTTGGAGCACATGTTCATAGTGGCAGGGCTCCCAAAGAAACCACAGTTGTTAACGCAAAGAATTGGGCCCTCCGGAGCTTGGCATCCAGTCTCCTTGCTATCCATAATTTATAGTGACCTGAAACACCAAAGATTTGAACTCAAATAAACAAAAAATTTTAAAAAAATAGAGGAAAGAAATCACAATTAAAGGAACAGGAAACCATAATAAACAACAAACCAACATTTCATGCAATTCATAAAATATTAAACAGCGATGACAAAGTCGCAAGTGCTAGATGCAAGTGGTAAACAAGACAATCAAATTCATGATATCAAGTGTTAGCAAGAGATCAACATTTTAAATGCACAGGAATAGAAGTGAAACCATTATAACTAATGCTTTTCTATAGTTTGGAACACAAACTCATGATAACATTCAAGGGTTTAACAAACTGTAGGCCAAAGCATCACATGGGAGGAAAACAATTAGGATGAAAAGGCACACAACTATCAGAAATGTCCAGAAAGGTAGAAACGTTTACAAAATCATATTATTATTCTTCAATAGATATCCAGAGCCGCCGCCTACAGGCCAAACTGACCTACGGAACAGCAATAAACCACTTGCCCGATAAGTCAGATACACATTGGAGAACACATACTTCCTTTCACTTAGAAAAAACAACCTCTACGGAAAGGAACAAGGATACACTACCCTCAAAGTAAGAAAATGACCAACTTCAAGGCAAATATTGACATGCGATACCGGTATGAAACCCTCTTTCCTTGGCAGATTAGTTTGCAGCATTTGGGAGGGAAAGAACACATAAATCCAACCAAATAACTAAGCAATTTATAAAACTCAGCCATACACAACGTAGCTGACTAATTCTATTTATAACAGACCACATACAACAGAATCATAGATGACCTTCAATAATTGTGTATATTCAAAGGGGCAGCTTACAAATATTTGGTGACCATAGACGGTCTATTCCAGTAACCAGTCAAACAAAAAACATCCTAATTATGGGGAAGGACTGCAATTAAACAGACATCCAAAAAAGGTAAATTATAAAAGTGCTACAATCTTACAATAAGGGCACAGGCAACTACTAAGAACCTCATTTTCCGTCAAAGAAATTCCATCATAAACATGGCCCCAAGCAGAATCACGACAGAAAAAAGAAAATAACTCTTGGAAACAAACCCAGAATTCTCCTTCAACAAACAAGAAATTCAACCAAAAGACAGTGCTAATTAGGAAACACCTTTCCAACATCATCCAGGAACCAACTACCAACGAATCACAAAATCCAAAGAATAAAAAGTAAAAATCCAAAAATTTCAATATAAAGCATGATTATCTACCATAGACTAACAGATTTCTTAACCAAACACAAGATTAAAAAAAAAACCAAAAATCAAAACAATCAAGACCGACAAACATCAAAACCTGAGCTAAAACAAGAAGCTCACCCAACAAATCATCAAAAATCAAAGCGCCCGTAGATAATACCAACCAAAGCGACAACAACATAAACGAATAAGAGATCAAAACTATAAAAGAACGAAAAAGAAAACTCACCTGATCGACGGCTGCGTATGTCTTCAATTGGGCCGAACGACCGGGTCCTCGTCGAGCCGCGACGATCCCTGCAGAAGAACAATAAAATAAATTCCACGTCTAGTTACAACCGAATTAGAGAAATTGAGAGAGAGATTGAGGGGAGAGACACCCTAACCCTAACGAATCGGTGAGGCGAGGTAGCGTGGCGTGGCGGTGCGGTGCGTGTTTTGGCTGGCAGAGAAAGAAAGGTCGTGGGTATCGAGGGGAGTAGGGAAATAGAAGGGAGAGGGATTTCTTTGATGAGATAATTAAAAAGAAAAGAAGATAAAGAAATATCTTTTAATTAAATAATTCATTAAATTGAAGCAAGAGTCTGTACTTGTGTTTCCATATTTGGGCTTGAACTTTATAAAAATTATTATAAAGGTAAAAGTAACAGATAAGCAGTGAGATGGCAACATGCACTACACGCTTGTCTTAAAGCCGCGGAGAGATGTAAACATGGGTCAAGCCGAACGAACCGGTCCGAAGCTCGATCAGTTAATTCGGTTATCGGCTCGTCTAATTTGTCCATTTTTGCACTTATAAAGTCGCGTGGGATTACATATACAAACATTTCAAAAACTTTTTTTTATTTTATATATATATAAATATTTTATCTATATTTAATTTTATTATTTTAAATTTAAAAAATAGAATTTATATTAAAATAAAAATATTCTTATAAGTATTTAAGAAAAATATTCTTAAATGCCCCCTAGAACCAATATGGCCCAACTTATGTTTTGCATAGTTATGGACATTTGTGTTTTACTTTCCGCTATTTCTTTTGCCAAAACAATTTTTCTCCAGGCATAAATGAGCAATGTCTTTTCCATGCTATTAAGTGATTTCTAATTTATAATTACTTATGTAATAAAAACTGTATAACATTATATTAAATTAGAATTATATTATTTCAATTTTTTTGAAATAATTCAATTTTGTATAATTACTAATATATATTCATACATTATATTAATTATATGTGCAATACATATAACAAGCCGATAACCAATATATTATTATTATTCAAATTTATCTTTAGGAATATAAGTGTAATATATAGAACAAGCCGATAACCAATATATTATTGGTTGTTTAAAAATTTTATAAAAATTAAGATAATATAGAGTATGTTTAATATTTATTTCTCCAGATTTTTAAGTTACATTATTTTATATTTTTAATTATTACTTCAAATTTAATTCTATTTCATACTAAACTTTATTTCTATCAAAATTTAATTTCAATTTTACTTCACCTATTTCATTTATCACTATAAATTTTATTTTCACTAAAATTATTATTTATCAATTTTTATTTTTAGGAAACTTGCTTAAATAAAACTTAATTCTATATTTGGCAGACCAGAGTCGAACCGTTCGAGTTGACTCAAAAATCGTCGATCCTATCGGTAAAAAAGTTGAATATGTAGTTGATCCGCCACGACTCGATTTGATCCGAACGGGTTTGAGTTTGACACGATGACCCACTCGCCCAGATCGATCGAGCCATTAAAATAAAAAAATAAATTTACTTTGTTTATTTTTATTTATGCTAGAAAGACGCAAGAAAAATTCACATTTTTGCTCTAGGTTTCTTCTCCGATCGGTTTATAGCGTCCGACATGGTTGTCTCGCCTTTTTTCATTCGATTCTCTCTTATGTGATATTAGTGTCCGACTTCATTTTCTTCTCTCCGTTCAATCAACTCCATCTTCACCTCTTGCTTTCGATCTCGAGAACCCATCGAAACTAACAAGTCAGTCACTCACCGACGTTGAGCTCACCAATCGGATCAATCATATCTTCAATGTCTCGTGCGATTTTGGTAACCGATTGCTCGATCGCAAATTTCGATAATCGATTCAAACCTTTCGGTTTAGTTGGATGAATTGATGAATTTGCCACCGCCACTGAGTGTAGGCGATCATTACTCTTTTGCAGCAGTAGAGGAACCTTCCGTTGCAACAGTAGAGAAAGCCACGCATCAAGCAGTAGTAGCTATTTCTGTTGATCATTTAAATTTAAATTTTTAATGATGAGTATTTCAAAAAGTAAATTTATATTTAAATTTAATTTGTGTTTATTTGTTGATTAAAATGAGATTAAAAAGAAGGTTTTAGCTATAAATTTTAAATTTCGAAAATTTTTTGACAAAAAATTAAGACTTAACTTATTTTAGTTTGAAAATAAATTTGAAGTAAAAAAAATTCTAAAATGAAAATAGTGAATTCAAATTCTAGATAAACACGCCCTTTAGAGCGGATCGAGGATGGCCACCGAAGCAAGAGAAGTAGTATGCAACAAGAGATCGGCAAGTGTCCATGGTAGAAAGAAGGAACCACAAGCTTTGTTATCGATATTTTGGAACTTTTTCAATTGTCGAAGTAATTGGTCAGTTGATTGTCATCTTAGCCTACCAATGATGACGAAAATTCATCTAGTGTTCCAAGTGTCACGACTCAAGGACGAGCGCCTCGTACCTCATGAAGTCTTTGATTAGGCCGCTGAGCCCCTACCCTTACCCGACCTTGATGATGATGCCGAGTTTCAAGTGGTAGGGAATGATGCAAATAAGATAGGCGGAATAGAGGAAGAGGTAGCAAAGAAGACAGAGGAGACAAAGGGGAGACTTCCTCGTTGAAGCTAGAGGAGAAGGAGCAGTTGTAAGGCTTGCCTGGGTTGTATGCGCTTGTAAGGCTTGTCCAGGCGCTGGTCAGGACACCATTTAAATGGTGTTCTAGATACCTAAAAATTACCGAATAATTATTTGATAAGTGATCCGGTAACGACTAGAGATGAAAAAGTAGGTCGAGCCAAACGAATCGGCCCGCGGCCTTGGTTTTAGCCCGCTCGGGCCGGCCAAGCCCGCTCCTACTGATAGTATCGATTTTGTTGACTGGTCAATGTTGATTTTCACCTGACCCACGCCGACCGTTGACTAGATAAATTTTTTTTATAAAAAAAGCTAACGGTCATGCTACGTCAGCATAATTTTTGGCAAGCTGGCAGTGGCATCTAAGGGTGTGTTACTGTTAATTGTCAAGATGCCATCACCAACAAGAATAAATACACCGTTTTACGCAATTTTTTTATTTAATTCACTATATTATCTATAAATACATCCTATCTTTATTTATTTTTCACACAACTTTCTCCATTTTATTTTTATTCTACTCAAACTCATACAAATTTGTAAAAGTATTTTTTTTACTTTATTTCTTAAATTCATATTTCTATAATATTAAAAACATTTTAGTTGTTATTCCAAATGCCCAAATATTTGTGCCATTAATCTTAATATTGATGATATGGCATGGACAATCAAAATTTGAATTAGATAGATGTTACCCGTATGTAGGAAGGAGATGAAGTTCCTTTAATACAAAGAAAAATTTTCGTCAAAGATGCAATGAAAGTCCTCCAATTCTAAGTGTTGGAAATAGTTCGGCTTCAGCATCGACATCAGCAACAATAAAACGTTTATAAAGTCATAACTTATGAAGTCTGAAATTATTTCACCGTCGAATATACAGTGCAAAGGATAGTACTAAACTAAAAATGAGATGAATTACTTAACTTGAAATATAGCGGACAACTATTCTTTAATGAAACGGGCTAGCTGTTTTGAAATAAAGCGGGCTATTTTGTCCTGAAATAAAGCAGACCATGAAGGTCCTGAATATATATGGATAATAATTTAGATTTAGAACACATCTTAGACCGATCCGGCCCAACCAGCTCTGGTACCATGTGATGAATTTAGAATTTTTCTCAAAAAATCAATTAGCAACGAGAATAGTGAGCCCAAATCATTATAATCATCCCAGAACTATTGACAAGTAATGTGAAACTAAACTTTTCTTTAACATGGAGAAATATAAGTTTTGAAAAATAACTTCTAACTGATAATCCTAATGCAGGAACACAATATTTAATATGCTTCCAAAAAGAATATGCTTTAAAACAAATCAGAAAGGAACCTTTACAAACTCAATTTCAATTCAATACGGATGGTTCGGTAAATAATTGATTTTATGATCTAATATAGTTAGAGAGTCTCTTACCTGTATTATTTGTGCTATAGATTTACTTATTAATTTTGGTGAGTCATACTTTTATGAAGAGCATATAAAATTAGTATATTATCCATAATTTTAAAAAGTTAATAGAATAACAATTAGAAACGATATTATTACTTATTATAATAAAATACGTACTATATTAAAATCTGAATTAAGTTCATTAAAATTTTTTTTTGCATTAATATTTGATATTTGGAGCGTTAGAGCTAAACAAAATTATTTAAGTGTTGTTGCACATTATTTAGATTCTCAATGGATTATGCAAAAAAAAATATTATTGGCTTTATACTTATTGATTCCACACATGATGCTAAAAATATTTCTTAATATATTATAAATATAGTCAAAGAACGGGGTAAAAGCAACCGCATTGTGTCCATCACACTGGATAATGCTTCGGCAAATACCAAATCAATTCAATTTCTTGAGATGGAGCTAAGTTCATACATCGGAGAAATTTTACTACATCAACGTTGTGCTTGTCATATTATTAATTTGATCGTACAATTAGGTATGCAGCTGGTAGGTGAACAGTTTAATGATATTCATGTTGTATTTTTTTGGATTAGTAATTCAAAGCAACGTTTAGCTGAATTTAGGAGAGATTGCATAGCATAACATCTAAAGCTTCGAAAGTTCAACTTTCATATGCCAGTAAGATAGAATTCTATTTATTTAATATTAAAAAATACTTTAGATTATAAAAATATTTTTATGATTTTTTATAATACAAGAATGACTAACAACATATTTACTAAAACTCATTGGATTATTGCTTTTTTAAAAACTTGTATAATTTTTTAAAACTTTTTATGATGCTACTGTTTTATGATCTGATATTTATTGTCCTATTCTTTTATTAATTTTACATATAATTCTTAATATAGCTATTATGTAATAGATCGATTACTTGGACCTATAGTTACAATAATGACTAGCAAATTAAAAAAATATTGGTATGATATTTCTCTTTTATATTGTTTTGTCTTTATATTAGATCCTAAATTTAAATTTGTATGTTTTCTAATACTCTTACATATATTCATATGTATTTGGATTATTTCGATATTCAATTGTAAATTACTAACGCGGTAAGAAGCTGTACGAAATTTATGATCTTTATGAAGTTAGGTTTAGTAATTTGCGGAATCAATAATAGCAAACGATAACGGCACAAACTCATTAAAGTAAGAAGAAAAAAAATAATCAATTGGTTTTTTATCTCCATCAGGCCTGGCTCAATTTCAATATCATATTCAACTTTAAACAGCATGCAATCTTTTTTGGACTTGAACAATATTTTAAAAGAGATACCATGATTGTAGAAGACGATAAAAATCCAAAAAGTTTTAATATTTTGAATTTATGAAAGACATATTTAACAAAATATCCAGTACTCTCTCAATTAGCACGTGATATTTTGACTATTCCTGTTTCAGCGATGTTTTCAAAATCGACATTTAGTACAGCTGGAAGGATAATTGAAGAGCGGAGAACACAACTTACTAGTGAGATGGTTGAAATACTAAATTGTCTGAAAAATTAAGAACTTGCAGTCAAAAAAATGCAGCATACAACCCAAATTAAAATGTATAATTATTACATATTACAAATTTATAATAAATTTTTTATATTTAATAATAATTTTTTATTTTAAAAATAAAAAAATAATAAATAGATAGGCCGAGTCGAATCTAAAAATTTATACTCGACCCGGGCTGAGCCAACCCGACCCAATCATCATCTTTGGCTTGGGCGGCCGAATGGGTCCAACTCGTCCGTTTTTGCATCTATAGTAACACATAGGTCATTTAGATGCAACTTGGGCATTTGACCCGAGTTGGATAGTAGGACTTTTAATTTAATTGTACTCAGTTTTCCAAGTATGGGAGAGTTGATCTTGCAGTAGAATTCTATTTGTAGTAGGAAACCCTATTGTAAACAGGGGAATAGGCACTAGCTTTTTTGGGAATCAAATTTACTTTTACAATATAGTTAGCTAAGCTTCCTTAGTTACTTATCTACCTAGAATCAAGGCATATCAACAACATCTATGGCGTGTTTATTTTGCTTAAAGTGAGTTATCCGAATTGAGTTTATGAAAATGAGTTACTTAAAAGTGATTGTCTAAAATTAATTTAATTTTTATATTTATTTTTAATTAAAGTGAATTTAGAAGTTAAGTTTTTAGTTTTAAAATATGACTATCGGAAGTGGAGTTTGAAAATAAAAATTATAGTATAAAATAAACACAAAAACTCTTCGGAACTCAATTTTTGATAAGAAAAACTGAAAAATTTCAAGCTAAGTAAACATTCCTATTTACAGACACCTTTGTAAAACTTTTTTTCCTATTATTTAAAAGTTTATCTTAAATAATGTTTTTCAAAGAAGCAGCTACAAGTTTTTATGCAAACTTGTATAGTGAGCATTATTGTCAGACCCGGACCGAACCGTCTGACTTGACCCGAAAACTGTAGATTCTAACGGTAAACCGGTCTGAATTTGTAAAAAAATCGTTTATGTAATTGACCCGTTTGATCCGCTTTAACCCGATCGACCCGCCCGCGCAGGTCAAACCGGGTTGAATAAAATTTAAAAAAAATTAATTAAAAAAATTTAATTGATGATATATTTAATACAAAATAATTATTAATAGCCCTATGTTAAAAAATAGTATGTAGTTTAGACTTTGTATTTAGATGTGATAATGTAAAAATATAATTAATTATGTCTTATTTGTAAATATCAATTATTAGTGATTTTAAAAATTTTATATTGTAAAATATTTAAACTCAAATATGTATATCTAAAAAAGTTGATTATATCTGTTTTATAATTTATCTATTTTATGATTATCTCTTCTAATCTCCTAATTTATTTAAATATTTCTCATTAAAAATTTTCGTTGTTATTATTATTATTGGTGGTGGTAATGTCATTGTAATAATATTTTAATTTTTGCTGTGATTGTTATTGCTGTTATTGTTGATAGTAATGCCATAGTAAAAATATTTTAATTTTTTGCTGTGATTGCTGCTGCTATTATTATTGCTAATACTAATGACATAAGTTTTTTACTGTATTTGTTGTTATTATTAGTTAAAAATGCTTTAATATTATTGACTCGATGGTTCAACCAGTTAATCCGACGGATCAATCCGAAAATCGTAACTCGAACAATCTGCCGGTTCGATATCCGGTCCGATTCTGATAACTATGATAGTCAGTGTGCATAGATATGTAAACACTTATACGATAAGAAACACATAGATGACAAACAAAACACCGGCAAAATTATCACTTTCAATGAAAAGGAGTAGGAGTTGCTAATACATTTTGTAGTGTCTATATTTCTAAATACAATTATCACTTGGTCCATATTTGCAAAATACCCTTCTTGCAATTAACTCATTGATGCGTTTGGGACTGATTTTTATTTTTTTATTTTACATTTTATAATATATCTTTATAAGTATTTAAAAAAAATTTTAAAATTTTAAAAATATAAAAAATTTTACGTAAGATCTTTTTATTAATTATTTTTATTTTTTTAGATAGAAAATAAAATTTTTTTAAAAAGATAAAAATACTTTCTATTATAAAAAAATTCTATTTTTACTGGCCGGTAGGCATAGAGAAATCGAGCGGTTCAACTCATCAACTGCCAGGATTGTTCCTTTGCGCGTACCAGATTTATAAGCACCTCCAAACGTTTCGAATTTATATCTTTTGGTTGGAACCAAAAATGCAAACAGGTTCGGATGTTAGTAAGAAGCACATAACTAACATATGGTGAGATTGAAGACAAACATTTTAATTTACTTAAGGAGCGTTTAGAAGTATTTATGAAAAATATTTTTTTTAAAAAGAGAAATACTTTTGTCTATCTTGAAAAATGAGTTATACTACCTTAAAAATTTTAATAAAAATAAATAATAATAAAATTTTATGACATAAAGTTTTTTTATATTTTTTAAATTTTTAAATAAATTCTACAAATTATTATAGAAAGTTTATTAAAAAATAAAAGTTAAAAAAATTGAAAAATAATTTTGGAAAACGATCTTCCAAACGCGCACCCTTAAGTCGATTGAGTGATTATTTGGCATTAAGCTATGTCTTTTTCATTTCACCACATTTATTTTACAAATATTTTCAATTATATTCCAAATGAGTGTACAACAATTTTAGCCATATGAACATGTATCTGTGTGTTTATAGAGTGCAAATAAAATTCTAAAAACAGCATCTATATATGCTTATTATTATAGAAAAATAAACTAAAATTAACGGTTAGTTGTGGATTAACACTGTCAACCTTATTTGAAAGATTTTTTTTTCCTGAATCTATGATAATTTATAATTTGATAAATAAGGTTAAGGTTTCTTCTTATTTTGGATTATAACTTCATGACAAATTTATTGAAGTTGATATGTTCTTTACTGTCTTCCATAAATTTATAATTTCAATAATCATGTTCCTTTTGTTTAGTTAAAATTAAAGTTATCATTCCACAGTTAAATGTTTAAAAACAAAAAGCAACTATATACATACTAAAATTTCAAACGGACGATTTTCTTCTATTTTCTTTTGTATGAATTCAGTGGCTTGTGCATGCTAGTTTCTTAAGGTGATAGTTCTTTTTCGATCAAATAAGTAGCAGCGAATGAATGGTGAAATAAAATAATTTTCACCATCAATTACTTATTTTGCTACGAACTGTTTCATATACCAGAAAGACGTTAGGCTCCAATGTTGAAGTACACAGTATAAGATTCATCTCTCAAGCTGAACAATGGCTCGAGAAGAAAATTTCTTCTTACTCCCTTTGCTATGAAACTGATATCATTGTATTGCCTGATTCCTCCGATAACATTAAAGCTAGCAGCATCAGCAAATGAAGTATCCGTCAAAGATTTCTCCTGACACATTAGTTGAACACTCTTTCCGCCGTTGTAAACGAAGCAGCCGGGATGACTTTCAGATTCTAATGAAATAGTGTTCGGTTTCCCATTCAACCCAGGAATCATATGAAATACTGAATTTGCTTCTTGTGATGAAGATATTGCAAGATTGTTGTTTGCACCTTGGTCTACTATACCCATGCCTGGAAGATGCAATGGTTCGAGCGTCAGTGATTGCTTAGCAGCTTTCCTACGAGGTACAGCGCGTAAAGTCCTTGAGTTCTGTGTGATTTTCCTGAATGTAGCATGGGCTGCAGCATCGGTTCCATCCTCTGGCCACTGCTGCATTGCAAATGAACCATTGGATGTTGAGAGGACTAGTGTTTCATTGTTGGAGTCTTGGGTTAGTGTTATTAGCTGACTGTTGTATTCAGCAGGAATTGCTGTAATTGAATCTGAGATGGAGTTTGAGTTCATATTCATTAGGTCCCAGTCGCCATCGGTGAGACCTGCAAGAAGGTATGGGCCAAAAAGTACCGCTTGAAGAGATGCAAATTCCGGTCTATCATCTGCAGGGAAAAGCTACAACTTCTGTAATTTATCAGAGAATGCCATAGCACTGAAACATAGAATTTGCATAATGAATGCGCTCTAACCTTTGATGGCCTCAGTTTTCAAGCCTA
Source organism: Acanthochlamys bracteata (assembly GCA_019914995.1). Taxonomy (NCBI): domain Eukaryota; kingdom Viridiplantae; phylum Streptophyta; class Magnoliopsida; order Pandanales; family Velloziaceae; genus Acanthochlamys; species Acanthochlamys bracteata. The sequence goes on from CM034143.1 coordinate 5,001,382, forward strand.
TTGGCAACTGAAGGTTCAGAACATCATTTGAACCCCATTGCTTTGATACAGTTAAGAAGGTTCCTGCTGGTCACAACAAACAGATTATGCAATGATAAAATCATGTTAAGAATAGCAGTGCTTGTTAAATTTGTGGAGTTTTTTACAATTCTTACCTTGATTTGGAACTTCTAAGTCCTGCGAATTTAGTTGTGCTTTTGCACCGGGTGTTGTCCAAGACGGAATCCTTATGTTCAAAGTTGAAGCCGAAGTGGTAGACTACAAACAGAATTTACTGAAAAATACTTTGAAATAGGAAAGAAGAAGAAAACAAAGATCAGGTAACAATGACCAACAGTTGATTACCTGACTTGAAATGGTTAATGAAACTTGCAGAGAAGGATTCCATGAGCTGACAGGTAGAGTTTTCATGTTGATCTCAATGCCTGCAGACTTCCAGCGGAAAGTATTGGGTATGAATTGTATGATGTAAAGCCCCGGTGTACTCCCTTTCTCCTCGAAGTATATTGAATCTCCAAGTTTCGAAAAAGATTCAATCCCTGAGAAGAACATGATCTCAATTGCTTGTTCAAAGCTTGCTTTACTATTTATAATTTATCTGAATCAATTTTGTTACCTGTGCCATAACAGCACCAGAATGAATCATATTTTGTTCCCCATCCATGATAACTCCGCGCCTTTGACTGTCCACGGCCAAGTGGAAGCATGTATATCATTACTCCGGGCTCTCTTCCTCTTTGGATACTAAGAACTCCGTTTGTGAGTGCTCTCTCATAATGGTCAGCATATGCAATTTCCTTTGTCCATCTAAATAAGTTGCGGGAAACCTGAATAGTTGTATCATCAATACTCTCGGAATGGTTGTAATAATCTGAATTTTCTAACGCAGAATTTATAAATGCAAACCTTGAGCATGTTGTAGGTAGTACATGACTCTTCATCCTCTGTTGTCAATGAATCTGCTATACGTTTTGGGTCAGACCTGCACATTCATGGTGCCATGAAAATGTAAGCCATTTGAGATTGATTTCAGTATCTTTGAAGAAACTATGTTGAAGGATCATAGTGTAGTGGAATCTTAAAGAGTTGTTCAGGTACCAGAATTCGCTGACAGAGGTTCCACCAGTTGCATAGCTGTGAGAAGAATTGACGATATCCATGAAGAACGTTGCAATATCCTACCAGTATCAGCAAACAAATTCATGCAGATGTTTTATTTTTCTTTCAACAATATATATGCAGTATGCTGAGTTGTCTACTTATATCAATTCTGTCAATTTATCAGGCTTACCTTGTAAAGGGTGTCACCAGTGACTTCGTACCGCATCTGTGCTCCAACTACTACTGGAATATGTGTATTGGCATGGAAACCTGAAAGGCTATCAGCCTACAATAACAGGCAAACATTAGGCCAAGTTATGTATGAAGGCAGAGAGGTGACGGCTAGAAGCATAAGCACAGGAAATGATAATATCGAAGTTTCTATAGCAAGGGGGACAATACAAAGTACCACAAGTTTTACAGCTAGGAATGCTTCGAATGTTCAAATTAATATCTTTTGATTACCTGAACAGCAAGCAGTCCCAGAAAGCACGGTTTGTCGAATAGATGGGCCAGTATCAGATGTTTCTGATCACCCTGGATGCAGAAGCACAAAATTTAAGCCTTACACAATAGTCATCCATTCCTCAACACAATTAACAGAAGTAAACGGCAAGCACACAGCTAAGGCATTAGCTTCACAGCAGCAGACAAAGATTCAAAGTAGTGACTAGTGCAAACATGTCACACATATTTGGTGACTTTTTTTTAGGAGTCGTATGTTTTTATCTTTCAGAGCAAACATTGCCTTTATAAGCAGGACAGATGTTTTGATAACCTACTGCTTCACAGCATTGGAATGGAACAGGAACAAATTGAGCTCACCGTTATGGTGTACAGTCGATAAAGCACATCATTCATGCCTCCAGTTTCTTCATTGAGAGACTGCCAATGCCTCTCTATAGTATATGCCTGTATGACATTCTTCACTCGATTGCTAAAGTAATCAGCCATCCAAACTACCATTTGCAGCGCTTGATCATTATCCGCGAATGAATATTGATCCAATAGTCCGGACATTATCTGTGATATAACACTACTAAAATTTTTATCTACTTTCTGCAGATAAAAATTTCTGAAACTCGAAACCGGGATGGCAGAATCTACCTTATGGATGGTGTAATATGGAGCCCAGACACTCTTGATTGCTTCAAATCGGTCGAAAAATTCAGATGGGAATGCTGAAAGGTACCCAGTGCCCATTTTCTTCTGACATTCATAAAGTGCATCAACTACTGCTGTCATTTTTTGGTATAGCGTGTCATTGTGTGTGCTTGCCCACATCTGTGCGGATGCACTCATATAATGACCTAATAAAGCGACACAAATGTTCGATGAGAACAATGAAATATGGTAGATAGACTGCAGTAAAACTGAATCACTCTCGAACTGAAAAAAACTATTTTACATTTTACATGAAGGCAACGGATGATATAACTTAATTGAGTAGGAAACAAACAGACTTTAATGAATCTAACTTGACTTTTATAAACGTTTGAACTCGCTATTATAGTTGCAATACAGTATAACACATTATATAGTTCTAAAGAACACAACCTTACCTGAACACCAACTAGAACTCTGACATCAAGGACTGAAATGATTCAATAGTAGATATTAATTGGCAGGTTTAAATGACCGAAATTCATCTTGCTATTTAGTCATCTACTATGTGTGTTCATGCATTTATGAATTTCATCGACAGAATTACTTCGTTACACTACTAACTCTTAGGGATGCCTCTGCCTGCTGGGAACTCATAACAGATTACATATGCTATAGTCATACATAAAAGATACTATGATCAGGAAAAATGATCTAAAACAATTAGATGAAGCTTCGTCAATGGATTCTAGAATCATTTCTATAATGATTTACCAGTGACTTTCAAGCATTTACCAACTTCTGTTGTAGGCATGTGAAAAAACTAGGTAGTCTAGCTAAAATTTCTTACCAAACGCTTTCTCACAAAGACAACTAAATACAACAAGTAATTCAAAGATAGTGCAACAACATTCAAACTCATGATTCAAGAAAACAAAATTAACTGACCTACAAAGTGTCCGCGGAGCTCAACGTTAGGTGCCTCCCATCCCCCGTAAGGCGTCCCTTGAGTTGGTAACCCTGCCTGTTTCCTAAAGCTCCATACCAAATTATCAACATCAAGCAACAACAAGTACTCCAAATTAGTCTGTTGTGCTCTGCCATGCATTGAATCAGGATCAAGCTGCACATCATGCAGTGACACTTCACGAAGAAAATCTCCGCCGCCCTGCAGCCACGTCCGAACTTCGTCTGCGGAACCTTTTAAACTCCTGTACAGCATTGCCCAGTCAAACTCTTCTACAGAAGTTGTAGATTGATCTTTGTTTGTAGCGAGTTTTTTGGGGAGCAAATCCATCCATGCTGATTCATCTGTTGGTGTCAAGTGGTAGTGAGTGACCGTTTCGACGCCGGAAGCCAGAAGCTGTGCTCTGATTGTATGTGATGAGAGCTGCGTTGGTATATTTGTGCATTCTTTTGCAGATGATTGTGAACAGAGTGATAAGAACAAGAAAATGAACAACAACAGCTGCTCCATTAATGTTTTTAACTGATTGAGATCTCAGATAATGCAAAAGAAATCTAAAGACTAACAAACACAAAGAGTTTATCAGGTTTTGAGGAGAAAATTCTTAAGAACTGATCAATCTACTATCAAATATTTGGTAAATTATCAATAGAAACTGCAAAACGAAGAGAAACCCATTCGAGAAAAGATAAAGAGCAATTGCGATTCTTCAAGAAAGAAGAAGCCAAGAAATGTTAAGAAATCATCAGTGAAAAAAAAATCCTTGGAAAAACAAGGTTGTTTAAAAGACAGAGCGATCACTTTTGTGTAGAGCTGTACTAGGAATCTGAGTGTGATCGATACGTGTATATAGAACGCTGGATTCCAAGCAAAGAAAAGAAATTTTTAAAAAAGGATATTGAGTGGAGTAGAGAGTTGGATTGTTTGATTGATTGATTTAGTTTGTAAGAATTTGAAGATAGAATCGAATGGTTAGCTTGATAATTTTCATAGTTGTTGTTCACGGAGGGAAACAAAACAGAGAGAAAGCGTTGTTTTGTATTTTGCTAAACACATTCACGTCCCAGAGCAACACCCGTGAACGCAACTGCGGCGGAAGTATAATTGCCAATATTTAATTGTTATACGCAAAACACTATCTTTATCCCTCTTAAGTATTTCGTTAGATAACATATTTTAGCGTCTCGGGATTAAAACGATGGAAAGATAAATACAACTCAAACAATTATTTATTTCATCAAAGGGATAATTTAAAGAGTGTGACTGTGATTATTGATACTATTTTTTATACAAAAATTCTTATATTTTAAATAAAATTTAAAATAAAAAAATAGGCATATAATTTTTTAAAATAAAAAATTAATTGAAAATTTCAAAATAAACTTTATCTCCAAAATTTTGTTATTTTATAAATATCCGCTAATTAGTTACAATAAAATAAATTACTAAATAGTAAATTTTTTTTTTAAAATGGGTATGAGAAGTGGATCTGAATTTTCTGTTAATTATATTTAAAAAAGAACCTTAAATAATATTTATATTTATTTGTATTTAAAATCAATTTAATAAAATAATTTTTATCAAAAATAGTTAGTTTAGCAAGAACTGAGACACGTCCTAAATTCTAATAATGTTAAGTACTAATGTTGTGGAGTGATAAAATTTGTATATTTATGTTCCAAGTATGGTTAACTTAACGTGAATACTAAATTATTTTGTAGGTGACGTTGAGGGTATTTATAAAATAATTTTTTTTTAAATAATAGATATTTTTATTTTAAAAAAATAAGCTATATTTTTTTATTTAAAAATAAAAATAAACATTAAAAAAATCTCATTATATAAAATATTTATATTTTTTCTTATTTTTTAAATAAATTATTTAAATAAATATAAAAAATATATTAAAAATATTAAATTAAAAAGTAGATTTTTCTAAACGCTAAGCCAAACGATCCGTAGGGGAGATTCAAAAAACAGAAACTTCGTAGTGTGATTTTCTTATCTCTTAAATGCTTGCCCCTTCTATTTATTTTACTAGAAAATTTTAATTAGAGTCTTCAATTACTGCAAATAGGACAACAATTTTTCTTACCTACAAGATACTTTTCTCGGAATCGTTTGAAATTGTTTAAAATAGAACTTTTTATAAAATTTTATTTTAAAAATATTTGGAATGAACTTATTTTTATTTAAAAATAAAATTATATTAATAGTTTTATAATTTATAATTTATTTATATTTTCAAATTTAAATAAAATTTTACATACTATTAAAAATTTATTAAAAAAATTTAAAAGTAATAAAAAAGAGACCTAAATAATGCCAAACAGCCTATTAGTAATCGTAATCTCTAAAATCATATGAAATCCTTGCAGTAATTGTAATAAACAGTTTAAGACAATATTAAAATTAATTACTCAACTTGTAAATGATATAATTTATAATAGAACATAATAGTAAAATATTTTATCTCTAAATCCACCTCATAACACCGACTCTTTTTTGTCCGAAGAAAATAAGAGACTATAACTCCCAACGATATAAAATTTTATCGATTTTTATTAATCGTTAATTAATTTAACATTATAATGCCAATTCCACACGTATATATGGGATATTTAGAAGTATTTTTAAAATCAAGCTTTTAAAATACACTTATAAACTATATTTTTATCTAAAATATAATAAAAATAAATAATAAAAAATTTTATTATGTCAAAATTTTTTATATTTTTTAAATTTTAAATAAATTATATAAATATTTATAAAATATATATTAAAAAATATAAATTGAAAAATTAAAAATTGTTTTTTTAAAATGAAATATCTAGCTGAACTCTGAAGTGTTCATATTATAGCGCCTGTAATGTATATCCGCACAATATTATTTTTTCAAAAAAAAATAAGCCTGTATTTACTTTGAAATAAACTTAATTTTTTAAAATAAGTTTAAGAATTAAATTAAAAATTAAAAATATTTAATAATAAATTTAATTTTGTATTAATTGTAGTTTTAAAATTAAATTTGAAAATATATTTTCTAATAAAAAATTATTTTAAATTTTTATTTAATTTATATAAAAATAAATTTATAAAATTTGAAATTTAAATAGTAAATAAATACGTCTTATAACACTGTTTAAGATATGTCTTTCAATTTCTTTTTTATCTCCTTTTAAATTTTATTTCTATTAAGTTCTATATTATTATAGAAAATTTAAAATTAGTAATTGTATATTAATTTTTATTTATAATTTTATTTTAAAAAAGTTTATTACTTAAAATATTATATATATATATAGATATATATATAAGCGATTGCAAGTGATCTCTAAGCCTAAATAGGTATCTGTAGGGGCTGCTGAAGAATAAGAACAGTTCAACACCAAAACATCACGAGAGGCAAAAATTCGATCACGGGAATTTGGAATCAGTGCAGAATTTCCTAGTTTGTTCTTTTCCCCCAAGTTTCTCAACTGCAAAATATTTCATGGGCCCTTATTGGGCCAAAAATTAAACTACGTACTGAATTTGGTTATGTACTGAATTTTAGGTTTTTATTCAATTAATTGAGATTTTAATTTAATAGGAGATATTAATTCAATAATTAATGTAAAGCGACATTTAGTGACCAAACAATTGATAGCGAGGGGGATTATTGAATTTAGAGCTGTCGTTGAGTTGCTAAAGCGTGCAAGAATTAATTGAGTACCACCAAAAAAGAAATTATCCTGTATAGATTTGCCTCTTTTAAATTAGTGAACTTAACGCATAAATAATATAAAATTAAGTTAATTAAAACTTACAAAAAAATAGTAAGTTTACTTTTTATTATTTTTTGTTATTAAAAATGAATTTTAAATAAAAATTTAGTTTTAAAATGTGGTCATTAAAAGTCAAATTTTGATGAAAAATTAATTTTTGTGTTTAGTTTTAATTAAAAATAAATTAGAAGTAAAAATATTAAATAAAAGAAGAAATTTTTATGAATTGCTAGTAAAATTAGCACAAAAATGAATTTATTTTCAGACAATTATTCACTAAATACCATTACATACACGTTCTTTCTTTTATTCAATAAAATTGAAAAATTCTTTCAAATAAAAATACTTCTAGAAGATTTGGGACTTATCTTAGTGGATAACATTTTGGATGTCCAAATCCAAGGAGAAGAAATTTCCAAAAATTAATTAATAAGTCCGGAAACCAATAGCAAGCATGGAGCTTAGACAACGTTGCATTCTCCACTTGCTCATTAAATATATAATCTTTTGGATGAAATTTAATATTGCTAAAAAACAAAATGAAATCTCTTATGCAATATAAGATAATTAGAATTTTTTCTAGTTTTAATAAAGACAAGGTCACGAGATTACAAGCAAAGCAACAGTCTCATCCTTGCCATGCATGCCTGCGTGTTGTTGCAGAAAAGCTACCGATATCTTCTAAAGAGAGAATAAAAGTAAAGAAATCTCATATATGTTCTAATTATTTATTTATTATTATTTTTATTGTCTTGTGAACGACAAGTAGTAGAGTCGCATTCGCTTGTTTGTTGAGGAGTTGCATCTACATTCCTACTCTTCTAACGAGAGATGTATTCGGAAAGTTTGAAAGTACTACCAAAAATTTTAAAATAAAACTTACTTTAAAAATATTAGAATTGCAAAAAAATTTTTGTAAAACATTTATATTATAATTAATCGTCTAATACATTGACTGATTGATTGATTTAGTAGCTTAAACTTTACAATTATTCAAATTTGACTAATTTGTTCAATTACAATAATCTTGATCGAAAATTTTGTTTTAATAAATTTTGTTAGTATTTTTATTTTCTTAAATTAGAAAATATAATAAATTATATATATATAATTTTTTAAGTAAAAAATTAAATTCTTTTTTTAAAATGTCAAATAAACTTTCTTATGAAAATTTTTTCGTTTAAATAGTTCTGAACGTTCTCTAAAAATTAATAGCTACTTGTGATAGTATGTAACAGTAATTATAAAATTTACTGATTAATAACTTTAATAATGACTAAATATATTGTTAATAGCTAATTGTGGCAAACGGAAACAGTGACTATTTAGCATAGATTTAAAACTCGACTCGGATCGGTCGGGTCGGACCGAAAACTAGCGACTCGGCACCGATTTCGTGCCGAGTTAATATAAAACCTGGTCGCACAAGCGACCCGATTTTAGTATTTAAAAAAAAAATATATATATATATATATATGTTTATTTAAAATAAAAAAATACTTTTATTAGCACTCTAAAATGTGCATTTTATCAGGTACTCTTCCGTTACTAATTTATTTTCTCATTTTTTATATTTTATTATAAAGTAATAAATAAATAAAATATAGTGTAGATAATTTCTCTTCGTAATGTATAAAGTATAGAGATTTTATTATATATTAGACTTTTTGACTATTGTCTTAAATTCTGTAGCTGAAAAAATATAAAAAATATAATTTTAAAAACATATTCAATATTTCTCGTATATAATTATTTTTTTAATTTTTTAATATTTGCTATAGAAAATATTATATAATACATATAATTATATTTATATATGAATATTTATTTAATAAATTTTATTTGACTCAGTGGGTCGATCCGATGATCCGTCCGGTTAACCGGTGACTCGGTGACTCGATAACTTTTCTATGTCATACATCGGGTTGGGTTTTAAAACTATACTATTTAGAGGCTGGCCGCTAATAACTTCAACAGGAAATTACTAAAAGTAAGAATAAATTTCCAATCCAAAAATTTGATTATTATTTGCTCAAAGAGACGAAGAGTACTCTAGTGGGCCTGATATGGGCTTCCTTCATTCTAGGCCTAATTCTGGGCTTGGGTTACTTCTGCTCTACACTTGATCGTGTTTTTTAAGACCTTACAAGTTACAAGGTCTCTATCGAGATATTTGTACAACAGTATACCTACAATTTTGTTTAAGGGATTGGAACCTTTCATTAGCAGTATCGCTTAATATGAGTTTTAACTAAAGGATATTTGTGAGTGCTTATTGAAAAAAGAAAATATTTTAGAAATTTTTGAAAAACAAGTCTTATTTTTTTATTTTAAAAAAATAATAAAAATAACTAATAAAAAATTTATGACATAGAAGTTTTATGTACTATTAAAATTTTTTAAAAAAATTTATAAAATATTTTAAAATTTTTATTAAAAAACGTAAAATAAAAAATTGGATAAGAAAAATTATAGTTGTAAAGATTGGACCGAAAATTGAACCGAAAACTCTCCGGATTAATGGATCGCTGGTTGACCGGTCATGTTAAAAATATCAAAGCGTTGATGGTAGCGCGAACGCTTATTATTTTTCTTTGGTAGAAAGCATATAAAAAAATAAACTAACAAAAAATATATATAAAAATAAAAAATATTTTAAATAATAAAATTTAAAATAAATTCTTTGTTTTAAAATAATTTTGTTATTTTTTTTACAATTTAACAGAATTAGTAATATAAAAACTTAAAAATTACTAGCAATAAATATTTACAAATATAATATAACAAACCTATTTTTTGCATTATCACATCCAAATGTAAAATCTAAATTACATATTATATTTTAATATAAAGCTACTAATAATTATTTTTACATTAATATATCACAAATTTAAATTTTTTAAAATTTAATTTAATCCGATTTGATCCGGACGAACAGGTCGAAACGGGTTGATTGTATAATCGATTTTATTATAAATCCGGAGCTACTTATGTTCGAATCGATGGTTTTCGGATCGATCCGGACGAGCGATCCGGATTTTATAACTATGAGAAAAACTCTCCCAGATATGCCCTAACTAGATACTGTGAAACAAACTATTTCGTGGACTGATCACGCAATTACGTTTATTTTTGCGATTTCCAAACATCAAACGGGACATTATGAATACAAAGAAACTATAACTAATCATCCTTGCAGCAACCTAGGGTTTTCTTTTTCTTGCGGCGTGCAAGAAACAGGAGTTAGGCGTTTCTTCTCGCGAGCAGAGCAGAAGCAGCAACAATGGTGGAGAAGGGAAGCAAGGGCGGGCGCAAGGAAGTTGTTACCAGGGAGTACACCATCAATCTCCACAAGCGACTCCATGGATGGTGAGTCATTTCTGCACTGCTATTTGTTTGTCTTTTGGTTGATTTGATCTCGGGGTCAGCTTTTCAATGTTTTTGAAATTTGGATGTTGTAATTGTGGTGAGATTGGTTTTCAAGGCCAAATTTGCACGAGAATGTTTTTGTGTTTAGATCTGTGGCAAAGTTGCGAACGGATTTATGTGGGAAACTAGTGATGCTTTCCATCTTAGATTTGAGCCTATGTTTTTTTATGCTGTTGTTTGTAGTAGGCATTTGTTTTCTAAGAGCCAGTATACTACCTAGTTTTGCTATGAGTTATTTGTTTTACTTTGTTTTATAATTGTTTTCTGAAATACTATGGAATCTTGCTTCTACGTTGTCACAATTCATTCTGTTGCTAGAACACTGTGGGATCATAGATTTATGTCGTGGCAATTCATTTCGTTTAGATTGGGATTATTAGAGTATGATTTTAGGTTAACCATATTGGATAAGTCTCATACAGCAACTGATTATGTTGGTACCAATCAGGAAAACTTCGAAGAAATTTCTTACATTTGTCTGTAGGACATGATTGGCTCTGGCAAACTTCATAAATAAATTGCATTTCAAGGTCAGGAAAGTTATCTGAATCTCCTGTTCCAGCATTTATTTAGTGCTTGTTTAGTGCAACAGTTGTTTAGTGTGATGTGTATTGCACCATGATAAACATGCAGCGCCTTCTCCATCTGTTGGTATTAGGATTTTAATGTATGTTATGATTCTAAAAGCTGTAGCACATGCATCTTTTGGTGGTAATAGCTTTAGAGATTTCTGGATAATAAACCTATTGCTGTTAGTCTCTAGAATTGACTGAACTTACTGAATGTTTTGAATAAGTTTGTTGATTGTTTTGCTCCTGATTTTTAGAGGGATTTAGTTTGTTCGCATCTGTGTAGTTATTTTTTATTTAGTATGATCTAAGTTCCGAAAGGAATTGAATAATTAGAGTCATTGGATCAGCTAGTCTCAGATTTATTTGGCACTTTTTGTGCTATGATGAGTAACTGGACCACACGTTTAGAGAAGAATAGTTTACCTACTGCAGCTTTTTTACCCATGTTATCCTTCTTTTGACTACACGCAGTAAGGTATCACTTAAGCCTATATTTGGAAGTGATTTTCTAGTTCCACTTGTTAGACATCTACTGTAAAATGTGCATAATGCATCTTCTTTGAGCTTCTGCAAGGTCACTCCAGTTATATAGGCTTGCTTGTACAATTGGATTGCTGCAGTAATCTATAGTCTTAAGGCCAGGTTGTCTTGTTATGAACATGTAATGCTGAAGTTGCATTCATTGCTGCTGTCATATTACTTTTTGTCTGTACTTGTTGACTGTGTGCATAATGTGTTTGCTAATATTGTCAATTATTGTTCTTGCAGCACCTTCAAGAAGAAGGCCCCAAAAGCCATAAAGGAGATTAGAAGGTTTGCACAGAAGGCTATGGGAACCACTGATATCAGAGTTGATGTGAAGCTCAACAAGTTCATCTGGAGCAGGGGCATCAGGAGTGTGCCAAGGCGTGTACGTGTAAGGATCTCGCGTAAGAGGAACGATGAGGAGGACGCCAAGGAGGAGCTCTACTCGCTTGTGACTGTTGTGGATGCCCCCGCTGAGGGACTTAAGGGATTGGGCACCAAGATCATTGATGAGGATGCTGATTAAGCTCTTTTCGTTAGGATCTAGGATCAGATACACCAGTACTAGAAGTTTGGAAGACTCTGTAGTACTTTTGAGTGGCGTTTATGTCTACCACTAAATGCGCCTTAGTTTTTATTCCAAAAATTTCAGTTTATTCGGCAAAGTTGGTTCGTTTTACTACCTGAAATTATGTTTTGGTAATGCGATATTTGCTTGGTGTTCAGAAGTCCATGACTCTTTCCACTTCAGGCTACCAAATATTTTGATATGTATATATATATATATAGAGAGAGAGAGAGAGAGGAAGGATATATACGCGTGATGCGAGTGTAGCTATTTTTGGTTGGAGAAATTTTAAAGTTCAATTTTTATCATGGAATGTAAAGAATCATGTACTTGAAATAGTGTATCCATCTCTACCCGATTTTTTGATAAAATAATATAAATAGTAAATTTTGATTTTATATATATATAGATGTTTGTTATTTTGATCAACATGTAGGATGGAGATTATTTTGAAGTCCAATTGACTTAAAATTTTATTAGCATATTTTATACTAATAATTTTTCATATTCAATGATGAAGATTGGATTTAGAGTTCTCTCAAATTTGAAAATGTCGCGTGGGGATTGTCTAGTGCGTAGAGCGCATGTTATGTGTCTATGTAAATATATATACATGAGCAAAATAGAGCTTATTTTAGAAATTTTAAAAAAAACAAGCTTAATTTTTTTTATCTAAAAAAATTATATATAAAAAAAATTGTACGACATACAATTCACCAATATTTTCTAAACTTTTAAATTTTTATTTAAAATCTGTAAAAAATTTATTGAGAAATGGAAAAAAAATTTAAATAAAAAATAGTGGCATAAGCACTGGTAAGCACCTTCTTATTTTCGGATTCCCACATACAACATTTGAAATGTACAAGAGGATAAAATCAACATGGGGTATTGCAGAAGACTTAGAATTTTGAATAAAGGGAGAAACCTATTCATTGCAAGTTTTTTATCTCAAACAACCTCAAGGACCAGCAGCTAACCCGAAGATTAGAATTCAAATGTATTAGACAGCACATATGAAGGCAAAAATTAAACCATTGCAAGTTAAAACTGTAGAAAGCTCAAAATCTAATTTTCACCGTTGACTATAAAGAGTTATGAGTAATGAACACGTCAATAAAATTTCAACTCGATCGGATAATGAGATCGATCTCCATCCGGTCTCTTGATCAAGATGACAAAAAAAAATCTTATGTACATATGCTTAAGGCTATTTTGTACTCACATATATATGCTCAAGGCTATTTTATACTCACATTATGCAACTATGACTCTGTAAGCATGCTGTAAAGACCAAGATTCATGAGGTTAAGGTATACAAAGTTTGCAGTGATTTTTTAACTTTTGCCTTCATATGTGCTGTCTAATACATTTGAATTTTAATCTTCAGGTTAGCTGCTGGTCCTTGAGGCTGCTTGAGATAAAAACCTTGCAATGAATATGTTTCTCCTTTTTTATTCAAAATTCTTAGTCTTCTCCAATACCCCATGTTGATTTTATGCTCTTGTACATTTCAAATGTTGCATGTGAGAATCTGAAAAAAAGAGGGTGCTTAGCGGTGTTTATGTCACTATTTTTTATTTAAAATAATTCTTCTTCTTTTTGATAAATCTTTCACAGATCTTAAATTTTTTTTTAAATTTAGAAAGTATTAGTGAATTGTTGTCATACAATTTTTATATGTATAATTCTTTTAAAAATAAAAAAAAGTTTAGCTTGTTTCTTGAAAAGTTCTAAAATAAGCTCTATTTTAGAAATTTTTTTATTTTAATCACTCGCAAACGTCCCAAAAATTTAAAAAGTTCTGTACAACAGCAATCAATAATGTTTTTAGCAGAAGTGTTCCGCATAATTTGCCTGCCATTTGATGTCTTCAATAAGGTTTCTTAGCTTCTCTGTGGATCACACCTAAGTTCATAATCTGGCTGAACCAATGCCAGCATATTCAACCTAACATTATGACCGGAGTTGAGACTGAATGGTAAACACAGTAGTTGATAGTTTGGAACCTCAACATGCAATTATCTACTCTACCCTTCTATATATCTTGAATTCATCAAGGCAGACTTTCTCGAGAAGCCACAAGAAAGGGCATTGTTGTTGGAGACCCTTCCAATTGATTGAACCAGGGATGTGCTCCTGCTAGCGCTTGACAGTTTCTGCAGACTCAAAAATATGGAAATATTGGGCACTTCTCATGCATGAAAAACTTCATCCATGGCCATTTAGATGAAGTGAAGCAAACTCTACTACAGAACTGGAGGTTGCTCGACCGAAGGTACCTATCAAAGTTGAAGGCACTTAAGCAGGTGCAGGTTCAGACTATCCTTGAATCGGCAACCCTGACCTAGTAATCCATATGCCTTGTCAAGAAAAAACAAGCATATCAAATTTCACAGAAAGGTTCTTTAAAAACAATTCAACCTTACTAAATCGATCTGCTGAATATTGTACTGTCCGAATGTAGAGTTGTAGTTGACATATTACAATAAGCAGTTTCTTCTGCACGTACAGTACCGATAAATATAAAGGTGAAAGTAGTACTGATCAGTTATATTTTTTGTGGAATTAAAATAATTAACATGCTTTACCAAATTCATCACATCCGTTCATTTACATACATGTTCGAAAATAACATTTCGAAATTATACACCTTTATCTGTCATAACCTTGCCAAATGTACCACACCAACTTTTTAAGTCGTCTTTAGCAAATGCATCTGTCTTGGATATCAGCTAAAAGTTATGTCTTATGATTTGTAACTGTAATGTTCATGACTTTGAAGTTGTAAAATTGTGCTATTATATTGGGCACACAGTTTGCCTTGGAAATGCTTGAGGTAGCATGAACATAACGATCCCAACTTAGAGAGTAGACAAGAAATGCAATATAGGAAAGGTTAATTTCCAACACACTAACTCAAGGTCCAAAATGATCACGTTGAAGTGTCTTATGGTGAATCTGGCACTAACTTCATATTGAAGGAAGTATCACATTGACATGCATGTAGGTTTCCTTGCCTTAACTACCATCTTCGCTTCTTTGTGGATGTGTTCCTCTCACCATTTAGATCAACCAGAAGAGACCTAACTCCCCCTGAGGAAATCAATGTCTGTCCTCCTTGCTTTTTGCCAATTCAAGAGTTTTGCATTCTTTGAAACGACTTTATCCTTTGTTCTACCAGCAGCATAGTCTTGAAAAGGCCAATTCTTCTTTCCATATATTCACAATGCAAGCCACTGAAAACACTTCTAGAATTTCATTTGCCATCTGGCTTTCTTATTCTCTTGGTTCACCAATAGTCTCCCACACTAGCATTGCCCTCCATTCATTTGATGGAAATGGTTGCTATTTCCTTGTTGTTTGCTTTTCACTCAGTCTCTTGGTTTACCAATAATCCCCACATGAGCATTGCCCTGCAATTATTCTATGGAAGCGGTTGCTATCCCTGATTGTCAATTCTCTTCCACTAATAAGTGACACAAACTTCCCAAAATTATGGCAATCAACACAGATTCGTAGATTCTTCATGATCTGGATATTCTCTTGATCATAAGTCCGCATCAGCCCAAATGCTATGGCCAATTTCTCACTATGACCAAGGAGTATCCTCTCCTTCTGCTCATCATCTACGTCATGTAACACACAGCTTAAGTCTGGGACATAACCAGCCTCTTTCACTTTTACATAGAGCTCTCTAAGTTTACCATAAATTTCATCCTTCTGAGGATGGACCTGGTCGTTCGAATAAAAATAATGAACAGTCCTTTCCAGATTAATCCAGCTTCTCCCTGCATCCTTCAACACAGTCCTTTTATCCATTGATTCCCTTACCTTGAGCACATCATCCCACCTCCCTGCTGCAGCAAAAATATTAGAAAGAATAACATAGTTACCGGCATTTTCTGGCTCCACTTCAAGAATCTTGTTCGCTACATATTCTGCAGCAAAGAAATTTGAATGAGCCCTACAAGCACCCAGGAGAGATCCCCACATAGCTGAGGTGGCTTTAAATGGCATATTGGCCATGAAGTCCAACGCTTTCTCTATTCTCCCAGCACGTCCGAGAAGATCAACCACAACACCGTAGTGCTCAATTACAGGCTCTATGCTCTTATCTTTTAACAAAGAATCGAACAAATCTAAACCCTCATCAACTAAGCCACCATGACTGCAGCCATACAATACTGCCATATAACTTAGACGATCAGGCTTCACTTGTTCATGCATCATTTTAAATAACTTAATAACTTCTTTACCCAGACCATGCTTGCCATAAGAAACAAGCATGGAGTTCCAACTTATTACAGTTCTCTCTGGCATGTTCTCAAACACTCTTCTTGAGTAAACCAGATTCCCACATTTTGAGTACATATCAATCAAAGCATTCTGCAGAACAACAAAGTATGGTAGCCCATTTCTAATAGTCAAACCATGTACTTGGCGACCATAATCAACTGCTGCCAGCCCTGAGATTGCAGTTAGAAGACTGGCGAAAGTGACATAGTTACAAGTCATTCCTTCTTTATATAGCTTTTGAAACATATCCAAGGCTTCCTGATCAAAGCCCAATTGAGCATAACCAGATATTACAGCTGTGCAGGAGACAACGTCCCTTTCAGGAAGTATATCAAAAACAGCACGTGCATCATGAATTTTACTAGCCTTTGCATACATGTCAAGAAGAGAGCTCCCAACGAAAATATGAGAGTCATAGTTGGTCTTGATAGCAAGGGAATGGAGTTGCCTGCCAAAGTCAAGCCTAAAAGGTGCAGCACAAGAAGTAAGAACGGTTGCTAGAGTAAATTCATTTGGCATAGCACCTGTCATACAATTCAAAGCACTTAAATCTGATGATGCAAAGTGATTTAGGTGCACTATAGCCATTGATATTGGAGTATAGGATACCATGTAAAGTACTAAATTAGCAGAAAGGAAACGTGAGAAAGACAAAGAACAAACTATAGGTATACTTCCAAGCATCAATGTATCCAAGGGAACACTGTGCAGTATGCATCTGTCATATTCTTGGTGGATTTATGATTGGTTGCAATATATGATTTAGTTAGAGTAACAAACTGTAATTTAGTCCAGACGGAGGGAGCACATAGTTACTATGCTATTTGGTGGTAGGAATCTTCTTACAGAAATTAATCCTATGAGGTGTCAGGTGGTTGTAGGAGTGAGTGATGGCGGATAGCTTTAGATGTTAACTGAGCTTGAAGTGAGAGATCAAAGCACAAGAATGTTAGAAAGCCTAACTTTCTTGAGAGGTACTCAATTCTGCTATGCTAATACATGTAGCTGGACTTGGATACAGATAGTTAAGCCTTAGAACAACAGAAGTGTCTCATCAATTGTCTTTAATATCTGATTGCCAATAATTTCCCGTGATAGTAACCACTGATGCTTATGGTATGTTAAGCTACCAGGTGTTCAAATGTTCAATTACAATTTCAATAAGATGAGTCACAAATTAACTGTTAGTTGCTTAGCATACAAAATACCGACAAAAACTCGACAAAAGACTATTTGCACCAAGAATTAGAACAGGATACTTATAAGTGTCGAGCTATCTAATTCTCAATGGATGTTGCACCATCTTCTGAGCCATTCCTACAACCTACTGGACATACTTCTTCAGTTACTATCAACATTTTTGGTAGTTATCATGATCCTGCACTAATGATTCACATCTTCAGAGTTATTGTCTCATGTTGCTACGTAAATTTAGTTCAGCAAACCATTCAACCTAAATTATTGGTATAAATCAGTGAAGGAACCAGGATATTTGCTTTAAGGGGGCAAGCCATAAATACAAACAAGTTGGGTGACAATTGGCAAATTTCCTTAAGATATTCTAATTATGAAATCTAGGAAGGGGGTTGGCCCCTACAAAGACCTCTGGTTCTGTCAGTGGTATAAATTCATCTCTGACATTCTACCACAACTACAAAGAGAAACGAAAGATCTCTCCTCACATTCCTATTCGTTATCTGAGTTCAAGAAATTTTACAAGCTTAGCTTAACTATCACCTTTATCAACATGAACATGAAACCATCACAAACTCAGGCTGAAAAGAAGGAGTTCTACTTACTTGATCCCATCATCTTCACGAAGAGACCAATGGTCTCGTCATGCCGTCCATTCTTCGAATACCCCGACATCATCGAACTCCACGCAACCACATTCTTCTCCGGCATTCTATCAAACACATTCCTTGCATCAACAAGAGACCCGCACTTAACATACATAACAACCATTCTAGCCGCAAGGTACACCGGCGGAAGATATCTACACTTGATCATGTGAGCATGCACCCAACGACCTGCAGATAACAACTCGCGATCAGCACATAGGAAGGTGAGGGCATCGTAGCCTTTGAATCGCACGGAGGCACCAAGAGTGCACATCTCAACGAGGGCATCTTTCAGACGGCCAGCATAACAGAGCGAAACAAGTTTTGAATTTGAATCTGGCGACAAAGAAGCAGTTGTAGTAGAAGAAGAACTGCAGAGAGCGGTGGAGTGGAGAAGGCGCCGGGCAATGCCTTGCATTTTTCCCGCTAATTTTTTTGGAATTATTTTCTTATCGTTCTTTCCGCTTTGCTGCTTCAATTTTTATCACGTGATTGACACGTTCTCTGGAGAGAACCAAAATTTCAGAAAAAAATCTAAGGAATTGTTTGGCTGTCAATTTCAAATACATTTTTTTAATTTCTCGTTTCCTAAAATAGTTTTTATTAATTATTTAAAAATAGATTATATATTAAATAATTTTTTATATGTATAATTTTTTAAGTTAAATAAAATAATTTTCATATTTCAAAAAAATTTCATTAAATGTTTAAGAAAATATTTTTGTGTTAAGCAATTTGATGCTCCCTAAAATATTGAAAAAGTTTGGAGTTGGAAGCAAAGAAGAAGAAGTTGAAAAATTCGTTCAATCTTATTTTTATCATTTAATTCAAGTACATATATATAGACTCCTTATATAACTAAATAAAGAGTGTTCTGAATAAAGAAAGATATTTCAAAATATAATTTTAAAGAAAGATATTTACGATAATATATTATTGACTTACGCCAACACTTTCTCTCAAATTGGTACAAAGATATCATCAATGCCCAACTTTTTCAGTGAATCATGAAATATTTTGCTTGAAACTCCTTTGTCAATATATCTATTAACTGTACCTTTAAAGCCACAAAAGATAACTCAACTAATTTTGCTTCCAACTTTTTCTTAATAAAATACCGATCGACCTCAATATATCTAGTTCGTCATGTTGTACTGTATTATTAGAAATATTTATTACTACCTTATTATCACAGAATATTTTTATAATACTTTTAGGAGAAAAACTAAACTTCGTCAATAACATTCGAAGCCATAAAAGTTCACAAACTCCATATGTCATCCCTCTGTATTCAGCTTTAGCAGACAATCGAGCAACCACTTTCTGTTTCTTGCTCCTCCATATAACTAGATTATCACCAATAAATATAAAATAGCCGAATATAGAGCGTCTATCTGTCTTATATTTTGCCCAATCTGTATCAGTATATTAATCAATATTCAAATATGCTTTCTTAATAGTAATTCCCTGCTTGGTGCTGACTTCAAATATCTCA
Source organism: Acanthochlamys bracteata (assembly GCA_019914995.1). NCBI lineage: Eukaryota > Viridiplantae > Streptophyta > Magnoliopsida > Pandanales > Velloziaceae > Acanthochlamys > Acanthochlamys bracteata. The sequence goes on from CM034143.1 coordinate 5,021,050, forward strand.
AAATTCTATTCACTACTTCCATATGATCGACACTTGTAGAATGTATAAATTAACTAACAACACTCACTGTATATGCAATATCAGGACGAACATGTGATAAATAAATTAACTTACCAACCAATCGTTGATATTTTTCCTTAACTGCTGGCACTTGATTAGAATATTCTACTAAGTTATGATTCTCAATGATTGATGTATCGACAGGTTTACAATCCGATATCCATATTTCAGACAATAAATTTAGGCCATATTTTTGTTATGATAGAAAAATATCTTACTTACACATCGCCACTTCAATACCAAAAAAATATGTCAACTCTCCAAATTCTTTTATCTCGAATTCAGAATCTAGATATGTTTTTAATTTCTGAATTTCTTCATGATCATTACCTGTAACAATCATATCATCAACATAGATTATTAAAGCAGTTATCTTATCATTCTGGTTCTTCAAGAATAATGTATGATCAATATTATTTTATCGGTAACCATATCTACTCAAAGTTTGAATAAATTTACCAAATCATACTTTTGGAGATTGCTTCAACCTATATAGAGCTTTTTTTAGTCTACAAACAATTCAGTTCTTTCCGACACCCTATAGCCAGGCGGAAGCTCTATATGTATTTTTTTTTTAACTCACCATGAAAAAATGTGTTCTTTATATCAAACTGCTGCAAGGGTCAATCAAGATTTGCAGCGAGAGATAGCAATACTCTGATAGTATTAATCTTTGCAACTGGGGCAAAACTCTTGTGATAATCCACTCCATAAGTCTGTAAGTATTTCTTGGCCACTAACCTTATCTTATACCTCTCGATTGTTTTATCTGCTTTGTGTTTGATGGTGTACACCAATTTACAACCAATTACTTTTTTTTGGTAATGATACTATCTCTCAAATCAGATTCTTCTGAAAAGCATCCATCTTTTCATTCATAGCCTTAGTCCATTTAGGATTGACAAAACTTCTCTAGTGCTAGAAGGAAGTGTTATAGCTGCCACATGATTAGTAATAGAATATCTGGAGACTTTTGCTTCTGGTGAATATCTCTTAGGAGGTTTTCCATAATTTTTTTATATGATAACTGATAACTACTACAGACTATATTATATTTATCTATAATAATATTCTAAGTCTCAGTACTTATCTAAAGAATATCCTCAAAAGTTTAAGCGGGTATTGTAGGATGCAAGAGGAGGTTTTTTTACAGCTTCAACTCTGTCTTTCTATTCCGTTTCTTTTTGTTCAAGTTCAGTAGTTCTAACCTCCTCCAGACCTGAGTCATGATTCATACATTGTTTTGACCTTCCTCAATATGTGTGCTGAGTTCATGCCAATTCAGATCTTCCGTAGCTTCTATTTTTCTCTAAAGATTTGAATGTGATATCAATTTGATAAAGTACATCGCCGACTTTAGAAATGACACATCTATAGTCATAAAGGTACGGCGTGTCGAAGGATTGATAACAACAATAACCTTTCTGGTGATGATCATAACCACGAAACATGCACCTTAAAGCACATGAATCCAATTTATCCCTTTGAGTTTTATGCAAATATACCAATGTAACAAAACAAAAAATCCGAGGTGTAAGTGAGAGAACAAAATGTATAATAACAAATGTAGATAAAATTTCAAGTGGTGTCCGAAAGTTCAGAACTCTAGATGGCATGCGATTAATCACATAAATCGCAGACTGAACTGTGTCTATCCAATAATGTTTTGGAACATGAGCTTCAAACAATAAAGCACGGACGGTTTCTAATATGTGTCGATTTTTTCTTTCAATCACTCCATTTTGTTGTGATATTTGTGGATAAAAAGTTTCATAAATAATACCATACTGATGAAAATAAGAGCTCAAAAATGTATTAACATACTCCCCTCCATTATTAGAGCGAAAAATTCGAATAGGAAAGAAAAATTGTGTCTATACCATTTTATGAAACCGCCAAAAAAATCACTAATATAACTTTTATTTTTCAAAATATATAACCATGTCATGCGTGTGTAATAATTTACAAATATCACAAACCACCTAATGTCTGTAAAAGTCATAACTGGAGAGGGTCCCTAAACATCAAAATCAGTTGTACTTTTATTGATAACAAAAATATACGACACTCGATGACTCTTAGCAAAAATACATGCTCCACACTGAAACTCATACTCTTTAAGACCGAAAATAAAAATGATAGTAAATGTTTTAAATAACAAAAAAAATATGACCTAATAATGCTAAAATCAGACTTTATTCTTATTGTCAGTTTCAAATCCACGAGCACTGTAAACTCTGCCTGAACTAACATCATCTATATAGTATAAAACTCTCTCGCTTAGTACCACACTAAATTATCTCATATGTCTGGATATTCTGAAGTCAGCAAAAATAAGGATACGTATGAACAATACAGTTTAACTTTTCAGTAACTTGTCCAATAGATAAAAATTGTGTGAAAGAGATGAAACAAGTAGACAATTCTGTGGAGATAAAGATGATGATAATGCTACTGTATCAGCAAATGTCATTGGATAACTCTTTCCATTCGCATTTCTAACTGGAGCACTTACGGTGTAGAAGTTTTTCAAATCGAATGTCATATGATCCATCGCTCCAGAAGCTAAAATACATCATGTATTCCGTTGTGAATCTAAAATAGTAACGACAAAGCTTTGGTTATCTGAAATTGGAGAATCTGAATTAACCTTCGACACCAAAGATAGAATTGGTGAAGGAGCAGTCGATGATGTAAAAGATGAAGGATCAGCTAATATGATGCTTGTAAGTCCAGACGCTACACTAGAGATCTTCTTGTATTATTTGTTTTTCTTTTTCAGTTCTCTCCCACCAATCAGGATAACCAACTAACTGAAAGCATGAATTCCAATTATGCCCAACTTTACCACAATGAGTATACTGTTTTTCTTGTGCTTTTTGTTTCACTTGGGATTTAGGATTTTTGGAAGCTACAGAATAATAATAACAGCACTAATATCGTTAGAACTCATCATAAGTACTCGTCGTTACTACTCACGACAAATGTAGTTATAAGATACTTCTAACCCATGAAACGCATCTGTTCGTAATAGATCACTACGGGCTTTATCAAGTGTATCATCAAGCCCAGCCAAAAACACATAGACATGTTTCTTCTCAATCTCATATTGTCGAGCTAATATATCATTAGCACAACACATTCTGATTGGATTGCGAAAATCTAATTCTTAGCATATGCTTTGTAATTCTGCATAGTAGATCGCAACGTGCCTTCCACTTTATTTCAATTTGAATGTTTTGTATGTTAATTCATAAATTTGAGATATGTTAGAATTATCGTAATAATTTTTGAACACAGCAGTCCAAACATCTCTGGCAGCAGGAAGCCGAATAAACAGCTCCATCACAGCTGGTTTAATAGAATTGATCAACCATCCTTTGACAATAGCATTGTCAGTTCTTCCATCAGATATAAGTAGGATCAGTTTTTTAAGGTCGTGTTATTTTTCCGGTCAAATAGATCATCTTATTCTTTCCAGCAATGTACATCTCAATAACTTGAAACCAAAGACGATAGTTGAAACTATTTAACTTAACACTGATAGCGGAGGATAAATCACCTTGATGTTGATAGCATGAATAGTCATTAAAATAACTGGAGAGAGAGCACTTGAATCTTCCATTAAAATTTTTTTTTTTGTCGAGCCAGATCAGCGGGTCGGGCTAGGTCGGACAGCTGGTCCGATTCGGTTGATCTAGTTGCGGCGACGAGAAAGAGGCCGACGGCTAGCAGTGGCAGGAGCGAGTAGCAACGGCGAGGAAGAGGCCGACAAAGCTTGAATCGAGTGATCAGGCAACTGACGAGTCCGAGTGGGTTGAAGAAGATGGCAAAGTAGCGGCAAATCGGCAACAAAAAGACGACGACAGAACGGCAGCGAAACACCGAGAGTGGCTACGAATTATGAAGCAAAGGCGCAGCGGCGATGGCTGCAAAGATAAAAAAATCTTAAAACGGGCTGACGGCACGCGAATATTTTTTTTAGAATTTTTAACCATTGTAATCGTATCTCAACTATTCAACGGATAGTTTTGTTGGAATCTAGCCGTCACAATCGTTATCTCCATATTGCAAAGAAGAAGATTCTTCATGTTGCTTTATGTATTGTAGAAGATGAAGTTATTCAGCTCATTTATTAATTCATTAAATTAATTTTATTAATAATATAAAATAAATAAATAATTTAAGTAAATTAGTTTTATTAAATATTTATTTTTTAAAAGTTAATTTTATTAATTTTTAATACAGATAAATATAAACAAAATTATATATTTTAAATATTATTTTTAACTCATTTTTAGAAAACTAAATTCAACTTAAAGTAAACGTATCCTTAAGTCAAACCTCAAGTGTTCAAATTTTAAATTAGAAGTTTCTTTTCCTTGTCAACGAATGATACTATGAGGCTAAGCTTTTCCTTTGGAACCAAATCATGATATATATGTTATGCTAATAATTTTCTCTCGAAATAACATGATTAAGAATAAACAGAAAGAAGAAGCTCTCCCTCGTTGAGCGCTTGGCTGATCTCTTCTTGAGGTGGGGGTTAATATTTTGTTTTGTAAAGTTCATCTTACCTTTTCCTACATTTGTTTAAATCCAAGCAGGGATTCATGAATTTGGCACGGGAAACTTAGTTCTTCCCTAGAGGTTTCCTTGATATTTAGCTTGTATTAGAAGTTGGAATTCGAAGTTGATATGTTCTTATTTCCAAATGTAATTCTTTTGAAGTCGTACCTTCTTTTGTGATGATTTGCTATTTCTAACTATGAAGAAATTGCAAGGAAGCGTTTAGTAGGAACGTTTAGGAGAGATTATGATAAAAAACTTTTCTAAAATAAAAATATTAAATATTTTTTAAAAAATAAGCTTAATTTTTTATTTAAAAAAATAAAATTTATAAACATAAAATTGTATAATATATAATTTAATACTTTTAAATTAAAAAATATAAAATATTATAAAATATTTATTAAAAAATATTAAAACATTTAAATTATAAAAAATAGTGTACTGCTAAATATTTATCATGCAGTCATTTGAAGTGAGCTTGAAAACAGCCTAAATCAGACCCCGCTGCTGGTCCTGTTCTTAGCTTCAAAGCATTAGATATTCCATTCGTATGCTCATCTGATCTGCGAGACTTCATTGGCATCGCAGTTGCATTTGCAGGATTTGAGTATAATCTCTCAGGTTTTGCCTTTCCATTTCTTCCATTCAGTACACTTGCAATCAGTTGTGAGAGCTTAGCATGAACCAGTAAGTGGCTTTTATGCTACATCAACAGTTCTGAAAGAGTTCCAAAACATACATTTTTGGTAGAGAGAGAACTTCATCAACAGTTCTGAAAGAGTTCCAAAACTTATATTTTGGTAGAGAGAGTCTTTTTAGTGTTTTGAAGTGCGTTGGTAGGAAGCATGTACGCAAAGACGCATCGTGACTTGTTTATGGAACAAGTTGCAGCTCGGTGATGCCAACGAACACCAAGCTGAAAGCGAGTATTCAGAACTTAATGAAGAAGTTTTGCTATTCACTTATATAAAAGTGAGTTCTAAATTAAAACTGAATTTCATAAAAATTAAATGATAACTATAATGATCTAAAAACTTTTTAATCGAAGTCACTTTTATGCAATAAAAATTAATCAAAATATTATATAACTTTTAACTAAAGTTTTTAAATAAAATGTCTACTATCAATACAGTTAAATACTATAAATTCTTTTTTTCATTTTTCCAACACTTTCAAAACTCACTCCAGGCATTTCCACACTTATGTGCGCGGCCTAAATTTTAACAACAATGAACCTCTGTAATGCAGTTCTCAATTTCTTCAAATCTTCCTCTATGTTGGTTTACATTTTTAGACATGTCCTCTTGGAAAACCAAATAAAAACTTATTGCTTAGATAGGTTTGAGGGAGGGACATGTGCAATTGATCAAGAATGATATAGGCTAAGCAAGTCTAACCTATTTAGCTCGTACATACCGTAGGCATTCTTGTATATACCAAATACATGTTTTTTTTTTTTTCATATGGTGTTATAAAGATTAGGGAGCTGATCCACGAAAGTATTATCTCAGATTGGCAAAGTAAAACTTTGGAAAACAGAACACCTAGGAGTCAAAAACAAGGAAACAAGTAGTTGGAAACCAACAGCAGTAGCACTGGTATTAATATACATCATATATTATATTAAGAAAGTGTTAGGGTTTCTATCATGTCCTGAAAGCTAGGTGCAGCGAACCGACAAACCCTAGAAAGAATGCAGAGAAAGAGAGAGAGCCCACATACACCTCACCACTCTACGTATCTTCTCTGCTTCATTAAAAGCATTAGATCTATGTACACCATCTCAGAAAATAGCTTACACTAAATTAGTTCTCAAGGCCAGCTTTATAGCTCCGTCTTCAGCTGATTAGGTTGCAAGGGTACTGTTCCAAAGGTAATAAGAATGTGTTAAAATAATGCATCATTGAGTTTGCCATTAAATTTTGAAAATGGGTTTGCATTGCTATCAGCACTTGGCGCAAAAACATGGCATAAATTCATTTACGGACTACAATACAAGTATATAATATCCTGCTTTCCACAAAGCAACACTAAATCCAAGAGCCCTCTCTTGAAAATCAAGATAACATATGACAAATTTCAAACTGCATTTAGATAAAAACTCAATTACCTTCGATGTTCAAATTTAATCGAACCCCAAACATCCACTATGATTTCCTCAACAGCCAAAGCGCAGTACACCATCTACATGCTCACTCTGCCTTACTCTTATTTCAGCTACTAATAACTGCATCGCACTTTCCATTTATACAGTAAATTTATTGGCCACAAGCTTCCAAATGCTCTGTGCATCTCCTATAAAAAATTGCACAGAATCCCACAATAGAGTAACTAAAGATTATGTCTGTGCCTTATATAATTGTCTACTAGCAGCAGGGCAACACACAATGAAGATCACTCACATCGAGAACCATTTAGATTCCTTATCTAAACTAATGTCCCAGAAATGGCATAACTTATATAAGGACCATAAAAGACTGGACCATCTGTAACTCTAGCTAAGACTGGCTGCAATGGTCCATTGCAACTCAGTGCAAGCCAAATGGTGGGCCGTCAATTTTGCGGCTTGTGCAAGGGTTTGCAAAAAAGACTCTGTTACAAAATTTAATAAAAGGACTCTGATTTTCCTAATCAATCATTTAAGTCAAGGGGCCCCAATAGATGGAACAGGAACCATATGGGCACTATGTAGAAGAAAAGGCTGTTGGCATGCAGAGCAGCAATCAGAACTGCACCCTCATGGGTATATGATATCCCTTGTTGGACAGACAATTAGACAAAATTTTCAGCAAGAGAGTTAGGGGCCTTTGGCAGTATTTATAAGAAACTTCTAATTTAAATTTTTTTCGAAAAACGAGCTAGACCTTTTTATTCAAAAAAATAATAAAAATTAAACATATAAAGATTCGACATACAACTGCTATATACTTTCAAATTTTTTTTTAAATTCTATAAAATATTGCAGAAAATTGATTAGCAAACATGTGGATTTTAAGAAATAATAGTGCTATAGGCACAAACATCCCCTTAGAAAAGCCTCAAAAACTAGATGCTGTTACAGTTAAAAAGTTTCATCTCCTTCGATTGAGTCCTATTCAGCACTATTAGAACGCAGTTTATCTTTGGCCTGCTGGTTCTACCTACTTTTCCAACAGAACTGGCCAGACTTTTATATGTCGACTGGTTAAGTAGGCATGATACAAGTAACGTATCATAATAACATGCTCATCGACCGTCTTGATCATTTGGGTAGAGTGGATCAGACAGGACAATACCATAATTTTATGCTCAAAGATATCAGTAATCAACTCAATACTATTAGTGGCTCGTGTAACTAGAAATTTTGGCTCGTCCTTTAACTCATTGGACAATTGTTTAGTGCTCGTTAGCATAAACTGAAACCTCTTCGTAGGTTAGTCCCAGTAGCCATAAAAGCTAAGATCCATTTAATAAGGCAGAAACTCTAAGTAGCTACTAGGACGCTTTTAAAACTTGGAAATAGTTTCAGCTTCTACGAAGTACTAGTGAGACTGGTGGTGGTAATTTTGGAAAATTGATATTTAAGCAAGCTTTAAAAGGGGTAGGGAACAAAAAAAAAAAAATCGATTGATTGCGTTCCATCAAATCAATTTGTAATTTTCTGGCATTCTGCAAATCCTAAAGCAGCTTGAAGCAAATTGACAAATCCTCAGTCGTTCGAATTAATTTCATATTCGCCAAATGATGCCACGTGTATGCCTTATCACTCTAGAAAACAAAAAACGTTCAGATAATTGGAAGGCTAACCAGCTTATCTCTACCAATAGACAGGCCCACCTAATGAAGAAAATAACTAGTTACTACTTCTGGTGCACACGACTTTGCAAGAGTGCAATGCAAAAAAATTGCCAGAAGTGCATGAAATAGATACCAGGGATACAGCTAATTAGATGACAGGTTAAGTTAGCAATTAAGTATCGCTTACACGGAAACAGCTAGTTAGCAGCATTGTTACAGATGTCATACCACATTAATACGGTATCAAAACTTTTGAATTTGGTTAATTGAAGTCATTGGTTATGACTAAAATGCCCTACAGAAAATCAAGAAATGATGGTAAATCATTTGAAAGGAATATTGCAGACTGTATGTCAACATCAATACTGTCTTAACCCACTACTTTCATTCACAGGTTGAATGTTATTCTGCTCATTCAAGTCTAGGCAACATGTTCGTGCAAGCAATTCCGTTTCCTATCTCAACAATTTCCTAATATGTGAAGAAAGCTTGTGGCTAAGTGCAAATAATGAAACGGATAGGAGTCAATAGAGTAAAAGGTTCACTGAAACTGCCATCAACTATCCAAGTCGTAACCCAGTAAAACCCATTCCACCCACTAACAGACGGACCCAATCAAAAAGACAAGCAATAAATCATTACCACTCATAAAGCGACAAGAAAATTAAATGCAAGGAAGCAAGGTGGTAAAATGCATAAGAACGTAATAAATTGGTAGGGAAGAGTAGGGCAGAAATGAAGTTGTTTTACCAGAATTAGTGGAGTCGAACGGGAAGAAGGTTGATGAGGTCCCAGAATTGATAAAGACTTGGTGGGCTTGTTGTTGATGGTGGTGAGGAAGGACAGCGGTGGTGGTGGAGTCCCTATCCCATGAAGGAGATTGGTGCTGCTGTAGCTGTGGGGCCGCACGAGATCTGCGTGCCAGATCGGCTGTAGCTGTCTTCTTGAGACCTCCGGCCATAGCTGCTGCTCTGGGCCCAGAGAAGCAGTCCTCAGCCCATCTGTTGGTCGCCCACGCTGCTGTGAAAGATAGAATTAATAGCAAGACCACAATTTTCTTTGCCTACGTGGAACGTTAAGAAAATTTTCAATTTGGAGAATACTATGTCTAGACTAGTCATTATTAAGAAATGAAGAAACCATCATGAAATTTGAATTGCTTTCTTTTTTATTTTTTATTGTGCTGGCAACGTAAAATTCCATCTTAAAAAATTTCTGCAAGAGTTGCTCCTCAACATCAAGGTTTCAAGTTTCAACAATTTTTAGTACGGTATAAAAATTTACAAGGTTAAATTTCCTTCTTCCAATAATAATTTACAAAATATTTAAAAAAGTAGGGTCCATACTACCTCCAGTGACTCGGAGACAAAAGCTTCAAAACCGCCAAAATCTATCCTTGGATTCACCGCAGCTAACCTCATGGACAAAAACTGCACCAACAAATTTACCCGCAATGAAAAAAGCAAACCAAACAAAACCAAAAAGCCAGTCAAGCTAGGACCACGGTCAACAATCAATAAATACTTCCAAAAGACCAAAATACTCCTACACCTTCATGTTAGTCACAGGGTTAATGCAGGGGTGTTTGAGTAAAAGTACTACGACTGAGGATGTAGAATGTGGTGGGCGGTACTGTACCTCGACTTGGCGCTGCAACGACTGTACGTGGTTGATGATTTCGTCGAGCACCATCGCCGTACCCGAAATCTGCGAAACACAGAACAGGCACCACCATTAATTCCAACCAATCAATATCACGGGATCCGAGCCAACACTTTTCCACTACAAATATCTTTGATTGAAGACCTTGGAAACAATTGCGTTGCATGTTCTAATAAAATTGCTGAGAAAACTTGAAAAATTCTTCACTACAGATACAAAAAAAAAAATCTCAAAATAAACGACAGCAAGATTTGGAATTTAAACTTTTTGCAAATCGGGACAATAAAGGTACTGAAATTGCTTTTCTTGTTCGGTGAGAAAGAAGGAAAGGCTGATTGAATTCGTTACTTGCGCACGCAAAAGCAGAATAGCTTTCTGCCCTACTACAAAAGCTACTAGCTCTCTTTTTTTTTTTCTTTAAAAACTTCTGTTCCAGAACGTGTAATTCGATTCAATCGAAGTCTAAAATTGGCAATTATGATGCATGCCACGAGATCTTTTGTTTGGTCATTTCTTTAATCCAGTTAAGATCACGAAATCAGGCTTGTTGGTCCATCAAAAAACAAATTTCAGAAAATCAACAGCACCAAATTGGATCTTAGGTGAAAAGAAAGTTCTAAAAATAACCAACCTTGTTGCAACCAGGGACAAGTTCTTGAAGCAACTTCATCCGAGCATTAATCTTTTCTCTCCTAGCCTGAAAATTAACAGAAAAAGGAAATTGATTATACTGATCAATTACATGATTACATCATTTAACGAGTTGATGACGAAATTATTAGGGCGCTGATCTCGAGACATGAAATAAAGTAATCGATCGAGTTTAATAATAGCAAAATAATGATCGTTAAATATAAGTGTTAATTATTACTCGTTCGGCTAAGCTATGGCTATCGGTTGCTTGTCCCCTTCGTGCCCGGACGTGCACGTAAGGAAGTTTCTGATCATCACCAGTATTCTCCTCCGCCGTTTTGCCATTACTGTTATTTTCACCGCTCCGGCTCTTCTTCCCTGTCCCTTTTCCCTACACAACGAAAAAATTGCTCCTATAAGCTATTCCAAATTTTACTTTACAAATAAAAAACAGTAGAAACATTAAAAATTGTGCTTAAGCAATTCAAATTTCCCATAATGTTGTCGAAATTACAGTGATATAAATTTCAGAGAGCGATTAGAGAGTTTTTTTTTTAATGAAAAAAATTCATACAAATTTCATGAATCAGTTGATTGGATTTGTCACATAGAACCATAAAATCAGTATCACACATTCATCCCCCAGAAAAAGTATTTTAAAAAAAAATCTAAGGGAATACATCAGAAACTGTTCAACCTTTGACTTGAATTGCTTACCGATCTCCTTTCACTGTGATCGCTGTCCTTTCGCTTCCCTCGCCGTTGCGCCGCCGCAGTTTGTTGTTCTCCAACCGTCGGCGAGCAAGAATCAGCCGGCTCAATTTTCGCCAGAACAGAACTCGACTGCGGCGATTCCTTCACCGGTGCTGCCGCTGCAGCAGCAGAGGCGAAAGCAGAAAACCTCGCCGCCCGTTCAACTAACGCAGCATTAGAAGGAAAAGTTGGGGAACAACCAAGCGGGAGATTAAACCGCCACGTTTCCCCTACGTTTCCGTTTCCCTCGTGTAGTAGCTCCATGGCTTGGTTTGTATTCAAGCCGAGTAACGCCGTGAACGTTGCTGACTTGTTAACTCCTTCGCCTCCACCACCAAGATCAGAAGCTGCCGGCAGCGGTGAAGACACCGTATTGTGAATCAGGCTCCGGATCTCTTCTTGGAACATCAGACTTTCCGCTATCTCCACGGCGGCGGCGAACTCACCGGCGACTCCATCTCCGCCTGAGCTTCGCGTTGCTTCCATCATTGTGAATTCGACGGAATTTGAATAAAATTTCCGCGGAATTCAACAGATATCGAGTTGTTTTCAACTCTGAGAAGTAATTCTAAAGAGAAATGCAGAGTGAATTTGATGGAGAAAAAAATTGAAGAGAAATGGGAGCGAGTTCAGTAAAAGAGCATATTTATAGAGGTAGTTAATGTTTTCTTAATTAATTACCAGTAATTAAGGTTTTGGAACTATGACTTTGTGTTTAATGATCACTACTACTAACAAGTTTATGACATAAAATCTCTAACAATTAATAAAATTAGTTTCTCGGAAAAAAAATAATGAAATTGAAATTTCAACATTTTCTTGACATAAATTCATAAATGGTAGCTTTACTTCTAAGATAAGTAAAAAAATAAGCTCATAACTTTAGTTAAAAATATCAATATTCTCCTAGGAGCCGGCAACTAAATTACAATTATAACCTAATGCTAAGAAATAGAAAGAGTTGAATTCTAGAAGGCCATGCTATAATAATATGTACTTGTTTAAAATTGTCTACATATAGAACAGTAAGGTCGCGTAATCCCCAGCTTTGATTGTTCAGAATGTTATCTGTTTGTCCAAAAAAATTTCTATAATTAAATAGAAGAAATGTTTGGCACTACTTATATCGATTTATCATATTTTTTTATTTTTTAAAATTAAAATTTTATTTGGAAAATTAAAAATATAAATATTTATACATCATAATATTACTTAAGTTAAAAAAAGTAAACTAAATTTTAAAGAATCTTATTCAAAACTTTATTTTATTAAAAGATCTTTCAATAAGCAATTCAAAACAATTTGATAATCATATTTTAAATGTAGTAATAGTGGACTATTTTGAAAATAACTAGTATTAGAACTAAAATGTTAAAAAAGAAATTAAATTTATTTAAACTAATTTTTTGGTTGAAAAAGTTGTTTGATGTCACTTATACTACAAATACGTTTGAAATTATTTATGAAATAAAGTATTTTTAAAATAGAAAGTATATTTTTTTTTTTAAATAAGTTTTATATTTTTTATTTTAAAAAATAATGAAAAAATACAATAAAAAAATTTTATCATATAAAATTTTTTTACACTATCTAAAATTTTAAATAATTTTTTAAAATATTTATAAAATATATATTAAAAAATATAAAATTAAAAATATTAAAAAGTAGCGTTTGAAACGTGTTTCGAACTCTTACTATGAAATAAACGAGCTCTAAGTTTTCAGAATTTAAAAAAAAAACAACTATAAGTAATCGCAAAGCTGTGAAAGCAACGTAAGCTTAAAAGGAAGAAAAAAACATTAAAAAAAATTTTGCTGCAATTAATAAGGTAGTTAGTATCATTCAATTTCAACAGTAAAAAAGTAAATAAAACAGATCAATGCAAATAGAAAACAAAAACAGTTGCTAAATTTTTAGGAAGTGTTTGAGAGTGATTATTAAATAAAATTTCTTTAAATAAAAATATATAATAAAAAATTTTTATTATATAAAATTTTTTTGTATTTTTTAAATTTTTAAATAAATATTTTAATATTTATAAAATATATATTAAAAAATATAAAATAAAATGTAACCCCAAACACTATAAAGCTCCACTCCTTTATAGCTCCGTCGGCTAGTTTCCTTGTATTTTTTTTAAACTAACCCTTTAATTGCAGCTTTCGTTCACCTAGTTTTTGAAGGAAGACTTCTTTTCTTCATCTAGCAAAATAACTTATTTTCATATTTACTACAAAATGTTTAAAAGCAATTTGCAGTAAACTGATTTATCGAAAATAATTCATTATCTAGTAAGTTAGGAATAATAATATAAACGGAATTGAGTTTTATTTTTATATTTTTTTTGTATTATTTCATTGTGATAGTAGAAAACTCAAAGTGAATTAAATTAATTTAAAAAATTAATAAATATATACTACTCAACCGTTTTACGTATCAAATTCACGAATTACTTTACTGAATTTGTTTAAAAACATGGTTCGAAATCTTTGGAATTTAAAAAAGAGTAATCGGTTTATTATTCTTCTTTGTTTTTATTTGTTCTCAATCCAAACGGATCTTTAGGGATTTCTTTTGAAAATTAAAATGGGTTGTTTAATTTTCACGGTAAGTAACTCAAAAATAATTTTTTTTATCAAAAGTTTATAAATCTATCCTTTAATAATTAATTTATTTATAAAATATTATTTCTATAAACTCATTTATAAGTAAATAAATTGCGATTCGGTGGGAGTTTTAAGATATTTTTTTAAAGATATTTTTTTAGCTGAAAAATAAGAATAGTTCTAAACTTATTTCCAAAAAGAAGGCTCTCTCAATTTTTGGACGTATTTTCAAAAATAAGTTATTTAAAAAATAAAATTAAAATAAATTCAATTTTATATTTACTTATTATTAAAATGAGTTTAAATTTTATATTTAATTATTATTAAAAGTTAATTTGAAGATAAAATTTTTAATTTTAAAATTTAAAGTTTAAAGATAAAATTTTTAGAAAAAAGTCTGAGTTTCACTTTGTGTATGTTTATTTTGAAATTATTTTACTTTTTTAAAAATGTATATTAAAATAAATTCTAAATTAATGAAATCTAATAAATAAATTAAAAAAAATAAAATTTGGATAGTCGATAAATGCGCACTTTGAATTACTTTGATTTGAGATTAGCTGAACTTGAAATTTTGATTTAAAAAAAAAATGAGCTCAAACTGTGTTGTAAGACATCTGCACTATTTCAAATGGGGGGCAAAGAAAGTGATCTGCCTCGTACATGAAAGAAAGTAGAAGCTGATTTTCAAATAAGCTAGAAGCTGCATTCCAAAAGTTTTGGCATATTATGCACGTCTTTCGTTATTAGCATCCACGCATGACTTAATGAATGGCCGGTCACGATCTGCGCCAAATCTTTGTATTGTTTATATTTACGAGAAGTATTTAATTACTCCCTTGATTATTTTACTAATGTTTGCTTATGTGATTAGTCATCATTTGCTTTTTCTATATATTTTAAGATTCAATTTCAACCTAAACCAAAAAACAAATAAATAAATATTAAAATTGTTAATGTATTAAAAAAGTCATATTATATTTTGGTTAGATAACGTACCTCTAATTTTACGTTTGTAGTAGCTGCGTATAAAGCTAAAATAAGTTTTTGTTTTTGACCTAAAAAAAAAAAATAATAATAAAATCTTACGATATAAATTTTTTATATTTTTTAAATCTTTTTAAAATTTATGAAATATTATATAAATTTATGAAAAAATATAAAATAAATATTAGAATGAAGAGGAATTGAAAGTACTTTCAATCACCATATATAGGTATAACTAGCGGAACCAAGTGGTCCAAATATAGGTATTAAACTGGACCGGATTAAACGGACCAGTCCGTGGCTAGTTAATTGGTTCGAATAATGATATGTCCGGTTTGGTGAACAGTAGCAGAATCGGACCAATCCGTCCTGATCCTACGGACAGTATCGATCCAATAAAATTGACCCATCGGATAGCGCGTCCGTTCGGATACTATTGGTGTTAACCGGTCAATATTGACAGTTTGATCTGATCAATATTAATTGTTGACCAATCAACTTTTAATTTAAAAATAAATTTTAATAATAAAAAATTTTATTTAGTATTTATTTTTATTTTAAAAAGTTTTTAAAAATTATTTTTATCTTAAAAATAATTATTAAAATTTATTTTTATATAAAATAAAAAATAAATCGATAACCGGGCCGGATCGAATCATAAAAAATGAACCTGGGTCGGACCAATCCAGCCCAGGTACCAAAACCAAGCCGGGCTAGCCCGGCCAAGTTTACTCGTTTGGATCGGGGGCAGGCCGGGCAGGCCCGCCCTTATTTGCACCTATAGGTCCAAGTACAAAGTTTTGAACATAGATGGAAGCATTGGCCAAGATTTACTTAGATGCAAATAATTAACAGCTGCACTTCAAAAGACTAAAATAAGAAAACTGGAGAGCAGCTAAAGCTTGAGACTGTGGTTAGAGTGATAGTTTACACCAAAAACACGCAGTACTCGAATCATAGCAAAGATTAATCTTTTCAAAGATAGGAAGTAGAGAAAATAACCTAGCAGAAACGCCAGACAGGGAATGCTTCAATGTTGTGATGAGAACTTAGGCACGTATAAAACCCACAATAAGTCACATAATAGTGGATAGTTATATAAATTTCTAGGGTGTGTTACATCATATAAATGCACTAGGAACTAAACAAAGATAATCAGGGATACGAAAAACTCACTGAAGTAACATAGAACTTAGCCCATGAACCATGAATCTTGACAACTACATATCTGATTCAAGTGGGCTAATTACAAGCATAACATCGAAAAGTACAAACAAACAAGTGAATCTGAGGTATTCAAATCCATTGAAGGCTGTGCACTGTTTTTGTTCGAAGTTAGAAGACATTCTTGTTCAGCAGAGCCCAGAATGGAACTTTCCTTCTATTTTCAAGTTCCTTATGCAATAAAATGTAATTAGATTAGAGAGCTTAAATTCTAAAGTAAGAGCTCAAGTTTGATATGCATACCTACAAACAAGGCTACTCTAGTGAAAAGATGGCCCAAACAACTTATTTCTTTCCCAGGCAGCTTAACAAGGTTAATGGAAATTATTAGTCAATCTTGGTAGCACACCTGATAAATCTGCAGTTGGTAGGGCTCATAACTCCTCTGGAGCAGCCTTCAGATAAGTTCTACAGAATGATCTGCTTCAAAGGATTCTTAAAATGAACTATTTTCAGTAAGCATGATATGTTGCAACCAACTATACTCCACCAGGCTTGGGATGTATTAGATCGTTATTCTTTTCCTACATTATTTACAGTGTCTTAAGGATAAGTTGCCTTCTGATTAGACAGTGTAAGCAATGTCGCGAGTGGTCTGCCCATACAACTTTGCCATGAAGATTCAGAAGCAAAAAGATCACATAGCATTTAATTGATTAACCAGAAATACGAGTTCAATTTACCTGGGGAGAGATCAATACACTTGAAGCATGCTATCAGTTGTTACTTCTTTTACAGCTACATTTGTGGCACATGAATAAGATTTTGTTACATCGACTTCACCAGCCCAAATGGAAATACAAAATGGTTTATATGACTCAATATGCAGAAGACCATCACAGCATCCATCGCACTACGAACAGAAGAACATGGCGTACGTTAGAAGATCTATTCAGACATCTTATCATGCTTAATTAAAATACCTGAATGCTGGCACACTCTAGAAGGTGCTAGGGGGAACTCTTGAAATTTAGGAGTAATAAATTTATCATAGAGAAGGCAACATTGGGCTCGCTACATTAGATTATATCACTATTTTTGTCCAAAATAATTCCTGAGATATCAGCGGAAGGGTCTAAACAGTTGCACTTGTACTTATATGAAAATAACTTCCTTCTCTACGAATACATTAATTTCTGAGGCAAAGATGTCCCTTGTTTGGAAACTTGTAAGCTGCTTTGTATGCATACATAATAGTCACAATGCCTTAGAATTAGAGGCAACAATTTCTACATCTAACAAATAATAGCAACTCGCAAATTAATATATGAATATCCTTGATTGTCACTAGAATGCCGAGAACAGCAAGCTGGGACTTTGATCTCTTCAGTACCATAATTTTCTTACCTCAAACCAATTGTTTTCTGAGAAAATCAAACTACTGCACTTAATGCGCTAACTATCTTAACAAACCTTTCATAATCGATTATATAGTGACAATTGTTAGCAATTACTGTACTTCTACTTGACAAATCACAGGCGAAAAAACTTACCTAAACTTATGCAAGAACAAATGTTCTTACAAATTTCTTTCAAATCCAGGCAGAACAAGAAGAAGTAAAAGACTATCACTAACTCACTTGAACCAGAATGAGAGCAACCGTCTCCTTCTGTGGAGTTCGCTTAACCGCGGGTGTGCGAAACGCTGTAGTCTGTACCAACGGAGTAGGTGCTCGCTGGAGAATGGAAGGAGATAAAAAAGTCGCGAAATTAGAATCATGAAGATTTCAGAAATTTGCAACGTAGTTCCACATTTAGCTAATTACGCGTTTAGGAACTCTTTTTTTGCTTTATGACACTTGATGATGTGTATATCTATGTTTATACTTTATATTTATTCAGAAGTAGGGATTTTACTTGTAATATAAACTCACTTTATTCTAAAAATAATTTTAACTCACTTTTAAAATAAAATATAAATTTTAATTTTAATTTTTTTTCAAAAAAGTTATTTGAAAATTTAAATTTAAAATATTATTTTTGAACTTATTTTTATATAAAATAAATAAATAAATTTTTATCATATTTATTTTCAAACTTAAATTTAGTTTTTATAAATTTATTTTAGAAAAATAAAAAATGAGTAGAAAATGAGTTAAACACGCCAATACCTCATGTCCTTAATTACCCAAATCGTAAACTTCAATACCTAATTTGCAATCAACCTAAACTTGTTTTCTTTGTTCTATTGAGAAGTCCAAATTCCATTGGCCTTTAATCTGCCTTCTCTCCTTCTCGCGCAGTTCTCCACCGCTTCCACTTATATAATCTCACTCTCTCTTTCTTTCCCCCCTCGATTGAAACAATCGATTAAGCAATTAATATTGTCATAATAATTAGGGCTAGGTCAATTGGATCGATCTTGATTACTGATCGAAGGTACGCTGTGAAAATTTTATAATATTTTTTCTAATTTGTAGTATTAATCGCGAGTTTATTGAGAAGTTTCAATGCGGCGATTTCTTCCTTTTGATTCACTTCTCAGAGAAAATTGGGGATTTGGTTGTCATTTGTTGTATTTTTATGAATTCACCCAGGGGCGGAACCTAGTCATCTTTGTTTTAGTATTTGCAGTCGGAGGTTTGTGATGATTTCTGGTTAGGATTGTTTGATTTCGAATGGTTGTCTATAATTGAAAATTGAATTCACTTATTTCAGGTCCTTGTTAGCTTGATCTAATCTGAATTTAGTGCGCGTGTGAGATTTGGATCACGAATCGTTTTTGGATGAATGAGTCTTTCCTTAATATTTCTTTATCTTGAGTATATCAACTGCTTAAACTATCAAGTATATTCGATTGTGTAAGATTTTTTGTTGATCAACTGTAACGAAAATGCTGTTGTTTTTAACGTATTAGCATTTACATTTAGTTCTTTACCCAGAAATGAGACATTGGAAGAATCCCTTTGGTCTTCCAATATCAATAGGTTGATTGTTTCGCTCTTTAAGATAATGCTAGATAAACCTAATTGCTTGGAAATTTACCTGTTTTGTTAGCAATAGGGATACTTTTTTATTTTCACATAAATAAAATCCCTACCTATGTATGATGGAAACCAATTTTATTATCTGGTTTTACTGTCTGTGTTGGACAGTACAAGGTCCATAATTTCTCTTCTGATCGGAGTTCACGCTTATTTCATAATACAAGAAAGAACAAATTCGACCTGAAGAGAGGCCGACTATGGATCCCAGTCTCTTTGTGAATGATGGTTCTTTCATGGAGAAGTTTAAACAACTTCAGAAAGAGAAAGAGGAAAAGGAGAATGCTGCAATGACAGAATCTAAGTCAAATGCTTCTAATGGCGCTTCCATCCCCTCGAAGACTGGGGTGCTCCTTAAAAAGAGGCCATTGGATGTTAAACGTGATGAGAAGATTAAACCTAATACTCCCTCTTCTGGCGGAAAGCTTGCCTTTAGCTTGAAGCAGAAATCAAAGGTAGTTGCACCTGTGAAATTGGTTGAAGATGAAGAAGATGATAGGGAGGTTGAAAGTGGGCAAAGCGAGGACACAGCGAAACGGCAGAAGTTGGGGAAGCCTGATGTCTCAGAAACATCTGTGGTGAAAGGAGATGTTGGTAATTACTTCTCACTCTCATGCCTTCTGCATCTACAATTGCATCAGGGTTTAGGACTAAAGATGTGGCCATGTGCATTTAGAATTGAATGCAATCTGATGTTTGTATTTATCAGTTAGCTGCTTATATCATTCATCTAGTTCAATAAGTCCAACATGTTAGTATAACCTTGCTTGAGTCTTAAGTGCGATCCTGGTAGTTTTTGTCACCGTGTATTGCAGAATCAAACATTCTAGTGCTTCATTAGTTTGATTTGTTTGAGGTTTATATGTTACAGTTTGTTAGTAATATTTGAAAATAACAAGGAAAATGGAAGAACATGCCCCTGAAATGCTTTGTTACTTTTTTAAGAAAACCCCATGAAAGAACCGTAACACATGATTTAAAAAGAAATATTTTTATACATCCTGAAATTGGTTGCATCTGTCTTAGCTTTTCCTGCATAAAGGAAACCTATTTAGCTTCAATATCCTTAGTCCCAGCATCATCTTGTGCTTTATGGAGTCCCGAGATAGAGACAGTTATGGTGTATGGATGCTGTGCAAAACATTCTTGAAACTCGAGAGTTTGTTGAATGCAGCTTTATCATATGTATCGACATTGCTGGGAAGGATGTTGATAGAAAGAATTGGAAAAATGTGGCAGGCTGCTACAGCAGTAGTCTGCATTCCCTTGTTCATGCTCTTGGTATTAATGAGTTCTTTAAGTGATATGCAGTACCATCTCCTCCAAGCGATCCTACAATGAAGCAAGTTGCAGATAGATTAGCAAGTCTGGTTGCCAAAAATGGGAGGCAATTTGAGCATATCACTCGCCAAAGGAATCCTGGAGATACACCATTCAAGTACGCCCTTTTAATCCTAAAGATCTAACAAAAATTAAAACTTGGCGTGCTTACGAAGTATGCTACTCTGCCTCCCTTAAGTTTTTCATGTTGTTTAGATGAACCATAAATGCCTGAATTTTAGATGTGTTTTCTTTAAGTTCCAAACATTGATTGTTTTAGGGTAACATTTTGAAGTATTAGAGCCATGCAGATGTGTATTGTCATTCATATCATGTTTCCATAGAATACTCACAGTATTGGCTACCTAGAAAAACATTTTTGCATAGCCAGTTGCTCATTTATTGGATATTTCAAAGTTTCTTTTTTAACTTTTACTTTTTTAGTTTATTTTTCTTTGCATTGAAGGATCCATGTACCAGACCCATTGGTAATAAGGCTTAATTCTTGTTGTTTGCGTAAGTTTTCTATGTGGTACTTGTTTTAGGATGCATTTAGATGCTTGTATAACTTTGAAATGCGTTGCTTTTCATATGTGAGGTGGCCTGTTGTTATCATGTTCTATGCATATTCCTTGCTTAATCTGTTAGCAACTAGATATGACTTGAGGCTCAATTTTTTTCTATTTTGTTGACCTGCAACACAGGTTTTTGTTTGATTCAAGCTGTTCAGACTATAAATACTATGAGTACCGGCTTTCTGAAGAAGAAAAGCTCATTGCACAATCAAAGGAATGTCAGACATCTCAAACCGGTCAGTCCAGCTAGTGTTAAATGCTCTCTCTCTCCTTTTTCTTTTTTTCTTTTTTTTGTTCTTTTGAATTTTTTAAGGAAAGCTACTGGGATGTACTTACTTGCGAAGAGGTTGTGATTATATTACTTCTGCTCATTATTCCTTTAAAATGTTTGCAGTAGATGCAGTCACATCTAGATTCCAAAGTAGTTCACAAAGAAATTCCTTCCGAGAACATTCAAGTTTCCAAACTCCTGCTTCTGCCCTGTATGAGGCTAAGTTGGATGGCAGTTCGTTAACTGCATCGGCGGACAGAGGTTCATTCAGATTTCTTGTGCCTTTTTGAGCATTCTTTCTATGCTGTATTTGCATGATTATGGTTTTACTTTTTGCATTGTTCTGTATTAGTTGTGTCCATTCATATTCAGGTCAATCAGTGTTTGATCTAGCAATATTGCCTTGCTTGTTATGATTCTTACTTAAGGAGGCTGGATTGACTGCAAAGCTAAGGTCTAATTCTTACTTGAACATACGTTGATAATCATGTTTGTAATTGTTTGCTTCTTTTTGGGATAGCCACTTTGTGTGAAACTCTCAACTAAGTTGTAAATATTTACTAATATCCCAATAAGTAA
Source organism: Acanthochlamys bracteata (assembly GCA_019914995.1). Taxonomy (NCBI): domain Eukaryota; kingdom Viridiplantae; phylum Streptophyta; class Magnoliopsida; order Pandanales; family Velloziaceae; genus Acanthochlamys; species Acanthochlamys bracteata. The sequence goes on from CM034143.1 coordinate 5,043,053, forward strand.
ATATATATAGTTAAAGGACGATTGAGGCATCAAATATCTGAAGATAATGGCTAAGTAATCATTGATCATTGATGTATGCCAAGGTTCTAAGAGCTGAGTGGAGCCGAGAGCTGGTAATATACTAGTATGGTTTCAAACTGATGTGTAGCCCGCATTGACTGTCCGCACAGATATTTAAGAGAAAAAGAAAGCAAAACATAAAAATAATAAAACTGGAAAGTTGAAAAAAGCAAGGAAAAATGAAAACTAGAAGCAAAAATATGCAAAATTGAGAAGAAAAAAATGACAAGACCTGAGAAAGCTATTAGGTTTAACCACTAAATATTAATGTTCATTGAAAGAAATGAGAAAATAGTAGAAGAAAAAGAAAAACAAATTAAAAAGAAGAACTGAAGACAAAGAAATGAAGCGAAGAAGAAGAAAAATGAATTTAAGAAGAAGAAAAATGAAACCTCAAAGGTTAATACTTTTTTTTAAATGGTGAACTGCCTGAACTGGCCAGTTCAAGCTGTTCTGTACCGCTATTCAGCCTTGCTTCGGGCGTGTTTACCTTGAAGATAAAGTGGGTGAAGTGAGTTTTTGGGAAGTCAATTTAAAAAATTAAATTAAAAATTGATAATATTTAATAAAAAATAAAATTATATATTAGTTTAATATTTATAGTAAGTTTTAAAATTAAATTTTTAAAGAAAATTTATTAATTAAAAATTTTTATTTTAATTTTTGTATGTATTTTATATTGAAAGTGAGTTTAAAAAAAAGTGAGTTTGGGGTGTTGGTAAACACGCCCTTCATGGTGCTGGACCTTTGAACTAAGCAGTTCAGACAGTCCGAGCTCGAACCACGATTCGCTATACTGAATGGGTTATTCTGATGTATACTTTGGAAATAATAGTCTCGCCTTTGGCAGTGTAGCTGAGGAAGCACGTTAGCATGGAAGGATTCATCTATCCAACACAGTCTACTTTGATAGGGATTGTTTGTAATTTGTTTTATAGTATGTTTCTGGTGTCACTCTTCTTCTGAATGACATAATTTTTTCCTGTTGTATTTTGCGGTCAATCTTGAATTTGACCCTACTTTCTGTAGACAATATTTACTATTGAAGACAAAGTAATTGTGTAATGAATTATTTCTGAATGCAGTAACAAACATTTGGTAATCTTTTCACAGGTGAATCTAGTGCACCGCCATCATCTGATCCAATAGCTATGATGGAATTTTACATGAAAAAAGCCGCACAAGAAGAAAGAAAGAGACCACCTAAGCAATCCAAGGATGAAATGCCTCCTCCTGCTTCCCTGCAAGGTCCTCCTTTCGCACATTCTCTAGAATATCTCATATATTTTACAGTACGAATGCTCTTCTGGAGGAGAGTGATGGATTTATGTGATGACTTTAACCCCTAAAGAACTATCTTACTGTCAGATTGCTTTGGTAATGCGTGCTGACATTTTTGTTACATACATCTGCTGATGCAGTACCACCCAAGAAAGGTCACCACATGGGCGATTACATACCTCCAGAGGAACTAGAGAAATTCTTGGCCAATTGCAATGATGCTGCTGCACAACGAGCTGCTAGAGAAGCTGCTGAAAAGTCAAAAATTCATGCTGACAATGTGGGACATAAACTTTTGTCTAAAATGGGCTGGAAAGAAGGTGCTAATGGACAAAATTTAAACCATATAAGTTTGTTGCTGAGAGGCTGTTAATATATTATAGGCATTTCCTCGCATTGATCTTTATGCATGATTAATGCTTTAGGTGAGGGGCTTGGTACTTCAAATACTGGTCGTGCGGATCCGGTGATGGCTGGAGAAGTAAAAATGAATAACTTGGGAGTGGGTGCAGAGCATCCTGGCGAAGTTAAACCTGATGACGATATTTACGAGCAATATAAGAAACGCATGATGCTTGGTTATCGCTACAGACCAAACCCCTTGGTAAGTCTCTAATTAGCATTTTCATTTCCATTAGTTATGAAATATTTAAAGGAAAGTTTCTAGCGATTGCATATCTGTCAATGTGTAGTACTTTACGATCAGCAGGTGAGGGGTCTGTCTTATTGCGTGTGGCCCTTTTTACTCAATATATCATGATGTATTGGGCCATGGTAATCAAAGTTTTGTAACAGATTTTGACTGACATGTTCCTCATCTGTTGTTGCAGGGAAATCCTAGGAAGCAATATTACTAAGGATGTTGTATCAACTTACAACTTGTTTATTTTAAGCTGGGTTGGTAATCGCCCAACAGAGTCAAAAGCTTGTATGTCATACTTGATTGTTTTGCCACTACCTGCAGATGCTGACTAAAGCTTGTTACATGCTCAAAGAATGTAATCAGCAGAGCACTTGACCTATTTCATAGCTGAGCATGTGTTGAATTTCATTTGTACACGAGTTATGACTCAGATTCATTGTGATGTTGTCACCTTGGTGCCTGGTAGTTCTTTTTCTGTTCCAACTTAACTTCGTAGATTAGGTATCATCGTGCATGAACATGACAGACATGTATTTGCAAAATGCTTCATTTTGACTCTATTTCCTTTTCCCAATAATGTGAATTAGCCATAGTTTCAGACGCTACCTCTCTATCACCTTACATGTAAGCCTTAGTTAACATCAACAAACATGCATACTTAGCTTATATAAGGAGAATGCCATCCCTTGCCTGACAAACTTATTATTTCTCAGAATTGGATATCAGCCTGATCCAAACTATGGTTTGTTGCTGATTCATTCCCATTTCCATATGATTGTAAAGATCCAGGCAACCTCAAAAACCCCCAATATGCTACAAACTGAGAAGTTTGCCTCTCAATTCTAAACTTGTTTCCTCTTTGGATGGAAAGGTAAAGAAGAATGGAAAAACAGCTGTTGAGAAAAGATTGCCCTAGCTTTTACACTAGCCTTGCTCATCTAAGTGCTCTTAACATTATTGGATTCCTGTTAATCATACGTTAAATACAAAAACAACACAGCAATAAAATTTGACATGAATGATGAATTAGTGATTAAAACGTAGTAGACAACCACTTAAGACAACTGGAAGTATAAACGAAAACATAGACCTATCATCTTCCCTACATTATTTGTTTGCACGATCAAGATGATATAATCCTCTTATAATATGTTGAGGTATCTGTCCCTTATATATCCATGGCTTAATAACAAAATGCACTGTAGTTCATGAAGCAATAAAGAAAAAAACAAAATCAACTTTGATTTTTAATTGACATTCGCATGACAGTCCTACATGGTGAAGGACAGCAAAATCAAAGCTTAGGATGCTAGTTAAAAAGGAAGGCTTTGAATCTGATGAAACCATAACATATGTGCTAAACTAGTGCAAAACATTCTTCCCAAGAGAATGCAACATGCAACTGTAATTATTATTAGAAGGCTACGAGATATAACAATGGAGCTAATTGTCTAGAATAATAACATAATTAAGTGCATTGAAAAGATAACAACTCACTTTCCAAAGCAAATGAAATGAACTTAGACAACTAATATCTGTCATCTGGGTTTAAGTTAAAATAAGACAATGACTTGATGATGCAAGTCTTCCTTTTAAATTTTCTTGTGTATAATGCCCTTGGGACTAATTGGTAACAAACTCCCAAATGAATTTAATCAACATATATATAGTATATATATATATAGATATATATTATTTAGAATTTTACTAGAATTAAATATTTTTTATTTAAAATTCTTCTTATTTAGTGTTCAAAAAATTTATATATATGTACTTGTTAATGAGCAGATTGAAATAATTTTTTCATCATTTAACACCTGTTAATGAGCACCTAGTAAAAACACTAAAGTTGATGCATGGAAAGGTTCACCAGAACAAATCCCAAGCCTCAACTAAGATGTCATTCTTCAGTCTTCAAAAAGAGTGAAAATTTTCTATTGACAGCTCTCAGAATTCATCCATATGCAGAAGACATACGTTGCTAAACATAACCTACCACCTCAGTAGAACTTAGATCTCTCTAGTATCTTGGAAGGTCAATTGATCTCTGTAAATCACCTCCTTGCTAGTTGATTAAGCCACTTTGCCTTTCGAGGGATGTTTGCGATGGCTTAAAATAAAATAAAAAATTCTGAAAATAAACTTATTTAAAAATTTTTTTAAAAATGAGTTTAAGTATATATATATAATCATTATTTTTCAAAATTTTTTAAAAATATGAGTTTGTACAAAGGGTATGTTTCAAATGTCCGTAACTGAGTTACGTGAAAGTGAAAAATAGAAAGTGAAGTTTTTTGAAAAATAAGTTGGAAGTGGAGTTTAGTTTTTATGTTTTAATTGATTGTTAAAGTGGGTTAGAAGTGAATTTAAAAAATATATATAGTAAAATTTGAGTTCTATTTATGTAGAACTGGAAACTCGAATTCTCAATTCTATTTGCAATTAAAACATAAAAAATTGGTGGAACTCTAATTCTGACAGAAAAAAATAAAGTTCTACCCAATTGAAACATGCCCAAAAATAAACACCGTCTTGAAGTAGAGATCATGCAGCCGTCCCTGTAAATTTCAAATGTATTCCTAACTTGTATGTCCCAGCAATTCTCCAAAACAGAATGACGAAAGCATAGAGCTAAAAAATACTACAAACTCATCTCTTCATTTCTCACTAAGATTTGTAGAATATCTGGACCAAGTTTTCAATCAGATTAATTAACAAGCTTAGCAACAAGTTGTCGAAACCTAACACTATATCGTTGACTAGAATTTTTTTTTAAAAAGCTAAAGAAATCAAGAACAATCTCAAATATTCAAAAGAGATCCATCAATGGGAACGAAGATAGTGACCTCTCTAAATATTGCACGCCATTTTCTCATGTTTTGAACACGTATTCTCTAATTTCCGACCGATCCAACGGTTACAAATCATAGTTGAACTTACCAATGGTTGAGATTCAACTTTACGAAATGATGACAACAGCAAATTTCCATCACAATATTCTGTAATTTGACTAAAATTTTTCATTTCACCTTATTTTCTTCATTCTTTTCATTCCTAAGCATTATGGTTATGTCACTATAACCAAAAAGAAAAAATGGAATCACAAAAGGTTCTTATTTTTCTTCTGATCGCTGCTGCTATATTCTGATTGCTGTGGAAGAAGGTTTTCATTCAATTATGTGTATCTAGATAAGAAATGCATCAATCTTTGGTAAATCTAAAGATTTCATTCTAGATTAAATTAAATCATGTTGCAAAATTTCATCGATAGATTTATAATTTTCTGTGAAGTCAATGGAAGGAAAAAATAAAAAAACTTGAAGGAGAAGAAAAAATAGGAGAGACTACTGTTTACATAGTCGACCAATAAGACAATATTTTTAGGAAAAAGAAAGAAGAATTTAACAACAACAACACCTACCAGTTGTTCGATAAATTGCCTGATAGACTTCTTCCTCGAAATTCCCCAAAAAATTCTTCAGCTAGAGAGAGGATACGAAGTTAACAAAGATTTAACAGAGCAGAATTTAGAAATCCATCGAGATTGCTGTACTAGAAAAAACGACGAAGGCCTTTGTTCGATTCCGATTGAGTTCATCTTCGAGGCAGCCGCTAAAGCCGCCACTGTTCACATGGTTCATCGATCGATGCCACCCGCTCTGCTGATTCGTTAGTTAATCTAAACACTGTGATTCAGCTGGAATATTCCATCTTTCCAGAATCAACGATGCAAACAAGTTTCAATCATTCTGAATCCTATAGCCGCCGTTGTTTGCTGAAAGAGAGAGAGAGAAGAGAGAAGGAAAGCTTATGGTGTTTTGGTTGATGTTTTATTCTTCTATAAGTATAGAGATTTGTTGACTTCAGACGAAGTTCTTGGAAAAGCGAAGAGAAAATTTCTATAGAGAAAAACAGAGATTTTTTCAGAAATTCAATGAAACAGTAGACAGAGCAAGAGGAACTTCTGCATAAAGAAAAAGAAAAGAAGAATGAGAATGGACAGGTCGCACTCATCATCGTCGTCGTCATCATCATCATCTACAAGTGAAGCATATGTCGTCGCTGTCGAAGTCGTCGCCGGTAGTTCGAAAGCCGAAGAATGGTCAGGCGGTTGGACATCTCTTCAATCCGGCGATGTACTCGAAGAACTCCGGTTCGGTGATGTTAGCAACAACATCTACATCAACAGTGGAGTTCCCAGCTCATCATCACCTTCATCGCAGTCTATCTACAGAGCTCCTTTCAAAGGAGGGAAGAGTGGAGTACAGAAACTTCTAAAGGGAGCTTACAAGAAAGGAGACACGTCTGTGACAGTGAGAGTAAGGCGAACGGTAGGAAATGGAGTGCTTGCTGATGAGTGGGCTGAGATGCAGGCTTGTGTTGTGCCGCATAGTTTGGGTAACGGTGGAAGGAAGCAGCAGTATGTGGTAAGGTCTATACATGACCCTAACTATGCCATTGGGTTCGTCGATCGGTCGGAATCGGAGTGCGTCGCAATACAGGGTAAAAACAAATATTTATTTATTTCTTTTTATTTTCTTGCGGATTGTGATTGTTTTTACTTGGTGGTTGTTTTGGATGGTGTTGTGCTTGGTCTTTGGTTTGTTTCATATTGGTTTTGTGGAAGGATCTTAAACATGTATGTTTACTTGTTAATTTATCTAAAAATTCTAAGCCAATGCTGAAATTCAGAAGCATAACAAATGCTCTTGCTTGAATTTGATTGTGGACTTGTGTGAGGACCATATGCCTAGTTTCAGATTACTTTTTTTAACATAGTTCGTTTTTCTTGCTAGGATGAGAAATAACCATTCACTGTAACAGTAATAGAGATAGTTAATTCTACTTGAAAATGAAATCAAATTATAGGAATTAGCTCATTTCTATCTTGCCATACCAAGCGAGAGTTCTCTCCAAGCCTGCGGCATAGGTTTCTTTGAAGAATCCTACTTGCATGTACTTTTAAATCTGTTTCTTATTTCTGAAAAAGCAAAAGGGTTTACTAAATAAGGAAAACCATTGTCAACTTGTATGAGAGAAAAAGTTTCTTCATGTGGACAAGTTTAGAAATCTTCTTATCTTTTTAGTTCCCTCAGACTAGTTATGAAGTTGATGTGTGATGTGTTATTTCTTTGTCTACTGAATATGCTACAAGATAGTCATTTTAAAACTTTCTTCTTTCTTTTAACTAGCTTCTTTGTTACTGTAGCTTGTGTTTGACTTATCTTCCCATTTCGTAATTATAATGCCTTCTTCGTGTTTTTCGTACTTTGCTGATATGTATATTTGATATTTAAAGAGACCTACGCAAAGTACTGAGTAATTCATGAATAGCTGGTCCTACATGTTTTGGGAAGAAACAAAACTGTATTTAGCTCAGAGTTTTTCTTTCTGAAATGAAAATTCGGGTCTTTTTCATTTTTGGTCTCTTGGTATGCTACAAGATAGAAACAGTCATTTTTAAAGCTTCATGTGCTTCCATGTGATTTTTCTCTTCTAGCAAGTTAAATATTTCTGGTTGAACTATTCAAGCAAGTTTTGGTCTTATCCTGCCATCCTAATATTGATGCAAGTTTTGGGTTTTGTTATCTACTTTGTCATACATATATTCTGTGTTAAGCAAATGACTGACAAAAGTACTAAGTAGAAATAAAAGACTACTAATCCTTCACTTGTACAGCCTAAAATACCATGGGAATTTCTAGCGAGAAATTTGACATTTCCCTTGAGTGAGATTGGTGCTTATCCGATGAAAAACTTTTAGTAATGAGCATAAGTCTCTTAATTTTTACCATCTTGATATACTTAAGAAGTGTGCTCAAGAAGTGTTCAAGAAGTACTTCAAAATTTTATAACAACGGTTAGGTGGTGGATTTCTGAGAGGTTAGGTTTTGTAGATACAGATGCTAGCGCGTGATATTTCTAGTTTGGATCTTCCAGTAACCTCCATAATATCAGGACATTTACATCTAAAGTTACTTCATTATTACAAGTAGTAGTTCCTTTAACAACAGTACTGTGATATGTTTATCTCAACAATGTGAGGCTTTAACCCGGTTACATTGGCTAATTTTGTCAATTAGTACTTACAAATCTGCTCTGGCTAGTATCAGCTTGGGCAAATGAATTCTGATTGCTTGCAACTATATTATGAAGTCCTTCATGTAACCTTTTTATGGTAGGAGGGGCCGAGCCTAGTCTTTGGTTATGCTATTGCTAAAATTTGTCAATGGCTAATTTCCTTGTTTTGCTGGTCTCATTTAACTCAAACCAATTCCTGATTGTGCTCTTGAATTTGAAGCATATTAATTTTCTGGGCAACAACAGCTATGATGATTTAAGATTTTGTATGAAAGTAAGCACTCTACTAGAATCCTGACTTTGTTCAACGTGTTTAGATTATTGTTTGAAGTGCTTTACAGATTTCTTAATTGAAGGTCTAACGATTGACGGCTTCTCAAGTAACCAGATTTTGTGAAATTTATATTTATTTGAGGTGGTGAAGGTCCTTGATGCAATGCAAGCACTATGGCTTTAGGTGGTCCTGTCGCTTTATTCAATCATTAAAATTGATTATCCTAGAGAACAGAATTTTGTACTATGGATCCCCAACATATGCCCAGCTGCCATTTCTAATTTACAGCTGCATTATATAGTAATTTTCTCCGGAGCGGTGTGCTACTTTTTATTTTAAATGCAAGTTTCTTTCCTAAGTTGAATTACCTACTTAAGCCTCAAGTCTATAAGTATCTAAACACTCTTAGTGCTGAACATGTCACCATCATTAAAGATGTTCATATGTTGATCACTGTTTATGTCTGAAGGATCAAAAAGTTCAAGGGTGATTGACGCCTTAAGCAAGGCTCAAGTCCAGGATGGCTACGTATCATACCCATGGGAGAAAAAAATGAGACAGTCTTTGCGACTACCAAACTCGAGCAGCTTCCTGTCACTACTTTTCCTTCCCAGGGCATTTGACACTTCTGGCTCTCACTACAACAACCTGGAAGATACTTTGTCACGGGCAAATGCATGGCTCAACTCTGCCCAGTCTGCAGGTGTCCCTGTTATGTTTGTAAACATACAGACTGAGGCTTTACTTACTAAGGTACTAATAGATGATAGACACAATTTTTTCAGTAGCAAGATATATGAATCCTCACTCTATCTGTGAACCAAGATTTGTCACTTTGTTGACAGATTTCTGGAGAAATGGCTTCTTCAACGGTGAAACCAGGCTCACTATCAGACCTTTCAAATCTTGCTAACGCAAGTCTCTATGGCTTTGAGGATTACCATGGGGTGGACATAGGCATGGTGAGGGCTGTTCGCCTTTGGTATGCACCTGTTGCTGGAGAAATGCCGTTGGAGATCAAGCTAAGAGAAGGTGATACCAAGCTTGGTTTTTCCATCAGTCGCACTGAAGAGGTATGCCGTCCTTCTTTTGTACTGTATTCAGGTGTGCTGTGGTGTCTTTCCATTTTCCTCCAAGTTGGCTGATATTCCTTCCTTGATTATCGACATTCCTGATCATCATAGAGCTGTTTAGTTTTGATTGCTTTAGTTGCATTAGGGGTTATGTATATACTAAAACCAGCTAAGAAATTTAGTACTCAAGAGTAATACTGTAAGGCATGATTGTCTCTATTATTACACTCCCTCTATTGTTATGATGCAACATTTAATTCTCTTCTTCCTTGGAATATATCAAGTTCATTCATGCGACTCCTGCCCTTATCATTCAATTCCTGCTATAGCTTCCAACTTTCATTTGAATGAAATTCTTGATTTTCCATAAATTACAGAATTCTCATGCCTACCTTTTTATGTGTTCTTGCATCTCCACTATGAAGTTTCTGTTTCAAAAAAGCAGCTAGCTAGGAGCTTAGGAATTTAATGATTATGTAAGCTCTAGATCAACCTTGTTCCTGGTCCTTTTTCATTATAGGGGTTTATCTACATATCATCTGTAGTTGAAGATAATGATGATAGAGTGGCTTCTACTCGTTCGGGTCTTAGAGAGCTGTACAAAGCAGCAGAAAGGGCAAGCAAGGTTCTGGTTATATCTAGGCTTGCCAATGAGAAGATCCTCCCCTGGATGGTTGCTTCCACCGGGGCTATTCGGTGCTTTGACACAGTCTCTGTGAGTCAGAAACTCTCCCTGCACCGCCATGCTCTTCGCCCTATCCTGCTCCATATCTTTATGTGGGATCCACCATCTGCCAACCGTAGTAGCAGATTGGAGCTGTATGTAGATGCATCTCCTCCTACATTCCCGCCCTCCCCTAACAGGAATTTCATCCATCCGGACATAGTTTACGACCTTAACCCAGGTGGAGCTCTAGGACGGGATGCTGTTGGCGAGACCTCCTTCAGATTCCATGAGTTATCCCTTCCAAGCAACTGGGACTGACCGTTCTCCTACCAAAAATATCTGTACATAGGGGTACCCATATATAACTCGATCTATATATCATTAATCTAAGGCATACAAAAGCAAGAGTAGTCTCTACTACTGTTCCTCGACGCTAGGTAGTGCCACGGCACTTGATGCTTGTTTGAAGTATAATTGGTCTTAGCACTGCAGTGTTTTTTCGTTACTCCTGAGGTTTATACCGAAAGTGTTCTGTGCAGTACGTAATCGTACTACGTTTCACATCTTGTTGTAATAAAACATGTTGGTCTATGCATCAATTAAATTGTATCCTGAATGAGATGCAATGGGTTATGTGCTAAAAATGAGAGAATTAATTTCTGTGAAACATCATGCTCTAGGTATTTTCCAGTTTTAATTTCTTACGGAAGTCAGTTCTCTCATTCGTAGCGACTGGAAGTGACTTTTTCAGGTCAACATATTTACTTTCAGATGACTTACCATATTTATTTTATAAATTTACTTTTACAAATTTATAAACTGTTTCTGATCTTCCCACACAAAACAAAACCATCCCCAAACCTTCAAAGTTCAAAAAAAATAACAAAACCTATGACAAACTCTGCAACCAACCCTCTATGTATAACCAAATCCCTCCATACAATTTCCTCTACACTGCAGCAAAAAATAAATCAGATTTCAAGAGCAGTGACAGAGTTCAGCAGGTGCAGAGCATCCCTGTTGCTAATGTCATGGCTAACCAACAGCAGTGTAACAGCTCTAGGAGTTTGTTCTTCTACATTCTTCGTAGCGTCGGTGCAGCTAACTCCATTGGGCACGGTGGCGTCATCGTCCAACCCAATGCCTCCTACCGGTGAGTGCTGCAGTGCAATTAACACCCTCGGCAGAACCTGTCTATGCAAGATCATCAACGGCCCCGTTATTGGTGGAATCGATCGGTTCATGGCCATGCAACTGCCAGCCAAATGCGGCATAAACCTTGAGCCCTATAATTTTCTGACTCATATGTTTTTATATCTAACAGATTGAATTTAGAGTTCTTGCCTGCCCAAAATAGCTTGCAAATATGTCTAAGGTGATGAGAGTACATATATTCTATATAAAGGAAGTCTTACTAATTGTACTTCAACGTTAAGTGTAGAATAATTTCTTTTTGTGTTGTTTCCTTTTGGCAGGCGATATTTTACCATGAAGCTAGCGGTGGCAATATGGGTTCATGGATTGGTTCCGAATCGATCCGGGTAAAAAATGTTCAACCCTAACCCAATCCGTTTATTTATATGGATCAAAATTGTCAACCCTAATCCAACCTATTTATAACCGGGTCAAATTCGGATCGACCCATTTAATAATTAAATTATTAAATAAAAATTATAAATATTAATTTTTAATAATAATATATCAAAATTATTAATTATGATGTATTTAAAAAGAAAAAATATTAATTTTGACAAATTTATAAATTAAATAAAAATTAGTTAAAATTAAGATAAATTAAAAGTATATATATACAAATTAAATTCAAATTTTTTGTTATTTTTTTTTCTAATTATTAAATAATATATACTATATAAATAATTAAACGGATTAAATAGATCATTTTTGGGTCGACCCGAATCCGATCCGAATTCGTTTAAATTTTTTGAGTCATTTTCGGGTTGACCCAAAATCGACCCAAATCTATCTAAGGCTTGACCCGAATTTAACTTTTTCAGATCGATTTCGGGTCGAATTTTCGGGTTCAGGTCGATTTTTGCTACCCCTACATGAAGCATGAAAGCCAGTTTTTTGTCGAATAAATTGTTGAGAAGAAAAAGATTTTAGTTAAGACTTGTTTTGTATAGTACTGGTCTAGTGTTAGAGAGATTATTGGTAGCAAAAACTAAAAGGCTTGGTTGTGTGTTTCTGTAGTTTTGTATTTGTGTTGAATTTAATAAAAAAAGAATAAATATTTGTTGTATTCGAGATATTTTTTGACTAAAAAAATACTTCAATAATTAATATTATTTATTTTATAATAATTTATTTTTAAAAAATTATTTTTCTTAAAAAACCACACCCTTCATTTATCTGTATATTTCTATTTCTATTTCTATTTATTTGTATTAGTTTACTATTTTCATTTCAAATAATGAAACCAGGTTAAAGTTCAAACGAAAATAAACTATAATAAGTTAAAGAAGACAAAAACGAAAATTTGATTTGATAATATAATAAATTTAATTTAAGCTTTCAAAATATTATCTTACACAAAAATAACAAAAGTGATTTAGGAAACGTGGGGGAATATTTTTTTAAAAAAGAATTTTAACAAATCGAATGATATTTTTTAAAATATTTAGAAAATATTTTTTAATTTAAAATATAATAAAATTAAGTACTAATAAAATTTCAAAAGATAAAATTTTTTAATAATTTTAAATTAAATATTATTATTAAGAAATTTATTAATGAATATAAAATATAAAATAATTAAAATATAAAAATTTATAATAATGTAAAGAAAAAGTTAATAAGTATATAAAATTATGAAGTCAACTACATCACATCAATCAAAATTCAAAAGATTGAGATTACAAGTAACCGATGGATGAGGATGTTTAGAAATAATTATTAATTTTTTCTAAAATAAAATATTTATAAAATTAAAATAATTTTTTTTATTTTAAGAATAAGTAAAAAATAAATTTTTATGATGTACTTTATTTTATATTTTTTACCCTAAAACCTATAAACTAAAAATTATTTTAAATCACCGTCAAACAGTGACTAAAGAATTATAAATTGAGTTATTGAGCTAAACAAAGTGTTAGCACATAAATTCACTAGAACTAAATTTATGAGAAGTGTTAACCCAAAATAATGTTTGGATTTAAGTATAAATTAAATTAGTTCTGTATTATATTGGTTCCGATCAAATAATCACTCAAATATATCTAGCCTTAGTAGCAAAAAATTATTATTTTCTCATTCATATTTTTTTAAGTATGGCACGGACTACGTGTAATTTCAAACGCAACTTTTTAATTTTTTAATTTTATATTTTTTAATATATATTTTATAAATATTAAAAAAATTAAATAATATAAAAAAATTTTACGTAATAAATTTTTTTTATTATATATTATTATTATTTTTTTAAATTAAAAAATTTTATTTTAAAAAAAAAATATTTTTTATTTTAAAAAAATTTTATTTTATAAACAATTTTAAACGCCATCTTATATTATCTACAATTAAGCGTCAAAATTTATTAAAAATGTTGTTAATACAAAATAATTATAACAAATATACATAAATCTCTCGAAAGTAATTTTGAGTGTGGGACTTATATTTAAAGAGTGTAAAAGATAATGTTAAGAAAGAAACCATTATGTATGTTTTGCCAGCTAAGCAATTAAGACATGCTTATCCACTCTTTATTTTTTTTTTAGTGGGCCTTATATTTCTTGCATTTCACAATTGAAGCCCACACATCTTCCAGTGGTTCCCACCTACTAGTCATCATGCGAAACCAACCCCTATCAGGTATCGCTTATCAATCTTCACCAACTCAGACACATCCATCCCGCCCACGTTTTTCTGCAAACCCCTTACGCAAAATTTCCACCTGTCAGCATTTTATTGGTGGGTGTTTGATATAAGACCTGTCTACGGTTGCCGCGTAGTCGGTGCAGGATAAATTAAACCTTTACCCGCATAGAAAAGGTTACCTGTCAGTTCTTCACTATTTTTTTTAACAAGGAGATAGAAATAGATTATCTAATCCCTGTGATCGATGAATGATTCTGCTTCGGTTCTCACGTTCTCTCCGTGAAATGAGCAAAAAGCTGTAAAAGAATTAAAATAGTCCCTTGGATCTATCGGCATTCCGGATCTTTCACCCTTGATCCCTGTTAATTCCATTTTCTGAGCTTGGTTTCTAGGACACAATAAGTTTCTGGTGTGATTTTTTGTGGTGGTTCAGGGAAATCTGGGTGGAAATCATTTTGAATTTCAGGTGCATTTTTTGGCGACATTGTTGCTTATGTCTTGTTAGTATGAATTATTTTTCCAATTTTTGAGATCATTTTTTTAGTGTCTCCATCAGTCCATTGTCGTTGTTGTTTTCTTACATTTTAGTAGATTGACGATGTAAGGATGGAATGTTTGTGTTAGTTTAGTCAATTAAGCATGGGGGAAGCTACTGGAATCAGGTTAATAGGGATTTGCTCACATTGTGTTGCGCTGTTTGATCGGTTTTTGGTATTAATATTCTGACTGCTTTGATTCTTTCTTTTTTTTTTTTTTTGCCAAACCTTCTAAGATTATTTTCATAAGATTTGAACTTTCTGGTTTCTGTTAGTCTATATTATTTTCGCTTCTATCATTCTTTTGTATAATGTATATGCCGGGGTTCTTCACCCGCAAATTAGTTTGTAAGACTTTAAATTTATGAGAATCTTAGAAGCTTGCTGGGATCTCTTGTGTGATATTTCTCCCCTGAGTTGTTGGTGCTATTTGCCTATTCAGCAGGAACCTGTTGGCTGTTATAATATGTGAATTGGTTTGCTTGGTAGTCTTAAATTTTTGGCTCCTCTGTGTTGCTGGTAGCTTTCGTTAGAGCATGTGTTTGATGCGACAATAGAATACAACATTGAAATTCGGTTACAGAATTCTGGGTTTAGCATTCTGAACCCCTTTTTCTGTCTTACAGGGTGAGGTCAGAAATTTGTCTGCGGAAAACACCTCAGCTTTTATGAGGATCACTATGCAGGATTCATTGTATCTATAAGTTTGTGCCTTCGTGTCTGTATAAGTTAATCCATAAATGGTATCCATTAATCTTGGTGTTTTGCACTATGTGTTGGATCATATTTATGGAGCATTTGTTCATCGAACAAAGTTGAGCCCTCCTTTTTTCTCAAGAGGATGGGGAGGCAGCAAACTTATTCTATTGGAGAGCATGGTGAGACAGCTCTTCCCTGAGGCTTCTGGTGAGAGTTGGCAACCAAATTTGGTTCAACCTATCTGGAAGACTGTATGGGAGACCAAAGATGCGATTCTGAGGGAGGGTGTTTTCAGAACACCGTGCAATGATCAGCTTGTTGATGTACTGCCACCTGAGTGTCATAATGCAAGGGTTGCTTTTCTTACCCCCAAAAATGTACAACCACAGAAGATGGCTTGTGTTGTCCACTTGGCAGGTAGTTGAGGAGCTTAATTTACCTTATTAGTTTGATCAAAGATTTCTACCTTCACTGTATCGCCATGCTTGCACTTCAATGGAATGTTAGTCATGCTCCTCATTTCTGAAAGCCGGATAGCTTCATATGCAACTAGTGCCTTGACTATACAGTTAAATAGCTACCTTTTGGGTAGCTCAAAAAGCTACCTTTTAGCAAACTTTTACATTGTGGAGCCTAAATTAGTGTCCCATTCAATTTTGCATCCTATGGTTAATCTCTTGTTTAACTCGCATAAATAGGCGTATCTGAAAGTGGATTATATTTTTCAGTGATGCTTTACTTATAGCCTTACATTGATTCTCAACTACCTAATCTTCAAGTATGCATCTGCCACTCATATTTTGGATGGGCTTTTGGTTTGTTTAAAACTCTTTCTGCCTGCATGTGGTGCAAAGCTGTATAGTCCCTCCAGCTATTTTGGTTTACACTTTCCTTTTATATTATTCTTTATATTTTTGCTCTTCCCTGAGAATTCACTAAGATTTCATTAAAGTTGAGAGTTAATGGGATACAGCAATGACAACTAAGCTTTATCCCACTTGGTGGGGTCTGCTACAAGTATCTTTTCATGCCACTGTGCTCTATTATGAAAAATATCCTCGATCAAGATAATAGCAGCGAATTATTTTCATTAGTCTCTTGCCAAGTCTTGTTGGCCGAACCTCCTGCATTTTGCAGCTATTTCAAGTTTTAATTTCTTACTGTTCTTAGGACCACGCTAGCATATGGGTAACCACAATCACAACTCAGCAAGATTTAAAATATATAGGATTGAGAAAGACGTTGGAGAAGGCATCCTTTAAAGCAAAAATCTTTGTGCAAAGCATATAAACCCCTCTTATATTGCAAGTGATTGCAGTTTTAAGGCATTTTGAAGCGTTTGTTTGTTTGAGAAACTTAGAAGATATGATTACTTTCATATAAGAAGTTCGCAATCAGGATAAACATTCCATAACAAAGTCAATGCAGGAACCTACAGCATCAAGCAACCAAAATTTAACTTCAACTATGTTGTAGCCTCTGTAAAATTAGTTAAGCTAGTTTTTGGTACCATTAATAAGCTAGTAAGCTGTAATATTTCTTCCTTGTATTAGTATCTTGCATTCTCATGTTTACGAGTGGATAAGGCTAATTTTTTTCCAGGTACTGGGGATCACACATTTGAAAGAAGGTTACGGCTTGGTGGACCTTTACTTAAGGAGAATATAGCAACAATGGTTCTTGAGAGGTGAGCATCCTCATTGGATTTCACATATAACTTGGTATCTCTTTCGCAACTTGTGAATAGCTTAGAATGCATCATTTGTTTGCTATTGTAGGTTTTAATCTGAGACAAATATGCTGCAGCCCTTTCTATGGATGTAGACGTCCTGGAATGCAACGGGGAGCAAAACTTTTGTGTGTGAGTGATCTGCTTCTTTTGGGACGAGTCACCATTGAGGAATCTCGTAGTCTATTACACTGGGTAGAAACAGAAGCTGGATTTGGCAAGACAGGCATCTGTGGACTTAGCATGGGTAAATTGTCAGCGTTACTATTGCCTTTTCCTTTAGCTCCATGATCATGTGCTACCTTCGGAAGGCTGAAGGATTTCTTAATATCATTGACATATCAAACATATCATATGTGGCAATTGCAAGGCAACCTATATACTATCCCAATCTAGTTTCGCTGATCATATGGAGTATATAATCTCGATGAAGCTAATTTTCGTACAAAAATCTAGGTGGGGTTCATGCTGCAATGGTCGGATCCTTGCATCCCACTCCAATTGCTATACTTCCGTTTCTGTCTCCCCACTCTGCTGTTGTGGCCTTCTGTGAAGGGGTACTGCAGCATGCTACTGCATGGGAGGCATTGAGAGAAGATGCAGCTCAAACGGCTGCATTGACACTTGAACAAGTGAGAGAACGCTTGCGTTCGGTGCTCTCTCTTACAGATGTTACACGCTTCCCAATTCCAAAGAATCCCCACGCTGTAATATTTGTTGCAGCTACTGTAAGTTCCAATATTTCTCTTTTCCGTGAACTCTAATTCCATATTTTCTATCAACAATTGTCCAGATCAGCTTGCCATTTAATCACTATATTCAAGGTCATGGCATTTTGATGATAAACATTTTTACCATCTCTGCTTTTCTAGCTTATTTGGTTTTGTTTATGGGGCCGTTTGGATAGACTTATTTCAACTTATAAGTTGAAATAAGTTGAAAACAGTAAAATAAGAGTGTTTGGATGAATAACTTATAAGTTACTTTTTCAACTTATAAGTCACGGAAATAAGAGTTACGCTGAGTAACTTTTCCGAAGAAGTCACACGCAACTTTTTTGTCTATTTGGGGAAAAATAACATTGTTGACCCTGTTAAGTTAACATAATTACACATGTATATATATATATACATACACATATGTATACATATATCATTATTGTAAAGGATATTTTAGTCTTTGTATAATTTTTTTTAACTTTTCAGCTCTTCTTTGCCAAACACTTTATTCAACTTTTTTTCAAAAAAAGTAAAATTTATCCAAACACATACCTCCTTTTTTAAAAAAAGTTTTCAGCTACTTTTTTTTTTAAAAAGTCAAAAAAGTAACTTTTGTCATAAAAGTTAAAACTTTTAAGTTTAGCCAAACGGCCCCTATATATGGTAGGCCTCTTTGTATGCAGAATATGACTATTTTCAGTGTTTGGTTCCTGCTTTTGAAGATGGACTTGTAGGTGTTTCAGTTGACAGATCTATGACCACTTTTATCACTTAAGGGCAATTTAGTTTCAACAATAAATGAAATTGGTTACATGAATCCCATATGACTGCCTAGTAACTGCCACGTGCTCCCAAGTACTGGTGTTGCATCCTCAGCCTGTTGACATCTGTTATGGCCGCATGCTAGCTAAGGATGTTCTGAAGCAGCTCATAAATCTGATATGTTATGATGAGTGTTGCCAAGCTTTTTAGAAGAGCACTGAATAACTTATTTATGGGAGATTGTTTTCTTCAACTTAAGAATGTATCCCCCTCCTTTGTTCGGAGATGGTGATTAACAAAAGGTCATGGTTTCCTCGTTAAGAAATTACTTATTTTACTTAAGTTTGTCTTCCAAATGTTCCTATTTATATCTGAATACAAAATTTAGAGAGAACTTTTGTACAGCCTCTTTGTCAAAGTTACTGAGACAAACATTCGATTTGGTAGCGATCAGCTCATTTTGATGGTACATGTATAGGAAGAGACAGTAGAAAATGCTCTCGGGCAAATAGGACATTTTGGATTTGACAATACTGCTAGCTAACTGTTTATTGATTGTTTCTGCAAGTATGCCATTATGACTTGGACTCCCACTAGTATATGTGCAGATATATACATGCTCAAGTTGGTATTTCCTGTGACTGCAATACGAAGTGTTCTTTCTGCTTTTTGCCTCTTGTTTCTACATGTGAATTCTACTTTGTTTCTGAACCCAAGCATTACTCATCTTAGGACGATGGGTACATCCCCAAGCACTCTGTGTTGGAACTTCAAAAGGCATGGCCAGGCTCTGAAGTAAGGTGGGTGACTGGCGGGCATGTCTCATCTTTCTTGCTGCATAATGATGCATTCCGCAAAGCAATTGTTGATTCTCTGGACAGATTACAGTGGAGAGAATCATGACATTCACTAAGAGCTCTGTATCGACATAATATAGTTTCCTGTTGTCTTCGTGATAAAACCGCTAGTCTCTCAATTTTCCAACTCCCTGAAATAAAAACAATACCTTGGGTTTGCTGGAGTTGATTGTTTTTTTTATTGTTCCCTTCTTCCGGGTAGATTTGTACGTTAGTTACCGGTAGCGGTTTATCACTTTATTGAACAAGCAATGTTACTTGTGTTTGCTAATCCACAATACAAAACGCACCACTCTCTCTCTCTCTCTCTCATTACGAAAAATCAATTGCAAAGAAGTTTCAGATCCCTAAAATCATTCTCAGATTTTAACAAATATCAGGGCTACGTTCCTCTCCAGCCATGGTGACAACTCGATCAAATTCAACGACAACAACCAAATGGTCTAACATCGACCAAGATCTTCTCTTCCAGATCTTTACAAACTCAATGCGCCAGATTTTGTAGCGCCACCGCAGGTTGCCGATCATGGTTCTCTGCTGTTGTCGCACGTCAATCACTCCTTGGTCCAACCAAGCAATCACCACTGTGTCTAAAGAGCATCCAGTGGTGAATGAATCTGATAAGCCCCCAAATGAAGTACTATCACTAACAATACTACTATCTTCTCAACATACTATACTTTTTCTATTAGAGATTCTTCATCTTCTGAAAATTATAATAGTACTGGATCTTTTACGCAACGGAGCCCTATCAAAATGAGAAGTCTTAAGGAGATTTATGAGCAGACAAATAAAAAAAGTGAGTTTAATCTTTTCTGTCTATATGCTGATCATGAACCTTTCACATTCTAACAAGTTGTAAAAAAGAACTGTTGGCGACTATCAATGTAATAGGAGATCCAAGCTATAGAGAAGAATGACACCTAGGAGTTGACACCACTACAACAAAATCACAAAGCAATAGGTGTCAAATAAGTATACAAGATTAAATGCACTGCTGATGGCGATGTTAATCGGTACAAGGCTAGACTTGTAGCGAAAGATTACAAACAAAAATACAGCATCGACTATGAAGAAGTCTTTCTATCTATTGCTTGACTTGATATGGTAAAACTAATAATATCTTTTGCAGCTCATCATAGATGGAAGATATATTATCTAAATATTAAGTCAGTATTTCTCAATGATATTCTTGAGGAAGAGGTATATGTATAGCAACCAGAAGATTTTCATGTGAAAAGGCAAGAAAACAAAACATATCGATTAAAAAAAGTTTTGTATGGATTGAAGCAAGCACTACGAGCGTGGAATGCCCGAATTGATGGTTATCTTCAACAAAATAGCTTCACCAAATATCCTTATGAGCATACTAGTTATATGAAGATGAATCATAAAAGCTAGTTTCTAATATTTTGTCTTTATGTTGATGATTTGTTATACATAGATAATAGCCTTAAAATGCTTGGAGAATTCAAGGCGATGATGTTGAATTTGAGATAACGGATAATGGTTTCATATCCTACTTCCTTGGCATCGAAGTGAAGTAACAACAAGATAGAATTTTTATATCTAAAAAAAAGTACACGAATGACCGATTGGAGAAGTTCAAGATGAGCAATTGTAATTCCATAAACATTCCAATTGCCATACGAACAAAGCTATCAAAAAAAATGAATGGAGACTTAGTTGACTCAACTCTTTTTAAGAATCTTATTAGTAGTTTGAGGTATCTGACAATCACAAAGCCAAATATCGTTTATGCAGTCGGACCTGTGAGTCGCTACATGGAGACACCAAATGAGTCTCATTGGCTGGTTGCGAAGAGGATTTTAAGGTATATCAGAGGCTCACTTAATTTTGGTCTATTTTATACTTATGGTGAACCTGCAGAATAAGTAGGCTATTCAGATAGTAATTGGGGTGGTGATCAAGATGAAAGAAAAAGCACCACAAGCTATGTCTTTTACTTTGGGTTAATTACATTTTCATGGACATCAAAGAAACAAAATATTGTAACTTTATCTTCATGTGAAGCAGAATATGTCGCAGCTGCATCTACAGTGTGTGAAGCAATTTGGCTAAAAAATATGCTAAAAAAGTTGCATCATCTACAAGAGAAACCAACAAAAATATTAGTTGATAATCAATCAGCTATACAATTTGCAAAGAATCCAGTACATCATGAAAGGATCAAACACATTGATATTCGATTCCACTTTCTCAGAAACCATAAAAGCAGAATACTGTGTAGTTGATGTATTGTCATACTATGGAACAAGTAGCAGATATTTTTACAAAACTGTTGCCAATTAAATATTTCGGAAGGTTAAGAGAAATGCTTGGTAAAAAAACGTTTTGATTTGAGGGGCGTGTTGAAATAACAAATCAAAACTTATGCATTGATTTTGGAGTTTCTCAAGACATTAATAAAAAAAAGTGGGTAAATAATAGTAGTAGTGGACATATATATTACTTAGGAGAAGTAGTGAGTGTGTTAAAAGTTAGTAATAATTATAAATTCCATTTTATTTTAATGTCGTAATTAATGTAATGCTTGGTTGTAATGCCTACATAAGAAGGCTTATAGTATGTTGTGTTTTTGTATCGAGTGAAAAAAGAAAAATATTTTAAAAAAAATTCTCCTCCATAAAAAACTTCTAACTTTTAACACACCGTCGGAACTCTTTGCTACTAATGCTATGGGAACACGCTTCTCATTGCCGATATCATGGCTTGTGCTCAATGGCGTTGATGTACAGAGTAGAAATCGACCATGGGGAATTGGTAGAGGTGAACAGTTTCAGAGACTTCTCAATATCTTAGATACATGGGGAGTTTGGGACTCCTGTGTGCTTGGCTTCGGTTGATGTTCTGGCATCAAAGTTAACTGCCTATAATACATATCACCAGCAATTGGGGCTTACCGTTTGTATGGATATGTTGTGAGGTATAATAGTCTTGAAGACATAAGCAGTGAAATCCTCACAGCATTCAAAAGTTTCAAACGCCAATGGCAAATGTGTTGGATTATTCCCACCTTATAAGTTGTATTGTAGCAAAAAATAATTGATCAGTCATTATTTAGAATATTTTTGAGTTATATTAAGCTTATTAAAGTTTGCCCCAGTATTGTTTCCTGAATGGATAGGAAAAGTGACAAGCCTCAGAGGAGAAGCTATAGCTCTTTGTTTGTAGGACTACAAATTAAAGATAAAGGGCATGTTTCAGTTTCATGGAAGACCACTTATTTCTGCCAGATTTTAAATTCAATTTGCATCACGTGTTTCAATTGTCACTCTAAATTTTAATGTCACACCGAATCTACCAAAACCTCACTTGAAACTCTATTTCATATATTTCAGTCATCATTTCTATTTCTATTTTTACTGAATTTCACTTCTTACAGGATTTTACTTTCGCGAACTCGCTTTAGTAAAATTCACTTTCAAGAAATTAAAAAACGCCCTAAGACAAAATTTGGCACGATGTAAATTGGGATTGGCCCCAAAAGATTATTCATTTTTTGCCATCCCATGAAGGCAAAGAAAAGGGAAATGAAAAAACCATCAAGTACAGTAAGCAGCTATTCCTTTCTTCTCTTCTGCTGAATAGAACCTTCAGTGGCACACCTGCATCTACTTTGCTTATGAATCAGGTTTCATTCATCCATCAAAGTTATCCTAACACGTTGAAGAAGCACCATTTCATGAAGGAATTGATCATTAAAGGGTTCCAATTGTTATAATCCCAGTTAAAATTTCTGTCAGAAGGATCTAACTATTAAAGCCATACTGCAGAAACTATTCTTCCAACCAATTGGCATCCAGAACTGAAGTTTCTAAGAGAGGAAAGCCCTAACATTTTCAACAAAACCTATCAATTTCAAGCATGCATCATCAAGCTCAACACCCAGATACACAACGAAGCAGCAACACTGATTACAATGTGAAAGACGCCGGCCGTGAACTCAGCGATGAACGTTGGCCGCTCGGCAGCGCACGTGCAAGAGCTGGCGGCGTAAGTTCATGGACGAATGCTGCGGACAAGACCGATCTAGTCGAACAAATGTATTACCTTTATGTTCGGGTTGTCAAGGCTCGTGACCTCCCGACAAGCCCTGTCACCGGTGCTTGTGACCCTTATGCCGAAATCAAGCTTGGCAACTACAAGGGCACCACAAAGTACATGGTGAAGAAAACCATGCCGGAATGGAACCAGATCTTCGCCTTCTCGAAAGAACGCGTTCAGTCTTCCTTGCTCGAAGTCTTCATCAAGGACAAAGAAACGATCGGCCGGGACGAGTACGTCGGCCGGGTAGTTTTCGATCTCAATGAAGTTCCGACAAGAGTGCAGCCTGATAGCCCGCTGGCCCCGCAGTGGTATCGGTTGGAAGACCGAAGAGGGCGCAAGGTTCGCGGAGAGGTGATGCTTGCTGTTTGGGTCGGAACGCAGGCGGACGAGGCGTTCTCAGAGGCGTGGCATGCTGATGCAGTCAATGTTAACGGCGAGGCAGCGATGCTTACTACTCGATCAAAAGTTTACGTTTCACCGAAGTTATGGTATCTTCGTGTTAATGTGATTGAAGCTCAGGACTTGGAGCCCAATGATCGCGGCCGTGTTCCTGAAGCCTTCGTTAGAGCACAACTCGGCAACCAGGTGGAAAAATTGTTTCCCAACTCTTAAACTGTAATAAGAAATGTGACTTAAATGTGGATTAATTGATTGAACCTTTAAGGGCATGCAGGTGTTGATGACGAAGGTGGCAATTGATCGTAGCCCGGTATGGAACGAGGACCTCGTCTTCGTTGCAGCGGAGCCCTTCGAGGAGCAGCTGGTGCTGTCAGTGGAGAACCGAGTGACGCCGAGAAAGGATGAAGTGCTCGGAAGAGTAGCTGTGCCACTAGCTACGTTAGATAAGCGGCTTGATTACCGACCGGTTCCGTCTCGGTGGTTCGATCTTGAGAAGTTCGGGCTTGCTAATTCATTAGAACCGGATGCGGTTCGACGAGAGCAGAGATTTGCTAGCCGGCTACATCTCAGGGCAAGTTTAGAAGGTGGCTACCATGTCGTGGATGAATCGAGCATGTACACAAGCGACCAAAGGCCAACATCA
Organism: Acanthochlamys bracteata; assembly: GCA_019914995.1. Taxonomy (NCBI): domain Eukaryota; kingdom Viridiplantae; phylum Streptophyta; class Magnoliopsida; order Pandanales; family Velloziaceae; genus Acanthochlamys; species Acanthochlamys bracteata. Next base: position 5,067,381 of record CM034143.1, read on the forward strand.
AGACAACTCTGGCTTCCTCCGGTTGGAATGTTAGAAATCGGGTTCCTTGGTGCCGAAGGTTTGCCACCGATGAAATCGCGTGGTGGTCGAGCAACCACCGACGCCTTCTGTGTTGCGAAATATGGGCAAAAATGGGTACGCACCCGCACGGTGCTGGACAGTGCAGCGCCCCGTTGGAACGAGCAGTACACTTGGGAGGTCTACGACCTGTGCACCGTTATCACCATCGGCGTGTTTGACAACGGCTCCGCTAGTGCAACACCAACTAAAGACGCAAGAATCGGCAAAGTACGAATCCGTGTAGCCGCACTCGAGAGCGACCGGACATACCGCCACTCGTACCCGTTGATCACTTTGCAACCGACAGGGGTTCAGAAAATGGGAGAACTTCGGCTTGCTATCCGCTTCACTGTTATATCTCTTTCTCATACGCTTCACCTCTACACCAGGCCACTGCTTCCAAAGATGCATTACCTCCATCCATTCACAGTCAGTCAAGTTGAAGCATTGCGGCATCAAGCAATGGGCATTGTTGCAGCCCGCCTCGGCAGAGCGGAGCCACCCCTTCGCAAGGAAGTAGTTGAATATTTACTCGATGTTGAATCTCATCTCTGGAGCATGCGCCGGAGCAAGGCAAACTTTTTCCGGATCATGTCTCTACTCTCCGGCACAATACACTTCTTGCAATGGCTCGGTAAAGTCCGGGAATGGGGCAATCCGGCGACCACCGCTCTTCTTCATGTTCTGTTCGTGATACTAATTTGGTACCCTGAACTGATTCTTCCCACACTGTTCCTTTACCTTTTTGTCAATGGGCTATGGAACTACAGGTGGAGGCCACGGCATCCGCCGCATATGGACACAAAACTCTCATGGGCAGAAGCCGCGATGCCCGACGAGCTCGATGAAGAGTTCGACACATTCCCGACATCGCGACCCATGGATGTCGTCCACATTCGGTATGACCGGTTACGAAGCATTGCCGGAAGAGTGCAGACGGTAGTCGGAGACATTGCCACACAAGGAGAAAGATTGCAATCTCTGTTAAGTTGGAAAGATCCAAGAGCAACAGCTCTGTTTGTTATATGTTGCTTGGCTGCAGCAGTGCTGTTGTATGTAACACCGTTTAAAGTTGTGGCGCTGGCGACAGGGTTGTGGTGGCTCAGGCACCCAAGGTTCAGGAGCAAGTTGCCCTCTGTTCCAAGTAACTTCTTCAAGAGGTTACCTTCAAAAGTTGATAGCTTGCTCTGAGAGCAGAATTAACTTTAGGAGGAACACTATTTTTTCCCAACTTTTTCTTTACGGAATTTCTGTTGTATTGTTGGATTTCTTGCTAATAACATGATTTCTGTAAGTGTTGGTTGAGGTTTGTAATTCAAGAGATTAATTGGCTTTTTTATGACTTATGTTTTTGGTAGAGAGATTATTAAACGTAGTGTCAAAGTTATTGGGCTTGCTAATTGTGTGTCTGTCCAAAGTAACTTGGATGCAGTAGGCTAATGGACTTCTCCATCCCATTAACAAAATCTTTGTTATAAGTTTATTAGATAAAAAAAAAAAAATCAATCTCATTTTTCTGAAAATTCTAAAGTAAATTTTTTTTTAAAAATTTGTTATTTTAAACACTCTAAAACAAAACATATAGAAACGGAGGAGCAGCCAGCTAAGATGCTACACATCATTACTAATGAAACAAATAATCGCAAACACTTCACAATAGCACCGTAGCGTGCTTAGGTGGTGTTTGAAAATACATATGAAATAAAATTTTTTTGAAACAAAAAATAGTTTTATTTTTTTTAAAAATGAGTTATTTTTTCTATTTTAAAAAAATAATAAAAATAAGAAATAAAATATCTCAGTAAAATTTTTTTAATTTTTTTAATTTTTAAATAAATTTTTTAAATATTTGAAAAGTACTGTTAGAAAAATGTAGTCCCAAACTAGCTCTTAAAAGTTTGGTTGACGAAGCTTTTTTATTTCATATATTTTAATAAATTTTTTTATAATTTTATATAATTTATTTAAACTTTTAAATAAACTAAAAAAATTTTATATAAAAAAATTTTATTATTATTTAATTTTATTATACTTTTGAGATCAAAATAATAAAATTTATTTATTAAGATAGAATAAAAATACTTATCATTTTAGAAACGTTTTTTCCATAAGTACTCCGTAAGACTTCAACGAAGCCTACACATTGCATTAGAGCAATGTGCTAGCAGCACACTCATAAAGAGCAAGACCAATGCACCATGAACATGAGATTAAAATCATTAAATTCTCGAACCGTAAAGCTGACCAAGCAGTAGATCTCCGAACATTCACAAGCATAACCAAAATAATTACCTCATGATTACACTCCCTTTATTTTGCTACGATTCTAAAAAAAGAAAAGGCTTGATTAGCTAGCTTGGTAATTGGTTTCCAGCAATTTGGATAACATGCAACCTTGCCGCTGACACCGCTCCCTTCAGTAACTTGCAAAACAACGGTAATTGAATTTATCCCCAAAACACCTGTTAATCTTCTTCGTTCGACTGAATGAGTGATCCAGTCATTCACGCGTTCGAACACTTAGCTCGCCTCTGCAGAGAACTTTAGTCTTCCGATCTGCTCCGTTGGTTCTGCTGCTATTGCTGCTCTATCATTCGCCTGCTCCGCCACTTTGTTCCCGCCGCTCCGCTCTGCTTCTTCTTTCCTCGATTTTAATTTTGCTATTGCTTCTAATCCTTCTTCCGATACTGCTACACAATCTTCGAAAATTCTTCTTCTCTTCTCCTAACGACTTTCAGATCCCGAATCGAAGCTTTCGAAGCCTGAGGCGGGCCTGAATACCTTAGAAGCTTTCACTACTAGAAATAATGATATAGAAGGGGAAGGAGAAAGAGCCTTCGACCCCAGCGACTAAAAGAATCAGTCGGCAAAATCAAGAATTCAGTCGGTATATACATTTACCGACTGAAAAAAGATGGTCGGTAAATCAATTATCGACCAACATACACTATCAGTCAGTAGTGTACAGTAAATTGCCGACTATAGAGGTAGTCGGTGAATACCGATTTATTAATCCGTCGCTATTCAGGCATTACAGTCGGTACATTTTCGACATACATAATAGTTGGTATTTTTCGACTACGACTTTGGACGGTAAATACCGACTACATTAGTGATCGATAATTTGCGACTGCAGTATCGGCCGATAACTACCGACTGTCTAGTTAGTTGGTAATTATCGACTGCGGCGTCAGTCGGTAACTGCCGACTAACAGACCAGTTGATAATTACCGACTGACGTCCTGGTCGGAAGTACCTTCATAAACTATGATTATTACCGACTATCTTTGTAGTCGGTAAATTCTGACTTGTGTTTTCAATCGGGAAAGGCCGACTGCTTTTCTAGTCGGTAACTTTACGTTTTCAATCGGCTATTCTTTTAGTTGTTTGTTACCGACCTGCTTTTACAGTTGGCATTGTTTCTGAATTTTCTTCAAAATCGCTGCTGTTATTAAAAATTTATATATCAACAACATTTTCATTCATATCATTCAATTAAACATAAATAATCTAAATATCACAACATTCAACACAAATAATTTAAAAAAAGTAAGTACTTATATTCATTGAAAATGCATAATAAATCAATTACAATTCAGTTTTGACAAAATTCCTGAAAGACAAGAAAGAAAGCAGCTCCATGCCCAAGCTGTGCTATACAATATCCACCACAAAGTTAATACGGACATGGAAGGTACCTCCTGCATAGTTCACCTTCTGTGCTATCAACTTTGCCCATATAATCCGTCCATCCATTTCAGGTATATCTGCAGACAATTAAAGAAAGCAGAGACACATGGAATCATCATGTTCATAATCAGAAAACATCGAACGAAAATCAGATTATAACATAATGCAATGCAGCTGGGAAGCTTTCTTGTATGGACTTATGGTTACAGCTTGATGAAGAATGCTGGAGCTGAATATGAGAAAATCCGAAACCAAAATGTGAACTCAAGTGAAGGAAATCACGTCACCTATTTGAATGACGAAGAGAGCACTGTTAATGGCAACGAGGAAAACCAAACTGTAAGAACCTTCAAGAGAAACTCTATTGAAATTCTGAAGTAATTTTATAAACCTAACTGAATTATTTCGTATGATTTCAGACTGTTTCTTTACTATCAGGAGTAGATTTCAAGAATGCAAAGAGCTTCTTGGTGAAGATCAAAGACGCTTTTCTGCAGATAGTGCATGAATTGTTGATGCCAGCAAACAAAAGCATATAAGACTTAAAAAATCCTTGTAAGGGAGGATCAAACGTTAAGACCATCTTGTCCAGTACTCGCGGACAACTAGCATGTCTAAGCCCTTCGTACTACATAACAAATGGGAATAGCTAAATAGCTCACTGGCACGATGGAGTGCTGAGCAACAACAAAATAAAAACACACCTTACCTTGCAAGCTCTGCACCAGAATTTGTGTCAAAGCTATTTATGAGTAGGGCAGTTGCTGTTCCACTTGGGTAGGTAAGCTTGTAATCGATTATCAACCTGTGAGCAATAATCCAAAGTGATAAATTTTAAGTCATTAAGGGGAAAATCAGATTATTCCAAAAGATAAGTAACAAAATATTGAATCTTCAATTTTTTCGTGGTTGAATGGATACATACATTTGACATGCTAGTAAAGACTCACATGCATGAGTCAGCGACAAACTTCATAAGCACTACAACCAATATAAGTATATTCTTCTCTGCTAGCTTGCATCCAAAAAAATAGCTACAATTGTCACCTGATCTAGATCACTATAGTATAGAAATTTGTGATAACCTTGTGAATATGGCCTTGATGGCCTCCAAAAATTCTCTTATTTCTACTGTTGTTGTATAGGCATTAAGGTGCAGTTCAATTTGTCAGATAATAACATGTATACTACAAAGGGTTTACCAATCCTTGAATTGCATTTTACTATTGGAGAACCGGCACTAAGTCACAATGTATCAAAACTTGGTAAAGCATTTGGATTAGTGGATTTTGGCAAAAAAAAATCTGGAATTCCCAAATACTATCATGATCAATACCTTGAGTAGTGCTACAAGGCTAAAAAGTCCAAGAAAGCTAACAACAAACATAAAGCCAACCATCCATCCCAAAGATGGGTTCTTAACATCTTCAGCCCTGTTGCCAGGAGAATCAACTCCAGTGAGCTCATACGCCTTCTGTTCCATTGATAACATGTATGATCCAAAACCTTCTGTAAAATTAGATACTTCTGACTATACAAATTAAGCAGAACTACAAGACAGCTCATTTCTATAAGAATGTCAACTGTTCAAGCTAAAGACATTTCATCATATATCATGAACTACAGTTTCCACCAGCAACGAATGTCGGTATGTATGTAAATCACTCTTTAAAGTTATTGATTTAATTTATGAAGTATATGATCGACTCAAGCTATATGGATGGAAATGTATAGGGACAATGTTAAGCAGCTTAGTAGATTAGGATGGTGAAACAAAAACCACTATAACCAGTTTGATCATGTTAAGCAGCAACGCTCTAACTATTTCAACGATTTAAAATGTATAAGAGTATCTATAAGAAGTTACGCATACTGAATAAGGCCTTCACAAATAAGTGAAATCACAAGATATAGTTAATAAAAAGTTGATAACTCTTAACATAAACCTGATCTAATTATGTGAAATAATTAAGAATCATTTGAAAGAATAATTTGAAAGAAAAAGGACAACACTAATATAGCTGAAATAAAGTAAGAAAAAATATAAAACTTATTATATAGGTGGTCCAATAGCGTTTTTGAGCTTTCCGAACATCTCCATTAGAAATGATACCTTTTCTTCATTTTCACGAAGACGTTGTCTAGTCTCTTGCGAGTTGCTTCTCAAGCTCAGACTGTTGTTTCTCAAGCTCAGATTGTTGTTTCTCAAGTTCAGCTTGTTGTCTTTCATTTTTTTCCTCTAGGGTTACGATATGATCTTTCAAAATCGAATTCTCATATGCCTGTGTTGATGAACCAGCAAAGCGGGTGCTAGGCGGCTTAGGTCCACGTCCACGTCCACGAATATATCTACGTGCCTTCCCAAGCACCGATAGACATATGTCTTCGTCATCGACGTTTTTCCCATCCTCTTGGGATTGATTTGCATTTCTACCATTTGATTCTGCATTTCATTCAAAACAAAATATCTTAGCAAATTATAAACCTTAACTCTTATAAAAAGATCATAACTTACATAATTTGATTGTGATTCCTTCGATACCCAGCTGTCCTTCTTTTCTTTTGCATTTGAAATATGTGTCTCTTTATATAAGTCAAGACAGTTGGCATTCTGCAAATTTGTTAAGAGAATCAATTTGCTATTAATTAGAGTCCTATCGTCTTTGTTATATTAAAACCAAAACTATAAAAAAATACCTTCTCCCGTTGTATGGATGCGAAAGTGCGTGAGCCTACTATATGCTTACTATTACTCTTTGCTCGAGCAGCTTTTGCTTTTTCTCATTTTTTTTTCATATAACCAATGATAAGGATATTTTTCAGCCTCTAAATAAAAAATCTTCAAAAAAAAATTTATCAAAGAAATCTTACGATCCATTCTGGCGAATCAAACATGTCACATAGCCAGATCCATTCTTCACGCCGAGCTGCTGTAGAAGTGAAGTCCTTATAAGGATTTGCTCCAGCTCTGTCTCCACCACCGACACTCTTATAGTAGTCATGGCACTCATAACGTCAATTCTTATATCTCTCGGATTCTGTATTATGTAAACATGCCAAGGTTCCGGGATGGGACAAATCTAGCTCAAACTTATCCTGTGATAATAAACAAACTTATTAACAAATTCTAACCCTTAATAATGTATATAAACCAATAATAACAAACTTACAGCCATCATGGAATAAATCTCGTTCTTAATAGATTTGTCAATCTTACTCCAACCTTGAATATTCTTTACTGGAGCATTAGTACGAATCAAATATGACATCTCTCTTGCGAACCAAACAGCATGTTCACCGACTGGTCTCCATATGCCATCGGAAATTTCGATCTTGACTTTCTTTTTATTTCTCAAAATATACATTTCTAAATCACTACATCTATTGCCCGCACGTGGACGTTGTGTTTGTATATCAACAGACCCTACTTAATTAGAGGACAATTATTAGGTTCACTAATTAGTATATAATAACTTAATTAAAAAAAATAATCTTACCACTGCTAGAGCCATTAGGATCTTGAGTCTCCAAATTAGCAATATTCTGGCTTGTTTGTAGCGATAGTTGTCTTCTACTAGAGGTTACCGGCGCCATAAAGATAAATTAATAAGAAACACCTGTATACAAAGTTCAAAAAATAAAACTTAGAATTAAAAGTGAAATAGATTAAAATAATTATATAAGATTAAGTTAAAACTCACATGAGATTAATTCAATTGCAATCATCATCACTACAGTTATACTCGTCCGAGTTTTTATTTTCATCTTGACCATCACTAATATAAATGCCTTCTTGCTCGTCCAAAACATCAATCACTTTATGATCAAGTTCAATAATTTTATTTAGATGATCTATTTCCATATTATCATCTCTGACTCTTACGCTTGAATTTTCCACTTCTTGATAAGCATTATTCTCTACGATTATCACATCATCACTAATATTTGTGTCTTCGTCATCGCAGCCCTCTCCAAACAACGAGGGATGAAATAAATATCTATGTTGAGATTGTTGTACAACAACCCAATCATTACCTTGCTTCGTATCAGGAACATAAAACACTTGAGTCACATTCATAGGAAACACGAATGGATCATTTTGGTACCATTTCTTTGTAATGTTAATACTAGTAAAATCATCATCAATCCTGATGGGTTTTCTGTGATCTAAGTCAAACCATTCACATTTAAATAGAAAGACTTGATGTCCCCTTGGATATGTCAAAATCAAGACATCATTTAGAACACCATAGAAATTTAAAATTTGATCTTTACGATATCCTTGCACATAAATTTCACTATTTTGAGTCAACAAACGACGTTCGCGTTTGTATGTGAGAAATTTCACTCCATTGACAATGCATCCAGAATACCTAATGGCACGTTTATCTGGACCAAGGGCCAGTGAATATAGATCATCTGCATTCTCTTGCATACTGACATGAGTATGTCTCATCTATAATAAAAATATATAAGAAGTAAGTATTTTTAAAAAAATATTGGCCATAATTAAAATCTCAAATTCAATATATATGTATATATTGATATAGTATTTCATACTCGATTTTTAAACCACGTAGGAAATCCATCTCTTTGCCTTATTTCTAAATTAAGTGGACTATCAACTTTGAGAAGCTCCTCATACTCACTGTAAATATTCCTTTTTGTAAGTCACTTGCCATCCTATAAGATATTAATGACAAAGGCCAAAAAAAATAGAGAATATTTTTAAATTGTAAATACTTATTTGAGATATGGAACGACTTCATCGCAGTTATTTAATACAAACCAATGTGCTAAATTGTATTCCTCTTCTATGAGGAGAATTTAGTTTACCTTACCTAATGGTCGAACTTTTGAGAAAATACAGATAATGTTGTATCCACCTGTTTCTCTCCATCTTTATGTCGTTCTTATCGATTAAATTTAGTCTCCAACCCTCGCAAGTATCTAGAGCAAAAAATAAGACAGTCATTTACTGTGTAGGATTCAGCTATGGAGCCTTCTGGATGTGCTCTATTACGAACAGACACCTTAACCGTACCAAGAGTCCTACAAATATAGATGGAATAAAAATTTTTATATGATTCCAATAGAAAATTAAATGAGAAATTTGAGATTCCCATAATAAAATTCACCTCTCTATAGGATACATTCATCTGTAATGAACCGGACCTTCCTTGATAGCTTCATCCGGCAAGTGTACAACTAAATGTATCATGATATGAAAAAATACCGGAGGAAATATCATCTCAAGCTTGCAAAGAATTAACCACAATGTTATGCTATAATTCTCTCAATCCATCCAATTTTAAAGTCTTTGCACATAACTCTCTGAAAAACTTCCAAGTTCACTATTACTTCTAACATTTTTTTTTGGAGATACCTATGTAAACCAATAGGTAGTAAGCGCTGCAAAATCACATGATTATCATGACTCTTCAACCCCGAGATTCTACCGTCCACTGTATTTACACATCTCGAAATATTTGCAGCATATCCATCAGAAAATCTTACAGACTTAAAAAATTCACAAAATTTCCTTTTTTTCTGAGATGATAATGTGTACGCCGTAATCGATTTCTCCCACTTATTGGTATCCAATTTCTTTGTATGCAGATCACGTATACCTAGATCTTCTAGGTCCTAACGTGCCTTTAGAGTATCCTTCGTTTTCTTATCTATATTCATCAAAGTTCCGAAGATGTTATCACAAATATTTTTCTCGATATGCATGATATCAAGATTGTGACGATTTACGAGATCCTTCCAATATGGTAGTTCAAAAAAAATACTTTTTTGGTCCAATTAAGCTCCTCGAATGTGCGCTTCCTCTTCTTACCACTTGTAGGTTTTCCAAACTTCACGTCTTTAACAATATCCATATGTTCTAACAATTCATCAATTGATAATATAGGAGGTGGTGCTGCTGCTTCTTGCTTTCCATTAAATTTTTTACTCCTTCTTTACGGATGGTTGCTCAGTAAATAGCGACGATGGCCGAGATAACTAATTTTGTCTCTAAGTTTGACAGAATATGTATATTTGTTGCATACGAGACATGCCAAGTAGCCTTTTGTGCTCCATCTAGATAAACCTCCATATGCAGAAAAATCATTTACGGTCTATATAACAGCTGCATGCAATTGAAATATAGTATTGGAACTCCGTTCTCCCACAGCTCCTTCAACTCTTCAATTAGTGGCTGAAGATATACATCAATGTTTCTACCAGGTGATTTTTTTCCTGAAATTAAAAGTGTCATAATAAAGTATGGCTTTTTCATGCACATCCATGGAGGTAAATTGTACGGCATTAAAATAATAGGCAGCAGCTATATGCATTGCTCATATCTCCAAATGGATTGAATCCATCAGTCGCCAAGCCAAGTCTTAAGTTTCGAGCATCACTAGCAAACCATGGAAACTTCAAATCAAAATCCTTCCAAGTCTCAGCATCTGCAGGATGTCTCAAAATCTTAGAGTTATCTACACGTTTCTCCTTATGCCATCTCATATCCAAGGCCGTCTTTCTTGACATGTAAAATTGTCGCAGTTTAGGTACTAATGAAAAATGACGAAGCACTTTCTTGGAAACCTTCTTACTGGTGCCACCATTAACCTTCCACCTTGATGTATTGCATTCTGGGCACTTCTCCTCGTTTACCAACTCCTTTCTAAAAAGAACGCAATCATTCTCGCATGCAACAATAGGTTCCCATCCCAAACCTAAATCCTTTAGAATCTTTCTACATTGATAGTAAGACGAAAGAAGTAAATGCCCTTTCGGAAATGCATCAATCAAAAGATCAAGCAGCATATTAAAACCTTTGTTGCTCCAACGATTAAGCACCTTAACATGCAGCAATTTTATGAGGAATGATAATTTTGAGATTGTACATCCCTCGTACAATGGATTCTCGACATCTTCAAACAATTTATCATATCTATTGATATCATCTGCTGCAACTGAAGACCCTTCACCAACAAGGAGCTGACGTGTGTCGCCCTCCGCAGCTACTTGAGGGATCTCTAAATCCACAACACCACCCCTACGTATATCCTCCAAAATTTTAAATATTTCATCATATTCTTCGTCTTCAACAGGTCTCACTGGAGTCTCATCTCTACGAACACCAACACTTTGATTACCTTGATGAGTGACTTCTCCATGTAAGTTCCATCTCGTGTAAGACGCCATAAATCCATTCACAAGTAAATGCATGTATACCACATCGAGCATGTTTGAGTATCTATTCAAACAACGTCGACATGGATAATACATCTCGCTAACATTCTACAAATGATCTTTAGCAAATTGCATAAAGGAGCGAACTCCATTTGTATACTTCTCCGACAACTTATCAGGATTATATATCCAACTCTTATCCATCATATTTCATAATGAGGTACATTAGCCGGAGTAGAATATACGTACATTATTACATTCATTTGAAATATATTATTTACTCTAAAAATTAATACTCAATATATATATATAAATTTTCTTGTAGTTATCAATTGTATTCTAACATATTTCAAGAGCAACACATCCTACAGCAGGCTGTTCCAAAAATATATGAGTTTCCTACAGCAGCCAATAGAGTTTTCCAAAAATATATGAGTTCCGTACAGCAGGGAGAGATGGAGAGTTTCCTACAGTAAGGTGGACAGCAGGGGGGCAAGGGGGTACAACATCTAAGTGTATTCTCAAAAATATATGAAAATATTCCTACAGCAGCTAAGAGTTTTCTGCATAAGGGGGTACATGCACTTGAGTTTTTTTTGGAAGGGGAGGGGAAGAGCTTCCTACAGCAGCCAAGAGAGTTTTCTTCCTACAGCAGGGGGAGAGCTTCCTACAGCAGGGGGAGAGGGAGAGTTTCCTACAACAAGGTGGACAGCAGGGGGGATAGTAAGGGGGGACAGCAAGGAGGAGAGCAAAGGGGTGCAGCATCTAAGAGTATTCTAAAAAATATTTGAAAATATTCCTACAGCATCTAAGAGTTTTCTGCAGCAGGGGAGACAGCATGCACTTGAGTTTTTTCTGGAAGGGGAAGAGGAAGAGCTTCCTACAGCAGCCAAGAGAGTTTTCTTCCTACAGCAGGGGGAGAGGAAGAGTTTCCTACAACAAGTGGACAGCAGGGGGGATAGCAAGGGGGGACAGCAAGGGAGAGAGCAAGGGGGTGCAGCATCTAAGAGTATTCTAAAAAATATTTGAAAATATTCCTACAGCATCTAAGAGTTTTCTGCAGCAGGGGGGACAGCATACACTTGAGTTTTTTCTGGAAGGGGAAGAGGAAGAGCTTCCTACAGCAGCCAAGAGAGCTTTCTTCCTACAGCAGGGGGAGAGGAAGAGTTTCCTACAGCAGCCAAGAGAGTTTTCTTCCTACAGCAGGGGGAGAGGAAGAGTTTCCTACAGCAAGGTGGACAGCAGGGGGATAGCAAGGGGGGACAGCATGCACTTGAGTTTTTTTTGGAAGGGGAGGGGGAAGAGCTTCCTACAGCAGCCAAGAGAGTTTTCTTCCTACAGCAGGGGGGAGCTTCCTACAGCAGTCGGTAGAGTTTTCTTCCTTAAGGGGGTTTCTTGCAGCAGGAGGGAGAGCTTCATACAGCACGGGGAGTTTCCTATAGCAAGGTCTATAGAAACTAAATGCATGCCACAAGATAAATGCAATGTCAAAAGGATGGGCTAGCATGTAATAACTACAGAATTGAGATGAGATGACATACAATATTGTTTCAGCTACAATAACTAATAAGTTCATAGGATGATTACTGACCATAGTTTTTCAGATTTTATTAGAGCAGTTGATGATGTATATTTTTCTGATTTCATCACATAGAAGAATATTTTGAAGCATCCTACAGTAAGGGGAGAGTTTCCTACAGCAAGGGGGGAGGCTTCCTACAGAGAGAGTTTTCTACAGCATCTAAGAGTATTCTCAAAAGTATATGAAATATTCCTACAGCATCTAAGAGTTTTCTACGGCAGGGGGGAGCTTCCTACAGCATGTAAGAGTATTCTCAAAAGAAGAGATGAAAACATTGCTTCAATCGAGAAAATCATTGTAAACAATATGAAAATAAGTATTGCTTCAAACAAAAATAAAATTGTAGGACTAGACTCAGGTGTCCTACCAATAAACGTCATTCTTTTCTACTTCCTAAAGAAGACAGAAGACTATATGAAAAATATCTAACACATGTATATGGTAAAAATTGAAATAAAAGCTCTACAAAACTGTACCTGTGAGCAATGCACTCTGCTGCAATTTAATGCAATCTTTCAAATCTGGACCTTCTCTGCTTCCTGTCCCTTCGGAAAACTTTCAAAAATAATTTTCAGAAAAATAATTATAGGACAGAACTAAAGGAATCTAGCTGACAAATGAAATCAGAAAGAAAATAATCATACTTGAAACTTATAAAAAATAACAGCTGTGAAAATTGAATACCAATGAAATACGTACGAAATATAAAAATGGCTTCAAGCAATACCTTTTGAGGCAATTAATACATAAAAATAACTCATCCAACTGACTAAATAACAGATATCTTAATAGTTAGTACAAAAGCATCAGCTTCATATATTTCATTACCAGATAAAGCTCCTGTTTATATATCCAATGTCTTTGTCAACTACGCTCGAAGTTAGTGACCCTTTTTGTTTCTAAGAAATTGGCACTGGCAGTTTCAATTTCCATCCATAACGCAAAGATGCTTACCTATTTCCGGCGAGATGACAGCGACGGTTGTGCAATTTTCGGCGAGACAGCGGCTCCAACAAAATCCACCGTGATGGAGCTCAATACGGCGAGAGGAGCCCGAATTAGAACGGATAGCGTCGGATGGCAGCAATTCCGGTGAGATGGAGCTGAATTTCACCCGCAGACGACCGGTAAGAGAAGACGAGCAATCACCGGCAAAAATCTAGGTTTTTAGAGTTGGGAGAAAATGATGGGTAGCTGGTTCGAGTCGGATTAATTTAGACAAATTACCGACTGAATCAGCAAAGCAGTCGGTAACATATACCAAAATACCAACCGACACGAAACGCAGTCGGTAATATACCTCCACATTACCGACTAAAATAATTTCCAGTCGGTAATATATATCCACTATCGATTAGAAAAGTATTCAGTCGGAAACTTACAAACTCATATATACCGACTGAAAGAGTCTATAGTCGGTAATATAAATCAATTACCGACTAGTAAGGTACACAGTCGGAAACTTGCAAACTAATTACCGACTGAATTAGGTATCAGTCGGTAATATATCCACTACCGACTGATATAGTATGCCGTCGGTAATATATATACCATATTCCGACTAACTCGTCTAGCAATCGGTAATTTGTTTAAATTGCCGACTAATAGAGTAAGCAGTCGGTAAGCTTATAGAAAATACCGACTGACTAGTGTGCCTCGTCGGTAATTGACGAATTTACCGACTGCACTTGGTTGGTCGGTAAATTATCAGTCGGTAATGCTAGTTATTGTAGTAGTGTTTCGAGGCCGATAGCACAACTACCAATGTGGTGGATCGCTTGTTTTTCATGATGGATTACGGGAGTTCATAACCATATTGATTCTGTCAAAAACACGGAGAAGAAGATTACTAAGTCGATTATTAAAGAATGGCTTGTACTGAAATGATATTTATAAAGATTTAAGCTCACTCTTTTTATTGCCAATTGGTTTTAAAAAAAACTTTAAATTCGTCACATGATATCGGAGCGGATTGGACCGAATCGGTCCAAGATGTGGGCTAAATCTAACTTATTATTTATATCTATTCATGACTTTTATGGTCCAGTTTATTTTAGGGCAAAAATATTTCGGTTTATTTTAGAGTAGGTAGTCCATTTTATTTAATAGTTGTCTGCTACATTTTAGGACAAATAGCCTATTTCATTTTAAGACAGGTCGCCCACTTCATTCAATACATTACAGTACACGTAGCCCACATCAATTCAATTTACGAAAAAAAAAAAGCTCTGAAGGGCAGGTATTAAAAAATGGTGCTGGAAAACAGATATTAAAAAATAGTTTAGTCCCACATTACTTATTAATGGTTCTGAAATGATATTTATAAAAATTTGGGCTCATTCTTTTCATTATCAATTGATTTTGAGAAGAATTCTAAATTCGTCAGAACGATGAAGCTTGTCGTAATTAAAGTGAGACAAGCTCAAGAAGCTATTGTTAGTGGCCGGCCTTTTTCTGAGACCGTTGTTGAGGTTTGCTAAATCACTTGGTCTTTTGTTAAACAAAAAAGTTGATGTGTTTTGAATTTATCATTAGTGGATCAGTAATGCAAAACCGAGACTGCGAAAAGTTGGTGTTTTTCTCAGTGCTGGAACTACTTCATGAGCTACTTCATTTGCTTTTTCTTTCTTTTTCTAGTTGAGATGATGTTTTTTCAGAATTAACAATTGTAATGGGCTTGATTCAAGTAATAATTCAAAGGAATCAATTAAAACTCAACACCATCAAATTCTTGATTTATTAGAAGAGTTGTTAAATAGGGACTCAGAGACTCATTTCTGCAGTACTCCAACTACTGTGGGCTAAAACATAATTGAAACCATAAAGAGGCCTAAAGAAGGTTGGCCCCAATGCTACTACGATAAGGTGCAATCTAATCTATAAATCCTGGCAAAGAACTTACTTTTTTTTTTGTCTGATTATGAATTCGAGCTCATTTTATGTGTTTAAGTACTTACTTTTTTTATCAGATTATGAATTCGAGCTCATTTTATGTGTTTCAGTTTTATCCTGCACTATGAGCTCACCTCTAATTCACATACTACGAAACTCACTTCATACCACATAAGTTGGTTAAACTCAGCTATCCGTGGATTCATATAGATTTTGGATCGGTTCGGAACCGACAACTATGGCATGAAATCGAGCACTCCTCTTCAATTGCATGCAAACTATGTACTTTAACCTTGAGTTAACCCTTTTTTTTCTTAATTAACTTTAATGAATAGCACATCTATGTTAATGTTAGACAAGTAGCAGCAAGCGGCGGTTTCCAGAGATGGATGTTTTTATTTCAAGCTGCAAGAAGAAAATAGAGTCAGTTAAAATTTCTGCATACCACTTTCACAGAAAACTCTGAAACGATTCAAAGCTTTTTAGAAGACACATGGAAGTCTCCCTCACCTTATCTAACTACTACTACCTTTCCAACTCCCAACCAACCTTGCAAATTTCGCTACAAACTTATTAATCAGATCAGAAAACTAGAAGCAGTATCAAATGTAAATGAACGGAATTAGCTAGACCTTTTATAAATTAGGCTAAATTGTACATGAAAGTATATATGAGTCAATAATTTTCTGTTGTGATCAATTCTGCTCTATCTTATCTTTTCTTCAACTGACTGTTGATCCCCATTGCTGAATTGCTACTACATTCTAGGGTTCTACTCTTGTCTCGACCGAGTCACCCAGAGAGAGCTGAGGGCGCGAAGACGATGGAAGTACTCGGCTATGGCAAGGAAGCACCTAGCAGCTTGGCGGGTTGTAAGGATCTGGTGAAGCCTATGTAGTGTCTGTTGTCTTAAGTTATCTGCCTGTCAAGAAGAAAGTAAATACATGCATGAAAATTCATTTTCCGGAAATTGATACTACGGTTCTTAGGCCTTACTGCTAGCTAACAGAATGAGTACTAAACGTTTCTTGAAGGAACTGTTCAATGTTGATAATTCTGAAGGAAGAACTAAACGATAATGTTATCATGGATTAAGAGGACTTTTAATTGATATTAAGAGACTACTACATTTAGATGATGTTTTTTTTTTAATTTACGTTTTGTATAAAAACTTCTAAATTTTTAGAAAGCATCGTAATATTTTATTATTATTCATTATTTTTTTAATATAAAAAAATAAAATTTATTTTTTAAATTTTTTTTAAAATTATTTTATTTAAAATATTCTTTTTTATAGGTATTCCAAAATATCTCTATTGCTTTGACGATGTTAAAAGGATTTGAGATTTTAGTCCTTATAAATTCTGGATCATTTTCCTTTATTATCACGTGGTTTTGAAATGAAAGTCCACTTTTGCCACATAGTATAAGAGTAGGTTATAGTGCATTTTTGTCACTTGTTCAAGCTTGCAAGATGTGTATTGGACTTCAAGATATATGAAAGAGAAACATATTTCTAAGCAAAATACATTCAGCAAAGGAAAAAAAAAACCAGAAAACAATTGATGAAGTTTTGTCCATTTGCTTTAGGAAAAAGTCTGTATGGTAGACTGCAAAATCAAGGTCTAGGTCTTCTACAGTGGTACGTGTTACTTTCAATATTAACACTTCTTTGAAATCTATACTAAAGTTCACACATTATGTTTTCATGAAAGGTTTATGAACAGCATACCTAATGCATAAATAAAGCTTAGTATTTGTCTTGGATCAAACACTCCATTATAGCTCTAGCTTAAGATTGATAATAAAATATCCACTAGAAGTATTAAATCAATGATTGCTATATAATTAATCAAATTATTACTAAGATCACCTAACTCCTTTAGCTTCACCAATATTCTCCAACAACTATAAACCTAACTTCGACAAATATAGTCTATTAGATTATTCATGCCTAGATCGATTCCCTACTGTTTAACAACATCAAAATCAACCAAAATAAAAACAAATTACTATAAATGTCAACATAGCAGAAGATTAATAATGCACGCTTACTTGTCTAACAAAATCCTCAAGGGCAGAGAGCTTGTTCACAGCCATGGCCATATGACCCATGTAGTCTGCCATGTTTGATGGGGAGCTTAATGCATCGGAGGAAATAACATCTGAAATTGACCGATAAAGGGCTTCAAGCCCTTGGCTGAGTGCCTCTTCAGTCTCATGTGTTGATTGCTGCAGAGCCATTACACCTAATACCTGCTGCTCTGTCATTGGCTCAATGTGGCCAAGGACAACCTGCAAAAGCATTATTTACATTGCATCAAACATGAATCAACAATCAGATGAAGAAAATGAACAGTTTCAGTATAACAGAGATTTTTTTTTTCTGTTGGTAGACGAGTAACGCAACAGGGAACTACGTTACCTACTCTTGATCAGGACAATTAATCATGCAAAACTCTTCCAGAAAATGAGGAAAGAACTAGAGGTATGTAAAGCTTCTATGTACGATATCAATAATAGTGACATATTACCAGATTAGTTCATCTATCAACATAAACCCCGATATTCCTGCGAGTATTTGGCAGCACTTGTTTGTTTTAAATGTTCCTACGGTATCTTTGTAGCTTCATTTTATCAATGTCTCTATCAATTAGTTATAATTGACTTGAATGGTCAATAGTTTAACTAATAGCCACAAGAGAAATTTTAGGAATGGCAGACCAGTCTAGTCAGATACTGCAGGACTCAAACAGCGCAATGCTACGTATCAAAAGGTTAGTGTCCGTTAATTAGGGACAGCTAGCTGATGCATGCAAAGCAAATAACCAAAGAAAATGAATCCTGAGAAGTGTTTGAATGCAGTTTAACAACAGTTCAGAGTTGTAGGGTTACTCTGAGGACCTTGATAGCATCAGATGGCCGGAATCCGCCGATCCATAGAAAGCAACGCTCGGCCGGCGTTTTCCAAATGCCAGAAACGAGGTGGAAAACATCTGACCGGATGGCTATGCTTTTGAGGTTCACCATTACATCATAATGGGCCAAGCAATTGTCAACAAACATACGCAGCTCATGCTCTGGTAGATGCTCTTGAACTGCTGCTCGTAGCTCGCACATTAGCCGATGGTGCTCCTCAAGCCATCTTGCGTACTCCATGTCAAACATTGCTGCATCTGAAGACCATAGTTTTCTTAGATTTTGAAAATTGTACTAAATTAATCTTGACGTGATCAGGTTCTGGATACATGCCTGAGGCGACATTAGAGCCTTGGCTACCGCTGAGGCCTCCACCACCCAAGAACACACCCTAGTTCAGAATAAAACATGTAAGTTTTGAGGAAACAAAGCTAGCTATTATGAAGAAAGTTGAACTGGTTTCAGGTTAAAAACCTGAGCTCTTGCCCTTTGAAGTTCTTGTTCCAGTTGTGTAAGTCTTATTCTGCTGTTCTCTAGCTGTTGTACATATGCCTGTTGAATTGGAACAAAGAAAAAGGGAGATGAATAAGGTAAAGTGTGACGAACTTAAGATTCTTCTCAAAACTAATTGGCAATGAGAAAAATAAGCCCAAATTTTTATGAATATCATCTCAGGACCATTGATAAGCAATGTAAGACTAAACTTTTCTTTAACACCTGCCTTCTAGCAGAGTGTCTTTTTTTTTAAAAAAAATTGAATTGATGTGGCTACATGTCCTGTAATGAATTGGATGAAGCGGGCGAACTGTCCTGAAATGAAATAGGCTACTTGTCCTAGAATGAACGGATAAATATTTTTTGAATAAAACGGACTACCTGTTCTGAAAGCAGGCTATTTTTGTCCTAAAATAAACCGAACCATATAGGCCCTGAATAGATATGAATAATAAGTTAAATTTAGCCCACATCTTTTGCCGATTCGACCCAACCCGCTCTGATACTATGTGACGAATTTAGAATTTTTTTTTAAATCAATTGGCAATGAAAAAAGTGAGCCTAAATTTTTATAAATATCATTTCAGAATCATTGATAAGCAATGTGAGACTAAACTTTTCTTTGACATAAAGCATGATAAAATCAACTAAGATTGGCACTTCTAGCTTTGAAGTTTGGTGAAGATCGTTTAGATCAAGCAAAGAGAATCATGCAGCTAGCTGAAACTTGTAGGATTTCTTTTAGTTGCCTTCTTTTAAGTTGACTACTTTTATTTTACCTTCTTTCTTAGCCTGCTTTTTCTTGCCGCCTCCCTATTCTGAGCAAGCCTTCTTAATGTCTGCTGAAAAACAAAAGCAAAATTAAATTGTTTCATGTAAAAAAGAAAACTTTTAATGTCATCAGTCAGAAGTATACACTGTTGCCTTGATCATTTTAGTGCGACTTACTTCAAGAAAAAGCAAGACGCACCCAAAAAAAAAAAAAAAAGAAGCTGACGATCACCTTGGCATCAGGAGTCTTGGGTCCTTCTTGTTCTGAACTAGAAGTTGTTCCTTTTTTATTTGCTTCTTTCTGCTTAAAAAAGATTCAGCAAGCAAAAGACTTAAGAAATTTTGCTGACAAATTTCTAGCTTCAAAAGCTTTCAGAGAGCTGTTAGAGCTTAAAAGAAAGAGAGACCTTTACTGGCGTCTTGCTATCTTTAGCAGGCTGTAGCACGGAAGATGAAGGTTCACCTCTGACATGTTGTTTAACAGAACTGCTTGTGGAAGAGAACAAATTCATTCCGTTCTAATAACAACATTAAATTAAGCATCAGTTTCTTTTACCTCAAACGAAGGAAACCAACAAGTAGTAGAAGGTTTCATGAACATTTTCGAAGCTAGCTATAACAGAAGACAGCTTAATACCTTTGAGGAAGGATTAACATGCATAGGTTGAGAAGGGAAGATGTTCAAGGTCTCTGCATACATGAATTCCTGCAAGGCATTAAACTTCCAATGGTGCAACTCAAAACATCCCACCATGCATCTCACTACCATAAATTACCGAACAGAAAATAACAATTCCTACCTTACGTAGAGATAATATATATAAGCAAAACAAAAGAATATCACTTTAATATATGTTGTGAACTATAATAATTAAAAAATATAAGAGAGAAGAAGATGCCAAGATATGAAGGGAAACTGTTGTTGCTGCCAATGAACAGAAAATGAAGAGGAACAAGGAAAAGCTAGAGACAAGGCAAATGGATAAAAAGTTAAGTATGGAATCCACAGTACTACTCTTTTTCAGTACAAAGAACGTGTAAAGAAATCATGACTAGTTTGATAGAAGTCACGCTCTACAAACCAAGAAGAAGAAAAATGAAAATATTATTTTCAGTTTTTTCCGTTCTTGGTTACAAGATGAAAAACTTTTCAAGAGAAAAAGATGAAAAGCAGCAAGTTCGAAGATTTCAAGGAATTTGAAGGGAAGTCTACAGCTAATTCTTGAAGAATTTTTGAAAAATAATGAAATTATGGTCAAAACAAAAGCACAGGAATAAATCTTCTTGCCATGATCTTCTCATTCCCCAAAAAAGCTACTGTCACAGAATCTAAAAAAGCTGCTTCATGATATTCTCTTACCCGTTCTTAAATTACAACCTTTTCCAGCTTTAAGAAAACAGTGAAACTACAATAAGAAAAAAGCTGCTGTTTAGGTTTTGAGAAAGATTAGCTCACGTCTGTGTTCTTGGCTTGATGATGGGTGATCTTGTTGTCCCTCTAAATTGTAATAAGGAAACAAAGCTTGATCTAGTTCCCCCAAGTCATAAGCCCCAGGCTCCTTGCTCCTGATAGCAAAACAAATTGAAAAAAAAAAGCATAAATTTAGAAAGGAAAATAACAACAAGAATTTGATATAATTTGTTCATCATTATCCATTTTCAAGAATATAAAGTCAACTACAAACTTAGCTTATAGAACAATACTATTGAAATAAACAATAGCCTTCTGAAACAAATAATCAAACATGTGGTATGCGTATGGTTGCTGCTGTATTATGTACCTAATGTGAACCATCACTTGTAATAAAACGATAACTAAATTCTTATTTGTCCCAGTTAATTTCTGAGAAATAATAATCTATCAATCACCTTAGTAATTTTCTTCGAAAGCGATAAACAAACCAAGCTAAGTCAAAAGCTATGACCGTAACAGCTTCACCTAACCCCCTTTCCAATCAGGTCTTTCTAATGAAATGATCAACACAAATATTCCATGACTTGTTCTGGTCACAGAATCATAACCAAGTTTTTCTAAAGATCATCAATCAATTAACTCTAAAAGTCTCATTTATATCAATTTCTGCAAACTTTTTTGATCATAGAATTATCTTTAAAAAGGAAAAACCGAAAAACTAGGATCATACAAGTACATGAAATTTCCTGCATGCAAGGAAGAAGTTGAAGAAGAAGCAGTGGCTGGCGCTGCTGGAACAGCAGCAGAAGGTTGATGATGAACCATTCCGAAAGAAATAATCTGTTGCTGCTGTTGCTTGCCGAGAACTGCAGAGCTACTACTCTTATCTTCTTCCATGAAATAAGATGAAATCTTTATATTTATCCAACTTCTCACTCAGACGACTCCAAGCAAATAAGCCATTAATGAACAAACCAACTTCTGTTTCTCTTCATTGCTTGGTAATCTGATAAATCAGTCTTCAACCAAAACAAAACCGAAATAGCAGGTAGACAAAACCACCTTTCTTTTCTTTCGCACTTCTGCACAACAACAAGAACAGCAGAAAAGGTCTATGTTTCTGTTAGAGAGAGAGAGAGTGGGGTAATAAGAATACGGACAAGAAACGCCGTACACCAGAAAGAGCGCAGCAGATTAGTTTCACTTCCTGTTTATTTCTTTCACCGGGTGGCGGCGTTATTCTGACCGCTGGTGGGAAGAATGACGCAATTACCCTCGAGAGGTTGGAGGGTACGTGGCTACGTGCATGAGGATGAAAGCAAGAGTACGTAAGGGACCGATGTGAAACGCGTTAGGATACGATTCCTCATGTACAAGCGGGTTTCCCTTGAAATCTCTAGTTTAATGTTTTTATGTATGAAAACAAAGAAACAGATCTTTGAATTGAGCTCTTACACTCTGGGACATGCTTGATGTAAATCAAAGTCTCTTATTTGAAAAGTTTGACTAAAAATATTTCAAAGTATTTATTAAATAAAATTTTTATAAATAAAATAAATTTAAAGATTTTTTAGAAATAAGTTTTATTTTTTATTTAAAAAATAAAAATATATTATATAACGCAAAATTTTCTATACTTTTAATTTTTTTAAATTTATATTTTTATAACAAAATATGAAATAAAAATTTAGAATAAAATAGAGTTAATAAGCACTAATAGAAATATAAACTAAAAAGGTTATAATATTATACGGTTATTGTGGTTTCACTTATAGTAAATTTTAGTCCCCTAAAAATTATTATTTTGGTACAATTTAATCACTTAATTTTGTACTTTATAGTTAATTTTTTATTTTACGTTTCTCAATATATATTTTATAAATGTTTAAAAAATTATTAAAAATTTTAAAAAATATAAAAAAATTTTACATAATGAGATTTTTTAATTATATATTTTTATTATTTTGTAGGTAAAAAATATAGAATTTATTTTTCAAAAAAACTAAAAATATTTTTTTTTTAAAAATCTCTATTATATAAGCGTTTTTAAACGCACACTTAAATTAGTTCTTTTCATTCACTATTTTCACTTGTTATGTTAACTTGGTACCTATTACTACGTTGACATATATGTACGATCTAAATTATAATTATTTATTAATTAAAAGTATTTTATATTAATATTCGGTCATAAATATATATAGACCACTAAAATTATGTATATTCCATATAATAATTATATATTATATGAATTTATTTATGTATTAATAAATCAATTATTTTATATTAATATTCGCTCATAATTATATATAACTACTAAAATTATGTATATGCTTATATAATTCATATAATAAAAATTCCACATCAATTATACTTAATTTAGATTTAAAATACAAATAATGAAGTAAGGTTTTCCAAATCTATTAATATTATGGCATGTTTTAAATATTTGTAATTAAATTTTATGAAAATAAAAAATAAATTTTTTTGAGAAATAAAATAAAGGTGAAGTTTCGTATTTGTTTTTCAATAGTATTAAAAATGTTAAAAAATATATATATAATTGTATTGAAAAATAAGAAAAAAATAATTAAAACTAAAATTTCAAATATAAATTTTAAATGTTTATATAATTAAAATATATAAATATTTAAAATTTAAAATTCGATAACAAAATTTAAAATTATTTGAACACGTCCGGAAGGGTAACCTTGGATATCAATTTAAACATAAAATACGTTAAGGAAATTCACGTTATCTTCATTAAGGTCACTTCAAGGTTGACAAATTACACAATAAGATAAGCAGAAAATTTCATCCTATTCATTTTTTTTTCTTCTGATCGTTGCCACGTTTAATTGAAGTTTTAATTTAAACCAACATTTATAAAAAGTGTTGAGAGTGATGTGACAAAGACATGAAAGGTTTTAATCTGCAATCTCATCGAGGGGTGTTTAGAAAGAATTTTGAAAAATAATTTTAGAAATAAATATATTTTTATTCTATTTAAAAAAATAAGTTATAATTATTTTACTTAAAAATACATTAAATAATAGTAAAAATTTTATTACGGAAAAATATTATATATTAAAATAAATTTTATAAAATATTATAAAATTATTTTAAAATAAAAAATTGTAAATTAATAAAAAAATTAGAAACGCATCGTCAATACGCACCCCAAATTCTATTTCAATTAAAAATAGGTTTGGAAATACTTATAAAATAAATTTTTTTAAAATAAAAAATATTTTTATTTTAAAAACAAAGTTTTATTTTTTTATTTCAGAAAAATAATATAAATATATAATATAAATATTTTACTATGTATAATTTTTTAATATTTTTAAATAAAATTTTTAAATATTTATAAAATATATTTTAAAAAATATGAAATGATAAATTAGAAAAGCGTTCGCCAAACGCTAAACGAAACAAGACGGCAGTTTTAGTTATTGATCTATAATAAATTAACAAAATTTCTATAGTTTCTTCTGTATAATTTATATAAGAGCGTATTTTAAAATGCTCAAAATTTATTTTCTAAATCATATTTGAAGCTTCAAGAAATTCATATGATTCAATAGTTTATTTTACTATATTAGTTCTATTTTATTATTTTATGAACTAATCATTTAATTTTTAAAATTCTATTTCTTACTTCCAATCTACTTTTAAATTAAACTAACATTAAAAATACTAATTCACTTTCAATCCACATTTTAAAGAAATCTATTTCTGTTTTCCACTTTTGTGGAACGCCCTTCTATACATTTATACCTACAGGGGCTGTTTGGCAACGAGTTTAAGAAAAATAAATTTTTAATTTTTAATTTATATTTTTTAATATATTTTTTATAAAGTTTATTTAAAATTTTAAAACCTATAAAAAAAATTTATCTAATAAGTTATGTTATTACTTATTATATTTTTAAGATCAAAATAATTTATTTTTTAAAATAAAATATAAATATTTTCTGTTTCAAAAAATTTCTGTCAAATATTTCAAAAAATATACTCTAAATATTTTTCAAAAGTTGCTAATCTACTAATTTGAAGTAATTATCAATTTGTTGAATTGCTCTTTTTTCTGTAGGAGAGATATTATACAGAAAAAGTTACCTAAAATAAAGATATCCTCTCAAAATTGGTTGATATATTAGAAAATTTAATACAACTAAAGAATTTAGCCTTTTTTTTTTCAAATATTCCAAGTTTTTTCTGCTAATTTTCTTTTTGTGTACACTTTATAAGACAAGCCAAATTGTGGAAGATTTAAGAAAGACGCAGTCAAAACTAACGTTGATTCACATGATCTGACTTCTTCCAACGTAAACCAAACATAATTATTTGGACAAACAAAATGAAACGAGAGAAGAAGAAGAAGAAGAACAACGTCAATTTTCAACCCCTTTCTGTTAATTTCCATTTAAGAGTCATTATCATCAAAGAACTTTTAAATATATTATTTTATAAATATTTTTTAAAATAAAAATTATATATATAATTAGTTCATAATGTGTATTTTTCTAAATTATAAAATTTATTTCTAAAATTATGCATAATTTCTGAAATTAAAAAAATTATTAGGATTGATAAATAATCCCAAACATGTCCTAAAATTAATAATATTTTGTGGAACATTTATACTTCATCAAATTTTTTATTAACACAGCAATATAAAAAATAAACTTTTGAAAGTAAGTTATTAAAATAATTTATACACATAACTTCAAACATCATTAGAAGCTAAGTTTTTTTTTAAAATTAAATAAGAAAACATAACCAAAAAAATAAAATAATTTTTTCGGTTATTATTATTGTTCTTGTCGTTGTTGCTTGGCCTACGAAACAAAGAACTTTTGTACTGTTTTAAGAGTGGACTTGTGATTGGATTAGGTATATCAAATCAAATCTGTGCTAGAGAAAATTGATTGATAGTTTTATAGATAATACTTAGTGAATATTTATTACATTTTTTATTTTATAATTTTTTATAATTTTTTAAATTTAATAAAATATAAAAAGTATTATATTATAAACTTTTATTATTATTTATTTTTTATATTAAAAGTTATTTTCTAGAATTTTTGAAAATGTTTATTATGTTAAACAATTTATTTGAGAAGCATTTTTATACATCCTTTTAGGAGAATAACAATTCTACAAAATGTTCGCAAGTATTTACAAAATTAATATTTTGAAATTAAAAATATTTTAAAAGTATTGAAAAAATAAATTTGAATAAATATTATGTATATAATTTTATGAAATAATTTTATACTTTTCAAAATTAAAAATTTTATACAATATTATAAATTTATTTAAAAAGTATAAAATATTTAGTTGAAATAAAATAGAGCTGAAATATTGGGCCAGTGTACCGACAAGATATTCTTGTTTAGGTTTTCCCTTTTCAAAAATTATATAATATGGAAACGAGAGCAAGTTTTTTATAAAGAAAAATTAGAAGGTATAAAATGTTCCCCACCTACTCCATAGAGAAGGACATCAATGAAAGGGATCTCTTTATTTTTGTAATCTTGCATTATTTAGACCATGTTTACTATAACATAAATTTATTTTTTTCAAAATAAATTAAAAAATAAAGTTTTATAATTATTTTATATTATAAGTAAAATTTAAAATTAAATTCTAAAAAATAAAATTTTAATAAAACTAATTTATCTTAATTTTTTAATTTATTTTATATTAAAGTGAGTTTTAAAAAAATGAGTTTGAAAAGATACGTAAATAACTCTTATATGTTATATTAGAAGCTTCTAATTAACTTGATAGAGAAAAGAAAGCAACAGCAAAATTGTTATACATATGCTCTAATTTACTTGTATATTAAAATGTTATACTAGGTGTTATATTAGGCTTATTTATTGGTCAAGAAATGATTTTGAAAATATTCCTTTTGTCAAAAATTATTTTTTTATAACTTTTTATAATTTAATTTTATATATTTATTTTAAAAAAATTTATTTTAATGTCACTTCGTAATAAGTAAACAAATTATAATATTGATGACATTAAAATATCTTCTACAACAATTTTAAGTATTGCGAAAAAGAAAGGTACGCCGCACTTGAAGATGTTCGGAAATAAATTTTTTGAAGAAATTACTATTTAAAAATTTTTATATCTTTTAAATTTGTAAAAAATTGTATAAATTTTATTCAAAAAATGTGAATCAAAATTTTGAATGAAATAAAGTTAAAAAACACTTTCAAATATAACTATTTAAATTCTAAAATCGGTAAAATAAATATTTTCTTTTATATTAACTTTATAAACAAAGATCTAATTTTAATTTTCGATCTTATAATTAACTTGGTTTGGATCTGAATCAAATTGTATACAAATTGGTATAGCATTACTGTTTTTGTTTTGGTGGTTAACATTGATATCATTATTTTTTTTTATAATCTTTCCTATCAATTTCACAACTTATAATGAACGATTTTATATGTTTGACTTAATTATCAAACCCTCTCCAACTCTTTTGATGTTCCAAAATTATACTTAAATTTTCTTTCATAGAGTTGGTCTGTGATTTTGACACCATATACATAGTTTATGCCGCCAAGCTGACTATCGTCAGGTGTCGGTTTTGTTTAGATGTTGCTGGGCCTTCGAATTAAGTACATATGTGGAGAGATTTATTATTATTTGTTATTTAAATTTGTTATTTTATGTTTTTTAAATAAAATTTTTAAAATTTTTTGAAAGTATAAAAAAATTTTCGGTTATGAAATCTTATTGATAATTATTATTTTTATTTTTTATGTAAAAAAATTGAACTTATTTTTTCAAAAATTCTTCAAAATATTTTTTTTTTCAGAATTTTTTTTTCAATAAGTACTTTCAAACATATTTTAAGTCAAATTTAAATAAAAATTAGGCTAGTAATATGATCTAAATTTAGATTATTAATGTAAAGATCTGAATGTTGCATAAATAAAAAATAGACTAACAAATTTTAGATAGACCTGAAATTCGTTTTGAACTGAGCTAAATAAGTCCGACTTGAATTTGCCCTATGTCATAATAATCAAGAAATATATCGTTCAAACAAATAATTCTGTTTTCAATTTGAATAAATCAAATTAGAATCAACTTAGGTCCAAAAGATACTTTGAGCCCATTTACATAGGGCCCATGTAAATCCTGGGATTGAATTTGGCCCAGTTAATTCATGAACCACCTTGACGGACTAGTTAAACCGGCCGGGTCAATTTTCCCTCCAATTTCTTCCTCTGATTAATAAGCCCTAATCCCAAAATGTTACTTTCCTTCTTTCAGCTTTTATGATTTGATTTCTCCAGAATCTCAAAATGGATTCGTTCAATGAGAGCCCTGAAGAATTGAAGAAGTCGAAGGCAAAATCCAAAACTCAGAAGCCTAAAGAGAGTGTTTTAAAACAGAGTATGATTTTTACTGTTTAGCTGTTTTGCAAGCTAACAAGCTTGGATTTGGAAATGGTTGATTGTTAAACTATTGGGACATTTTTTTCTAATTTGCTTTAAATTTCTTGTCACAGAGTCTCCGGCGGAATTTTTCGCGGAGAACAAGAATATAGCTGGATTCGATAATGTAAGCAGTTTTTGAAGCATATTTAATTTTCGACATATGTTGGATTTTTTAAGCTGTTAGATAGTACATACGCTTTGGATTAGTTAGGGGTTTTTGTACTGATCAACTGGTTATTCAGCTTCAATGATTTGCTTGTATTTGGCCAGTTAAGAAACTGGAGGTGATTTTGTTTCAAATGGTTACTAAATTATTCTGAGAGATGAATGTTATGTGCTCCATCCTAGTTGTGCAGTGCAAAATCTTATCCTGCACTTTGATCTGTTTCTCTGAACTAAATGTTATTTTATTTTTAGCCAGGGAAGTCTCTGTATACAACAGTTAGAGAGCTTGTTGAGAATGCACTGGATTCAGCAGAGTCAATATCTGAACTGCCATCTGTTGAACTTACAATGTAAGCAAACTTGTCTTTTCCAGCATAAGGGGGATGAGGTTCAATGTTTGCTGGTTTAACATCTGCCTTCTTTTGTTATTGCAGAGAGGAGATAAATAAGAGCAAATTTAATTTGTTGATTGGTCTCATTGACCGGGAACGTATAGATGAAGAACTTTATGATGATTTTGAGTCAGAGAAAGCTCGTGAGGTGCTAAGCAACAGATATGTTCTGTTGAATGAATCTCAACAGTTGCTTACCTCCAGGATATCTATTAACATATGCGCTCATTGATAATGATATTATTTTCTAAGCTACTTATTGAATTTCTATACATTTAGTTTGTTTCATGCCTTTTTATTTTCTAATTTTCTTGTAGAAACGGCTTGCAAAAGAGGCTCGCATTCAGGAAATGCAAGCAAGGTATGCTGCTGTTGGTAAAAAAGTAAAGGATCCCCCAGCTGTGAAGGGTATGAAAAGCCGAGGTGAAGCATCATTTTTCAGGGTTACCTGCAAGGTGCACTTTACTATCTCATCACATGATTGCAAGTTTGCAACCGTTGAGATGATATTTCTCTTGGCTAAACTACACCTCTTTGAGATATGTAGGATAATGGAAGAGGAATGCCACATGAGGATATCCCCAACATGTTTGGAAGAGGTTTGATGCCACTTACTTTTTACAATTATGTGCTTTCTATGCCATCCATGTACATTTTATATATTTTCAGTTGGCTCTGAGTTTTATTGGTTAACTTAAATTTGAGCATGTAACATTTGCAGTTCTTTCTGGTACCAAATATGGTTTAAAGCAAACACGTGGAAAGTTTGGACTAGGTGCAAAAATGGTAACTTTATTGATGACTACTATCATTGTTTCTTAATAGATATAAGTAAGAATATCTAGTGGGTGATGTTCAATTACTGAACGGACTAAGGAGCTTGTTCTTGTGCCCTCATTATGCTATCTCAACTTTGTTCTCATACATAGTGATACCTGCATCACAATGATGGGGGTTCCCCAAATCGTGTCCTTTTGAAATGGAGCTTGTATGGCCACGTCAGTACTCACAGCAAATCTTGGAAATTCTGTTGAGACATTAGAATTGTTTGTTTATTTAGTCTATCATATTTATTCTGATGCTTAGATCGAGGAATTAACTTTTTGTGGGTATATACACAAGGTAACAGATGTGAGGATGTGGAGAAATCTTTCTAAAAAGTAGTTTAAAGTAAATTAAGTTATCACCAGACCAGGAACATTTTAGTGATGCCATTTACTTGGACAATAGATATCACATGACTATTAGTCATATTTCTACTTTTTGCCATGAGATAGTGAAATATTGAATAAGACTTAATTGACATCAGAGTAATAGATAGTTGACAAAGTTAGGAGAAAGCCTTTTAAATTGATGTATGCATGAATTATAACACGTATCTCTAAAATGTAGTTACATGTACACCATATTTAAATAATTCTGCAGTGCTTTTAGACCAGTTTAATTTTTCTTTAACCTATATAACTCCATACCATATTTCTGGTTTTTTATCACTTCTTCCCTTTTAGTGTAACTCCATGACATTGTTATTCTTAACGAAAATCATTTGACACTCCAACTCGTGCATTCATTATGAACTTATTTTATTTCCTTAACTCTTCACTTGTATCTCACTCCGTAAACTGTTAATGCCTCTTGTGACATGCTAGCATGTGTGTACTGTACCAGTTTGCTCATAATTGAGTGACAGGCATTGATCTGGTCCAAGATGAGCACAGGGCTCCCAATCGAAATATCATCATCCATGAGAGGGCAAACTTTTGTCTCATACTGTAAATTAGATATTGACATTCATCGGTATGTTCCAAGCTGTTGATAGCTTTCTATAAATATTTTTCCAGTGGCTTTTTAATGTTATTATATCTCATGAATTTTGGACCTCTTTCATCTGTTTGAACTTATAAGATACACTATTTATTAACAGAAACACACCTCATGTGCATGTACATGAGAAAAGAGGGAACAAAGAATATTGGCATGGAGCAGAAGTTCAAGTTACCATTGAAGGGAATTGGACAAATTATCGTGTGCGTGGTGCTACCTTATATACCTAATGTTTTAATGCTTACTATCTAATTTTTCTATAGTTATGCAGTTGCCTGTTGCACTTTGATGACTGCTAAGTGGGGATTTATTCTTGCATATGCAGTCAAAGATACTTCATTATATGCGCCAGATGGCTGTCATTACTCCCTATGCTCAGTTTCTTTTCAGGTTCATCTCTGACATGGGAGAGTAAGTTGCCTTCCATCATCTGAAATATCAGATTCAATAGCTTTGCTTTGACCGTCTCCAGCATGGAGAGAGCTGACCTCTTCTTATCTTATGTTATTATAACGATTTTAATATTTTTTCCGTTGTGTACAGCAAGAATGTAACTGTGCGTTTTGCACGAAGAACAGATGTAATGCCTCCTGTTCCTCAAGAAACCAAGCATCATCCTTCTGCTGTTGATTTGCTGCTCATCAAGCGTCTTATGGCAGAGACTTCAAAACAGAATCTCTTGCAGTTCCTTCAACATGAATTTGTAAATATCAGCAAATCCTATGCTGAGCGCTTGATAGGTTAGTGCTGATTTTATTTTCAATTTTCAATTTTTTTGTACTTAATGTTGGCTGCATTAGCAAGTAAATTTATAGAGTGCATATGTTTATGAAGGCTTGCAAAATATAAATTAGTTGTTTGGTTTAGTTGCTGAGACATAAACAGTTATGTTATGACCCTAAACAATACAAATAACATAAACTTACATATGATATGTATTCAAAACTGATTTGTGCTATTTCTCTTAACTCAATGCCTGTGGAAGAAATTTATCTTGGTTTCATCCATATTATGGAAACCGCTGTGTTATTGCAGTGTTTTCAGTGATCTTATAATTAGCCCAATCGAATTTATAAGCAATTGGGCAGGGTAGCACATTTTATGCTGCTTGACCATTTTACGAAGCTGTTCAATATGTATCTATACAAGATGGAACATTTTGGCAATTTATTGCCAATGCAATTAGAAGAGTGACATTATTTCATGCTGTGTGCTACACTTTATATGCCATAAAACACACAGGCATACACATACGCAACTTATGCATTCAATAAGATGAGCAGAAAAGGGATAATAGAAGAAAGTAATCAAATGATGTGGCAAAACTTCGAATGTAGCATTTGTACTCTAGTTAATGTGTTTCTTTTGGAACTGCTGGACAGATTTTTTCCCTTTTTGAATTTAGTTTTATCTTGTGTATTTAGAAATGACTTTGCAA
Source organism: Acanthochlamys bracteata (assembly GCA_019914995.1). NCBI lineage: Eukaryota > Viridiplantae > Streptophyta > Magnoliopsida > Pandanales > Velloziaceae > Acanthochlamys > Acanthochlamys bracteata. The sequence goes on from CM034143.1 coordinate 5,099,689, forward strand.
ACAATTCTTGATACTTGGAACAGCCAGAGTTGATATGTCCTTTTTTAACAGGAGAAATGGGACCAGAGTTTAGTTCGAAGATGCCTGTCAAAAGTCTGACACAACAACAACTGGTGCGAATACATCAGCTGTTTCGTCAGGCTAAATTTGATGATCCTAGTGGTGATGTAAGTTCTTACGTTCAGATTATTTCCATTCTCTGAAACTTAAAAGGGTGTTTGGCCTTTGCTCTTCTTATTGTTCCTTGATGTTCTAGAAATCTTTTGTTATTTTGATATTTTTTGGAAAGTGGTTTTTGGAACTTGTTACTAATATCTGCCATGCAAGCTTGCAGTGTCTCAGTCCAGCGGGAGAGTATAACCTTAGGCTTGGTATTATAAAAGAGTTGCATCCAGACATGGTTGCTACTTATGCAGGCAGGTAGAGTTAATCAGTTGATTACGTAGACCAATTCTGAAGGAGGCTTTTCCTTGTCGTTCATCTTGGTAACAGTATTTTCTTGTCATTCTGATAGCAGCTGTTCTCTTTTCAGTCCGCAGGTTTTTGAAGGCCATCCCTTCATTGTCGAAGCTGGAATCAGCCTGGGAGGAAAGGATGTCAAACAAGTAGGACTTCTTATATTTTACTGCTTAGCATTTTATTAGAATATGTATTTTGACAGAAAGCATTTAGAAATATTCTCTTGAAAGCATCAGGCTGTAACATGGTTTTCATTCTGCAGATTGCAGTAATTTCTGCTATAGTGTTTCTCCAGTCATATACTGTATTATAGCACTTGCAAAAACAAATTTCTGCTTCAGCATAATCATTCTTTATTTTAGCATATTCAGAAGTCAGTTAATATCTCAAGCAATAGAGGTTGTCAGGTTGATACGTGCATATTTCAATTTGTAATTTCTTTATTAAAACCCCTGAATAGGTCTTCAGTCCTTGATTATACATGTGGATTTTATGCTACTTTACTCATTGTACCATCTCTAAGCAATTTGATCTCCAGGGTCTGAATATCTTTCGCTTTGCAAACCGTATCCCCCTCCTTTTTGAACAAGGAGCTGATGTCGTCACAAGAACTGCTGTGAAAAGGATCAAGTAAGTTTATGTTCTGTCAGTTGTTCAAGCACCTTGCCCTAACTTTTAATGAAATAGAAATATGAGGAAGGTCCGTTCTTTTCCAGTTGGAATAGCTATAAAATCAATCAGACACAAGATAAAGTTGGAGTATTCGTGAGCATTGTCAGCACAAAGATACCCTTTAAGGGAACTGGGAAGGAGTACATTGGAGATGATATAATGGAAATATCCTCTGCTGTCAAGGTATCATAACTCTGTTTTTTGTGGAAATCATGGAAATATGATGCAGTGAATCCTTTTTTAATTGTACAAGAATTGTCAATCTACATATCCAGGCTGCGATACAGCAATGTTGCCTACAACTTAAATCTAAGATTGTGAAGAAACTTCAGGCTCGTGAAAGGCAGGAAAGGAAGAGGAATTTAACAAGGTAGCTCCATTGTAATTTAGTTAGCACATCACTGCCAATACTACTATCTTATTGCTTGCTCTAACATAGCGCAATATCATCACGTAAGTTCACTTTGAAGTTTGACCTTGTGGTTTTGTTTAATAAATTGATAAACTGCATAAAAAGGATTCATTAATTCTTATGGAAAAGTGTGCGTGCTCAACAAATATTGGTTGCAGATATATTCCAGATGCTGCAAGAGCAGTAATGTCAGTCCTAAATGGCATGGCTGAGCATCAGGGATCAAAGCGCTGCCGTTATGAAGATGAGGACAATCAGCTACTGAAGAAAGTGGTCTCTCAAGAAATAACTGAGAGGACCTTAAAGGAACAACTGACACTTCATGTTGAGAAGGTATGCCATTTGTTCACTTATCAATTCACCTTATTGCAGAATCCTAAAATTATTCTCTGTTATAATGACTATTTCTGAAAAGCCTGAAATATGTTTTCAGCAATCTGTTTTCTTGTTTAATTGAAAAAAACGGTTTTCATTGATGTAGTTGCTCCATAGCAAATACATATCTGTAACATTTGTAGTTATTTGTAGAATAAATTTACATATCTGAACTTTTCTAAAATCAAAATTGATTAGCTTCATACTTTCTAATCTACATTTTTTTAATAAAAGATCGCACCTTCCTTGGTTTTTATAAAACATAAAAGGACTGAAATCTCAAATTTCATCTACTTACCTCAATAAACTTATCTATATTACCTATGTGTAAAATTTTAGATTTTTAGGGACATCTTCACAATTGATACCCATCGTGCATGCCAGCCAGACTAGTATTTTTAGAGAAAAAAAACAGTTACTTTTCGATCTTCCTGAAGTTCATACTATGATGATGATAATTCTTTCTGGCAAATAGTTTCTTCTTCTGAAAGTGTGTATATATCCAAAATATAGTAAAGTATGACTAACAATGGTGAAGTCATGCATTAGGCATGCCATTTTTTTCTTTTTTCAACTTGATAATTTAATCGGTTTTCAGGTTGATTATGAGATGGCATTGGAATATGCTACTCAAAGTGGAGTCAGCGAGGAGCCGAGAGAAGAGATCTATCTTAATTCATTGGAGACCTCTACATATTTGGCTGAGTTCCGCAGCCCCGTCTTTGTATTCAGACTCTACAGATGAAGAAAAAAGAAAAAATAATTCCATTCAATTGATATCTATGTTCTTCAATACGAGAAAATGTAATTAATATTTTCTGTAACACCAGAAAAAGTTATTTCTCAGTGTTGAATACATGCACTCTTTGTAGCTGAGATTCGTCTAATTTATTCTCTGTAACAAGGGAAATGCACTGTATTGAAATGTTTTTCCTGGGCATTTTCTTTCAGAAAAAGTAAGAATGGTGATATATTATCCGATCCGAAAACGCAATTCGAAACTGACTCATTTAATTAGAGTTAGGATTAGAAAATTTGATCTCTATAAATATATATATTGGGTTATAGTTGAGTGAATTTGATCTGGTTATTAAATAGGTCGATTTCAATATTTGATTTTTTCATTCTGTTTGTTAAAATTTTTATAAGAAAAATAATCGATAATAGTAATAATAAATTATTAAATTATATGATAGAATTAATTATTATTTTTATATTTTAGTAAAATAGTGTACAATGAGATTTATAATATTATCGAAAGTATTATTATGTACGTATTTTTATAATGACGAATTTTGATTTTATATAAAAAATTTTATCAAAATTTTATTAGATAGTTATGTTTATTAAAATTTTAATCAAAATTATTAGTATGTATTTATAAAATTTCAACTGTATCACATATTTTAAAAATAAAAATAAATTTTTAAAAATATTTTAAGGACCGATGAGGATACTAAATAAAACATATTTTGACGGGTATTCATTATATCTCGTCATTCAGAATATCGTTTATTTTTATTACAACTAATATTATAAATTTACTGAAATTTAAAAATATAAAATTAAAAATTAAAATTTTAATTATTAAATAAGTCGATCCAAATTTGACCCGATTATTAATTGATTGGATTACGATTAATAATTTTGATCCACATATATTTATAGGTTAGATTAAAATTGAATAAATTTAATTCTATTATTAAATAAATCGATTTAAAATTTATCCATCAATTTAAATTATCATTAAAAAGTACGGAAAAATATTTAATTTATATTTTATACAAGTTAAAATATCACATGGGTCAAGATCCATTTGCATTTCCGTCCTGTCCGTTTTGATGCTGTTGCCATCAACGGCTCCATATATGTTTAATTTCAGAACCAACGGTCTAGATGAAAGCTTTTTCTAAGCGCATGCACCCAATCGTCTCGATCTGTTCTCTCCATTAGCTCACTCCAGATTTGAAGCCCGAGATCCATTTTTAGTAGGAAACATTTGAGTGTTTGGATCGGTTATTCAACATTGGAAGAGGTAAGCCAAATAATTTGGATCTGTTATTTTTCTTGATTTTTAATGCTCGAAAATGTAAAAAGATTTCTTGAAATATGGAATGTCTCAGTTTCTAATCTTTTAAGATTCTTAGGATTCAGGTTCTGTTTGACCCCTAATAGTTGTTTAAATTTTATATTGCTGCAGTTAGTATAATGTGTTGCATTCCTTTAAGTTCTATAATTGTAATTTATGGTTATTCATTGGTGTTAGTTTTGATTTTGAGCTTACTCTAATTTGAACGCAAATTTAATTTCTCAGGAAAGCGGATTCAAGATGGCAGCTGCTCAAGAATTAAAACCTCCACAGATTGCGGTTCTTGGTGCTGGCATCTTTGTCAGGACGCAATATATTCCTAGGCTACGTGAAATAGCTGATGTTATTACTCTGAAAACAATTTGGAGTAGAACTGAGGTAGTCAGTAACTCCTTGACCATTGAAATTTGCTCTGGAAGTTTTATGGTATGCTTTTTGTTAAAGAACAGGATTCAGAACGGTGTCTTAATTTTTCACATGACTGTCTTGTTCAAACATTTCTAAAGGACAGTAATTGTAAGCTACATTGTTTTTCGCTTTTATTCCCTTACATTTGATAGACTAAATGTTGGTTCTTCCCCATAATGTGGTTTTACTTGTTTCTAGGAATCTGCGAAAGCTGCTGCAGAACTTGCTCGTGGTTTTGCACCGAATGTAGAATATAAATGGGGAGATGCAGGTCTTGATGATATTAGCAAAGATAACTCAATATCTGGTGTGGCAGTAGTCCTTGCTGGACAAGCTCAGGCACTCCTCTTCTGAAATCGTATTATATGCTTGCCTTCAATATTTTGCCTGCCCTTTAGGCATACAACATAAAACAATAAAAAATCCAGGTGTCAGTGTCATTGTCGCATTTGGATGTCTATGATATTTAAATTAAATGTCAATATTTTTGTTGTAAAATGGAAATACTCAACAGCTCGCAATGACTTAATACTGCGTGTCTGCAGGTTGACATTTCACTCCGTATGTTGACGGCTGGAAAGCATGTCATTCAAGGTAATAACTGGTTTTAGTAGTTCCATTTAAAAACTCAACGCTACATGCTAAACCTTTGGCAAAATACAGAGAACTTTCTGTTATTGCTACTTATATATTTTAATTATTATCAAGTTACCAATGTTCAATCATTGCCAAAGGCCTAACTTACTTAAAAAATAGTTGGCACGAAATACTATTCTACACTTCAATCATCAATTCAAAGGGTGCTAGACAACAAACTATTTCTTATGATAGAAGATATCTTGCATACTGGTGCCATAAAGCAGGCTTTCACCAATCTGAATTTGCCTTCTTTTACACACTATTTGCATGAACTGCTTGAGTTCACCTTCAATGTTTAAAAGCTGTATAGGACACAATGCTAAATTGCTGCCGATAATCCTCCAGTGACCCACTAGGATCGAGAGAATAAAGTAATTAGATACCTCATTTTACTTCTAGTGGTACCATATGTCCAAAGATCAAGGAAGAGCTTGCTTAAGGCTGTAAGAAGTGCACATTGATGTAGTCAACTTTGATTATATGATCCTAAACTTTTCACACAGTATTTGTCAGTAGTCAATTCAAAAGTTTTGATCCATCATATGGCCCTGTTCCTCACCTTTTCATCTTCAGAATAATGATTGATCCTGTTCCATTGGTAGAGTCTAGCTTCTGTAAGTGAAAATGGATAGAAAAGTTCTACATTTAGAGATAGCCTTATATCTACCAAGATGCTTTTTACAAATTCCTTGAATTTCATAAATAGCTGACATTGCCGCCACAAGAATACTCATTTTTCATTCAGTCAAAAGCATATTGAACTGAGTGTAATCCTAGCTAAAGAACAACAAAATAAGAAGAGATTCTAATATGTTAATTTGTTCCTGTTAGCACGAGGGTAGTCTGAAATATCAACTCCATAAGCGGGTCCCTTAATTTGCTTTGGTGCAGTTGTGCCATCTAATAGACAAATCTTGGGAACAACTTAAGCAGGAGCGATTGTGCTAAAAGCAGGAAACAATTGTGCAAATCCTCCACAATTTCTTGAAAGGCTCATCAAAATTCATGCTTTCTGTATTTATCATATAGTTAATCATTTTCTTTCTTTTTCTTGTGTCTATTTCAATGTTCTGATATAAGATTCTAATTCATTTCTTTTTGCTGATTGGCTTGTATATGATGGACCTGAAGAGAAACCTGCTGCCGGATGTAAGTATACTTTTATGGTCTTTTACCTGATTCTGTTGTATCTACATTGTAGCCCAGCCTCTCTTTTGTTGCGACTCAGCTTGCAGTTTTAGCTTCTTCTCTTTTCTTTTTAAGTAAAATTTATTTGAAACATTTCCATGTAGATAGGTTATTTCTCTCTGATGAACTTTGTAGCGTTTTCCTCTCCTTTCTATTTTACGTTGTCCTTGGAGAATGATAAAAGTTTTCATTGTATACTGGTTTTCGTTGCTACATTCACCTTATAGTTCCATTTGCTTTATGAATATCATTTGTGGTTTATTTTTAGTTGCAACTAATACATTATAGTGGTGAGCTATTATGCTAAGGAGGTTGTTGTTTCATGTTGTTCGCCTTATCTGAAAAATCAAGATCTGCATATTTAATAGACGCAAATTTTTGCAAAATTTATGTGATTGCTGTACATCTTATAAGTCGCACTAGTGCTTAGTGTAGGGTTTTACATACCCTACCTTAGAAAGAGATTTGTTATGAATCCAGCTACTTGCACTTGTACTTTTATCTGTTTAATGAGGGAAAGAAATAGTTTCTCTTTGACATTGTGAATCTTCAGTCAACTAATCAAGTTATATGATCTAATGCCAGCCATCAACGAAGCAGAAACTGCAGTATCTACCTATAAATCTTTGTGTAATAAGTTATCTTCTCAACCAATTTGGGCTGTTGCAGAAAATTATCGCTTTGAACCTGCATTTGTAGAGGTATATCATGTGCTTTAAAGCTGCACATTGCTTTATGTGTGTACCATTAGTTTTATTCTGTAACTTGTGAAACAGTCCAAAAAGCTGATGAATAACATAGGTGAAATGATGAACATCCAAGTCATTGTGGAGGGATCCATGAACAGCTCGAATCCGTACTACTCAAGCTCCTGGCGGAGAAATTTTACTGTAAGTGGTGCTCGTTATGAAATTTTACTCTTTCTTTTTAGCTTTACACAATGGACATTTAGTTTCTGCGACATTTGTCTAAAGATTATTATAGTACCTCATGAGATGTTGTGAAGTGTTCAACATGTGAAATTTGAAATGTTTGTCGCACTTCTATACTGATTCACAACTGGATTTAAAACACATGAGATTAGCTAGGTAAGTTGATGTTATAAAGTGATAAAAGGTAGACAACTCTCTTAAGAAAGCATCTGCTCAAAAGCTTCTTCAGTTTTCACATATCATTGTTGTAACATGTTTGTTTACTGTCTGATTGTTAATGGTTGCTTCCTTATGAAGCATAGACTCAATCAACATAGCCAAAAAATTCTGTTATCGATTTTAGGTTTCCACTTTATTAAAAATATATCCCTGAGTATAGCGGGCTTATAACTACTGGGATGATGGTTTCAGAAGTATCAAGTTATGTTCTGCTTGTCCATATGGGTTGTTGTAGGTTTCAGCAAGTTGTAGCGAACATCTTTCTTTAGTTGTCTATATGCAAATGAAGTACAAAAAACATAACAATGAAATTATATATAGCTTAAAGGTTGTGATGTCATATTCATCAGATAAGAGAGGGTGAAAATAAAAGATCAATGATATTGCTTAGTCAACTTCTGTTTTGCAGGGAGGTTTCATTCTTGATATGGGAGTTCATTTTATTGCGGGGTTGCGAATGGTGAGTAACTTGTATTGAAAATGCGACTATTATATAGCATTCTTTTTTTCTTTTTTCTCTTTTTTTTAGATGTCAGAGCAATGGTAGCTGAAGAGGAAGCATTGAGCAGTGACGAGTTGTATTACTGTTGAGGATAAGCCTGCTAGTGGGAAGAAAACAATCAATATGCAGGTTTAATTGTTTATGATTCTTTTTTTTTTCAGATACTTGGTTGTGAAATTAGAAGAGTATCTGCCATTGCCCGTCATGTGGACTCAAACTTGCCTCCCCCTGACAACATTTGTTCTCTTTTGTAAGTATACTTGGTATAAATCCCTCAAAATTTTGTATACTTCACTGCATTAACTAACCATGCTTGCTCAATGCAGCCAATTGGACAATGGCTGTGCTGGAGTATTTGTAATGGCAGTATCGGCAGCTTCTCCCAAGGTGAAACTAGTATCACTACTTTTGTGGGCATTGCTTAAGAATGTTTGCAACCCTTTCATCGTTTGAATTTGACGTTCCCAATTTTTTGTTAATATTTAAATAGAGCGGTTGTAAAATTTAGTGATTTTCCGATAAAATGAAATTATCTCACCAGTAATCTCTCATGATATTATGGTATTCATATACCTTGAATTTTGTGTGTGAAGGTTTATTGGCGAGTTGATGGTACCAAAGGAACCATTCAAATCGAACGTGGAAATGAAAATGGGAAACATGGCTACCAGGTGCGTACATCCAGTGCATATGCCTAAAGCTTTACGTATTCACTGATTATGAATATTTTTTCTATGAGCTCTGATGTTAATGTTTTGATTGGATACCATTATTATAGGTGTTATTCTACACGCCTGATGGGCAAATACAGAGGACCTTCTACCCATTTTCTGGAGTGAACAATGAGTTGACAGCTTTTGCCCATGATATAGAACAAGCAAGAAATAAGGTATTCCGTTTATTGAGTCAATTTTCTTGTGTTACTAAGGAGCTCTTGGGCGAATGACATGATAAGCGAAGATCTCTGAAAGAGAGTGCTTGTAAATGTAAACTGGAAGTCCATTTAGGGTTGCGGTCATAAGACCATCATATTCAACTAATATAACCAAACGAAATGCAACTTCTGTTATCAGATATATGCTACAGGATGTCTTCAAACATATTTGACAGCACATGTTCATTATTACAGGCTTTAGCCAGGCCAGAAGCTGAACCACGTAGCTCATATGTCGAAGGTGCCCAAGATGTTGCTGTCTTAGAAGCCATGCTTGACTCCAGCGCCAACCAGGGTGCTTGGACACCTATAAAGAGATTCCTTTAAGCACATAGTAGATCCACGAAAGTACCAAATGCATTTATCTTTCATAGGAAAGTAGAAAGAGCTAATTGCCCAGCAACTGTTATAGGGAGTTTTTGATGTCGCCTGAGATAAAAAAAGAAGCCAATAAAAGGGATTCAGTTGTTGCTGGGACAACTTCAATGAATATATATTACAATTCCAAAGACATTCTTATTAGAATAGACATTTCATACAGTGTTAACTCAAAACCTTTTCTATGAGAATTGGATTACGTCAAGAAGTGGCAAGTTAGAACCCTTCTATGAGAATTTAGTGTTCAATGATTTTAACTTTGTTAGATAGGGAGCAAAAGATGCAAAAAACAAAAAAAAATTAAGTATATTATTGCAACTTCTTATTACGAGTTAGTTTGAAATGCAGCTTCATTCATCTTGTATTTGGTGTTTCAAATAGGGAGAATGCAATGGTTATTTATACGTCAATTGTACATTTTAAGAATTCGTTTGGCAAAACTTTTCACTTTAATTTACAATTTTATTTCAAGTTTTTATTTCTCAATAAATTTTCTATACTATTCTATTTTTTTTTTAATTTAGACAATACTAATAAATTCAATGTCATAAAACTATTATATATATTTTTATTATTTTTTAAACTAAAAAATAAATTTATTTTCATAAATTTCAAAATAATTTTTTTTTCTTATTTAAGCACCCATAAATCAACTAAACAAACTTTGCTGGTACAAATGTGACAGCAATAAAGAGAGAAATTTGAGTGCTATCAGCTAGCTGAAGGAAGAGTTTGTTTGGTGGTGTCTGTTTGGCTTGAACAGCTACGCAAATCCGGATCTACCGTGATACTCTTCCACGTGGAAAATACTCCCGAATGAATCTCGTGATCTCCTCTCGTTTCCGTTTCTACTGTGAACTGATGAAACACCTTCACTCGCTCAGCATTGTTTTCCAGACCTAAAACCCACCTAAAAACCCAATCTTTTTCTATCCACACTTCTCAAGAACTAAACTTAAAAGAGAATTCTTCTCAGAAGTCGAATCTTGGGATATCTTGCAACTGGTTTGGTCTCAGTTGCTCAAAAGATCTTGTGCATTGTTTATGTATTGGATTTGAAACGGTTCTTCTTGTTCTCTGCTTCTCTATCTTTCTTTCCATTTTCTTTTCTTTTTCTTTCTGGATTTACAATTTAGTTCTAGGTTTCAAATTTCTTTAAATTTTAATTGGTTGTTTAGTATGGTTCGATATGCTTGGCTTGAATTGGTGTAGCTCTAATACTGTTATTTGGAGGTAGGTTCTTGTTTGTCGATGTCTCATAAATTCTAATGTGTACTTGTTTTTTGGTTACTTTTAAATTTCACAATCTTGAATGGATGGTAGCTATTTACTAACATTTAGTGCGTTTCAGTTATGGCCTAGCTTCAATCCATAGGTTATAGTTTGGATTTGGTAATTTTGCTTCAGTCACCTTTTGAATTGATTGTGTATATTATATAGTTTCCTCACAAATTGTTTGTTGCTTCGCTCAGATTCTTACTTTTGATATTAGCTTTCCTATTCATAGATACTGATGCATTATTATTATTATTCTTCTTTTTCAGGAAGGGGATCTAGTTTGTCGGTTAATATTTCTCTTCCTGGGCTACCACTTGGAGAATTTCAAATACCACAAGGTGCTGTTGCATACAGTTGTAAATGACAACCTTTCCGCTGCCTACGGCAATACAAAACAGCATTATAAACTGTGAGTCCTTAAGAGTGGTTAAGGTGGTTTCATCTGGGTCCGCCCGTCATGGCAATTTTAGCAGGAAGCTACGATTATATCATATCCAAAAGCTGTTCATGCATGGAGCTAACAAACGTTTGCAGGACACAGATGTAGGCTCTAAGGACCTGCAGAAATTTAAAGTTTATGCTGTTCCTGGTAGTTCTGTTGATCAGGTACCATCTGTGCATTTTGCTAACAAAGAGGGAGGGGTGAAGAGGGAGCATTCTTATTTGTTTAGGACCGAAGTTGGTGGTCTGGTTAAGGTATTTGTTAGAGATAAGGGATCAACTCATTTGGTAGATATTGAAGTTTCATCCTTGCCATGTCGTAGTTCTGAGTGGGACTTGGAACTCGAGTGGGGAATGTACAGATCAGATTCTTCAAGCTTATATTCTAAAGATTTCAGGACTTCAGGATCAGGAAGTTCATGGAGAAGCCCGAGAACAGGCCTTGGTACTGTCAAGGTGCCATTTGCAAAAAATGCACTCGGTGCACATACTGTAGATTTGGAGGTTCACTCCTCTCAAGTTCCATTTTATCTCTCATTTCTACTGAAATCTTCATCTGAAGGTCATGGATCAAATTCAAAAATAAGATCTCATAGGAAAACAAATTTCTGTGTGCCTGTGGGTATGTTTCGTGGTTGTCCAATGCCGCTGGGTGTTTCAATTTCTGAAGATGGGGACATGAATTTTTCTTTATTTTCAAAGAATGCAAAAGGTGTTGTTTTGTGCCTATATGATGGGAATTCAAATGAACCCTCTCTGGAAATTGAGGTAGATGCTTATATTAACCGGACTGGTGATGTTTGGCACATTTCAATGCCAAACACCAGGGCTTATGTTAATTATGGCTATCGCTGCAAAGGGACGCCTCTTTGGGATGATGGAAGCCGATTCCATATGCGTCATGTACTTCTGGATCCTTATGCCAAGAAAATTGGCAAATTTTCACCTGACCAGGGTGATTTCGTGTCTCTAACTAAGTGTCTTGGCTGCATAGAAAAGGGTCCTAGTTTTGATTGGACAGGTGACATTCATCCCATGTTGCCAATGGAGAAGCTGGTTGTTTATCGTCTCAATGTGGAGCAGTTCACCAAGGATGATTCCAGTGGTTTATCCAAGGCTATGGCTGGGACTTTTCTTGGCATATCCGAGAAACTGCATCATTTTAAAGTTCTTGGTATCAACGCTATCCTACTCGAACCAGTTTTTTCATTTGACGAGCAAAAAGGACAATATTTACCTTATCATTTCTTTTCACCTATGAGCAAATATGGGCTAGAAAATGAAGTATCGGCTGATGATTCTATGAAACAGATGATTAAGATTATGCATGCTCATGGCATGGAGGTCCTGCTGGAAGTTGTCTTCACAAATACTGCTGAAGGGGGAGATGCAGATTCTCAGACGATATCATTTCGAGGTATTGATAATTCTTCTTATTATATTGTTCATGGAGAAATGGGATCAGGAACAAGTAACACATTGAAATGCAGCAACCCTGTTGTCCAGCAGTTGATTCTGGACAGTCTGAGGCATTGGGTTTCTGAGTTTCATGTCGACGGCTTTTGTTTTATGAATGCATCATCTCTAACTCAAGGTCCTAATGGTGATTATCTGTTCCGACCACCATTAGTTGAAGCAATTGCATTTGATCCTATACTTTCAAAAACAAAAATAATAGCTGATTGTTGGTCACCACTTGATGTGTCCTACAAGGATATCCACTTTCCTCACTGGAAAAGGTGGGCAGAAGTTAACACGAGATTCTGTGATGACATTAGAAACTTTATGAGGGGAGAAGGTCTTGTTAGAGACCTTGCAACCCGACTGTGTGGCAGTGGTGATATCTTCTCAGCTTCCAGAGGTCCAGCTTATTCTTTTAATTACGTTACAAAGAACTTTGGGCTTTCTCTTGTTGACTTAGTCAGCTTTAGCAGTGACGAGCTTGCGTCTGAACTAAGTTGGAACTGTGGTGAAGAAGGAGCAAGTAGTGACAATTTAGTTCTTGAAACTCGACTCAGACAGATTAGAAACTTTCTGCTTGTTTTGTTTCTTTCTCTTGGTGTTCCAATTCTCAATATGGGCGATGAGCTTGGGCATTCCACAGGTGGGTCGCCATTGTATAGCAGCAGACAACCTATTAAATGGAGTAAGATCAAAACAGGTTTTGCTAATCAGATCATCCAGTTTATCTCCTTCTTAACTTCACTTAGATCAAGGAGAAGTGATATTTTCCAGAGAAGGGAGTTCTTAAAGGTTGAGTGTATTGATTGGCATGCTAATGATCAATCTGAGCCCAAATGGGAGGACCCCATATGCAAATGTCTTTCTGTGACACTTAAGGCAGAGAAGGACATGGCACTCTCAGATTCTTCTGGAGGGAACCTATTTATGGCTTTCAATGCTAACAACCTCTCTGAAAGTGTTACACTCCCTGCACTCTCTGAAGGATATTCTTGGTTTCATTTGGTTGATACCTCGATGCCATATCCTGGATTCTTTTCTGGTGCTTCTGACACCAAAGTTCTCCAGGCCACTGGGTTGTCAGATTATAAACTAATGCCTCACAGTTGTACTCTATTTGAAGCAGAAAAGAGCAGATCTGAAGCTTGAGTATCCTCACATCATAGAATAACATTTTTGTACAATAAACGCTTGAAATATTTACTCTGTACTCCATCTAATTAGGATAAGTTTTAGCATAATAAATATAGCGTTCGAAAGGATCTCTCGTACCTTTACGACAATTTGCATCGGGATTATGTAGTTAAATGGATAGCATCATTCTGGAAATAAAGTGTTCTTATGCCATTAATACTTTGCATGCGGATTTGTGATTCCGGGGGGGTTTGACATGTGTATAAACTGTTTAGTAACCACAGTTAAGCTGGGAAGACTTTTACATGTGTAATTAATAGAGAAGTAAATATGATTGTTGTGAGACTAGTTCTCCATGTCCTTTTGTTTGGGGATTCTGCAAGGCATGTAGATGTGGCTATGCTAGAAATAGAAGAGAAATCTGATTGCCCGCGTCCATGCTTATGCAATCTGTTCCTATTTATATTCTTGATGACTTCCTAGAAAGATGGTTACGACATCCAGATTTAGAACCCAGCATTTCGAATGTATTGGATGGAGAAAGAAAAACTAATGTCTCTAAGCAAATGTTAGAGAAGTTTCTTACCTGCTGATCATATCTGATGCATTTCTGTTTCAATTGTTGCGTATCATATATGATCATTTCTAGAAGTGATATACTACTTCATTGCTGGTTATGTGGACTGATCTTGTATTAACAATGAGTTACACTTTCATTGAACAACATTTCTGAATCCTGCTCCAGAAATAGAGCTTCTGCCAATTGGTTTACTTGTTGCAGGAATGTTAGGAAAGGCTTAACAAACTAGTTTAACATGTAACACTGAGGTATATCATATATTTTCTACTTGGTTTACATATTCTGCGTAATTGCTGCTTCCTCGTTCTTCATATCTGTCATTATGAATTGTTATTTGTCTGTATGTTGCGATACCTTCTTTGTGATATCGGGAACTATCTGAAACGCAATGATCCTATTAGATGAACACTCGACTACAGCAAGAGCAATATTTTCTCCGCTTCCAGGTTCCTGCTTATCATTTTCAATTTCATTTTAGGTTCTCTTGTTTATATATTCAGTTTTAAAACTCCAGAAAATTTCGTTATTCTTATAATTTCATTCTCCCGAAATTTTGTTGTGTTGCTTATTGCTATGCTGCAATAATCAAAATACTCTTCAAGAAAGTGTGCCAATTTCCTTTTGGGAATTCCATACCAACTATACAGCATTTATTCTTAGATCTAGCTCCTGATCTACATTGTATCGCAAGTTCAACAAGCATTAGAACTGAAACCATTCCTTTGCTTCTCACCATCAATAACAATATCACGGTATTTTGCTGTAAGCTCCCTATAGCTAGGTAACCCAACGGAGAAAACGCCAGGCAACCATGATTTGACCTGATCGTTGGGGAGAGCAGGATCCAGGAGGCATCAAGATTCATTGCAGCTCCACCATCAAACTGCAGCTCAATTGCTGGTAATATTATGCTATCTTTGGCTCTCTGAAGTGGTAACAGGGTTTGAGGCCAAAGAAATCCGGTGCCCTTGAGTAGTCTGACATGGAGTCAGTGAATTCTTCTTTTAGAGATGGTGTGCTACTTAGAGTCTGTTTGGATATAGGAGTAATAAATAAGAGTAAATAAGAGTAAGATTAAACAAAAATAGATTATTCGGGTGAAGATGAGAGTAAGAATAATAATTTATTTCGTCTTGTTTAGATATATTAATAAGATTAATGAAGAATACATAATTATTTTTGTTTGGTAACGGAAGAGTAAACAAAAATAATTTTTATAAAAAGACTGAGATATCCTTTTTGTGTTTTTAGGAAAGCATGGTCTCGTGCACCCTCTCCATAGCTTAGAGTTTGTTGAGCTTGCTGCAGATAACAGACCATTTTTTCCTTGGTATTTGATTGATATGCATTTTTGACAGCTCCTACTGCTTGTGATCTTTTTTTAAGAATTTTGCGAATCAATAAATACATGAATGTATACTGAAGGGCATTTTCAAAAAGAAATGCCCAAAGAGTATCTGTATGGATATGGATATGCATATGGATACTAGCATCAAATTTTTGCATGGAGAGTATGCTAACTGCAGTATTTCCTGAGAGGATGCTAACTGCAGTATTATTCCATTAACAAGTAATGTTGCATATTGAATGAAAACCAAGCAATCCAAGATTCAACTGCAGTATTGCCAACAATAAGGAAAAAAATACAATGATCTCTACGGGTTACAACTTCAGTGTTACAATCTAAATTAACATAAAACTAATAAAAAAACAGTATATGTATTGCTTAGGGTAATCGAATAGCTGCACGAAAATAAATCAATGATAATCTTATTGATTTGTTCGACAAAGAAAACAAATAGTATACCAATCAGCTATACATTACTACTTAGTTCAACAGAGCATGCACACAAAGCAGTTGAAGAAACAGCTGCTGTGGAGCCTGAGAGCATCCATCATGTCATCTTCAAGGCCGAATTTAAGGATGTTCCTGACCATGGTTGAGTCGATTTTCCTAACACACATAGAGCAACATATGGACTATATAAATCATCAAGAGCTGAGGTGCATTACAGAACTAGAAAAAAATCATGAAAGATGGGAAGAAAAATAAAAATTTTCGTGTGCACTTCACTAACAGATTTGAGTGCAACTTTCAGATAAATTTTTTACAAGCTAGACTCATGCCTTTGACACGAAATTTTGAAGACATGAAGTTTTGCACATTCACTACGAGACCAGAACAAATGATTCAACATGCAGTAACAAAACAAGCTAATAATAATCGACAAAGTGTTGAACATAAGATTAATTGTCATATCATGAACAAAATGCTTAATTCCTTAAAGAATCTGTAGACACAAATTCAGTTGTTAATATCTGTTAACATTTCAATATCCAAAATATGAGAGTATTCTAGAATTCTATTCTTTAGAGTTATCTATTTAAACATTTTTTAGATTGTTAAATGCAAACTCTAGTTTCACTAGAAAATAAGTTCCCAAAGCACTTTCTGCTACCAAAGCTCAAGTGCAAAGAGATACTTTTCTTCTCTTAATCACTTTCATTTTTTGAGAAAAATCATAACTCCACTTTGCTCCAATACAATTTTCCTCAAAAGAAGAAAATTGAAAGGTTGAATGTGTTGAAACCTTTTCCTCAAAAGAAGAAAATTTAACCTCGTTGTAAAAGAAAGCGGTACTGAATTGATGGAGGGCGAATGCGAGCTCATGCTAGAGCTGTCGCCGGTAAAGATCCGCAAGATAACTGTACCACTTCCTGAGCCATGGCTTTCCTGATCTCGCCGCAGCACACTCCGTCGTCTCCAAGAATTTCAGTGGTGGCTCCATCGCTCCACAACTGACCAAAACGAAATCGAAATGAAATTTCAAAACGTACCTCGATCGACGACGGCGAGGAGCGACGAGAACAGACGATCGGTGCGGCGAGTGACGAATGAGATTGAGAATGAGATCGAATGAGAACAAGAAGAAAGATGATCCACGTAAATAAAAGAAAGCACATATGGGTAAGATGGTAACTTCAAAGTTGTAACAGCTACAAGATTGCTCTTACTCCAGGTTACAATGTGGAGTGTAACCGATTAATCCTCGTATAAGATTAATGGAGAGAAGTTTTACTCTCTATTAATTTTATAAATTCATTACCAAATAAAAATAATGGAAAGTAATTAATTCACTTACTCCTAATTGCTTTTCATTACACCTAATCTAAACAGAGTGTTAGAGTCCCTGCTAAGGCTGAAAGACCAAACGACACCTCTTCCTGGGTCTGGTGTCGTGCCCGCAGCCAAACACAAAGCTGGGGTTTTGCCATTATGGCCTAATCCTAATTCATCGACATCAACATGTTGGCTACTGCTGGACCTGTCAAGGTATTAGTATTGGCCAGTGAAGGCAGTGCCAGAGCGGGTGTTGTTGCAGGCAGTAAATCTTGATATTTCATGGAATTTCAAGAAAAAAGTTATTTTCACAATATGTAAATCTGTTTTAGCTTTGGCGCTTGAGCAAGCAGTGTCTGGCATGAAGTACAAGTCAAGAGCATGAGACACCTTTCTCCAAAGGCAACAGAGAAGTAACCTGAAGCAAGCAGATAGAAGCAGAAGACTGCGGGAAACATGGGGGAGGGCGAAGGTTTTGATTTGAAGGAACACTGCAGGTTAGAACGTTATACCTTAGCAGATATAGATAGCAGTCTTGAATTGATGATGTAATTAAGATGAAAGCTACATAACCAGAATGCACTCAAGGTAACAAGATAATTACCAAGTCTAGGAGAAGAAAGAACTGAAGAAGAGTTTGAGTAGCCCTTTAGTAAGATATTTGGAACTATTAAAAGTAAAGAGACTTGTAATTAATTGCCAGAACTTTTTATCAGGAAATTTTTACCAAGTCTAGTAAAATAGGAACAAAGTCCATATGGAACTTAAAATCTTCAAAAAAAGAAGGAAGTAAAATGACTGATATTACAGAGTGTTCTTATTATAAGACACTGTTGCATCATAGCTAATTTTTCTTCTAAGTGCAGATTAACTTTAAATTTTAAAAAAAATGAACTGTACTTGAGAAGAAAGAATACACAGAAGTCTGTCCACAGCTGGTTATGTAGCCAAATGAATAGCATCCATCTTGAATTGAACACTTACTCTTTTAGTCACTTTTATAACTCATCAGTTCTCTTTTACCCCCAAGTTTTACATGCTCTTTTCTTATTGAATAGCTTTTACTCCTAAATTTCATTCTGATGTTACTAGTGTTTCTGCATATTAATGGTTTCATGCAGTTTAACTAAGGTCCAGCTGGTTAACAGATCTCCATAAAATGTTGGTCAATCTATAGCTAAACTAGAGTATTCTTTTGTAAATGCTACTTGGTTTTGAGTTTTGTTTTGTTTTATTTTTTGATGCTGTCATTCTGAGAGGTGGAATTCCAATATGGTGCTGCAACTTTAAATAAACAAATGTACAAGAATCTCTAAAAAGCAATTACAAGTAGGCATTGGAGCTAATTAAATTTCATATTTGAAGCACTAACGCCTCTTCTATTTTGCATGTTAGCTTTACAAGATATGTAAGATTCACTAACATGTCTAACAGCTCTTGGCAATTTCAGAGTATAATTTCCTTTGTTTCTACCTACTACCATTGGTATACTTGCAGGAAAACTCTGCACCTGTATGAACTATTAAGACAACTCAGGGATCTGATTGAGACACAGTATGCTGGTCATAGATTTTACAAGGCATGATAATAAACGAAAAGAAGATATGTAAAGGTAATTTACTGCTATGTATTTGGATTAATCTTGTACATCAAAGTTGTTTTTAGGAATTGTGGTCGTGCAGATATATCTTATTTACGAGTTCTACTTCAGCAATAGAACTTCAGAGAAACACAATCCAAGTCTTAACAGGCAACAATCTAGTTGATGCTTTTTTTTTCCTTCATTCAGGTTTCTGTTCATGATCAATATCAGTATTCGTGAAAAAAAAAACAAAACTCGGCTAATCTCTTTTTTCTTTTGTTTCGTTCTCTTGTTGAATTATCTATCATTCAGTTTGAACTTTCTGAAATGGAAAGAAACTTGTTCTCATGGGCATGGCATGCTAGTGCCAACAAATGGTAGAATTCTTTTCAGCAGAAGGCAACAAGCATGTCAGCCAATGCACTGGTTCTTGTCCTTCCTTCGCTGGTTAATTACTTAGCTGTGAAGTCATTCTCGTGATTCATTGGAGATGTCTATGAAATGATTACGTCCGTTTTGTCCGTGCTTATAAAATAAAAAATATTCTAATAATAAATTTAATTTTTTTAATCTAAAATAATAATAAAATTTATTTCTATAAAGATTTTATAAAATATTTATTTCAAATATAAAAATTTATTTTATAAATTTTTATAAGTTCACTTCTAGTTAAAAGAACACACCTTTATTTAGCGTGTCTTATATATGTGTGAAAAACAAAATCGTGGAGCAGTAATAAGAAGATAAAAATTTAACTAAGATATACATCAAGGTAAAATTAAAACTATACTTCTTTAATTTTTTTAATGTATGTCTATATATATACCTAATGGAAAATATAGTACATATAATCAATCTATAGAGGATCTTTTAAGAGTGCTTAAAATAAATTTAAAAATAGTTTATTTCAAAACTTTTCAGAAGCAAGTTTTAGTTTTTATTAAAAAATACTATAAATTATATATAAATATTTTACAATATATAATTTATTTATATTTTACAAAAAATTTAAAAGTTTTCTAAAAATATTTTAAAAATTATTTGAAATGTAAAAACTTAAAGAAAGTGAATTCAGTACAAAATGTCTGAAGGTTATTTCATTTTATTTCAAATTTTATTTATATTTTTTAATAGATTTTTATAATATTTATAAAATATATTTAAAATTTTATTAAATATAGAAAATTATATATAATAAAAAAATAAAACTATGTTTATATAAATTTAAAAATATATTTTGTTTAAAAAATATATTGCAAAAATGAGAAATCGCCAAACTTATTTTTATCAATTAAAAATTTAAAACCTTCTAGCTTTTGTCTTTTGCAACTAGAACCCTTCTGTGAGTATATTTCAATTAGAAACATTATATTATTCAATTTATACTGAGACCCACATGTAATATAAATATTTTGATTTCTTACAGAAAATTATAAAGAAAATAAAGACAACTGAGTCGGGCGTTTGGGATTGCCTTTTTCAAAATGCTTCATTTTAATTTTAAATTTTAAATTTTTGAATACATATTTTATAAATATTTAAAAATTTTATTTAAAAATTTAAAAAATATAAAAAAAGTCTACATAGTGAGATTTTTTATTATATATATTTATTTAAAAAATATAAAAATATCATCAATTTTTAAAAAATTTCATTTCATAAACACTCCCAAACGCCTTATACTCATCAGATGAGGTAATGTTTCATTATCGGCCGCATTTGGAGCGCATTTTTGGATAAATGTTTTAATTATTACATCTTAAATTTATAATAAATTTTATATTATTATATACAAATTTATTTAAAAATTTAAAAAATAAATTTTTTGATTTTATAAAAATTATTATTATTTATATTATTATTATTTTTGAAATAAAATAAGAATATTTTGTCTTAAAAAATATTTTTAAAAATACTTTCAAGTGCCTCTTTTGAGTTTTAATAAATTATTGAGAGTATGAAATAAAATATTTTAAATTATATATATATATATATATATAAATAAATATATCTTTTGTAAACATGTGATTTCATAGATAATACCAAATTGTATATATATAACAAATTGTACCAAAATAATTTTTTATAATTTTTATTTAAAAATAATACTTCAATTTTTTTAAATAAAGTATTTATTTAAAATGATAAATATTAAAAAGTTTTTCCAAATTACCTTAGTTAGTCAGTCACTTAAGTACTTGTTCTTCACACGTTCCTGCTTTTTTTTTTAATTTTACAAGTTACTAAATTTTAATCAAAATAATGGATAAGTGATTGCTCATTTCATAATAGATAACTAACGTTCTTGAGAAAAATATTACATATTTTATTCTAATAAAAGGTCAACCACTTTCCAATTAGTTTTTAATTAGTGGGAATTATTTTTTCAGATAAAGTGCTATGAGAAGATTCATATAACAAATTTTTTAATGGAAAAAATAAGTAAAAAATAAAGTAAAACATTCCTTTATTAAAGCTATGTTTATTTATTAGTTGAAAATTAGTTCTTTTTGTTGATGTGGTGTTTTTGCTTTCAAGGAACAATTTGATTACGTGGACTAAAGCATAGAGTGCAGTAAAGAAAAACTACAAAATCCAATTTTAATAAAACATAATAAATAATAATTGCTTCCTATTATAAGAAACAAACAGAAAGAAAAACTAATTTGAATGTAACCACTGCAGTAGTACCTGGAAAATTTTGATTTGGCTATTTAATATCTATTTAAAACAATTCTATTCGTAAAATGATCAGAGCGAATTTCTTTGACCATTGATTATAGTTATGATTAGAATAGCTGAAAAATTAATTGTTTTTTTAAAAAATTCTTTAGAAACTTTTTTTATGAACTTTAAATAAACTCATATGTATATAATTTTATTATATAGAATAATTTTAAAAAATTTTACAACACAGTTAGGATCATTTAAAAGTGATTTAAAATTTAATACAAAATTATTTTATTTTATATAAAAAACGAATTCTATTTTTAAAATAAACAATAATAAAATTTTTATAAATATTTTTTATTTTAAATTTAATTAAATTTAAAAAATTACAAAATCTTATTGAAAAATATAAATTAAAATTAAATAAACTTTTTTAGACCTGTTGCCAACCGGTCCTGTATTTAAAAAGTTCAAAGTTTTCAAAAAAAGACGGGCTAAACGTAGCTTACTTTGTAATAAAGACTCCGATAAATATTTTTTGCATACAACAACCAGATCATTTCTTTTATTAGTTGTCAGGTTAAATCTCAGCATGTGCCACAATTATTAGTTGAAACTCCATCACCGTTAAAGAAAAAAAAGATATAATAATGTCAACTAATATAAAAATGATTGGTGGGGTTGATCATGTAGTACTACCGCGAATAACAATCATCATCTCCAACGTATAACTGTCGACGTGGCATCTATTGATTAACAGTCAGTTTAATTCAAATATTGAAATTGATTAATTAATATAGGTATTATAACAACCATAATTTTAAAACACCAAAAAAATTATTCGATTAAACAGACGGATCACCAAATTAACCTATTAAATTAAAATAAATTTAATAAATAAATATTAATATATAAATAATTATATGTATTATATAGCTTCTTCTATAATAATTATTTAAAAATTAAAAAATAATTATATATAAGAAACTTTAAATATATTTTAACATTATATTTTTCATATTTTTTCAACTAAGTACTTAAGATAATAATAAAAAAGTCTAACATATGATAAATTTTTATATTTTATGCATTACAAAAAATAAATTATCTACGATATAATTATTTATACTATCTACACTATATTATATTTATTTATTATTTTTTAATAAATATAAAGATAAAAAAATAAATTAGTAATTTAAAAATATTCAATAAAGTATACATTTTAAGGTATATATATATATATTTTTTTTTAAAAATACTAAAATCGGATCGATCCGCTCAATTGGATCACCGAATTGATCTAAAATTCGGCCGGCCGGATCAATTCGAATTTTACTGGATCATTTGTGCACCCAATTTTATATTAATTTGGCTGAAAATCAGTACCGGATTGTCAATTTTCGATCCGATCAAGCCGATTCGAAACCGAATTTTAAAACTATGATAACAACCCAGTTGAGATTAATATAAACAAATAAGTTACTTAATGTTTGATATTAAAATTATAAAGGACTGATATTGCAAACACATCCTCTTGAAATCTCATCGGTGCACTCGCTCGCTTACTCACACGTGTGAAACCATCCGACCGCGGTCGTGTCTCTCTTCTTTCTTTTCCTTTTCTCTTCATTTTCGCCTCGGGTTCTCTGCAAGCACTACTGTACTGAGACAGAGAACAAGAAAACAAAAGAGTTTATTTTCTTTTTCTAATTCGACTCTCTCTCTCTCTTTCACCTGTGGTTGTTTGGTTTCTAGGGTTTCTTCTTTGGAGGGCGAAATAATTTGACTGGAGGAGGAGAAGAAGAAGGTAGGTTGAGAAGTTTTCTCTTCATTCTATTGACTTATTCCTTGGTTCATTTGGAGTTGGTTGTGGTGGATTGTATATGCTTTTTTGTGGAGGAAATAGTTCATTTTTTATGCAATGGCTGATGGGTATGATGAATCTTGGTACATTATTTTGAAACGGTTGGTAAGTGTCCTGATCTTGATTTCTTTACTTGAAAAATATTCATCTTTTTTTTTTTTTGTGTGATCTGCTTGAACATTGGAGAACATTAGTAGGATTTCTGGATTTGCTAAATCTTAGGTTGTCATAGTAAAAGTGCTGGTAAGCTGAAATCTTTCTCGTCCTGATTCTTTGCTTGGATTGAATCTACACAATCATTGTGTAGATTTTAGGTTTATTTTGCGTTTTGGTACTCTGATCTGTTTGCTTCGCTTAAGAGGGTTTTTCAGGGCGAGGGAGGGGCTTTCTATAGCAAATCGGGAGTAGTTCTCGGATTTGTTCAGTCTAACAATAGTTTTACTAGAATGATGGGTACATATTACCCTTTATATTTATCATTCTTCTGTGTTTTGGTTCACTTGTGCCAAAATATGGGTTCTTATCTGATGAACGATATGATGTGAAATGCATGACAAAGGTCTATTGCAATGGTGATCATGAAAGCAGGGGGTCTTTTGTAGAAAGAAAAAAAGGGGGCTAATTCTATTTCCTCTAGTAGTAGATACTATTTAATTGCAAGAATCCTGGATTTGATGCTTCTAATTGATTTTTGAAGTACTTATTTGCAGTTTCTAATTGGATGCTTATTCTATGTGCCTAACATTTGTCTTGTTTTCTTTGGATGCAGTAGCTTTGGCATAAGTGGGAAATTATTTTCCCTGGATTCCTTTTGTACATCTATCAAGGGATTTCTGAAACTTCCCTGGATCATTTGAAGTTATTAGTTCACTTAGTTTCAATCTTCCCTTTTTCTGAAATTGCCTGAGCTATCAGTGGCCTGTCACTACTCAGTTGACCTCTGTCACTTCTTGATCTATGCTGTAAACATTGCAACAGACATACTGGACTTTAGACTGTTACCCTGAAGCAAATTGCTGGCTGGTGACTACCTAATTTACAACAATGCAACGGCCGATGCGTCCTGATGAGTACTCCTTGAAGGAGACCCACCCTCCCCTTGGGGGAGGAGGGGTAGCTGGCGATAAGCTCACAACCACTTATGATCTTGTTGAACAAATGCAGTACCTTTATGTTCGCGTTGTCAAGGCAAAAGACCTCCCCGCAAAAGATGTTACTGGTAGCCTTGATCCTTATGTGGAGGTGAAGCTCGGAAATTACAGGGGCACTACGAAGCATTTTGAAAAGAAGACAAATCCTGAATGGAACCAGGTCTTTGCTTTCTCCAAGGACCGGATTCAAGCCTCTCAACTTGAAGTTCTTGTGAAAGACAAGGATTTAGTGAAAGATGATTTTGTAGGAAGGGTGGTGTTTGATCTCAATGAGATACCAAAACGAGTTCCACCGGACAGTCCATTGGCACCGCAGTGGTATAGGTTGGATGATAAGAATGGGATGAAGGTGACTAAAGGGGAGATCATGCTGGCTGTCTGGATGGGGACACAGGCAGACGAGGCTTTTCCTGATGCTTGGAATTCCGAAGCTGCAACTGTTCCTGGTGATGGCCTTTCTAGTATAAGGTCAAAGGTGTATCTTACTCCCAAGCTCTGGTATTTACGAGTTAATGTGATAGAGGCCCAGGATTTAGTACCTGGCGATAAAGGTAGATACCCTGAAGTTTATGTGAAGGTTATGCTTGGTAACCAACTCGGGCGGACTAGGATATCTCCAAGCCGGAGCACAAACCCGATGTGGAATGAGGACTTGTTATTTGTTGCAGCAGAACCTTTTGAGGAGCATCTTGTACTCAGTGTTGAGGACAGGGTTGGACCCAACAAGGATGAGGTGCTGGGAAAGACAATTATACCATTGCAGAATGTGGATAGGCGACTTGACTATAAGCCAGTTAACTCCAGATGGTATAATCTTGAGAAGCATGTAATTCTGGAGAATGGCGAGAAGAAAAAGGAAGTCAAATTTTCTAGCCGGATCCATCTGAGGATTTGTTTGGATGGTGGGTACCATGTTTTGGATGAATCCACACACTACAGCAGTGATCTCAGACCTACAGCAAAGCAGCTGTGGAAGCCCAGCATTGGCGTTCTTGAATTGGGTATCTTGACTGCTCAGGGACTACTACCAATGAAAACAAAGGATGGTCGGGGGACTACTGATGCATACTGTGTTGCAAAATATGGTCAGAAATGGGTTCGTACAAGGACAATTATTGATAGCTTTAGTCCAAAGTGGAACGAGCAGTACACTTGGGAGGTCTATGATCCTTGTACTGTTATCACAATCGGAGTGTTCGACAATAACCACTTGCATGGAGGGGACAAGGCATCCGGGCTTAGGGACAATAGAATTGGAAAAGTCCGTATCCGCCTCTCAACTCTTGAAGCTGATAAGGTGTATACTCATTCTTATCCTCTTATAGTTCTGCTACCTTCTGGTGTGAAGAAGATGGGTGAAGTTCAGCTTGCTGTTCGCTTCACATGCTCATCCCTACTCAATATGCTGCACATGTACTCGCAACCGTTGTTACCAAAGATGCACTACCTCTATCCATTGTCTGTCAGCCAGCTTGATAACCTAAGACATCAAGCAACTCAAATAGTCTCAATGAGGCTGGCTCGCTCTGAACCTCCTTTGAGAAAGGAGGTTGTTGAGTATATGCTGGATGTGGATTCTCACATGTGGAGCATGAGAAAGAGCAAAGCAAATTTTTTCAGGATAATGGGGGTCTTGAGCCCTGTGATTGCAGTTGGGAAATGGTTTGACCAGATTTGCAATTGGAAGAATCCGATAACTACGGTGCTGATCCATATTCTGTTCATTATCCTAGTACTGTATCCTGAACTTATACTTCCCACAGTTTTCCTTTACCTGTTTTTGATTGGTGTTTGGTACTATCGCTGGAGGCCAAGACAGCCTCCTCATATGGACACTAGGCTGTCTCATGCGGACACTGCCCATCCAGATGAGCTTGATGAAGAGTTTGATACGTTCCCTACATCTCGCCCAGGTGATATTGTGAGGAATAGATATGATCGTCTGAGGAGTGTTGCAGGAAGGATACAGACAGTGGTAGGAGACCTGGCAACACAAGGCGAGAGGCTGCAGTCTTTGCTGAGCTGGAGGGATCCAAGAGCAACTGCACTCTTTGTGACATTCTGTTTAATTGCTGCAATAGTTCTCTATGTGACGCCATTCCGCGTGATAGCTTTTCTCGCAGGAATATATGTCTTGAGGCATCCAAGGTTCCGTCACAAGCTTCCTTCGGTTCCACTCAACTTCTTCAGAAGATTGCCGGCAAGAACTGATAGCATGTTGTAAGACGGCCTTTTGTTGCTATCAACTTCCCTCCCATTTCTAGGTATAAGGGAGAAGGAAAACATGAAGCCTTTTCAAGCCTTTCCATCTCCACGCATTTGCTATTGTATGTTCCTAGTATATGATTTCCATCTAGTGTTTGTCAGATGTGATCTCCATCTTGTTTATTTTAGTTTGTAGTCTTATTAAAATCTGTTTTCAGTGAACTATGATTCTCGAAGAATCTGCTAGTTTGCATCAACTATTATTGTTCTCTCCCAGTATACTCGCTCGTAAAATTTCTGATCGTGTTTTCAGTTCGAGTTCTTTAATATTTTAGTATCTGGCATCTGCTAGTCGTTTATCACTTGATGATATTAGATGTTGAGATTTTTTAGTAACCTGTTCTTTAAAGTTTAATATGGACATATCAGTTTGTGGGTTGCCAATTTCCATCAAAAAAGAGAGTGATGGAAGATGGTTTTTGGTGATGACATGCTTGTTCTCTTTATTCACAGTGACCTTTGCCTCTTTATATTATTTGATTGATGGTAGCCCTATATTCATCTGCAAAGGATTCTGAAAGCTACTTCATTGCCCAAGCTGTCATGAACTTTTAAATTTCTTCACACCCCTTTCCTGTAGTTGGTGCTGCTGGTGTTACTCTTCTTTTGGCTCTCAACTTGTGTATCAAGTGTTTGTAGGTTTTGGTAGTTCGAACTTTTTTACAGTGACAATTTTTTTTTTTTTTGTATTTTGTTTTCTTTTTCAATAACTCAACTAAACTTCGATTTGTGTAAAGTATTACGTAAAGCCGATTCTAATCTCAGATAAAGAAAGACAAATGCTAACTATATAAATTTCGTCTACAATAAATAAGAGTAAGGTTTGTTCAAGCAACAAGCATTGTTGGATAAAAGTACCTTGAAGGTTTGGTGTAAAATATGGCTCAATTTTGTGAAATGCATGACATTATTTATAAAATAAATTTTTTCTAAAATAAAAAATATTTTTATTTTTTTAAAAATAAGTTTTATATTTTTATTTTTTAAAAAAGAATAAAATATGTAATAAAAAAATTTTACTATGATAAAATTTTTTTATATTTTGAAAATTTTTAAATAAATTTTTTAAATATTTATAAAATATATATTAAAAATAAAAAATAAAAATTAAAAGGTAACGTCTCGAAACGCAATCTCAAACGCCCTGCAATCTGCTCTCGAGATGCATCCAACGATTACATTTTGTTTTATGAACTGCAGTAAAATAGAGTACCAGATTCATTTGTTTCAATCAAGGAAGAACTGGATGCAGAAACTTATCTCAGAAATCAGAATGACTATGGTCTGCTTGCGCTCGCCGGACAATCTCGAACTCCGGCGAAGTTTTGGGGAGACCAAAAACACTTTTTCGCTTCTTCTTATTTGAATAACCAGAAGGTATTCTCTGCATCTTACTGATTACAATATTGAATCTCAAATTAATAATTGAGATTTCCTTCTGGATCTCTCACTGTTGCTGTTTTCTGTTTTGACAATTTCGATCCAAATTAGATAGTAACACTAGTAAAATTGTTAACACATCTGTTAATAAACTGCTCAATCAAAAAACGGACAAAAATGTGTATAAATATCGACGTTTTAGAGCATATAGATAGATAAAACCGACTATATGATTCCCTGAAAATCCCTTGAAGCTAGAATCTTTACTTTCTGAATCATTTTTTTGTTATTTCCATTTCCTTTTTTTCTGATGTAAGCCTATAATCTATATTGTTATATTTACTTTCTGATTTTCTCATCTGAAGATGATCGGGAAAGAACTTTGGGCACGTTTGGCATTTTATTTTATTTTATTTCATTTCAACTTTTAGTTTTTCAACTACAATACTTAAAAATTTTGAAAAATATAAATAAATTATACGTTATAAAATTTATATATATAAGTATTATTATTTTTTGAAATAAAAAGCTCAAAATTGTTTTTAGAAGAATATCAAATAAGCTTTTTTCTTTCAGAAAAAATCTTAATTTTAAGCAATTCAAACAACCCCTATATGTTCTTCTACTAACACTCGCAAGGATGCTTATGGGAGAGTGTCTCACTAGTAATGTTCTGAAACATAGAGTTGAATGCCTTTGATAGAAACCGAGAAAAAGTCTACCAATTAGCTGAGACCATGAAGTTATCCCAATACTAAACAAGTTAGCACATTAAATTATAGAAAGCTGATAATTGATCTTAAGTTTACTTTGGTTCAGTCCATAATGTTGTAGAGCATTACAAATATTGTACCCTATTTTCCAATCATATCTGTTAATAGGTTTGTTAACTTAGATGTTTACTTTGGTTCAATCCATAATGTTTACTTTGGAATCTAAGATGGTAGCTAAATGAAAAACAGACTAATCAACTTAGATGTGGGTCAGCAACTCGATTTAAATTGGGCCAAATAGGTAATGATTGGATAGGTTTAACAGCCCATATTTTAATAGTCCCATATTGACTAACTGTTGGAATGACCCAGAATAGGTCGGAGACGTTACCAGATATTTTGACTTTATGTTCTTCTTCTAAATGTTGGAGACGTTAACGAAGACGCTATCTTTTTACATAAAAAATTTTATTTCTCCTGACTAGATTTATTTGCTTTAGAAGAAGAACATAAGCTCAGTAATTACGAGGCAATCCAAACATTATATCAGATAATTTTTCAGTATAGAGAAATAAGAGAAAGATCTTATCTCACTGCAAGAGAAGAATATATAGTTAAGTTTCACGAGTTATTTGAACAACTAGAATTAGTAGAATTAACAGAAGAAGAAGATGGATATGAAGAGAATTGATTATTTAGATTTAGAAATAACAAAACACTAGCAGATAACTGTCATTTTAAATAGAATAAGCTTAAGTGTAATTTTAAGAAAAATAGTGAATTCAAATATCTACTTTATAGCACAGACCCAGTATTAAATAGTTTAGTAGATTTAGTAATAAATCTTTCCGAGCGTCTTGAACTTTCTTTAAATGTAATTTTTGTAACTTTCACCACATTTGAATTAGACATTTTGATTTTGCACATTATGTAGCACTATTTTCTTAGCTTTCATCCCATTTGAAGACATCTGATATATTCGCATATTAGGTCGCATAATTGTTGTAGCTTTTGTCGCATTTGAATCGGCATTGTGATATATTCGCACATTATTATCTAGTATAATTTGTAGCTTTCATTGCATTTGCATTGACATTTTGATATTCGCACATTATTTCTAGCATAGTTTGTGTTGTCTTCACCACATTTTCATTGACATGTTGATTTTCCTGCATTATCTAGCAAGCTTTTTCTATATATATTGAAAAGTGGATTCACTACAGGAAAACAGGTTAACAACGACTAAAAAAACAAGTCGCCACTACTAGTAACTAGTCGCAATTACTAGCTGCAACTAAAAAAATTTAGTCGCTAGTCGCTAAAACTCAGTCACCGTTATTAATGGCGACTAGTGTATAAGACAAGTTGCTACTGCCTTTATCAACAGTGACTGAAAGTATTAAAATTGTCTAACCTGTGCTCGTACAACAAAAGAAAAACGCTTTCATATGGTTTCTTACATGTTTGTCATAGTGATCTTTATTTTCATTCTATCTGTTTGTTTGAACTCTTTTAGCATTGAAGCTATGTACATCAGTTTCACCTTATGCTCCGTGCATCTTCTTAGTGTTTGCTCAACCCCTAAATATTGAAATATCATAAATATAAGTGTAATTTCTTATTTTGAGTTATGAATCACACTGTAATCATAAATTTAAAAATAAAATCATGTAATAAAAAATTGCCTTTGTTGAAATTGAACATCAATGAGTATATTTTAAATTAGACTAGATTTTTATAAAAAAAGACAATAGTTAAAATTTTTTTTATAGAACTCTTTTTAAAAGACGAAACATATTTATTGATAAGAGAATATAAACTTCTATATAAAATCTAAATGTTCTTCCAGTTTGCACAACGTTAGCATTACCAATTTTCCATTGGCTTCCTCAATGCTTTCTTCAACCATCTTCATCTACCTTTGCAGAAATTACATTACACCACATTATCGACTTGCAATATTTCTCACCACTTTCTGCTTTTATTCGTTCTACAGATGTTGTAGGTCAAACCATTGATCAATACAGGCAACGTGCTGCAGACCTCTGGTTGAATATTGAAATATTCAACAGACGTAAACACAAGAAGCTTTCATTTCTTAGCAACCCCGATAACAGTTGCAGTCATTGACTTACCGGATTCTTTCACGCAACGGAATGCAAAACGTTGAATACTGATGGCATGTTCTCTGTCGACTGCCGTTTGTCAGGATGAGCACAGAAGAAGAGCAAGCTCAGGCACTGCCCAGAAGAAGCCAGCACAGGAAGGCACAATCCCGGGCTTGTTGGATGTGGGGGTTGCAATGGTGCTGGCCAAAGGACTTGAAACAAGAAAGAAAAATGCATAAGTAGGAATTCCATTTATATAGGCGTCTCTACTCTCTAGGAGTTTCACTAGGAAACCAAATCTTCTGTTTATGTAGGAGTCTCTAGCATAGTGTTTCTAACAGCAACATAGTTGCTGTTTGTGTAGGAATCTTCAATAAGTCTTTCACTATGAATTGAAGTGCTGTGTTAGGGAATTTAGAGTTTTGAGTTGTAGTTAGCTTTGGCAAAGTGCCAAGCTATAAATAAAGGTGCCGAGCACCTACATCAATCATCAAGAAGTTTGTTATTTTAATTTCAGTTTTCCTATTTTGCACTCTATTCTCAACTTATCTCCTAGTTGAGCTTATATTCAGCCACGAGGTGATCTCGCATCACAACACCGTTGCGTTTACCAAACTGTATACTGTGATATTTTTGCAAGTTATGTGTGACGAATTTAGAGTTTTAGACAAAACTAATTAGTGGTGAAAATAGTGAGCTCAAATTTTTATAAATTTTTATAAATATTATCTTACAAAAATGTATGCAAATCTTTATAATCTTGACGATTCGGGAATTCTTTACCTCCCTAAAACAGATGGTTTTATGAATGCCTGGCATTTGCTCCATGGGACAATGTTGTTGTTACAGCCACATTGCATAAGAGAGAATCTGGAAGTTATATTGTTGATGAGAACCAAAGGATTGGTTTCGAATGCTTGGTAATCATGAATTATAAGTCTGAATTTGTAAAACAAAGGGTTTAACGTTTTCTAATATTTATATAAATGATCTTGTTTTGTAATTATTTCGATGAATGTATGTTGCTTTGTTATCTTTTTCTCACTGCTGTGTTCTCAGAGCTACCTCAACTATGGCGTCTATCTCTTCTTTATCTTTACCTTCTCTAGTTCAAACCAAGAGAAAAACACAGCAAGATTTCTTCTTTAGTAGAAAATCTTGTAATTCGCGTTGTTTTAACAACCGGGTATATTCGATTTCTTTGTCAATTGATTTTAATGGAGTTGATGGAATGTTGAGGTGTGGAAAAAGAAAGCAAAGCTGGGGTTTTTCTGTGGCAGCGGCGGCGGTTGAGGCGGCAGCGGATCCGGAAGCGCAGAGGAGGCTATACGTTGGAAATATTCCGAGGAATGTTGGTAATGAAGAGCTTGCCAAGATTTTTGGGGAGCATGGTTCTGTGGAGAAAGCTGAGGTATTTTCGTTATTGATTACTAGTTGCTAATAAAATTTAAAGTTGCTTCGTGCAGAGTTAGTGGAAAGATGGGATTTTGTCTGGATGTAGATGTATGATGTTGTTTCAGAATTGGAGTTATAGTTAGTTTCACGGATTTCTGTGATTTTGTGATGATAATGTGCTACTAAATTGATGGAATCTTGAGATAGTTCATTGTGGTAATGATACTCGACTCTACTTAAATATCTTGCTTAGGCAACTTTGGGCATTGGCTTCTCTCTAGAGTGAATTCAAGTCTGCTATGTTCGATTCCAATTTTGTTTAGACATAGCATAAATTTCATTTGTAAGAAATTCCCACCCTAAGAAAAACCTAGAATTTGAGATGACTGCTTCTTGGAAATTGAGGTTTCTGCTACTCTGAAAAATCTCGTAAGATGGCTGGTATATGACAGTATAATGCTATGGAAAAGGTGCAAAATGGCAATGTGAACTTTTGTTTTCTTTCAAGTGCATGAGTTTCTGGCTACTGTGTTCCTCTTGTACAATTTCTTACATTGCATCCTCTGACTTTTAGTTACCGAATTTGCTTTCTGACATGACTAGGATGTCTCATATATATGTGCTGCACTTGTGATGCCTTCAGGCTGAGCTGCCTTATCCCTTCTAAACTCTTATATGAACCTCCTTTTATTCACTAATTATATCTGCTTTGCCCCCTTGATTTCATGGGGTATAAAGGTGAGTTCTATTGAGGGAGAGACCATATCGCCAACAAAAATATTTATTCTTTCGATTACAGGAAATATTACCGAAAGCACGTTGTATGTAGTTGAGAATCTACTGCCATTGTCATAAATATGAGAAGTTTGGTGTATTTAGCTCAAGGAACTTCAAATATCAGAAACTGTGTATAGTTGTCAAAGCCTCTGATGTTCTTCCAATCTGCATGTTGATGCAAATTGTGTCATCCGCAATGATATATAATGATTTGCCAATACATATAGAGATATTTTAGGCATGCTTCATTTTGCTGCTGTGTTAAAGGGACCTATTGTCTGTGCATGTTTCAAGTTATCGTTTAAAGCAATTGAAACCCCCCTACTTCATGATGCTAGAAATAATTAGATGCTCCTTGAAAAAACAAGTTTTAAAGTCCAAGATATGTTTTAGTTACTGATGTGCCCCTGAAAACTAAGCGGGAGAACATGCTCTGAAAGTGGGGTGGGAGAAACTGATAGTAAGAACTGATATCGGAATCTACAATCAATCAAGAATCGTCAATTCATTATTTTTTTCTCATTACAAGTCTATCTATATCTATACTAGAAGTTGCTCTTTTTCTTTGCAGGTTATGTATGATAAATACTCTGGTAGAAGTCGTCGCTTTGCGTTTGTCACTATGAGCACAGTAGAGGATGCCAATGCTGCTATTGAGAAGCTAAATGATACAGTAAGTACAGTCCAATTGCAAATGATGGTACTGTTAACATGTAATTGCCATATTCAGGTTCCAGATTCCTATCTAGACGATTATCCCTTGAATATAGAATTTTCTTCCAGCAGTTTGCACTACTGCATTGTTGGATTGGTTGATCTTTCTTCTTTCTTTGAGATGATGGGTTGCTCCTTTGCATTCACAGGAAATTGAAGGAAGGAAAATCAAAGTGAACATAACAGAGAAGCCTCTATCACCTGCAGATTTGCCACTTCTCCAAGCTGATGATTCGAAATTTGTTGATAGCCCGTACAAGGTCTACGTTGGAAACCTTGCAAAGACGGTTACTTCAGAAGTGCTTACCAAATTCTTCTCTGAGAAGGGAAAGGTTCTTAGTGCAAAGGTGTCTCGGGTTCCCGGAACCTCAAAATCAAGTGGCTTTGGATTTGTGTGTTTCTCATCAGAAGAGGAAGTGGAAGCTGCTATTACGTCATTCAACAATGAAGTAAGTGTCACACCTTCATTCAATTCTACCAAGTATCAGTTTGTTTATCGGGAACTTATGTGATATTAATTTTCTACAGGTTTTGGAGGGACAACAAATCCGAGTAAATAAAGCCTAATAACATTCTATTTTTTGTTTGTGTTGTGTAGCATCTTTTTCATATGTTGAATGTCACATGTAATTGCAGAGTTAAGTTTTTAATCTGTGAATTTCTTTTCACTTGGGACCAAAAGGCTCTTATGAGACCATTTGTTCCAACATCATACCAAGATCCCACTTTCCTTATGTATCCTGGACTCTCACTTTTCTTTGGGCATTGTTCTGACTCCTGAGCACTGTCGAACTGTTGTATGCCCATAAATTACCCAAAAGTTCATCATAGAAATTGCCGAAGTCCTCTCTTCCCTTTCTCTGTAACACCATAAGTATGGTGTCAGAGATGGCGGCGGCCTTCTTTCGGAAGCTGGAGCAATCTGCTGTGTCGGCCCTATTGTCTTTGGGCAGCATACACTTTTGCTGCCCAAAGACAATAGAAACTGAAGTAACAGACGGTACCAATAGCGCAGATGGCTCCAACTAGGATAAAATAATCCAACTGGGGTAAAAAAGTCCTCCACACAATCGACAACAGGTCAATAGAGCATTCGTAGTGTTAGAAAGAAATTGAAGAGGTTGTTTTTACTCTTTTGAAGTTTCTTCAATTAGCTTCTGATCATAGTTAATTAGAATTTACATGTATGCAAGAGTCCGAGAGCAATCTTGATCATGAACAATTGCATTTGTATCTTCTATACTTATGGTGTGCTAAGAGAAAACCTTGTGTTGTAATTTTGATATTGTGTAGAGATTTCTTCTCATGGCCGCAGGAGTTACTTTTTAGTTACCTTGGGGGAGGCTGCATGTTTGACACTTCTCTTCATAATCATCGGCTTACTTGCCATCCTCGGTATCAGACTACGTGCAGGTTGTTTCACATTGAACCGGTTTCTTCTTTACTGCTGCTTACTGGATATGCATCCTCGCCGGCAGCTCTACCAACTCCCTGTAACACAGGTTCGATACGCCAACTACCAACTCCCTGTAACACAGGTTCGATACGCCAACTACCAACTCCCTGTAACACAGGTTCGATACGCCAACTACTTCTGTTTCCGCAATTGACAGTCAGAAAAAGATGTACATAATTTGCCTGAAACAATATAAAAGAGCGCAGAGTTGCAAGAACTTTATAATGATTTAAGTAAAGGCAGCTACTTGCTTGGAGAAATAGGAGAAGGCGTCCAAATATATATATCAACATCTATGCAATTTGCCAAATAAGTAATGTGGGGCTCTCTATCGTGTAGCATGCATGACTTAGCCTGACATACAATCTCTTTCGCAAACGTTAATGGGGTCAAAGTTTCACAAATAAGCCGTTCAGATACTATGTTAACTGGGTCTGAATAGAACTCGCTCCAAAATTTTAGAGAGATTGAGAATGGTACGTGAGCCTATATCAACACCTACCTATCTTGCAAATAAGTGAAGTTGGACTAATCTAATAGATCATTGGCGCTGAATTGATCGTCTTTCTGCCTTGTCTACGGCAAAGAAAATTATCTGCGTATTTCAGAGTCCTATTCAGACGTTGATGATTGAAGCTTGTATCAAGCTTGAGTTCCAAAGTGGAGTGGCGCGTAGAGCTTTTAGAAAGAACTTATTAAACTTTAGAATCACAAGATAGAGATGATATATGATCGCGGTTTTTTCATGTATCAGTTAAAAGATATCGGTACTGTTGTGGTACTTTGAATACTTCAAATTCAGAATCGTTCAATTCGAAATTTGAAATCACAATAAGCTTTCAGCAACAGTTTGAAACATTGACGGCTAATACCTTTGTTTCAGATAACCACTAATCATTAGTTATGCATGCCAAAAACCGGATCCAAAATTCGAGATAATAGAAATAAGAAACTGCAGCAGATGACTGCTGTAAATTACAAAGGATACCATCTAGTTTGAATGATTCCAGCTACATTTTACCGAGCTGAGAAAAATTCCGTCTTGTTCTTTGCTCTGTGTTCCAATCGATGAGAACCATTGAAGAAAAGAAGTGCCTTCATCAGAAGTTATGAACATTTACAGGTTTGAACTTTGCATCGTTCAAACATATTTGGCTTAAGTAAAGAACAGACTAAGCTGAATCACGGTTTTCTTTAGCTTGAAGGGCTCAACTGAAGTAGCTTTTCTGCTTGCTCTGGGAAGAATGTTATGAATAGATATGCACCTAAGCAAATATTTCAACATACAATTCAAGAACATTATCAATGAAAGAAGTTGCATAAAACCCAATATCGCGAGCGTTTGGTCCATGTTGGTTGAATTTAATGCGTGAGAGTGAAAGAACTTACAGATTAGAACAGTTCCGAGTACAGCAGAGATCTTGCCTTGCACAGTAACAAGACCAGCTTTACCGGCATTCTGCAACTCAGTGGAACCGACTGAGTTGAATGTCCCTAATGAGATAGATGAACATGTATCATATGTACCTGATTAAGCTAAGTGATGATTTGAAATGTTCAAAAGTTTGGTTGTAATTGTTTCTAAAACCTGGCTTGACTGATTGAAGGCCTGATGTAATGCAAGCAAGATTTCTGAAACCTTCTTTGTCTAGCTTGTTAGCAGCCGCGGTTGATCTGAATCATAGAAGCAAACATAACTATTGAGTTTCACATAACCCGCTAGAAGCTTTTACTACCAAGTGAAACAATCGCAACGTCTAACCTCAATCCTTCTTGACAAACCAGCAACAGTTTTGTATCAGAAGAAAACTGATTCTTTACCGTTTGAACAAAATGAGGATTCGGCTTAGTGAATGGAATCCCAAAGAACAATCCCGAAAAGTTGTTATGTACAGTCCGCTTAATAAGAGTACCTACATGACTCAATTCCCAGTCATACATTAAAATCCAAATACGCATATTACTATTATGCAAGAATGAAGAAAAGCATACCAAAATCGTGATCCTTGTTTTCGACGAAAAGTGGTACATGGCAACAGGATTTTATGTGTGCCCTTTCAAATTGGGTTTTATCTCGAACATCTAGCACAGTGTACCCTTCTTCACTAACAAGCTTCTTGGCCTCATCGGCGCTCACAAAATTCACTTCAGCTCTGATCACTATTGTTCTCCTCTTAAATGGCTTACGATGATTCAAGGAACGAGAACGGTTGATTCTCAGAGTTGCCCAAGCTACCCTGGTACTCAAAACAATGACAGGAACATAAACCAATAAAAGAAATATCCGTAGAAATTTTTTGGAACTGAATTCAGTGATTACCTGGAAGAAGAACAGGCTGTAGAGAAACCAAGAGCAGCCATGATTCTAAGATTGAAAATAGAGTTCAGTGTGTTTCCCTGGATTATTACGTAAGCCCATGAGAATTTAGGCGACCAATGAGAAGCTGACACGACTGGCATTAGAGCAACTGGATAAACTACTTCTGGAGGGATATAAGAAGGATTTCTTTTCTTCCTGCATCCGTTGTCTATGAGAAGAGTGAATCACCTGTTGGTAAAGTAGCAAGTCACCGGTAAAATAAAATGCATCAAATGTTTTTACCGTTACAGCATTCCACTGCTTAAATTCCTTACTAAACATAACTCATGTGTTACTGAAAAATTATTTGGAAGATAGACTTCTAACATAGAACCGTAATCCAATCCGAAAAAATGTCACTACTTCCAAAAATATCCTTTACAATCCAAGTATGGACGATATGGTTGAGACTTGCCTCCCAGTCATCTTTCAAAAACAGGAGAAAAAGATTTGGCGTCTTACATATAACGCAATCAAACCTTGACAATGGACTTACATTCATCTGAACAAAGATGACATCAAGAAGTAACCCGCATGTTTGAAATCCACAATCAAGTAATGGTGCATGAAAGTTCACACTCATACTGATTAGAGGCTAGCAGGTAAATGTCACAAAATTTAAATCACTATGAAGAAGAGCCGCCTAACTAGTAACATTTGGTTAAATTAGACATGAATCACTGAATTTCTCACAGCACATTGAAATAGTTAACATCAAGAGAGACAAGATCTGGAAAATTGATTGAAGCTCAACTCTTTGGGTTTAAAGAAACTGGCCTAAATTATACAAGCAACTATGAGATGATTCTTGTACTTCATGGCCTAAGGATACAGAGTTCCAGGACCAGAGCCGGACATAAGATGTTCTACTTCTATAAGCAGGTAGTACTGTTCTCAACTTTGTACGGATAGTACTCCTTGCCAGTGTCCACTCTTGTTGTGCAGCCACCTACATCCAGCATGGATGAAGTGAATACCAGAGCAGATCCCGCAGAGATTGCTGAAGAGATGCTTCTTCCTGACAATAATTACAAGATGCAAAGATTAGAGCCAACAATGATGCAAACATGACTGCATCAATTCTTTTAACTTGGACGATTTAAATGCGAAGTTGAGGACTGGTTTAAAATGCACATGTTTTGTTGTTTTCCATTTCCATATAGAAGATTCCATCAGAGCCAAAGACTTCCATCTCACCCAGCTTGAACACAAACATAACTGCAAATTAGTATGTGGAATAAATAAACTTCTGATACAAAACCTGGAAGCCAAAAAAAAAGGAGGAGCCAGGAAAATAGTAGAAAACAAACAACCTCAAATAAGTTATTAGAGATCCCAATAGGCACATAGAATGTGTCCCACTATAAAATGCAAGGGTATGCCCAAAGTTCAGCTGATAGACAAAAATACCAAAGATGTCGTCGAAGGGTTTTGCAACAAGTCAGGAAGGTCCTGCTAAGTATATAACCAGGATTCAACCTGCATTTCAAATAGGTTGATAAATGATAGGAAACACTGCCTTCATATGCCTGAATACAGAACCTTCATTTTAAGCATTTCCTATGGGGTCGCTACATTTAAGACTGTCATTCTTTTCTAAAACAAGTGACCTTAAAATAAGAACACCTTATTTTTGGGAGACCATATCAAAAGAAAGATGAGATCTCAGCACCAAAGTCAGATGCAACTTAGAAAATCAACATACATGATATAACTTCAGAGAACATACTCCAAAAACAAGAATCCGAAAGAAACTCAACGCACCAATTATGCGGAAAAAAGAATAAAGATTACAAGTTGAAAAGAAGTTAGCACCCACAATGCGTACAAACGCAAAAAAGTACTACCTCTCATGTATTTATAAAGAACTGTCTGGTTCCTATATTGTCATATACTTGAAATTTTGCATTCTTAAACATCATCAGATTTGAATGATATCATAGAGCACAATAAAATGCTTAGGTGTAAAATGCATAAAGACAAAGATTTAACAAAAGAAAACACCTTTGAATCCAAATATGGTGGCTCCAGTTTTGGAGGCTCCAGCAACAAAAGCACCAACAGCACCACTGATGAAGTCCTTCATCCGTTGCTTTTTCCATAAGCTGCTCCACACCAACATAAATTCCTCCAACGGCAACAAAGTAAGACCTTGATTGCCACACAACTTCAGTGTTCTTGTCAGTCCTGGAAGTGCCACATTCCTTTCAACACAAGGCATGTCATACCACGTTGCAACAACAGTACCGCAAATAGATCCAGCAGCAAAGCCCAAAACCTGCACCCTTCAACGTCTTCATTTTTGGATCATACTCATCTTTCAAGTGCTTGACTTGTGGTTCACCATATTGATTTGTAAGTCCATTAAACCTAAAATTGATAAAAGAATCTCAAATTTACAAACATGGAACTCATTCAAGAAATACTATGTACTTACAGAAAATTTACTTTATTTCTTTTGTATCTTTTTCTTTCTTTCAGATTACATTCAGAGAAAATCATTAGTGTAGTGAAACAAACTTGACCTTAGATTCTAACATAAGCTCCAAACCCACATCTCATCTCCATATTGTACTTCATACAGCAAATTCACATCAGTCCACCATCTAGTATCAGAAAAAGAAGTACCCACACAACCACAATGATCTATACAAGGAAGCAAAATTGTTCCGTTAACACACAACAGCAAATCAAGAGTTTAGACTACAAACAAATACTTTAAATGAGCAAAATATTGTATATAAGTTCACTATGCAGATTCTGCAAATAAATATCTTAAATCAGCAGGTGTGTCACGACGTTCCTCATAATCGCAAACACGACTGGAAGCGAATTTCACCACAATTTTCTCATTCTTAGCATCAAGAAACAATTGTTAAAACCAACAAGATAAAAATGTTTGTTATTCAAGGAGCCACCAAGGCCATGTTAAGCTTTCAGGTTTCAATCAATCAACAAATGAATCAGCAGACAATTCGACTAAGGTCTCAATTAATAAAAACTGAAGTGATAAGCAACAGAACAGAAACACGATTAGTGCCAACCAGTCGAAAACCTAGAAAGTAATAATAAGAACAAAATTCATCAAAGATGCTTGAGGAATTTCGTCACTGAATCTAAAAATTCTCGGTAGAGAAATAAATTGAACAAAGTAAAAAGACCTACTGATTAATCTTAATTAATCCTCTGAGTAGCTAGCCTGCAGTTCTAGCTCTGTATGCATTAAGTGTTTCTTCTTGGCAACTACAATTAGAGAATTTCTGTTTTACAGCAAGAGTTCAAGCCTGTTATACGCATTCACTTTGAAAGATGTTTACATGATGCTTAGAGCATTAGAGCAAATCAATTAAGGTCCACTCTCTCCATAGCTTGTGACTTGCCAGAGATTCCAAGCTAAGATAGCAACTAAATTTGATAACAAGATGCTCAAATAAGGAAGAGATCAAAGTCAACTATCTAATTCCGAATAATTTGCTCAAGATTATGACTCTTACCTATTTTATTTGATGCTAGCATAATGCAGACACAAATTTTGGTTTACAAAAAGCACCATATCAAAGTCTACTGCTGGTGATAACGATTTTACGTTTACCTGTACCACCATTGGAAGGCCTTCATCTCATACAACTCATCAATGACGTTTACTATTGTTTCCAGGGGTTGCCAGGAAGGGTTCCTACCCCTGCTCCCTCTTTCTAGTTCTCCACCTTCAGTCTCTGAATCTAAAGCAAGAGAACACTGTCAATTTCTAAATTCCTTCGGCCTCTGAATTTAAACTCCTTAGAAAAAAAATGCTCTTTGTTTAACTCTTCATGAACCAACCACACAGCTTCCTTCCTCTTTCCAAGCAATTTCTTTACTCTTTCTTCCAACTCCCAATACCTCTCTGTCCTTATTTCACCGTATGACTCTTCTCTTGATTTCTCTACACACATCAGTCGCTTAACCTGTTCCAACCTTCTTTGATCTCTGTCATCTTCTTCGACATGGAAGTTACCGCAATCGGTTGGGCTGTAGGGCCCATTGTCTCAAAAAATCATCAATGACTGCTCTTGCATGGCCGATACAAGCATTTCCTAAATACTTACGGATAAAAGGTATTTTTTAAAAATAAACAATATTTTTATTTTTTTAAAAATAAAATTCTATTTTCTAAAAATTTTATTATGTAAAATTTTCTATACTTTCTAAATTTTTAAATAAATATTTTTAATACTTATAAAAAATATATTAAAAAATATATAATTAAAAATTAAAAAGTTATTTTTAAGAAACGTTTTTTATGACTACATTTACAAAGACATCGTTCCATTTAAACCTGATTTTCTTGTACGTTTGTAAATGACACCAACTTTTTTCTGAATCATATATTAACACTATCTTTCTTCTCAAATATATGAAGAAGCAGTAGTTCAACTGTATGATGATTGAAGTAGCTCAATTTCCATGCTGTTACAAGGAAACTCAATGTCAACGAAGGCTTCTTCAAGAAACCGTCAAGCCAATCAAAATATAACTCTCCGAGAACGCGTTTTTAAATCCGAGTAGGTAAGATGTTCTTTTCTAGGTAGATTCTTGTGTCAGCAACTTCAAATAATACGCGTACTGGTAGAGTGAGGAGCAAAAGGCGTTATCGCGATCGCCGTTTAACCATGACATTTGCATAAGAGATGGATCCAACTCAAGACGTCTATTCATGATAATACCAAATCATGAATTATCTTTATGTATTATCTTACAGCAATTGGGCTAAAACCAAAACCACTCTTCATAATTGAAATAACCAAGCAATTTCCTTCTCTTTCCAGTAATCTTATCTCATTAACATCCATGAATATAACCTATTATTAAACCCTCTATACCTCTCTTTCTTGTTCATAGTTCTCTTCTGTTATTGTTAGATATGGAAGCTGCCGCAATCGGTTGGGCGGTAGAACCCGTTGTCTCAAAACTCATACAAAACTGCATATCAATCTTACAAGGCCCATATAAGTATTTCATGAATACTAAAGATAATCTTGAAAAGCTTCAATTCATCCTGACTGAGATCTTGGCCATTCTTTCTCAACTGGATCAACACTCTATTGAGAATCAGCACCAAAATCTATGGCTTCGAGAGATCAAATATGTTGTCTATGATGCAGAAGATTTGCTGGACGAGTTGGAGTACCGAGTGAAAGAAGCAGAAGTGAAGAAGAGCAAAAGTACTGTGAGTTACTTGGCCTCATCTTCATCTTATTTTGTGAAACAACTTGCTGGCTTGGATGGTCTCCCAATAAAACTTGCTAAGATAGTGAACAAGTTAGAAAGAATCAACTCAAGTGCTCTTAACTTCCACCAAATCAGAACCGGAGAGACCAATAGTACTAGTGGAGCACAATCATACGGAATTGACTCTTGGAATATTACAGGGGCTGTTATGGGCAAGGATGTTGAGACTGAGATATTTGGTCGAGTTAAAGAGAAGGACGACATAATTAAGCTGTTACTAGAAGAATCTGAAACAGTTAATAGAAGCACTCCTCATATCATCTCTATAGTAGGCATTGGGGGTATCGGAAAGACCACCTTAGCTCAGCTGGTGTACAATGATCATAATGTCACTAAGTGTTTCGACTTAAAAATATGGATTTATGTATCGAGCAATTTCGATGTTATCAGGCTGACAAGGGAGATGCTAGAGTCTATGTGCAACCATGATCCGATGAGTATTGCAATGTCCAGAGATGCAGTTACAGATGTGATGCCCCAAGAGAACAATCTTACTACCTTGCAAAATAAACTGCAAGCCAAGCTGCAATTTAAGAAACTTCTCCTTGTTTTGGATGACGTGTGGGAGG
The DNA here is from genome assembly GCA_019914995.1 of Acanthochlamys bracteata. Classification (NCBI taxonomy): domain Eukaryota; kingdom Viridiplantae; phylum Streptophyta; class Magnoliopsida; order Pandanales; family Velloziaceae; genus Acanthochlamys; species Acanthochlamys bracteata. Next base: position 5,143,188 of record CM034143.1, read on the forward strand.
ATAAAGATGGAAAACAACTAGAACATAGTGTCGCCTGGGAGAAGCTGGTAGCCCCTTTAAAGCATGAGTCAATTACCTACAAGATCCTAGTGACTACTAGGACTTCGAAGGTAGTAGGAATATTCAATACAGCACATACTGTTTATTTAGATGGTCTCTGTAATACCGATAGTTGGCTTCTATTGAAACATCATGCAGTTGGAGATATGCTACCATCAAATATTTCAGAGCTTCAAAAAATCGGAAATGAAATTGCAAAAAGATTAAATGGATCACCACTAGCTGCCAGAGTTATAGGCGCTACGTTAAAAGGCAAGTCAGATGTCAACGATTGGAGTGAACTATTGGAGAAGGACTTGTCCAGTGAAATCATGCCTGTTCTAAAACTAAGTCACGTCCGCTTACCTGAACATCTGAAGCCATGCTTTGGTTATTGCAGTCTTTTTCCAAAAGGTTGGACATTTGAACCGGAAGATTTAGTTCGGCATTGGGTTGCTCATGGCTTCATTCAATCAATGAGCAAAGAGTTTAAGGAGATCACAAAGCAAGGAAGAATCCACTTCAACGATTTGTTGGAAAGGTCTTTCTTTCAAACGATAAGAAAAGATTCTACAGTAACATATGTTATGCATGATCTAATGCATGATCTTGCTGAATCCTACTCTAGGGAAGAGTCCCATAGGATCGATAAAAAATGGGAAGAAACCGGAAGTATCCCTTGGGTTCGTCATCTATCTATTTTTATAGATGAGGACGACTACGAAAGCCTTGGCAAGATTGTAGCTAAATCGAAGAAGAGTTGGGTGTTAAAGAAGCTTCGTACTTTGATTGTTTATATATCTCCAAAGTGGACCAGAAGGTCTTTTGAAATTGAAGAGCTGATTAGGTTGTCAAAGAATCTGCGCGTCCTTTCTCTCAAGAAAATCCAAGTCCGAGATAGTTTTGATCAATTGTTACACTTGCGTTATCTACAGTTTCATTTTCCTTATGAATTTGCTGAGCTTGCAACACCCATATCACAAGCATTCCTCCACTTCTCAAAAAAATTATACCACCTTCAAGCTATAAGTGTATTGAAGGTTTCGGTAAATGGGTCTACAACAAAAATCTTTGAGCATTTTGAAGCACGAACTCTCGTTACGGAAGCTATTGTGGTTTCCGATACATTACTTTCTGGTTTTTCCAGAGATCAAATTTTGAGTTGGATGGAGAAGGAATGGTTCCTTAATTTACGAGGCATTGAATTGATTGGATTAGAGACATTGGAGCATCTACCACCACTTGGAGAATTGCCTCTCCTGAACTATTTGATAATCAAGGAGATGCCTCTCATAGAGCATATTAGCGAGGAGTTTTATAGATGCAACCACAACGAGAGGGATAAGGTGTTTCCTGCCCTTGAGACGCTACTTATAATAAATATGCCCAAATTATCAAAATTGTCCATCATTGCAAGCTATCGATTGTTTCCTCGCTTATATTATTTAAAAATTATAGATTGTCCAGAGTTAAAATCAATGGAAGGATTACATTTCGTCGTCTCTGTAAGATGGTTACGAATTCGGAGGTGTCCCAAGTTGAAAGACAACGACAAGTCCGCCCTGCCCTCCTCCTTGGAATCTCTGGTGATTGGGTATCGTGGAATAACAGATGGGTGGTTGTCGAGATGGCTTGAAGGACTCTCTTCTCTTTTTGAATTGGCGATATGGGATTGTGATCAATTGGTATCGCTTCCTTCGGCTACGGTGCTGCAGAGCCTAACCGCACTTAGGAAGTTGTATATCAAGGAAAATAAAGAGCTTGCATCAGTGGATGGCTTGTACATTCTTGTCTCTCTCGAGGTGTTGGCGATATATGAATGTCCCAGATTGAAGACGCTGTCATCAGAACGTTTACCTTCTTCGATTGAAGGACTTTGGATATGGGGATGCCATCCCGAGCTGATGAAGCAGGTGAAAGAGAAGAGGGGTCCTGAATGGGACAGAATCTCTCACATACCTGAAATTTCTACTAATAATAGTAATTGGTACGTGCGTCTCTCTCTCTCTCTCTCTCATTTGATTGTTAATTTGTTCTGCTGATCATTCACATTGATGCAATGCAGGCCTTGGAAAAAATAATTGCACATGTACTTCTGGAGAGGTACTCTCTTAAGGAACGTTAGTACTGGTTAGCGAATTTACTTGAAGGTGATTGGCGTTGGCATGATTCCACTCTGTTGTCCTGTGATTGGGATTTTGTTTCTTAACTGTTTGGTGGTTTCATAAATGAGCAAAATTTTGTATATAAGTTCACTATGCAGATTCTGCAAATATATATCTTAAATCAACAGGTGTGTCACGACTTTCCTCATAATCGCAAACACGACTGGAAGCGAATTTCACGACAATTTTCTCATTCTTAACATCAAGAAACAATTGTTAAAACCAACAAGATAAAAATGTTTGTTATTCAAGGAGCCACCAAGGCCATGTTAAGCTTCCAGGTTTCAATCAATCAACAAATGAATCAGCAGACAATTCGACTAAGGTCTCAATTAATAAAAACTGAAGTGATAAACAACAGAACAGAAACACGATTAGTGCCAACCAGTCGAAAACCTAGAAAGTAATAATAAGAACAAAATTCATCAAAAATGCTTGAGGAAATTTCGTCACCGAATCTAAAAATTCTCGGTAGAGAAATAAATTGAACAAAGTAAAAAGACCTACTGTTTAATCTTAATTAGTCCTCTGAGTAGCTAGCCTGCAGTTCTAGCTCTGTATGTGATGCGGTTCCACAGAGAATCACAAGCTATTAGCTAAGTAACAAAACAAGTTAATTAGCTCTAATGGAACAAAGTAAAGAAAATAAGATTAACTTTCCACAGCTTTCTTCTCGACGAGCTTACAATTATATACTTGAATTACAGGAAACAGCTCTCAGCACTAGGAGCAGCAAATATTCGTTTAAAGATCTTCAGAAATCATAGCATGTAAGGAACTTGGCCGTCGAATACTTCCGAGGCATCCAACAATTATTCCTAAAAAGTAGAGAAACATCAGATCATTGTCAGGTTGGATGGAGTGCCATGTGAAAAGTACTTGGAGTTCCGTTTAGGTGGAATGTCAGCCCTAGATCTGGTAAGGATGGATGTTCGATTAGTATTATGTGCACAAGATGTCATTGTGGGTTCAAGTGCTGGTACATTAGTAATGTCAGCTTCTTCATTACTGTCAGCTGTAACATTCCCCCCTGCTTGAGAATCGACTTCGTTCTCGAGAGAGAACCTTCGGCGCACAATAGCCCAATCTTTCCACGTGGCATACTCAGTAGGCAGATCTTCCCAAGCAATTAGCGCTTTTCTGCGGCTAGAGTTGCCTACAGGAACGTTGCGATAACCCAGTATACGATGTGGTTTGAGGTGTAGATAGCCATCCTCAGATAACCTAGGCAACTGACCGGTAACGAGGGGGGGCACAGAGCGTCCATCCTTTAGTTGGGAAACATGTACGACCGGATGAATTTTGGACTCAGCCGGAAGATTCAAACGATATACCACCTGTCCCACGCGCTCTAGTACTTGGAAAGGACCATAGAATCTATGTCGTAGCTTATGATAACGACGATCTGCGAGTGACGCTTGCCTATATGGCTGTAATTTAAGAAAAACGGAGTCACCCGGCTGAAACATTGTGTCTCGGCGGTGCCGATCAGCTGTTTGTTTCATTTGATTTTGTGCTTTCTGGAGGTGAAGCTTGAGGTCACGAAGGATCACATCACGTTCGCGCAATTGAGAGTCGATACAGTCAGTCTTAGCAGGTTCTGTGGACAAGGCAACTAAGGGTGGTGGGGAACGACCATAAACAGCCTCAAACGGAGTATTCCCGTTACAGAATGGACGCTAGTATTATAAGAGTATTCTGCCTAGTGTAACCAACGCATCCATTGTCTTGGGTGTTCGCCTACAAAACATCGCAAGTAAGATTCAAGGCCCCGATTGAGGACCTCTGTCTGGCCATCGGATTGCGGATGGTAGGAGGAGCTCATATGGAGCGTGGTGGCTTGCAATCTATGAAGTTCCTTCCAGAAGGAGCTAGGAAATACCGCATCGCGATCACTGACAATCGTTTCTGGTCTCCTATGAAGCTTAATAATTTCACGTGCGAAGATCTCTTCAACAAAAGATGCTGTATAGGGGTGTCGCAATGGAAGAAAACGTCCATACTTTGACAAACGATCAACGACGACTAAAATGACGTCCTTGTCTTCAGAGAGCGGTAAGCCATCGATGAAATCCATCGACAAATCCGTCCAAATAGCGTCTGGAATTGGCAAGGATTGAAGAAGCCCAGCTGGACGAAGTGAAGAGGTTTTCGCCCGAATGCATGTGTCACAAGCAGCAATGTGTAGCTGAACGTCTTTGCTCATCCCTGGCCAGTAAAACATGTTGGAAAGAAGCTTATAAGTCCGAAACCTACCTCCGTGTCCGGCCTACGCAGAATTGTGGGCTTCGAACAATCGCTGTTGCCAAAGAGAAGAGGCCATTGCTCATGGTTAATGCTGAAGTGTCATTGGAACGCAACTGTTGAATAAGAGATTGAGTATCTGGGTCTGAAGCTTGAACTCGCCTAAGATCATCCCAGAAAGATGATTGAATTGTGGTAAAAGCAGCGAGTGATGCGATGGGATACCGAGATAAGGCGTCGGCAACAACATTCTCCTTCCCAGATCGATATTCAATTGCGTAGTCATATCCTAATAATTTCACTAGCCACTTATGCTATGCCGGAGTAGCAAGCCGTTGCTCTAAAAGACACTTTAGGCTCAGGTGATCAGTTCTGATTAGGAAACGACGTCCCAGAAGGTAAGGTCGCCAGTGTTGCACCGCAAGAACTAATGCCATAAGTTCTTTTTCATAGGTTGATCGGGCAAGTGCTGCACCAGATAGGGCTTTGCTGAAGTAGGCAATTGGTTGTTTGCCTTGTGATAAAACTGCACCTAAACCATAGCCGAATGCATCAGTCTCTATAGTGAAAGGTTGCTCGAAATCAGGACAAGTTAAAACCGGAGTAGATGCCATGGCAACTTTGAGTGTCTGAAAGGCCTCGGCCGCATCACTTGACCAGGAGAAGGATTCCTTTTTAAGAAGAGCTGTCAAGGGAGCGGCCAACTTACCATAATCCTTGACGAATCGGCTATAATAGCCGGTCAATCCTAGGAATCCCCGCAAGGAAGTGATAGACGTGGGCGTTGGCCAATCAACCATCGCCTGCACCTTCGAGGGATCAGTGGATATGCCGTCGGCGGAGACAATGTGTCCCAAATATTCTATGGAAGAACGAGCAAAAAGACACTTAGAAAGGTTCGCCCGAAGCCCTTCTTCTTGCAACCTAGAGGAACTAGTTGTAGGTGTCAGAGATGTTCTTGCCAAGACGAACTGTAAATCAAAATGTCATCAAAAAATACAAGAACGAATTTGCGTAGATAAGGACGAAAGATGTCGTTCATAAAAGATTGAAAAGTTGCCGGCGTATTTGTGAGCCCAAACGGCATCACAAGAAACTCGTAATGGCTGTCATGAGTTCTGAAAGCTGTCTTGTGGATATCGTCATTGTGAACTCGAATCTGGTGATATCCAGATTTCAATCTAATTTGGAAAAAAACTGAGCGCCGTGTAATTCGTCCAGGAATTCGTCAATAATCGGAATTGGGTACTTATACTTAATTGTTATCCCGTTTAGTGTGCGGTAGTCCACACAGAATCGTCAAGACCCGTCCTTCTTCTTGACAAGCAGAACAGGAGAAGAGAAGGCAGAGGAGCTTGGACGTATAATGCCCTCAGCGAGCATTTCCTTGACAATCCGTTCTATTTCTGATTTTTAGATGTAAGGATACCGATAGGGCCGGAGGTTTGAAGGAAAAGCACCTGGAAATAGTGGAATGCGGTGATCTCATAGACGAGCAGGAGGTAAGCCGTGAGTCGGTGTAAAGACTGCTAAATATTACGACAGAAGAGTTTGGAGGTCTGCCGGTATTGGTGTAGGTGGTTGTGTAGCCGCAGAGGTAGGTAGGAGACGAATAGCACACAATGAGCCCAGTTGCTGAATGCTAGTAAGACGAGAGACGCTTTCATCCCTGATGCCTTGGAGAATAAAATCATGGCTGTGCAGTGAGAAATGCATGTCTGAACGTTTCCAATTACAAGTAACGTCACAAAGACTTTCAAGCCATTGAATGCGCAGGACAATATCCATACCACCTAGTGGAAAAGGATACGCATCCACAGTCAGATCAGCACCCTGGACAGATAACGGAATGTGTCGGTAGATGACTTCAATAGATTGTGGGCGGCCATCAGCGAGTTCCACACGAAGAGGTTTTACTGGAGTGGCAAGAAGGTGTAGGTGTTTGGCTAACCGGTCAGTAATGAAATTATGCGTGCTGCCGGAGTCAATAAGAATGAAAACCTCGTGTTTCTTGATGCGGCCAACGACTCTGATGGTTTGAGGTCCAACTAGTCCATGAATGGCACTTAAGGATAGAGTTGCATCCTCAGGGATTGTCTCCTCCATATATGTTTCATCGAGTTGGTCATCTTCAATACCAGCAATGGTGTATAGGCGTGCAGAACACCTGTGGTTGCAGTCATATTTCGCGTCACAGTATAAGCAAAGGCTCTTGGCGCGACGGAGATTAATTTCCGCCGCGGACAACTTCATCGGATGAGTTCTGGTAGCATGTGTGGACGATAGAGCCAGAGTGCTGGAAGTAGCAGGAGCCGTGGAGGGAAAAGCGGAAGAGTAATTTTGTATAGATGAACCAGTAGCAAAGGACCTGTATGATAGTGTTCGCCACGGCTTAGGAGTTTGCTCCATGAGGACCTTCTCTTCGTAAAGCCTGGCTATAAGCCGACTGTAGGTCTTGAGGTCTCTGAGCCATTACCTCGAAGACTAACTGCTGTCGAAGCCCACCGCAAAATCGTCCGACGAGATCTCATTCAGTTGCAAAAGGCATGCGAGTCCGGAGGTCCTCAAACGCCTTCTGGTAGTCTACGATGGATCCAATTTGCGAGAGTCGTTGAAGTGCAAAATTAGGATCACCAAATGCAGTTGGCCCAAATCGACGTAGAATTGCATCGGATAGCTCATCCCAAGAATGGTGTGGCCGGTCTCTTTCAAAATTTTGGTACCATCGATTAGCTTCGCCAGTAAAGTACATGGGCACGATGGCAATACGTTCTTGAGGTGCAATGCGATGGTAGCGAAAATATTTTTCGGCCGAGTATAACCATTCTTGCGGTTCAGTGCCGTCGAAGGTAAGAAGTTTGTGTTTGTCACGTGGTAGTGAGTGATAGCATGTCATGCGTCCCAACGTGTGAGTGTGATCGATGTCCAAACTGGGGTGGGGTATGAGGCCCTGAAGAAGAAAAAACATTCATCTGAGATTGTGGCATACCGGAGAAAAAAATAAGAGTTGTTGGTGGGACCGAATGCAAGAGTGGAGGAGCAGTTTGAATTTGGGGAGGTGACGTAGGATTGGAAATGTTTGCCCTGGAAGAAGGCCATGCAAGGCTAGCACTTGGCGGAGGGATAAGGAGGGAATTGTTTGAGGTGGCAGGTGGAGAAGTTGTGGAAAATAAAGTGATTAGATAAGGATTAAAAAATTAAGGTGGGGAGTGACTCGGTAGTAACATTTGTGGAAAGAATGGTGTATGGCTGTTTTGTGTCTGGTTAGGGAGGGAAATAGATGAAGAATTATGTAATAGAGGTGCTACGGTGGACAGAGGGAGGGAAAGGATGGGGCGAAAGTTCGTTGTAGTGATCTCCGGTGTTTCTACTGATTCTGTATGTCTTCGTGATGAGGTAGGACTTGGATCACCACGAGTTTGCATGAGTTCTTTCATTGTTTTTTCTGTTTTGTCTTGTTTTTCAACTATCAACGCCAAGCTGGTAGCGATTTGAGTAATTAGCAATTGCAATTGCTCTCGTTCTGCAAGCTCTGTTCTGTGTAGAGAAGGGGATGAAAGAGGTCGACGGAAATTTGTGCCCACTTCCGATGATGTCTCGGCCGAAGAATTCGATTCTTCGCCTATTGGAGCCACCACCGTTGTCCGAAGATCGTTGCTCATGATACCACTTGATGCGATTCCACAGAGAATCACAAGCTATTAGCTAAGTAACAAAACAAGTTGACTAGTTCTAATGGAACAAAGTAAAGAAAATAAGATTAACTCTCCACAGCTTTCTGCTCAACGAGCTTACAATTATATACTTGAATTACAGGGAACAGCTCTCAGCACTAGGAGCAGCAAATATTCGTTTAAAGATCTTCAGAAATCATAGCATGTAAGGAACTTGACCGTCGAAGACTTCCGAGGCATCCAACAATTGTTCCTAAAAAGTAGAGGAATATCAGATCATTGTCAGGTTGGATGGAGTGCCATGTGGAAAGTACCTGGGGTTCCGTTTAGGTGGAATGCCAGCCCTAGATCTGGTAAGGATGGATGTCCGATTAGTATTTGTGCACAAGATGTCATTGTGGGTTCAAGTGCTGGTACATTAGTAATGTCAGCTTCTTCATTACTATCAGCTGTAATAGTATGCATTTAGTGTTTCTTCTTGCCAACTACAATTAGAGGATTTCTGTTTTACAGCCAGAGTTCAAGCCTGTTATATGCATTCACTTTGAAAGAATCTATTCAATGATTTTGTGCGAAAGGTCTTTCTTTCAAACGATTAGAAAAGATTCTAAAGTTACATATGTTATGCATCATCTTGCTGAATCCGTCTCTAAGGAAGAATGTCATAGGATTGATAAAAAATGGCAGGAAACCAGAAGTATCCCTTGTGTTCATCATCATTCTAATTTATGGATGAGAACAACTTCAAAAGCCTTGGCAAGATTGCAACTAAAACTAAAGAAGTGTTAGGAGTTAAAGAAGCTTCGCACTTCGAGTGTTTATCCTGAGAGAAGTCCAGAAGGTCTTTTGAATTTGAAGATCCGATTAGATTGTCAAAGAACCTACACGTCCTTTCTCTCAAGAAAATCGAAGTCCGGGATAGATCGTTTATTACATTTTGCGTTAGTTACATTTCTCAGTAGTCACGGGCCTATAGCATACCGTGACATATATCGTAGCACCTATACTGGAGACTCATTAGGGGTGGCAATATGGATTCATGGGTCGGTTTCGGGTCAATCCATATAATAATCGGATAAAAAATATTCAACCCTAATCTGACCCATTTATTTATATGGGTCAAAATTGTCAATCCTAATCCAACCTATTTATAACCGGATCAAACTCGGATCGACCCATTTAATAATTAAATTATTAAATAAAAATTATAAATATCAATTTTTAATAATAATATATCAAAATTATTAATTATGATATATTTAAAAAAAATATTAATTTTGACAAATTTATAAATTAAATAAAAATTAGTTAAAATTAAGATAAATTAAAAATATATATATACAAATTAAATTCAAATTTTTTGTTTTTTTTAATTATTAAATAATATATACTATATAAATAGTTAAACGAATTAAACGGATCATTTTCGAGTCAACCCGTACCCGATCTGAACCTATTTAAATTTTCAAATTATTTTCGGATCGACCCGAAATCAACCCAAACTCGCATAAGGTTTGACCCGAATCCGACCTTTTCGGATCGGTTTCGGGTCGGGTCGAAATTTGCCACCTCTAACTCATGGTTCTAGTATAACATATAATGCACTTTGAGTTCTTAACTCTGCGTACGTTCCTGTTTTCTAGAAAATTGTTAATTGCATTATACAGTGCTGTAAACGTAATATGTTGCTCCTTTTGGGAACACGCGGCATCTTTAGGATTTTTGGTAGTGTTGCTATCGGCTATCAGTTCCAGACATCCAAATTTTGTAACTAACGGCCCTTCATGCTCAATAGGGAAATTTCTCCGTTTCCTATGTATGCATGTACTGAAGTGAAGGTTCTAGATTTCTAATATCCACAATACGTACAGGTATATACGTTTCACAAAAACTTCCTAGATTCATTTGGATGCTATGGTCAAGTCCTTCATCTCATCAGGCATACCACAGACCCTGCAGCGTCTAGGCAATAGTTTGTCTTGCTTAATGTGTTGGCAGCGACTATCTGGAGGGAAGAGGTGTTTTGAAAGACAGGTTGGCAGAGTCATCTTCAGATGTTACAGCGAAACTCAGCCTTCCAATCTTGTCAGTGCCCAGAACAAGCTGGAGCAACTTTGCAACTATTTCATTTATCGGTAGAAGGTACTGAGATGGCGGCTGTCATAGAAATGACATCATATAGATGGTCAGTTTCTAGCAATGAAGTAATCTGACATAGGAACATGATTAAATAAAATACCAAGGAACGAGGAAACACAACATTTCCTTCCGGAATAATAACAAGATAAAACATTAATCAATAGTACTGCTGTGAGAATCGAGTGCATCATAGGCTCAACCAGATATGCTACAATGGATGTAGTATATGCTTAATTCTCTTCACGGAAATGCTTAATGTCTTGCATGATTGCTGTGAAGTTTGAAAATTTTAGTAATAAGTGCAGATCACCTGTATACAAAGTGAGACGATATCAGCAACATAAGACAGATCCTTGGAAGTTATGCTCCCTTTTATCAATGGATCAACCATCTCTTCCAAAAAAATGAAGTCATGTAGGCGTGAACTTGCCCAGGTTGCCAGACACCTCTCCCCTCTGTTATTGGAACTCAGTAAAAGCAATTAAAAAGTGACTGAAATTAGAAATCTAACAAATGCATGCATCACAAAGTCCACTGTGTAAAGATAGTGATACCTATCGAAAGCCTTTTTTCCTGTTAGCAGCTCCAGCAAAAGCACCCCAAAGTGATAGATGTCATCTGCTTGAGAAGGACCTTGTTTGGGAATCACACAACCAGATTGCAAAGATGCATCTCGGGAAACCTGTTTATGCTAAAATTGCATAGAAAGGTCATTCCATCTCAATCAAATTCTTAGTGTTATTGAACATTTAGCATTTTGGAATTTCTGGAACTAGAAATGAAAACAAGTTTGTTGCTTTCACAATTTTCACAAACAAACAACTAACTTAAGCACGTAATATATAGATATAAGTCATTTATATCTGTGGGCTACTAAAGTTAACACCTCTTGTATGAAGCAAAAGGGACAACTTTGCATGACTCCCATAAGAAACATTCTGCTCTTATGATATTCGAAAAGAAACTATAGGCTGCTCCTCTAAGCAAGTGTAACTAAAGGTTCTATTTTGCAGGCCGCTAGAAACATTCTGCTCCTAAGAAACATTTTACAGGATACTCCTACTACTTTTTTGTATTTCCTAAATATTATATGAATATTTAGTTGTTCAAAACTATTGACTAAGTAGGTAAATTACCATGCAGTTATAAGAATAATGACTAAAAGTTCTGCTAGAAACATTTTTCAGGCTGCTCCTACTATTCTTTTGTTTTTCCTAAATATTATATGAACATGTAGTTCGTTCAAAAATAATGACTAAAGTAGGTAAATTACCAAGCAGTTAGAAGAAAGCTCTATTTTGGTAGGTAATCAACTTAACCACTAATGTTTACCTCCTATACAAGACAAATCTAAGTTATATTAACAAAATTTCGAAGTTAATTCTAGCTACTGTTGCTTTGGTATAACATAAGCCTACCTAGTCCAAGCAACATTGTCAATACCTTTGCTTGTTTCTGAAGATGCTGTAAGGCATAAAGGCCACAATCACTGACAAGGGGTGTAAGCTGATCATCAAGCAAAACATTTGTGGCCCTAATACCTCCATGGGCAGTGAAATGCCTGCATTCCAAATGGATGAACCTGAAAAGACAATGTAGAGGATGAAAGTTCATCATTCTTAAGCACTCATCAACAGGGGACTGTTATTATATAGTACTAATGACTGGCGATTGACAAAGACTTCTGTCTTTATGAAAGGAGAGCTGCATCCATTTCTTTAAACTAAAAAGGAAAATAAATTGCGAACTATTCATTAAGGAAGCATGACTAAGTTAAGGAAATTGACAAACCGTAAAGCGTAGCCAACACCTAGTGCAATTCTCTTCCGATCTTTCCATGGAAGAGCTCTTGAGAAGCTGCTAGCGGTAAACAAAGCAGTATCAAGGGACCCACTTTTAGCATACTTGTAAACAAGAATATGCTCCCTTTGCTCCATAGAATATCCTATAAGTCTCATGATATTTGAATGTCTCAGGCTGGATACTTTCTCTACAAAATTGAGAAAGGCTTCCTCATCTCGAGCAGAAAATGTTTCTATATCTAACTTCTTGACAGCTACCGCCTGGTAAGAGTGCAAACAGATAAGCACAACATTTATCCAATCCGACTAATAAGTTTTCAGTAATCCACCAGTAACTAGATAATCATTATACAGCTTTCAAAATGTATTAGAATGAGTAAGAGTATCAGAAAGGAAATATAATAGAATGGTGCAAGGTCGAACCTCTTGATCAGGAAGTATTGCCTTATACACACATCCAAAATGACCTTCTCCAAGAAGGTTCTCCTTGTTGTAATAGTTGGTAGCAGCATGAATATCTGAAGCTGAGTACATCCTCACAAGGGGCAAAATCTGAGATACCCTGGCAGAGCTCTTTCTTCTGAACCCTCCGTCAGGTTTTGTCGGATAAACCATAGGAGAATGTAACTTGCTATTAGGAAGAGATATTCCTGGAAAGAGATCCAAGTTTTCTGCTGGTACTACAAAAGATAAGAAACTTTGTCAATGAGTTTACACGCCTACAAGAAGATATCCCTATTGAACTTCAGTCAGTTCAAATTATTAGTCAAGAACATGGAGGACATATAGCAAGTACTGCAAAAGAGATGAAACGTTGTCTTCTAATTCACATGCCTTAACAAGAAGGTATGCTGATTGAACTTCAAAACTTCAAATTATCAGTTAACATCGAGGACACAATTGCATTTATTTACTGTTAAACTATTAAAAGCATCTTAACAACCAACCCTATAGAAAAACAGAATATAGGACATAGTAAATGGCAGCCAGTGCTTGAGTGCAACAACTCTCTCTGACATAAGGATGAATGTCCATGAGTACGAAGAAGCCTTCTATTTTTCTGTGTAATTAAAAACAAAAGTAAAATGCATATCAACCTCCGAAGTGATTCGGTAGCTACTATAAGTCTAAACTTAATGTCAACTTGTAGCAAAATTGATTTGTGGCATACATATAAGTCATTTTCTAAGAAAAGAGTACTAAGTATGAACATAGAGGATATCATTGCAATATGCTATCTCTTAACAACCTGCGAAAAAAAGGAAAGTAAAAAACTAAGATGCTATGACAAACGGCAGCCACTGCTTATGACTAAGAAGGAGAAAGCATTTTGCCCTGACTCAAGGAGGAATATCAGATATTACAAAGAAGTTTCCAATCTTTTTGAGTAATAATGAACAGATATATTATTTGCCATCTCTACGTCTTTACTTTCTATATTTAAACCACTTTGGTGTCTTTGCTAAACCCTCTATCAATTGCTAAATCAATAAATAATATACTAAATGTTAATTGTAACAAAAATTAGTATTGGCTAAATCATAAACTAATACAAATATTACTTTTTTCTTTTTGCAGAAACTAAAAAGTATTAAATTGTCATTTCATACAAGCATGAGACATAAACTTTCTTTATCAGAGTAACATCGTAATCGTAGCATATTCATAAATAGAAGTTACAACTATTGCTGTTACTATAAATGAATTATCTGGGCTGAAGAATCAAATCAACAAGAAAATATTTGAATAAGAAAGAAATCAACCAATGCTAGCTTTACCTTATTAGGACTAGCAAGTCAATATTCATCCTTACCTTTGAATAAAGAAATTGAATGAGTGTCTGAAGTTAGAGGAACTTGATTCACAGATTTGGCTAGCCTCTGCAATTTGGTAACATACTTTTTGCAAAATGCTATACTAATTATGATAACCAACAGGAACCCACATATGAAACCAGCAATTGCCCCAGCACCCAACCTTCTGACATTAGTATGGGGAACCTTAATAGTGGGAAGATTAGCAGAATGAGGTGATCCAAGTGGCGCATAAGATATGTTCCTATTTGGTGAAGGAAAAGGAGGAAGTAGATTTCTGTCTATAGGCTGCAGCAGAAATGCAGCATCCTGTGGGAACATGTTGCCATCTGTCCTGGAGAGTTGATTGAAAATAAGAGTGCTAAGAAAAACTATACGAAAATATGTACATGATTGACAAAAATATGTCCAAAAGATGGGCATTGGTACCATAAAACAGAAAGAAAAGAAAAAGTTAGCAGAAGAAGTTATGAGAAATGTCACCTTAAGTTTGGAATTAATTCAAACTGCTTAGGAAGAAAACCACTGAAATGGTTATTCTGCAAGTAACTGCGCACATAAAAAGGAAATTATAAATTAATAGAAAAGCATTAGCAGCTAGGTAGATTAAAATTTGATTGGAGGATACTTACAGGCTAGATAGGGGGAGATTTGCTAAGAAGCTAACAGACCCCGTGAACTGGTTTTCTTGCAAATAACTACAATAAGAAAATTTGAGGCTATAACTTATAAGGTTATAGAGATATAATAAACATCACATTTGTTCTCATACTCACAGTGCACTAAGATTTGATAGGGAACTGAATGAGGTAGGTAGATCACCAGTCAATTGGTTGAAAGATAAGTCCCTGTAAATTAAGTAAACTTGTATATTTAAGAACATATCATTTTACTAAAGATATCTTCTATATTAGATTTGCACTCCCGTGTAATTTAGTCTCTTCCTATTTACACATGCAAGAAAACAAAACTCATGCAATCTTTTGAGAAATATGATTATCAACAAACCTGAATTAAAGAAAAAATACTAGCAATAAAGTTGGACATCACTTTGATGGCATACATGTCTGTGGCAACTGGAGGCAAGCCATATGGAATTTCACCACTAATATTGTTTTTATGCACGTCCCTACGGTCACATATGAAACAAAATTAACAAAGAAAGTACAGATGCAAATAAAACGCTTTGTCCAAAATGCAATGAGAAAATGGATTTAAAAGCACTCTTAAGATCATGTCCATATCATGTTCTTTTCAGTCTGAATTTAAAAGGCATGCAGGAACTATATTCCCATCTTCCATATGATAATAAGCATAAGATGCGCCAGCAAACATTTTCTAAAGTATAAACGGATAAAGAAGCATAACAACTCACAGATGTGTCAGTGAGAGGAAGCTGGACAGCTTCAATCCGAGAAATCCATCAAGTCCCAGATTACTAATGTTTCTGGTTCGATATGAAACATCAGATAATACCACAAGATGCAAACAACTATATGAGAATTTAAGAATCACTACATATTTTGAGAAATGTTACATGGAAACCACTGATGTTCCAGCACAGGAGACCCCTAACCATGGATCGCCACCGCAAGGGTCCATGCTGGTGTTCCACTTAGTTAGCTGAACAGGGCCACCCAGGGACCCATATAGAGACTGCAGAGCTGAAACTGAAGCCAATATTTGCAATCGAAATTATTAAGATCATCTCATAGTATTCTCAACAACAACAACGATTTTAAGCTGATACCAAAAAAAGTAATAACATCAGGTATTCAAAAAACAAAAGTATGAAAATATTTCTAAAAGTTAAGTTAAAAGCAAATCAGGTTATATTAAAAGAAGTTTGAAAAGGACTAGATTATATTAAAATTTAATCCACTACACGAATCTTACAATTTCATGAAGTTTTTAAGGAAAAAAACAATTTATCAAACACTGTTGGGGGTCATCTAGGCTGAAAAACTTGCTCAAAGAAATTCTACATCAACACAAAACATAACAGCCGTGAAATTCCAAATCCAACTTCTCACATTCGTAAATTCGATACAAATCACAAATTCCAGTTTCACGGTGAACTACAAAGATATATTTTGAAATGAGAAGTTCTTACGGTCGAGTGCATCAGTGACAGCAGAAACCGACACAACTTTAGCGTAGATCAGGAAACCTAACAAAATCAATCGAAGAACCAAAGCCATCCGCTCCAACCTCAATATATCTAATTACTAATTCAAAAGAGAACATAAATTAACTTTCGAACATAAAATAAATCGAATGATTGAGAGCAAGAACAAATGGTGAAAACAGAAAGAAGGATTGAGAAATTGAAGCTAATATTACAACATAGATCTCAGAAATGAACGATTTGATTCCTTCTCGCTTTGTCTATAGCTTGAATGAATTCAAATTGAAATTGAATACAATGAATGGGGCGAGCTCTCTCTAAATCTTAAACTCTTATAAGCAGACCAGAGAGCGAGTGAGAGACTTCACACAGCGCGGGAGAATAATAAATAGAAAGATGGGGAAACGCTTTCGAATAGAAGAAACGTCGAGGGGCGTTTGGAATTGCACTTTTGAAACGCTCATTTTTTATTTTTTCATTCTACTTTGTTTAATACATATTTTATAATTATTTAAAAATTTATTTAAAAATTTAAAAATATAAAAAAATTATACGTAGTGAGATCTTTTTATTATATATTTTAATTATTTTTTTAAAATTAAAAAAATAGAGCTTATTTTTTATAAAAAATTAAAATATTTTTTATTTTAAAAAAATTTTATTTCATAAGCACTACGATATAGACTATTTAGTAGTGACAACGTCCCAACTTTTTTTTTGTGGTATGTGATGGGAATAGTTCTAAAGTGTTTTGGATATGGATTTTTTTAAAAAATAATATTTTAAAATTTTTATAAATAATTTTTTGTTTTAGTTTAAAATATGATAATAATAAATTTTACGATATAGAAATTTTTTATGTTTTTATATTTTAAAAAAGTTTGTAAAATATTTTGAAATTTTTATTTAAAATAAAAAATTAAAATAAAAAAAGTTATAAATAATGTAAAAGTTGCCTAGGATAAAATCGTATTTATTACGGAGTAAACTCATTTTTTAAAAATGAGTTTAAATAAATTAAAAATATTTACTAAAAAATAAATTTTATATTTATTTTATATTATAAAATTTAATTTTAATTTAAAAATTAGTTTTTAATAAAATAATTATTTTTATTTATTTTATATTAAAATAAGGTTTAAAAAAATTGAATTTGTAAACAAACCCTAAATGTTAACGGGCAAAGAACAAAGTGCGAATCGGGTTTCTTATACGAGAATCGAAGAGGAATCGAGTAGTTTGTTTCAGAAGTAACAGTCGGCATGACACCGACGCATATGACGTTGGTGGTTGCCTGAGAGTTTGTCGCATTCACTATAACGGGTGAAATAGATCAAGATGAAACGCGTTTCACTTATGGGTGATGGTGATGTTTATTTGCTTATTTGCCAGATTTAACTTTTTCGATCTTGAGAAAATTGAAACAACAAAACTCAGCGCAAAATAAAAGAGTGAAGAAATTAATGCATGCAATCAGTGATATGATCCTGATGTTACTTCTTGATTTCTCTTCACTTGTAATTTGTTGGTAAGTAGAAATCAATTGAAATCCCCTTAGAATTTGATTGATTGATATGTTGTTTTTGAGAAATATATGATTCGGTAATGTAGATGTACTTCGAATTCTCGTCTTTTGATTTGAAGCATCAAAGATATATCGTTGTTGTTTAGCAGTTGAAGTACGCACACCACATGTTCGATGAAATGCTAGATAATAATTTCAGCTTATAGTCGCTTGAATTTTAAAAATATTCCTCACGTTTACAAGTTACATATTTTTTGTCAATTGCAAATGGTTTAGGAATCATAGGCATTTAAATGGATTAAGCTACACTCAAAGCGAGCTTTACGTTCATTTTCGTAGCTAGATGTAGGTAGCACATAGTTGAACCCCTTGGTTTGATTTAGCATATATAAGCTAGTGTTTTATGCTATCACAAGTGAGAGTGCTTCATGCCTAATGATAGGAAATGGTTTAGACAGAATTAGTCAGGATTAGACATTGTTGGAATGCAGAGCTAACAAATGAGCCTAGAAATATAAGCAATGCAATTTTCTGAAACAAAGTGAAAGACGAATGGCTTTAGAGATTTTGTAACAAAATTCCTACTAGGTTGCTTTTTTCTAACTGCAGTAGAATTACTTGCTTGGTAGAGCTTCCATAGATTGAGAATCTCTAAAGTTTAACATAAGGTTCGATAAAACATGCCTTAAAGAACAGCACTCTGATATTGCTTTGTTTCTTAAAGTTATGAGCATTGCAAATGTTCTTAAAATGCAAAGATAAATAACCTGATACAATTGCGAAACGGCAGATGTGTTTCATGCCTTATAAGTAGTTAATGGTTCTTCAGATAGATTAATTAGGCTAAGAATAGTTAGAATGCCCTAATTAGTTATAGTGGTCCACATTCAAGCTGAAACATGAATCAGAACTATTAAGTATGCATTTTTTCTTAGGCGAACTAAATGATTAGATGACATTGGAGATGTTTTAACAAAACTCAATATGTGCTGGGTTTATGATCTAAACTGCTGTGGAACTCCTATCTTTTTAGTATATAGCGCTTCAAAAGTTATCTAGTTTCGACACAAATGTCCTTAAAGCAGGCACAAGAAAACAATTATTTACTCAAGAAAAAAAGTCAACTATGATGATTAACTCAGCCCAAAAATTTGACAAGCATCTTTAAATTCCCAAGTACCAACAGAAGCTACAACAAGTGTACTTAGACAAGACTCAAAGTCTGCAGCCTTATTCAGTAATCACACATGATATTAAACAAGGAACTTAAAGCACACTCATTCTGTAACCACTCTGTATGTTTAGGGTGATACGCACGACTTAGCAAGCACTGGGTTTGAATCCAATCCTCTTGTTTCCTATATCATAAACCACTTCAAATCCACTCTGCTGTGCATTTCCCAGTAGCACAAACGAACCCTTGGTGAATGCTAGGCAACCTCGTGACGTCTGAGCTCCTGGAAATATGATTCCTAAGGATTCAAGGTTCATAGTAGCACCTCTAGCAAACTGCAGTATGATTTCAGGCACCTTCACATTGCTGAAACCTCTGAAATTAAAGCAGGTATCCAGGAATCCAGTATTTGGTGCTCGAGGGTATGCGGACATTTGCATCAGGAATGCTGCTCGGAGAGCCTCGTAAGCTGCTGATGGCAGGCGAGTGATTACAGTGCCAGAATCAATTATATTTGGCACTGTTGAGAATACTGTTGGTGTGATTGACAACTGTTGTCCACCTACGCTGATCCCTGTTAAATTTAGAGCATAGAGGCTAATATCGTTCGTAAACTCCAACATAGGAGTATATGAAAAGCCGGTGGCATTTGTAGGGCCACCAAGGTTTAAAAACCCTATACTGTTAGTTGTAAAATCAGGTAGACAGTAGGAGAAGATATTGCCATAAGATTTGGAGGTCTGTGAGATCAAAGATGTTGAGTCCCTACCAAGGCCGAAGAGCCCTGCAATGCCTTCAAATGTTCCATTGTCATGGTGCCCACAGCCAAATGTGAAACCTTTGAAAGTATCTTTTTGTCCTAGGGTTAGTACATCTTGCCCTACTGTTCCAGTGGTCATAGAGTTGTCGAGATAGTCAATCTCGTAAGTGCAGGTGGTGCCATCACAAGAGTTGCCATTAAACAAGGAGCATCTTGTTGATGAGCAAGATAGGTTCTTGTAGGAGGAAGACTTCCTTGGATCAAATTTTGGCTGCAATTGGTTGTAGCAGTCAGTGCACGGCTCACACTGGACCCAGCAGATGTTGCTGCCAGTGTCAATGATGATAGTCTGGACATTAGCTGGTGTTCCAAGGGATACATTCACAACATAGTTTCCCGTGCCGAGTGGCTGGCCGGAAAATGATGGCACTGTTAGCTTTGAATCCTGCTCACGTATTGTAACCTGCGTAGTTTCTAGCTTTGCTCTCTTTTTGATATAATTGAACAGCTGCTGATCAAGCATTAGGATTTCTGCGATTGTTGGTCTCTCACTAGGGCCAATTGGGGAGCATATACCATACCGGTGGACAACCTTGAGCTTTTTGCCCTGTGATAATTCATACCCTGAATACAACCAAAAAAAACTTGTTGGTTTGAGGCCAATCAGCTCTGCGCCATCTAAGGATGGAAGCATCCAGTGTAGAGATTATGAAAAATATGTGGCAAAAAAAGAAAAATGTCCTGGATTTTTGTAAGTCTTGAAAGAAGTACAGAATATGGATCTCCATGTCATTCAAGGCCCTTTCCTTAAGAATGTTTGTGAATTTCACTTATACAATGCATTCAACTCCATGAAGAACTTAACAAAGACCTATTCAATTTCAATACATTCTTACAAAACCAAGAAAATTTTGGTTTTAGCTATAATTATAGAATAATGTTTACTCACTCATAATATATATTCTGCTAAGCTGTGAAGGAACTCATTAAAAGGATGCTGCTTATATGATGCTTCTGGGCTTAAAAGGAAATTTGGCATAGACTAATTAAATCACGTGAGCTACTTCTAAACTCTTGTGTTATATCTGCCTAATCAATTCTAATTAGCCATAGACAAATTAGACCGCATTTAGGACTTAAAGATCATGCATCTTAGTGTTAGGCAACAAAAATTTAAGCTCTCAAAAATTACCTTTAGGATTTGAGCATGCTGTTTCTGTCTGCAATGACTTGAATTTCAAGGCTAGAGACCTCAGATCAGCAAAGGAAAAGAACAAGAAAAATGTTATGAACATAGAAGAAGCCATGCTATCATGGAAATCAACTTGTAGTAGCATAGAAAAACCATTACTATGGCTGATAATATATAGACATTCTTCCAACAAAAAAGAAAAAAAGCTTTCGCTGTTGCTTGTTTCTTTCTAATATGGCAGTTTCTTGGCTATATAAATGTCAACTATAGAGTTTAGCTCTCTTGAGATGAAAACGATTCATCAAAATGTTTGTGAATTATTGCTTAGCTTGGTTGCTGATTATCTACTGCTGATCCATCCTTGCTGTTGTTCAAGATTGATTATGAGTCTTCAGTATAATAACTAGATACAAACTTTTTTTTAAAGGTTTAACTATAATGAAGACATATAACGTTATATTTGTTGATTTATCGTTTCATCTGCAAAAATGTCACTGGTGTGCTGGATATTTAAATTATAATGAAATTTCGCAATCAAATTGATTATACATAACATATGGATGTTTCTAAGAACACTAATGCAGATTAGTTGTAGATCTTCTAGTGGTTGTTGTCTTCCGGTATTTTTTCATTAGTTTGTCATCATCATACTCCAAACCTAACATTTGCAAATTTGAAGGTCTTGAACATAATTGATTATCTTCTATTTTATATAACAAGCTTCATTTATTATTCAGAAATTGGAGATATTCAAGCTTTAATGTCTTCTCATGGCAGAACTATGTACAAGCTCAGTTACCTCTCAGCTTATGTGCCAGCAACAACAAAACTTCAAGAAATAGTGTAAATTATCGGACTTTTTTTTTTCTTTCCTTCTCACTTCATTTATCATCTTGTTTTTAGAAACAGTTGACTTCCATGATGAACACCAAATGCTGAATTGGCGTGTGAAGTTTATTTTATACATAATTTATTTCAAGTTTTGGGTTGAACAACCATTTGTTGTTTATGTACAATGATAGAAATTTTTATATTGTCCGTGTATGATGAAACTAGACGTTGAAATATTAATGCCAAACATATATGTTAGATTAATGATTACATCAGACCCTTACCATTAATCCTTTCGTAGTTGTCATGATGTTAATATAGTAATTATATATTTATGCAGATGATTTAAGCATGCGTAGAGCTAAAAGTATGTGCACCTACAGCTACAAGCAATTTTCAGGCTACAATTTCACATAGATTTGTATACGAAGATAGTGAGTGCACACGACTTAAGTTTTATTCTATGTGACTTAGAAACCTGTGTACATTGTTCAACAGACTTGTGTGCAATGCATGTTAGATTTTGTTTTCTTAGATGAAACGAGTAGAACGGTTGTGTGATTGTGTGTATAGGAAATTTTAGAGAATTCTGGGGAGTATCCTCTAATTTTAGAAAATTTTTATTAGATTCATAGTACTTGGTGTCCTCTGTTCACAAGTATTTAAAGCTAGCTCAGTGAGAATAAAAATTGTTTTTAAAGTTACTACATTTCTCTGATGATATGAGAAATGTAGGCCGAAAGGATGAACATTATCATCTGAGATGATAAGAATTACAAGCAATAGAGGAATTGCTAGAGTAATGATTTCTTGTAGTTAAACTACATAAACAAATGTAACACAATTATCTATATCAAGTAAGAGTGTATTTTAAATACACGTAACTGAGTTTTATAGAAGTGAAAAATAAAACTTTTTGATAAATGAATTGGAATAGAGTTTAGTCTTTATATTTTAATTATATTTGAAGTTCCTTATTGTAACACCCAACACATGCACGTGGACCAGCATCAATTAAAACCAACCGCCATATCATATCTTATCTCATTTTTTTTCCTTTAAAATTTTTCTTCTTCTAACTACTTTCTTTTTTCTTTTCACTCCCTCCTGACGCAGACGTAGCCTCCTACCCGAGCCTCCCTTTGCACGAAGATCTCCCTACGCACAACCTCCCTTTCCGGCAACGAGCACCTTCTCCCTACCATTAAACGTTCCTTTTACTCTTTTTGAACCTCGCCGTCACATTTTTTTCAATTTTCACCGCACGGGGTGAAATCTAGGGATTTCGCCGGACCTTTCCGCAGACTTCCGGCTGGGGTAAGCAATAAAAACTCATCCCTTCATCTCAATGATGCTTTTTTCTTATTAATTGAGACAAAATTTTGCTTTATTTGGAATTATGCATCGTCGGCCGGTGAGATCAATTTGATAATTTTCGGCCACCGGTATGTTAGTTGACATGTTAAGTCTTTTTCTTAATTTAGTGGTAGTTGTTTGCTTCTTGTAGCTGCTTGGATTTTATTCTGACCAAAATTTCCTCCGGCCAGCACTATTCACGCCGGGTTTCGGCAATCAAGTAGGCCCAACCTGCAGGTAAGTTGAATTACGTGTTAATGTACATTAGACGCTACTATTTTGATGGATAATTAATTAGTTTTCACTTAGTGATCGAGAATTGGTGATTTTCAATGGTTCGAAGCTGTTAGGTTTTCCTGTAAGATTAACTCAAGAGGGGAGGGGTGAATTGAGTTAGTCAATAAAAATTTTCGTCAAACTTAGTTATCCTACTGGTAGTAGGCTTACAGCCGGCTGTTTCAATTCTATAACCTGCAGACAGAGAGAGTTAGATTGTTTGCTGACTTATGTAAAGAGGGCAGTACTCAGGATATTTAACGTGGTTCGGCAAAATCCCTTTGCCTACATCCACGGTCGCTCTATCACCAGATCCAAAGCTTCACTAAACCTTTAATAAGTTACATATACACCAAGAGCAAAGTGCTTCACCAAGCACACATACTCTTACCGGGTTTCTTTGCCAAGACAACCCCTAACAGCCGACTGGACACACCTGTCCCTCTGGCTAATATGCTAGCTCTATTACAAGGTCTAAGAACTTTCACCAAGCTCCACCTGAGCTTTCTTTCCCGGTGCCCGCAGCACCACCTTCACAAGATCAGTAAAAGGTTACAAGAAAAATAACAGAAATTGAGCACAAGATCTATCTCATGATGATTATGTGTTCATGAAGTATTTCTGATGAGATGATCAGAGAGGTTGCTAAGAGAGATTTCTTCAGTGTGATCAACAGCAAGATTTTTGTTGTTGGCGTAGAGTAGTAGAGTTCTTGTATGTCTCTGCTCCGCTTGTATTCTCTCTTTCTCTCTACGCTTTTTCTTTGTTGTTCTGTTTCCCTTCTTATAGTGTTTCGTCTCTGTGCAGGAACCGTTAAAGAACGTTGCCGTTGGCGCTCTTTTCACTGGTGGTTCTTCACGTCAGAGAGGGAGCAGTTTTGCCCAGCGGTTAATCAACCGCTTCCTCAATTGCTTTCGGCTATTTTTGTGCAATGTCTCCATGGCATTAAATGCGTTGTAAAGATTTGAATTTGCCGCCAGTAATTGTAAGCTTAATTTAGCTAAGTTGATGTCTGAAACAAGAGAGAGCTGAGTCGGCTTGTCTATATTTAATGCATCACTGGTTGACTGCTTGACTTGTTAAAGATCTTGACTTGTATAATGTGATTTCTTCCCTTGATTATTGAGCTTTCCCTTTCTATGAAATTGAAGATGATTTTGCTCGTTGTAGATCTTCTATTTGAATTGCTTCAGTGCATTGTGAGTCCAGAAGATTTTTGACGCAAGGAGAATTTTGTTGCCGTTGAACCCAAAGCTCTATTTCGAAACAGAGAAGTCTTCTTATGCTTTAGTGGTCAAGCAGCTGACTGCAATGTGACTATGACATCCTCTGTTCCGTATGCTGTTTAATTTGTAGTAGCATAACAGTTGGCTGAATGATGGCTGTTATTGTTTGCTGTAAATAAAATGATTTTTGTTTGTCTAATCCTGCAGAACTTGATTTCAGATTATTAGTCTAATATAAATCATAGTTCTTAATTTTTTGTTATCATCAGAATTGTCTTTATAGTTCCAACAGAAGCTAATTTGGAAATTTATCGTCTCGTTTAAATCGGTAAGCTTTCTAGTTTTGCTATCGTTAGTATAATTGAGTAGTGGATAGGATTAAGTGATTGGTTGTTTGGTTGAAATCCTATTATGAGATTCCGCCGTTTCGACGACGTGCTTATAGTGGTTTGTGCTAAACATTATGATTGTTAGATTAGTTCCATTTAACGCAATTAAGTAATAGATATGCCATGTGTGTGTTATAGCTTTTAGTTGAGGAATGTGGACCGAGAGGCTTGGCTTAGAGTAATCAGTGGATTAATTGATCACGGAAAAACAGGTGAAGGTTACCGTGCCTTTCTTTTTTAGTTTGCGTTAGGCTGCTGGCATAGGTAACATCCACTTGAAACTTCGGCATAATTCGCCACTTTCTTTATATTGAATAAATTACTCCTCATGCTAGATAATGACTATATGTGTGAAGCATGTTCGTAGGAATTCTCTATGAACTAATCTAGTAGCATGTTGTAACTAAAGGTCTTACCGTTTGATTATGTCTATAAAGAGCATTAATGGTTATATATGTTATATAAGTTCTTACATTTAATGTCTAGTATGCTTAGAGCATGATTACTGTTAACTATAATGATATCATGGTAACTCTGCACAAATCGAGAATATCTATTATTTATATTATATGACCATTATCTTTGAGCATTGATAAACGAACCATGAAACTATATATATGCATAGAGACATGATTTATATTGAATTATAATGGCATGAATTTGTATGTCATAATGCATAGACACTCGCGCTACACGAGGGCAGGCGAGTCAGGAGCTGAGATCAGGACCCCAGTGGGTGTGGGGCGGGCACCCACCTATGGCCATAATATGTTAGCCCTATGCGCATGGGGGTAATACTACGGCTCATTCGGTTCGATCACCCGGATGGTTATTGTAATAACTATAACCTTGTGAGCTGTAGGAAGCTATTGTAAGAAATAGTAGCCCTTACATGCAATGTCTCTTGCTTAGGGTTTTTTTTTTCCTTCCTTCCTCATTTTTTCTGCCCTAACCCATCAGCCGCCACTGCTCCGGCTCCTCTCCGGCGTGAAATCAACCCCTTTCCTGCGATATTCACTTCATTTCATCTTCTCAAGCCATCCTCCTTTTCATTTTCGATAGTCCTTATCAATTCCGGCGAGCTACGCCGTGCGGGACAAATTTTTAAAAGTTATCCGGCCATTTTGTCGGCGTTCCGGCGAAGGTAAGTAAATAGAAACGTTCCCCTTAATTTGCTAAGTCTTTTCCCTCATTTATTTGCGTTGATTTTTCAGCTCCGTTAGTTGATTTCGTGTGAGTTCGCTGCCGGACGTTATTTCGTCGATTTCGGCCGCCGGCGATAAAATTGAAGCTCGTCGTCTATTCCATTGGATTCTACTAACAGTGTTGGTCATTTTTACTGCTTTGAACGCACTTGGCCGGAACTCTAGCTCGCCGGAATCCGGCGAACTTTTCCGGTGACTTGGTTAGGTGAGTTAAAAATACTTGCTTCACGTACTTGTAATTATTGTTAGATGAATTATTAATTCGTTTCGATTTAGGAAATCGTTGGATTGAAAATACGCGACTTGTTGCCGATTCAAGTTGTTTTAGCATTCGATCGTCTCACCTCGTCGGTAAGCTTTTTGGATTCGTTAGTTAGTACTTATTGTGTAGTAGATTAGGAATTTGAATAAACCGTTGAACGAATGAAATTCTAAAATAGTTCACCGTATGCTATTAAACTTTGGAATCAAAACTTAACTAGATATTTATTACAAGTATTTGACTTAGCTTTTATTAGCGTGCTTATTATTGAATATGCCCGTATGCACGTTAGGTGGTACGAGTGACTTGAATTCGGACGGTGCGGTTTAGAGTTGACATTTATATAAATACTTGCTTGGACTACAGGTGAGGGTTACCGTGCCACATTTTCTTCCTAGATTAACGTTAGGCTTTCGGCACAGGTAGCATTCATTTTGAAATTTCTGGCGTACCTTGCCATTCTCATTATGTATTATGATTTATCCTTCATGCTACATATGCCTGTACATGCTTAGATTTATTCCACATCATGTTTATAGTTATTACTAGCATGTTTGCATATTGTAGACTATATGGCATAATTATAAGAATATGCTATATGCATGTCAATATTTTACCCTTTATATATGCATAAGTATAATCACGATAGCATTGAAGGCATTGAGCATAGCATGTTCATTGAATGAAAACTTATTATGTTGCATCCACTTGTTAGGAACTGCATTGGTATGTACTGTCGTAACCTATTATATTATGTATGCTTGAATGAGATATGGATACGGTGGGTCCCAGGAGATACTGAGCACCGAAATATATAGATAACCGATGGCTCTCAGGATATATTGGGCATCGAGTTATAAGATATAGATTGCCGATGGGTCCCAAGATATACTGGGCATCGAGCTATGATGATATTGCTTGCCGGTGGGTCCTAGGATATACTGGGCACCGAGTTTGCTTGTGGTTTGATATATATAAAAGTATTACGTATACATGCTTGTATGATATACCCGACAGCGTGATGTGAGTTGAAGATGTGATCTCACTCGATCGCCTATCTTGTATGATTGTTACATTTGATGCATCCGTATACATTATTACATATATTTGCTTGCATTGGTGCATTATATATATGTATATATATTATAGCCTTGAGAGTGTCGCATAATATTATTTCATATTATCATATATCTCTGCTAAGAACTGAGTCGGTATGGGACGATTCAGGACTTAGTAGAATCTGATCTGATCTATCGTTGCATCTGCTTCATGTAGATAGTACTATAATGCCTATTTAATGCATTATCTAAATTGGACATTCTGCTGTTTCACCTCACTGAGACTGGGCTCACCCTCTTTTCTCTTCTTTGGCCTCCCCCAGATAGATCAGAAGCTAACGGGCGCTAATTAGACTCGATATTGCTGGACCGAGAGCGTACAGAGGGTATTTGATAAATCTTTTGGCATGTAGTTAGCTCTGTAATTCTCGAAGGACATTGATTTTTCTTGTACTTTATTACATGTGGTATTACGATGGTATTTATTTTGGATTGTAATAGGTGTCGGTGGCTACCCATACATATTTTTGTTGGTTTTAGTATTTATATGATTTTGTTTATTTGTTCTGTTTTGTCGTTATTAAGTGATTTATTGTGGTAGAGATTTTTCACTTAAAATTATAGGGAAGGTTTTGCAGAAATTTTATTTATTTATTTTTGAGATATTTGGTAAACCGATTATGATGTTATGGGTCAGGCTTACTGGGTTAGGCCGAGTTTGGGCCTTGTCTAAACTCGGTTTAGTCTAGTGCCGGTTAGGGTCTAGTTTTGGGTCTTGACAATTGTACCTCTTCGAGAAAGGAGTAGTCTGGTTTGTAGGTTAAGCTGGAAATTGGGTCTCGCTCTATGTTATATATTTATCTTTCTGATTTCCTGACTAGTGTTACATTATGGATATAGATAGATAAGCATTCATGGTATCATATTAGACATGTTTGGATAATGCACGATGCATGTATGAATGCATAATGGTATTATAGCATGCATAGTAGACTTTATGTATTTAGGATGCCATAGTGAAAGAAATATAAACTATGTTATTTGTTCTTATAATACATGGTACCTAATGAATATTATTACATGGTAATATAGCATAATATCTTTTGGTTTGCATTAGTTGCATATCAAAACCCTTCGTATCTGTTCTTATTGGGAACTAGATTGGTAGGGGACGATCTAGGACCCAATAGAGTTTGTTCTGATATAATCGTTGCATCTGTTGCATGTAGCGGTTAGGATTGAAACAATTAGGGTAATGCATTAGAAGTCCTAAATGGTGCATTCTGTTATTTCACCTCACTGAGTCTGGGCTCATCCTTTTTTCTTTCTTTGGCCTCTCCTAGATATTCCAGGTACTAGCGGGAGCTGACAGGATATAGCACTGAGTTTTGATATAGCACGTCGACAGTAGATCCGTGTACTTATAGTTCATTTTGGCATATAGATGGCTCTATTATTTTCTTAAGATATATATTTCTCTTATATTTCTTTGGCCTCATATTTGATTTATAAATTGAAGTTTTGAAGATGTAATAGGTGTGAGTGTGGGTACCGGTAGCCAATAGATATTTTATTAGTTGATTTTGGTATTGGAAGTATTTTGTTTATTTCTATTTTATTTCGTCATTGTCAAGTGATTTATTATGGTACAGGTTTTCACTTGAAATTTATAGCGAAGATTTTGTCAAAATTTTATTTATTTGGAGATATTTGGTGAATCGTTGATGATGCTTTAGATCAGGCTTACTAGACTGAATCTAGTTTGAATATTATCCAGATAGGTCTAGTTTAGGCCGGTTGCGGCCGGATTAGATCGTGACACTTATAAAGTGATGCTGAAGTGAAATTCTAAGTTCATATAACACATTAAAACATGTGAACTGATTGAAATTCTAATTATGGTGGGAGAAACTAAAATTACGAGTATTTGAAACATGCTCTAAATGATGAGAAGGGCTAAAGGATTTTCTTAACAAACTTTGTCAATAGTTTGCTTTTACCTGATTTTTTTGCAGTTTAATTCCTTGTTAGTCAGGTTTGCTTATAGACTGAAAATTATCAAAATATTTTCTTGGAACTCCAGAGAACAGGAAAAAGAATGGGAAAACAATATTTACAAACCAACAAGGTCAATAACCTTCTTAATAAGCTCTCCAAAATCCAAGCCCCTCAGAATATACAACAAGCAGACATAAAAATGCTGAAACTCTGCCTTCTTATACTCACACGAAATGAAACAAGAAAAATTGACTGCCAGGAAACTAAGCGAAAACCGATTTAGACACTGTCGTGCCCATGAAGTGATTTGCATGAAAATGTGATCGCATGATTTAGCAACATTGGATCTGAATCCAATCCTCTCCCTACCTATATCGTAAACTCTTGCAAATATTGTGTCTGAATCCAAGCTTTAGGGCATATTTGGAGAGCTTTTTTTTTTTTAATTTTTTATTTTACGTTTCTCAATAAAATTTATAAAATATTTTATAATTTTTTTTTAAAATTTAAAATATAAAAAAGTTTTACATCATAAAATCTTTTTATTATTCTTTTGAAATAAAAAATAAA
Source organism: Acanthochlamys bracteata (assembly GCA_019914995.1). Taxonomy (NCBI): domain Eukaryota; kingdom Viridiplantae; phylum Streptophyta; class Magnoliopsida; order Pandanales; family Velloziaceae; genus Acanthochlamys; species Acanthochlamys bracteata. The sequence goes on from CM034143.1 coordinate 5,173,015, forward strand.
GTTTATTTTTTTAAAAATTTCAAAATATTCTAATTTTTTAATAAATACTTTCAAACATCCCCACCGTCTCTTATTTTCTTTCTTCTTCTTCTTACTTTGATTGTTTTATATAGCTTAGTACTATATATAAAGCAAAGAAGAAAAGAGGTGGGTTCTGCATACCAGCAGATGAGTAGTACTAGCAATCAGTTTCTTAATTATGAGCTTGCTATCAATAAACTCTCTGCTGCAGATTTTCTTTAAATTCAAAGTATATCTTATGAGAATTATTTTTTTATTTGATAGAGCACTTTTTCGATTTTTTCTTTTTTACTGAGTTATGAAAATTCTTTATATATTTTAAAAAAATCTTGAAATGGTTATTGTATATTATATTTCTTATGTATTTATTCACAAAATTAGAACCTTTTTTATTCAAAGAAATAATCAAAACTATTTTTCACCAATTTTGTCCCATGGAAACAGCAAGCTCTTAGAACCTTCCAATTCTATAGCAACAGTTATTCTTTTCATTTCTTATTTTTTAAAATTCAGTCCGTCCTGAATAGTTAGATTGACGGTTCAATTTGAAAATACAGAAATCGTTTGGCTGACCGTTTCGTCAACAGTATTTTTTAATTTTTAATTTTATATTTTTAATATATATTTTATAAATATTTAAAAATTTTATTTAAAAATTTAAAAAATATAAAAAAGTTTTACATAATAAGATTTTTTTATTATATATTTTTATTATATTTTTAAAAATAAAAAATAAAATTCTTTAAAAAGTAAAATATTATTTATTTTTAAAAATTTTATTTTATAAATAGTTTCAAATATCTCTTTAGTTAAGTTGCAGACTAAATCGATTTAAATTCTATATCGATAATTTTCGAGTTGATTGGAATGGTTGGGTCTGCGAACTTATGTTCTCAACCACTCGACATGATCCAGTTTACTGAATGCGAGTAGCCTAACCTTTCTTTCGTTCTGCTTTCTTCTCCCCATCCGCGAGATCTTCTCATCTCCGTCCTGCCTCTTTCTCCTCCCGTTGCTGCTGCTCTACTGCTGCCGCCCGGGTAAATTGAATTTCTCGTTCTCGTGCGCAACCCTAGATCGCCGCTGATCATCCTGTCGGAAATCCGACCGCGCTTAGTCATTGCAATTCCTTCCTCTCTCGCCTGAGCATTGCTGTCGTTGCTTGCTATTCCATCCTCCATCTCCTTCCCGCTCGGATCGTGCCGCCGTCACGTCACGCGAGCATACAATCGCCACCGTGAGGCGTCCCCGCTGCTGTTCATTGCTCTTGCTTCTTATCCGTTGCCTGTTTTACCTTCTTCGGTCGGTTCGATTCCAGCCGGCCCCCTAATTAGCCGGAATCAGACGGATAGGTTCGCCCCCACGTCACAGGTGAGTTGCAATGCTTGCTTCATTTCCTTCGAACTTACTATTGAACCATCTAATAATCCCTTCCATCATAGGTGTTCTCTCGGTCGCTGTTTGAAGGTTCATGTTGCAGTACGAAGCTGGTTTTGGATCTGATCGTCTCTTTGCCTTGGTAGGCCTTCTAAACTCGCAAGCCCTAGCATTAGATAACTGTTATGAATGATATTGCTGCTATGCACGAGTTTGTGAATGCATGAATTAGACAAACCTTGGTTTTGGATTTGCCTTAGAGTGGATAGTAAGAGTATGGATTTTTTTGTTTTTACAGAAGATATTTATGCTTCAAATGCATAAAGGTTTTGGGATTTTGAGGAATGGAAGATACTTGGTAGACTCATATATCTTTCTCAATGTACTCCGGAAGTTTTGTATATACTTCTCAAAATGTATTAGAGATAGGGTGCTCTAATGAGAAGTTTCTAAGCTAGGAAATATTTAAAAGCCTACTTATCTTGGTATTTTTCAGATGTCATAACTGATAAGTCAACTTGTTTGTAATATGTTAATTGCTTGCATTTGTATCCTTTCTGCAAATCTTTATTGGCCATATCCACTTGTCTGTAATTAGGAATATTTGCTGGTTATCACTTGGTGTGTTGGTTGAATTCCTATTTTTGTCTGTAACCTAGTATTTGCATCTTACTCCATAATATGTTGTTATGGGAATAAATGGAGTATGATGATCAGAGTTTTATAAATCGTGCTAGATACTGATTCACCAAAATTTGGGCATGTTTTGGACTTTTATGCGACAAAGGGTATTTGCATTGGCACCATAATATTATTGTTGCTTCTTGCGACCCGCATTTTCTTCTAATCAAAATCTCTCCACCCTTATGTTATTTCCAATAGAGCAGGATGGTTCACTCAATTACTCTACACTGTAGATCCGTGTGTCTATAGTTCATTTTGTCATATAAATGGCTTTTGTAATTCTCAAAAAATGTGTTACTCTTATTTATTTTGGTGTTGTATTTTGGTTTTGTAAATTAATGTTTTGGGTATTGTAATAGGTGTGTCCAGCTACCGGTAGCCAATAGATGTTATATTTGATTTTTTTGGCAGTGGTGTTACTTTGTTTATCTTGTTTATCCCTTTTTCTTTTGTCAAATAATTTTTTGTGGTTCTTGTTTTCACTTGAAGTTTTGGGGGAGGTTTTGTCAAAGTTTTTTTTTTAAATTTTCTGAAATGTTTTAGTGCGAGTCATATATTTTAATGTTTTGGGGTCAAGCTTTCTGGACTGGACCAAGTTTTGGGTATCACCCAGGCTAGGTTAGTTCAGTGCCGGTTGCGGCCGAATGGGGTCGTGACACTTTCACATCCTCTCCCCTTCTTTCTTCGCTCGTTCAAGTCTTTCTTTCTTCTACCTTGTGTCTATGCCAGTCTTGTGTCAGCACACATTGTTCTTGTCAACATGTTTTATCGGCAAAAGCCGTTCCTCGTTGCCTTCCTTACTTGAACATTGACCTTATTTTTGCTTTGTACTTCATGTTTGTTAACTCCTGTGTCCTTTTGATTTTAAGGTTTTTGTTTGAGGTATCGTGAACAAGGCTCAAGAGCCAGAAACCTGCTTCTGTTGCAACTTCAAGAATCAACTGCAACATAGTATGTTTCCTCTATTGTCTTTCATGTTCTCTATATCATCTTTCCTGAGCCACTTTTTTTACTTAATTTAAAAGGTTCTGTGACGGATCTGTTATGGCCACACAACCCTCTATATTCATTCAAAATGAGAATTTGCCAATCCATCGAGGTATTTGCTATCTCTCTAGTTTTACCATAAGATAAAAATGTGACTCCATCGACTTTGACAATTATCTTGAGCCCTTGGAATTCAGGAAAAGGTGTTGATGGGGTAAAAGTTGAAGTGCCAAAGCGTGAAAAGACCGGAAAGCAAGAAAGGAAAGCTTTGAGGGATCTCTCGAAGGCTGATAAGCCTCCAGTTTCAGGAGCATCTAAGGGTGGTCCCTTAAAAGAGAAGCCCACTGTACATGATCATGGTAGCAACAAGAATGCTCCCAAAACTAGTTTTCTGACAGAGGAAGAACTAGAGAAGTGCCGAGAATGGGCTAAAGAAGGAATTGAGGGAACACAGTTTACGGGAAATAATCAGCAAAAACTACAGAAGGAACAACAAGAGCAACGTATTGCAAACTGCTTTCGTTAGTAGAAAATTGTTACTTCCTTTAAAGTTGGGGGTTTTAAATTTTTTCTTTTGTTTTTTGTGTTTAGGTATTAGAAAAAAAGTAGGAAAGGCATTGGCTGGGATCCGTGCATGGGAAGATGAATTTAATGCTCGTGGAGTATATCAGGAGGTATGTGATTTACAGCATTAAAGATGCATGATCCCAGCATTTCTGGAATTCATGAACGGGATCTCATATGAACAATGGATTGCGTATTTATCTTATTTAGGCATCTATCTGTTGTTACCATTATGATCACAGGCCTCATTAAAACAGCTTGGCACACCTTATTCGTCTTGGCTATCATTATTTTTACTTGCTTGTTTTACTGGACAGTGCCATTCATATGTCATGTTGTCTGCATTAAATAATGTTGATACTGATTTTCCTGGAGATTTATGATTTAATCATAACTCTTATGTGTCATGCCCTTTATTGGATTGCATAGAGTTTCTTAGCCAACCCATTCAGTAGTCTTTGAGATTTTTCTGCAATAAAGATCATTACTCTGTTTGAAGGGCCAAACATGAGAGTGGATGTATTAACTTTAAGGAGGCTAGGCAAATGGTCCATCTATTTGTTGAGAGTATATTTAGCTATGAGTGATATGCTTCCAAGATGAAATTTTTAATATGACCTTGAAAGTGGGGTTACCGATATGCACCAACTTGTATTAATCTTATGTTATCAAATTTCTCATGTTGATAAAGATGGTTGAATCTTGGTAAATCAGAGGTACGCACGAGTTGGATATAAGTGTGGTTCTATGTTGCAGCGAAAGTACGAGCTTTATCTTTGAGGCACTTTATTCATTGCTTTCTAAGATGGAGAGGATGCTTTGTATATGTGACAGTTTTGATTGAGCTATAGGGTATTGCACGTTTGGTTAGGCATTCATGCTGAAGCAATGGCAAGTGATTGATGTTCGGTTATGCAACTAGGCTGACTAGTTTGTGAGGAAATTAAGACAAGTCTAATTCAGCATACTTTATAATGAAGCAACTAAAAAATGTTTCTTACAAGAGTCTCCTTCTTGAATGCTGATTCTTACTTCTCTCTGTGATAAAAAACAAGAAGCAGACTTCTTGTTAGATTGTAAGTTGAACAGATGTGTACAATATAATAAGAAATGATACATCTCAGCTGCAAAATAGGCTGGATGGGTTTCTCTTCCCCATTGACTCACTTCTACATAGTAAGCTACTGTTGCATATTACAGTTTTCAGAGAAAGATCTGTGAATATCCATCTGCACTGGTTGTGATATGCAAATTTGTGGGGGTATTGGTGTGTTGGTGATGGGAGATATGAAATCCAGAAGGGTGTAGTGCAAAGGTGTCGTAAGCATCAGTTTCTGTAGGTTTTGTTTATTTTTGGGAATTGAAAATTCCTCTACTTTCATGTGATAGTTTCAAGCTATTCATTGATGTGGATAGATAAGTCATCAGTGTGTCATGAATTATTCATTCAATAAGACCTTGTTGCTCAATGTAAAGTTGGTACGATGCATTGAAGTTCAGGCAAGAATAAAACTTTTGAAGCTTATATTTGAGAAGATTTACAAAGTATGGGACACATATTTTGGAATATGATGTTTGGGGATGGTTTGGGAATCAAAAGAAAGTAATTCTGGTTATTATACTCTCAAGCTGTTCTCTTTCTAGTTCATGAGCATCGTAGGTGGTAGTAATGTTATTACCTTGATCTTATGCTTGATAGTAGTGATTATTGATTGTGTTTGTCTAGGGGTTTGCTGATGACACCAATGACATTATGGAGATGGAGTTGGTGCCAGAGATGGATTTTCCGATTAGGGACATAAAAGAGCAAGATTTTGGTATTATGCTACTGGTTTAAAGCTAATGTGAGTTCTTTTTCTTTTATTGCGTATATAATTTGGCTCATCATCCGCTCATTTCTTCCAGGTATTGATCAACTTGGTATGATGGTTGAGCTGGATGAGTTCCCTTTCCTCGACTATGAAATTGAGCTGAGACTGAAAGAGGAATTTATGTGAACCTTTTTGTCTTGTTGATGGGTGTCTCCCCTTTGTTATAGTGTTCGGTGCTAATGTAGAATCCAGGCCTCTAGAATAAAGTTGCCTTCTGTAACAAATCCATACATATTTATTGTAGTGATCTTGGGAAGCATTGTTTACCAACCCGAGCATTCAAGCCTTTGATCTTTTCACAAGGATGCCTGCTTATTATTTGACTTCCTTTGGGTGATATTTACTGGTTTGATTGTTAAGTGGGTTGTCACTAATCAATCTTGGAAGCTGATTTTGGTTTCCAACTTTTTTCGGTCTTGGACTTGAGAAAAATATGTAGATAGGGAGGTTCAGGTGTTGCATCTCAATCTTGCACTGCTGAAACCTCAGATTCCACTAGTGGAAGCAAAACATGAAACCTTGGTACAAACGTTTTCATCGCACTAGTTGGTTTTGCGAATCCAAGTTCAAATTTAAAACAGAATCTTCACGAATTTAATAAACTTTACATATTATATTCTAACATTCAAAAAATTAAAAATCTGACCTTATGCTAATTGTCCTCCAAAACACAATTTACAAATTTTTACATACATGGTGTATAGTTTTCTAATTAAAAATAAACCACTTTCCAAAAAAATGTTATTTGGAAATTGCCAATCATTTAAGATTCTAACAAAAGATGGGATATAGCATTCCTTCTTTTGTAGGTACTTCTCTGGCAAAATTGTTTGGTCAAGTAATTGGACAGCTATAATTCAATCAAATGATCATAGTCACGGAAGATAAATACGTTATTTTATTTAAATAAGAGATATATGGATTCGAGGTGCACGGTTATAATTCAATCAAATAATCATCGCTAATTTTTTTTTATAAATAAGAGATGGATTCGATGTCCATCGCATGACCTCCAGCAAAATGCAGCGTATATCAGGTACAACCACATTGCTAAAACCACTGAAGCAAAAGAGGATATTTGGCATTTGACTTAGAAATGCAGAAAAGGAGGACCTTTGTAAGCTGCTGGGTTGCAGGTGAGTAACCGTGCTGCCAGAATCTATTATACTATCAACTGCTGAAAATACTGCTTGTGAATTGGCTAGAGGTTTCCTTTGATGTTGATCCCTGTTAGATTGATTCCATACAGGCTTGGGTTATCTTGCACTTGTAACATAGGAGTGTATATGAGAAATTGGAGGCTTGTTTAGGCACACCAAAGTTCAAGAACCCTAGACTATAGTTGTTATATCAGGGAGACAGTAGGAGAACTTCTCCATTAGCAGTTGATGTCTGTGAAGTGGATGCTGTTGGGTCCCTCGCAAGGCCATAAACCCTGCTATGCCTTGAAATGTTCTATTGTCCTTGTGGCCACAACCAAATTTAAAATCTTTGAAGGCATCATTTTGCCCTAGGAAATAGATCATCTTGCCCTACTGTTCCCTCTGTGGCAGAGTTGTCACCATATTCAACAGAGAGTGCAAAAGAACCATCACAGGACTTCCCATCGAAATCTGAACATTTTGGTGATGACCATGACAGACTCTTATAGGAAGCAGACTTGCTTGGGTTGAATTTTGGTTGTAGTTGTTTATAGCAGTCTTTCCAGGGTTCCCACTAGACCCAGCATATCTCATTTCCAGTATCGACAATAACTGTGTGGGCATTAGCCGGAGTCCGAAGGGAAACATTCACAACGTAGTTGCCAATACCGAGCGTCGAACCGGAGAGCATCGGTATGCTTACTTTTGAAACCTGCTCATGTTTTGTTGTCTTGGTGCTTGCTCTTTACTTTCATTTTGTTCTGGATGTAGCGGAGGCGTTGCTGATCACGCAAGAGTGTGTGACTTTTGGCCTTTGACTAGAGGACTGATTTGCGAGCATGGACCATAACGGTGAGCCAGCACAAGTGTTTTTCCATTAGATAATTCATAACCTGCAAGAACAAAGACCATTTGGGATGTTTGGTTAAGCTTATCAAAAAAATAACTTTTCAATTTTATATTTTTTAATATATATTTTATAAGTATTTAAAATTTTAGAAAATATAGAAAAATTTTACGTAATGAGATCTTTTTATTGCATATTTTTATTATTTTTTTGAGATAGCAAAATAGAATTCGTTTTTCAAAAAAAATAAAAATATATGTTATTTCAGAAAAATTTTATTTTAAAAATACTTCCAAATGCTCTCATGACTTCTTAGTTGAAGCGCAATACATCCACCCTAGTGATGCATATAACCAAATACCATTGAAATTTTATGTCTCCACAAACTACACAAAGAGATTTCAAGTAATTTATAGATTTAGATTTTATTTTTGAATTTAAGGAACAACTACCAAAGTTCATTCTCTTGCCTTTTAATCTATTTACTGTTTAGATACTAAAAGCATGAGTTATTTGGGAGTGCTTATGAAATAAATTTTTTAAAATAGTATATATTTTATTTCAAAAAACAAGCTCTATTTTTTTAATATAAAAAAATAATAATAAGATATTATAACTTAGAGTTTTTTCTATACTTTCTAAATTTTTAAATAAATTCTATAAAATACTGTAAAAATTTTATTAAAAAATGCAAAATAAATGGAGTGTTTGAAACGCCGCCAAACACAACGCCAAAAGCCCTCTCAAGCAGTACAAAAATATGCTTTTGGTCCTTCAGTGCAGATGTATCTTGCATTGGTGCCTCTGCTACCATTTCTAGTTTCCTCATATGAGTTGTAAAACTCTTGTTCTTGCTTGTGTTTTTGTCTTTGTTTTGATGTATTTAGTTAACCGTTTGTTTTCTAAGAGATAAAACTTTCTGTTCTAAACAATTTTAGAATAAACAAGTTGTTTTCATCCTTCTTCAACGTTTTTGTAATTGAGTCTGTTTTCATTTACTGAAAATGATGTAAAAATTATCTTCTCAGTTATATACAAGTAGAAAATTTTCTGTAACCAAAAAATTAGGTGTAATAACTGGAGATGTGTAACTTTCATGGATAATGAGTGTGAGAGTAGTCCCATATTAATAGTGGACCTGGACTTGTGGGGGCTTATATGGGAGGGGTATCCTCTCCTTCACAACCAGTTTTTACGGGTGTAGTTCTATCCGTCGGCAGGCACTGGTTTCATTCTCTTTGCCGCCATCTCCTTTGATCCCATAAGTCGAAGGGGGTTATTCGTTGGTTGTGGTTGTTGTTGTTGATGGTGTTGACAAAATGCTTGTTTGGAATGTTGTGTCATGGAATGCGATGGTTTCTAGTAATGCAATGAACGGTGGGAGAGAGAGGGAGGCATTGGAGTTGTTTAATGAGATGTTGCTCTTGGTTCTATTCTTTGATGCATGTAGATTTTGGTATCTCGTGGATTATGCATAAGCTTATGAAGTAGAACTTATGGTTTTACAAGCATGCATTACTTTTCGAACGGACTTCTTCTTTGGAATTCTGGTGCAAGAAGATCATCCTCTCGTATGATGTTATTTTTGCTTATTCGAAAATGTTAGATTTGCAAATAGCTTAGTGGATACTTGATTGCGCTTTAAGAAGAACATTGAGGTTTGGAATACTATGTTCAGCGGGATACTAAGTTAGCAAAACATATGCTACAGGATTGGTCTATTCGTCTTTGTTGGAACTCTTAGCGCCTGCTACAGGATTGGCCTCAGCTCTCACGTAACGTGAATTTAAGGGAGATTTTAGATCATATTAGATATTAGAATTTGGATAAAATTGTAATTGTTTGCTTAGCTATATAGGCATATAAGTCTACAAAGCCTTTTTTTTTGCTCTTTGGTCTGTTTTGTAAGGGCCTATCAAGGAGGGGCACCTTTCCTTTGACAACCAATTTTTAAGGGTATAGTTTTATTCCTCTATTTGTTCATATGGTATAAGAGCTGCACTTCTAAGTTCTAAGTGGACTATATTATACACAATAAGTCCAAGACCGTGTAATATCTATAGTTATGTGGGCTAAAAAAAACTATTATTGAAAATAGAGGCGCTAACATGCAATGTCCTTTTCTTTTATTTTTTTTTCTTCTTCCTTCCTCTCTGATTGTCGAGAGCGCCACCAGCTTTCTCCGGCGCAAAATCAACCTTCTCTAGCGACGGTTATCTCCTCTAGCTACTCCGTCTATCATCTTCTCCCTCCTAGTATTTCTATTACGGCTCCGGCGAGCTACGCCGCACGAGATAAACAAATTAAAATTTTGTCTAGCTATTTTCACCGGGGATCCGGCGACGGTAAGTAGTTAGAAATAGTCCCCTTAACTTGCTAAGTTTTTTCTCTCATTTATTTGCGTTGATTTTTAGCTCCGGCACTTGATTTTGCGTGAGTTTATAGTCGGACGTTATTTCGTTAATTTCGACCGCCAGTAACAAAATTGAAGCTCGTCGTCTATTTTATTGAGTTCTACTGACAGTGCTACTTATTTTTACTGTCTTGGACGCTCTTGGCCGGAACTTTAGCTCTCCGAAATCTGGCAAACTTTTCGGCGACTAGGTCAGGTGAGTTAAAAATTCTCAGGTCGCGTAATTAAAATTATTGTTAGATGAATTATTAATTCATTTTATTTAAGAAATCGTTGGATTGAAGATATGCGAATTGTTTCCGATTCAAGTCTGTTGGAAATACAAGGATAATTTTGATGATAACAAAGAATTAAGAACTATGATTTATATAAGACTAATAATCTTAAAACAAGTCTACAGGATTAGACAAACAAAGATCATTTAATTTACTTGAAAAAAAATCATCATCATACCCAATCATTATGCTACTACATACCGGGATGTATGGACAAAGACACGGGATGTAGGATGCCACAGCCACATCACAACAATGCTGACCGCTTGAAGCGGATAGAGAATAAAGACACGGGGATGAGGGATGCCACAAATAAATAATAAATGAATCGCTATGTCACATCAAGTGGGCAGAGAACAACATACGGATGAGAGGATGAAAATGACCACATTACAAAAAAATTGTTTATTATCAAGCATATGCATTTCTTTCGGGATGTACCCATATGTTCAACGGCAACGGTTTTCTTTCCTTCAAAAAATCACCGCGACTCACAACGGATCAAGAACTTCAAATGTAAGATTTACAAGAGCTAGAATCATCTTCTACTTTCACACAAAAGGAAGCTCAATAATCAAGGAAAGAAAGCAAATAAAGTCCTTGATCACCAAGCGGTCAACTCGCATCAGTATTTATTATGGACATGCCATATCAACTCATCACCACTCGAGACTCAAACGAAGCTTAGCTAAATTAAGCATTCAACCGTTGGCGAAGAAATTCAAATCTCTTCAACGCATTCAATGCAACAAAGACTTTGCACAAACACAAATTGAAGAACCACTGGACAACACCATTCCTTCTCGGCGTGAAGAACCGAAAGCACCAACAAAGAACGCGTTCCTCAACGGCTCTCGCGACAAAAAGATGTTCTATAAAAAGGAGTCACAAAGAACGAGGAAATGTTGTGGAGAAATAGAGAAAAAACAGGAGAGAACAAAAAAAAAATGTAGAGAAAATCCAAGCAAAAACAGAGACATATAAGAACTCTACCACTCTACACAAAAAAAAAAACTCCTACTGCCGGTCACAAACTTGACTACTCCACAAACAAATCTTGCTGCAAATCATACTGAAGAAATCTCTCAGCAATTTCTCCGATCATCTCATCTGAATCACTAATTAAACACTCAACATTCATGAGATAGATCCTGCACTCAATACTTGTTTATTTTCTTGTAACTTGTCACTTACAGTATAAAGGTGGTGCTGCATGCACCGGTAAAAGAAGCTCAGATAGAGTTTAGTGTAAGCTCTTAGACCTTATAATAGAGCTAGCAAATCAGCCAGGGGGACAGGCGTGTCCAGGAGGCTGGTAGGGGTTGTCTTGGCGAAGAAACCCGGTAGAGTATGTGTGCTTGGCGAAGCACTTCGCTCTAGGTATATTTGTAGCTTATTAAAGGTCTAGTGAAGCTTTGGCTCTGGTGATAGAGCGACCGTGGATGTAGGCAAAGGGGTTTTGCCGAACCACATTAAATACCCTAAGCACTACTCTTTGTCACTTTTGTCAGTAAACACACTAACTCTTCTGTCTGCAGGTTACAGCACTGACATAGCCGGCTGTCAGCTCTCTGCCAGTAGGATTACAAACTTAACGAAAATTTTTATAGACTAACTCAATTCACCTCTCCTCTTGAGTTGATCTTGCAGGAATATCTAACAAAGTCGTTTCAGAATCCGATCGTCTCTTTCAAATTGGTAAGCTCTCTAAAATTGCTAATAATGGTAGTTGGTTAAGTAATGGATTAGAATAAAATTATTAGTTGAATGGATATGTCATTATGTGCAATAAGTTTCACAAGGAATTTTGAGTTAGGCTTAGCGCAAAATAGTCGACTTGGGTAATTGTTAAGACTATAGGTGAGGATTATCGTGCCACCTTTTTTTTCTAAATTAACGTTAGGCTTTCGGCACATATAGCATTTGCTTTGAAAATTCTTGCGTATTTTACCATTCTCGTTACATATTATGATTTATCCTTCATGCTACATATGCATGTACATGTTTATATTTAATTGACATCATGTTTGCATTTCTTACTAGCATGTTCGCATATTGTAGACTATGTGGCATAATTTGGAGAGTATTTTAAAATACGTGTCAATACTTATAATTCAAATATCCAATATACATGTCAATATTTTTCCTTTCATATACGCATAAGTATAATCACGATAGCATTGAAGGCATTGGACATAGCATATTTATTGTGTGAAAATCTATTGTGTTACATCTATTTGTTAGGAACTGCATTGGTATGAAATAATGCAGAACCTAACAGTTATTGTCATAACCTATTATATTATGTATACTTGAATGAGATATTGATACGGTAGGTCACAGAATATGCTGAACACCGAGATATATGGATAGTCGATAGGTCACAGAATATATTGGATATCAAGTTATGAAATATAGATTATCGGTTGGTCCCAAAACATACTGAACACCGAACTTGCTTGTGGTTTTGATATATAAAGATATTACGTATGTATACTTGTATGATATACCTGATAGCATGATGTGAGTTGAAGATGTGATCTCACTCGGTCGCCTACCTTGACTATTACACTTGATACATTTCGCATACATTATTCATTACTTGTTTGCATGGGTATACATTATTCATTACTTGTTTGCATATATATATACTATGTGTATATATATATATATATATATATATATATATATATATATATATATATATATAGTCTTGAGAGTGTTGCATAATATTATTTCATATTATTATATCTCTACTAAAGACTGAGTCGGTATAAGACGATTTAGGACTTAGTAGAATCTGATCTGATCTTATTGTTTCATCTGCAGCATACAAATAGCACTATAACACCTAGTTAATGCATTAGCTATCTAAATTGGACATTCTGATGTTTTACCTCACTGAGACTGGGCTCACTCTCTTTTTTTTTCTTTGGCCTCTCCCAGATATGTCAGAGGATAGCGGACGCTGATTAGATTCGGTATTGCTAGACGGAGAGCGTATAGAGGATATGCCATAAATCTTTTGACATATAGTTAGCTCTATAATCTTCGAAAAGTATTGACTTTTATTGTACTTTATTGTATGTAGTATTGTGATAGAATTTGTTTTGAATTGTTATAGGTATTACGGCTACCGATAGCCACTAGTGGTATTTGTATAAACGATTTTCATATTGATAGATTTTTTTATTGTTTTGGATTTCTAGTGATAACCATAGTTATTGTTGTTTGCAAAGGTCTTCCTATTGAATTTTTAGGGAATATCATATCGAAATTTTTTTGAATATTGATAAGTTGTTAGTTTTATTGAGTTTTGGGTCAGGCTTACTAGATTGAATCAAGTTTGGGTCTTATTTGAACTCGATTTAGTCTAGTGCCGGTCAGGATTTAGTTTTGAATCTTGACAGACCGCCATAGCGTTTTCTTGACTATACAAAGGGGGTAGAGGAGTCAAATAGGTCTTATCCTTGCCAGCTATTGCGATCCACGCTGCATTTGAGGGTAGATGTGAAAATGATTTCATATTGATAGTTGGCGTAAACTTGTGGGGACTTATAGAAGATGGACACCCTCCCCTTAACGATCGATTTTTAAATAGTATAATTCTACTCTTTTTTTTGTTTGTTCACATGATATCAAAGTTAGACTTCTGGGCGGGCTATTATGTGCATATTAAGTTCAAGACCGCAAAATGTTTATCTAACTGTACAAGAGAGGTGAATGGAATCAAATAGGTTATAGTTCTAGCGGTCCAAAATATACTTGAGGGTGAGTGTGAAAATTGTCACACATTGGTAGTTCGTTTGTTGGAATTGTGGGGGCTTATAAGGGAGGAACACCTTTCCCTTAACGATTGATTTTAAGAGTATAATTATATCCATCTGTTTGTTTGTTCACATGGTATCAGAATTGGATCTATGTGAGCTATTTTGCATGTTAAGCTCAAGACTGCCAAAGCATTTGTCTGGTTGTACAAAGAGAGGAGGGGGTAGATAGGTTCTAACTTCAGCACAGCTCTTATGGTCTATATTACCATATAGCTACGTGTTAGAATATTCCTATATTCGTAGTTGGATTGAACTTGTGGGGATTATAAAAGAGAAACACTCTCATGTTAACAACTAGATTTAAGGGTATAGTTTTATCCCTTTTGTTCATATTGCATAACTCCGTTTGTTGATTGACCATTTCATCTAAGAAGAAGTCATAAAGTGGTGGCTATAACTTGAAATAAAAAATTTGATTATATGTAACTTTTAATGATTAGTAAGATAAACCAAGTAGAAGTTCTGTTTCAGCAAGTCTTCACCATTTCTAATTTTCTTATTAGAATTCTACTCCAAGGAAACACTTTTGTTCAGAATATTTTATTAGAATTAATAGATGAATCTTGGATAGAACTAATAAGAGATGAGAACAATTAAACTCATATAAAAAGCTACCCAACTTAATTAAACAAAAATTTGGAACAATTCAACACCCCTAGAGCATAACGTGCAAAGTCTGACACAATTCTCTGTGTTACCGTATTAGAAGTCTGGATCTCTAACCCAAAAACTCTAAGTAAAAGGTAAAGTTGCACAGAACTTATAAATAGCCGAGACGAATGCTATGGAACTAAAGTATTCTTAAGAAGAACTAATTAATCGTCCTCACCTTTTCTTTCAGAAACACTTCTATATATCTTTATCTCATGAAAGTATTTACAAATTTTTTTTTAATTGCAGAAAAACAAGATATCTAAGTTTCAGTTTCTTCTCTGGAGTAGTTTTCATATTTGGGGGAGCTTTTCTCTCCCAACTTTTTATTTCACGTTTTTTAATAAAGCTTCTAAAATGTTCTACAGAATTTTTAAAAAAATTTTAAAAGTGCAGAAAAATTCTACGTCGTGAAATCTTCTTATTAATTATTTTTATTATTTTTTTTGAAATAAAAAAGATAAGGCTCATTTTTCAAAAATTTCTAAAATATTTCTCTTTTTTGAAAAGCTTTTTTTTAATAAGCACTCCCAAATTATCTTCTCAGGTGTAGTTTTGTTCAAGAGTATCCAAATTTTAGCTCTCAACGTTTGCTAGCGAGTGCACAACTACAAGGTTATCGTAACATGGTGGACTTTGTATTTCTTTTCCTGCTTGTATTTCAACAATCGAATTTCATTCATCATCGTAGAATGAATGCCAATATGCTCGATTGGTGCTTAAGCTTTCGACATTCTATAACCAACTTTGAAGTTCTGGTTACTCGAAAAAAAAAGTTACTATGTTTGGCTAAACTTGTATATCTTTCAAGTTAAAATACTCTCAATAAATATTTGTTATAGTGAAATTGTTCAGTACCGGAATAAAACTTGTAAATTTTTGTATATGAAATATGATTTGTGCTCGCTGGCATCTTATATGTTACATAATTTTCAAGTAATATAATACAGGAGCAAGTTCTATATATAATTCATTTTAAGGGGTATTTTATGTAACTTTGAATCCATACAGGGACCTAATACGGCTAAAACAATAATATCTGGAGTTAAATGAAACACTATTCTATATTCGGTACATGGTATATGTTTGCTTCTGCCAGATCCAACCGAAAATTCGAACCAAATAATGTCGGAGAGTTCGCCGGACTACATGGGAGATCTCTGCTCTTTCCTTCCGCCTGACCCACCAACACACTCCAAACCCAAACCGAAATCGAAACCCTCTCAAACTCCAAATTCGAACCCGAAACCCGCTAACTCTTCCCGGCTCGACTGGCGCGACCGGCGCAGGGTTGAACGGGAACGGCGCCAAGTTGAAGAAGACAAGCTCACGGCAGCGGCGCTAGCCACTGCTGCTATTCCTGCTTCGAATATTGGGTTTAAGTTGTTAGCGAAGATGGGCTATGATGAAGGGTTGAGCAAAGCGGAGCCAGTGGCGCCGGAGATAAAGCGGGGAAGAGCTGGACTTGGAGCTGAAGATCCGGTTGTGTTAAGGGTTAGGAAGGAGAAGGAGAGGGGGGAAAAGAAGCGGAAGAGAGTGGAAGAAATCGAGAGAGAGTTTGGCGAAAAGCAGAGGTAACAACATTTTTTATTTTGGTGCTTATTTTGTTATGAATTGTAAAGTTCAACTTTGGGAGTTAGTTGTTGGTATTTTTATGTGATTTGTGTGTTGGGATACCTGTTTTGAAATCTATTCGTGTGTTGTTATCTGATGATGGTTTGTGTTGAGTTGTGTTTCGTGCCTAGCAGAGGTGACCATTTGTAGTATTTAACTATTGTTTTGCTATAAGTTTTGTCCATTTTTTGTTATTCGCCATTTTGCTGTAAAATTTATGGTTTTGGAATTAATTGTTCAGATTGTTTCTTCATGATTATATGTGGATATAAACCTAACCTTTCCGGGCTCTATTTGCTGTTTAGAGTAATTTGTATTTGATGATATTTCTTTTTTTTAAATAATTTTGAAGAAGGCATATGGTATAATTTGAATGAGCAAATGCCTAGCAGTTTGCTCCTTTGTTTTGCCACTTGAATATCTATGTTATGTCTTACAGAGTTGTTGCTTTATCTAAAAGTTAGTTCACATTGAACATGAAGATTATTGTATTAGACAATGATTTTAGCGATGGTCACGCTGCTTTGCGTAATTGTCAATAAATGTCATTTGTGCAGACTTGGTTTAGTTTTCGTTATATGAAATTAGGTCTCAATGGAGGACAAGAAGAGTTGTTGCAGATTTCAGGAAAGCAGAGGCAGCCCTGGCACAGTTGGAGAAGAGGGAGGTTCTACCTGAACCAGAGAAGAAGGAAGATAATGAAGAGAATGATGAGGAAGAAGAAGAAGAAGTGATCACAGAAGAGGTAAATTTATTTATTTTATTTTATTTAGTTGATATGCTTCCGTATGATTCATTCCGATAGTTAATTATGCTTCAATCATATATGTCGGGAAAATTTTGGTTTAGTAATCTAAAGTGTATCATGTAGGTGCCATCCGATGAACAACAGTAAAGTACCAGGTTAAGGGTGCCTTTAATTTTCTGGAGGATGCTTTTTTAATTTTGTTTCCATGTCGTTTGCATGTTTAATATTTTGATATATAAGATGCTAATTGCATTTTAGTGACATGTATTGATTTAGCATTCAAGACTGTTATGCTGATTGTAGATCTAAATTTGCCAACTTCAGTTCAGATGCTAGGCAACTACGTGAATGCTTTTTGAGCTCCAGTTGGTGAAACCTTTGTTTTTGACAGCTAAATTTGCATATTAAATCAATTAGATGTAAAAACTCATTCTACCAGAAGTTGTAAGGAAATGTCATTGCACTTTAGACTTTGCTATTAGATGATTTTTTCTTTAATAAAGTTGCATATCAACTGAGGTCTTTCAAGGCTTTGTTTTAATTAGCATGGGTATATTTTTACTTTGCTTAGTTTTTTTTTTTTTTGCATCACTCTCACCTGATGAGTATGATGAGAGAACAGTTATATAAAGGTTTTCATTTGAACTCTTCTACTTAATATTTTGAGTCTCATGCAAGATGAGCTCATTGTACATTGCATATTCGCTTGCCATGCTGCTACTAAATCAGAATTTGTATTTAATGATTCATAGCAATCACTAATACTTCAGATAACTTCCTGCTTAACAAAAAATTTGACTTGATTATGTTGTTTAACCTCTTGCAAGAGCTGTTAAAGAGCATATCTGATAGTTTATGAATTCTGCTTTCTTTTCAGGATTTGCTGGATATCTTGACTAAGTTGAGGAATGAGCATTGCTATTGCCTTTATTGTGGATGTCAGGTAAGACCTTTAACATCCTTTTACTTCTGATTATATCAGCGTTTTTGGGTACGTCTTGCTAACTTTTATGGTATAACGCAGTGATTGTTGGTCAAAAACTCCGATGTATTCCAGTGTATACATTTGGCATTTGGGTCTGATAGTTGTTTCAGATGGGAAATCAACCTGTGTTATTTAATCTTCCAGTTGCCTTCTTTGACTGCTTTCTTCTGTTTCAGTATGAATCAATGGAGGCATTGGAAACACACTGTCCTGGACTTACTGAAGATGACCACTAACACCGACAATTCTCCTTGAATGGTAGGTACTGTAACATGGCTCCAACTTGTTTCCATGTTTTCATGAGCTCGAGGAACCTGAATGATGTATAATTGTGGAGACTCCAAAACCATCTGCGAACAGTGGGTTTAATAGAGCTTCGGAGTGATGCAGGTGTAGGCTTGAATTTTATCATGGCTATACCTTGAACTAGATGCATCTCGGGACATCAGCTCCAGATCTATGATTTGGGACGGGCTGGGACATTAATCCATTCAACAGTTGAGGAGTTTATTGAGCACAAAGAGTGAGCTCGATGATATCTCATAGGCCGACATTAACAGATGCTAGAAATAGTATCAAGGAAGCAGAGATGTAACATGATCTTCATACTGACGAACTTGTAAGTACCTATTGAAACAGGAAATGAATAGCACTTTTTGTATGTTGTTGGGTCACCTATATAGTATTTTGTTTTTGTTCGTAAGTTTCTGATCACACTTTATGACACCTTACAAGGTGCCTGTTGTTATGATGCAATCTGTTGCTCTTTAAACGAACTATACTTTAGTCTCAAGATTTTGAAGCCCCAGTGACATAGAGAAGCTGGTACATAAACATTCAGTGAATGCCCCCTGCTGTTGTATTTGAAGTATTGGTAGCTGAAGCATCAGCTTTCAAGCAAGTATGAGAAGCTTATGTGTTCGCATAAATGAACGAACCATGTTCATATCTCAACTGACAGAATAAAACTTCAAGAAAACTAAAGACTACATTGACAACACCCTCCAAAGCCTAACACCTTACCATTCAAAAGAATCGAACTTGAAAGTGATTGAAATAGCTAGCAATTGTCAGGATTAGAAGTTTACTAGATAGAAACCAAAGATTCACTTGAAACATTACTAGATAGAAACCATAGTTAGTCATAAATCAATCTGCATAAGCCTAACAAAATGGAACATATCAGCTGAATCATTGGTCTTTTAAAGAGACCAATGAATCACATCATCTGAATCATTGTATGGCCTACCTCTTGGATCGAGATTCATTCTGTTCCCTTGCAGAGCAAGCTCAAGCTCCCCGGAGAATTGGTGACTCTGCTGAATAGGTTGGCTAAGATGTCCGAGACCTACATCCTGCTGACTGCCATGAGAACTACTTTCTGCATTATTGTCTTTGAAACCCCAAGAACTTGTACCGTAACCGCTTGGAGTGACTGGTTGAGCCATTAATGCACCACTGAAGCTACTACTTGCATGGAAGTTTGGTGCTTCAGGTCGAGCAGTAGATGGTGCAGCATCCCATGGCTGCTGATTTGACAGAAGAGAGAGAGCACAGCTGGCGTCAGAGGAAACTCCTGTAAGACATTGGCCAGGTGGAATCCCAGTAGCAGAATAGTAGGCCCCACTAGAAGGACATTGCATGTAGTGATGAGCCCCCTGAGAGGTGATTGCACTGGCGGCTGGAACATTCATCCCCCCTCGCCACTGATTGGTCGGAATAAGATCACTTGGTCTAACAGTAGCAGGCCAGATGTCTCTGGGCGCACCTTGATTTCTAGGGTAACTGAAGTCCATAATAAAGCTTCTGAATCTGCTGCTGCTGTCTGTCACCAGCGCTAGTGTGTTGTTAGATCATAAACGTAATGTATTATACAGGAAAATATTGGAAATCGAATGAAGAAACAAACTTGAAAATCTTCTTACTATTTACATCTTTTGCTTACCTTGGAAGCTTGGAGTTAGGCGTCCGAAGCGCGGTGAGAGGGGTCCAGGAGGCGGCTTCCTTCGACGCTCATTGTGACCAGCTAGACGTCTGCGGCAGCTACGCTTTCCTTGGTCAAATTCAGATAACTGGTGAAACCTGCACAAGTAGAAACCACAAACAAGTGAATGTTGAATCTTGAAGTACTAGTATGATTCATGTTTTAGCCTTGTGTACTTATTGGAATGATGGAAACAAAAGATATGTTCCATATGTTGGTGCAACGAAAAACTTCCTCCGAAAATGAAGTGACAAGAAGCATCAAGTCGTTTGTAATTTCCGTGATGGTTTTCCATTCCATGGCAATGATCAATAATAGCACAATTGCAATTTAATTTATTACCTTCACCTGGAAACGTCTTCAATATATAGCTAAACATAATTAAGCTAGTCCCTAATAACAAAACTGTGAGTAAAAATTGTTAACCCCCAACAGATATTATATGGTCCTCGCGATCCTTCATTGGCCCAGGCATATTTGTGGATGGCTTCTATAAAGCCAATTTCAAAATTGACATAATTGACTTATAGATGCCAGACATGCTAGAAAAAATTCACATCTTGGTCAACTGGTTTTGTCTTCTTCCATTTGGAAGAAGTTCCATAACTACCATCATGAGAGTACTTCTGCATACATCTTAGTCTACATGTACAAACCAATTTCCTTCAGGAAACTGATACTAATATTAGCAGTTTTACTTTTGATTTAGAGTGTATAAACCTGAAAGCCACTGAAAACACCAATTGCATAAAGTTGTACCTGGAATTCAGATTTCGGGGGTGGGGGATGAAAGATTATATCATATGAAAATCATAATCAGGACGTAGACAAATGAAGTGAACAGAGAAATGTCCAGAAACCAGGAAACAAAAGCTTTTATAGACAAGCAAAGAGACAAGATTTAGCACGTCTCAAACACTTGCCATTCTCCTGAGAAGCAATACTTTCAGGAACCCAAAACAAAAGACAAGAATAAAAGAAATACATACACAAAGAGGAAGTACTTTTTCAAACTATAAATGGAACCATGGTGACAATGAACCTTTGCAGAATTCCTTGTCCAGAAAAATGTAGCTCCTTAGAAGATGGATGCAATGCGAAGAAGAGTTAAACGCTATTCAGTAGGTGGTACAGACTTCAACAAAATCAATCCAACTCGTTCTAGCTTTGTGGAGATAGAAACTTAATGGAGCGTATAACGTATTTGACATTGAATCATTCCATCATCTATCTAGTACTAGAACTAACAGGTAACAGATAACTCATCAGCGACATCAGCTAGAAGCAAACCTAACACGGTTAACAAAACAAAATAAAAGAAAGACAAAGTAGATAATAGCTACAAAGCCAAAATGTTTAAAATCTAAGACGCAATCAATTAACATCCCTTTCACTAGCCATATATAATGAACAATAAACTAACGATTAAAGCAAACGATAATAGGAGAAAATTAGACAGCTATACAAGTTCTATCTACAGCCACAGTGGTCAAAGCAGTTAACCTATCTTAATCAATATAAAAGCTTTGCAGTCAGTACCCATGAATGATAATAAACAATAATAAGTACTTTAACTTCACAGAACAAACAGCTATGGAAGAAAACAAAATAAATATAAGAAGCAAAGATAAATACATCTCCACATGTTAATTACACAACCTTAGATGTCAATTTTCAATCACAATCAAGAAGTTCCTTTCACATCCTTACATCATACCAACCTTTTTTTTCTTTTGAGAAGTATCA
Organism: Acanthochlamys bracteata; assembly: GCA_019914995.1. Lineage (NCBI taxonomy): Eukaryota > Viridiplantae > Streptophyta > Magnoliopsida > Pandanales > Velloziaceae > Acanthochlamys > Acanthochlamys bracteata. The sequence goes on from CM034143.1 coordinate 5,194,754, forward strand.
TGCCAAGTAAAATTAAAACAATTTGTAGAACGGAACCATTTTAACATGCAAAAGACTACTTACTGAAGCAAGCTTAACACATAACATTAACTATAACTTGGAATATTTGAGCCAGTTGAAGAACAGAACAAAGCAAAAGCAAATTTGACAATTACAGATTAGAAGACTACATATTAATATGAAATCACAATAAGGGTTCCAGGAGGATCTAAGCTGTCAAAAAAGTAGCAAACTCCAAGGGAAAATCCACAAGTAGCACCACTAACCACTGTAAAGGAACAAAAAATAGCATAATGGGAAGCCTATCCAAGAACCATAAAATCAAGAAAAGATCAACAAGCAACATCAAGAAAATAATGGACTTTATTCAGAAGGAACTAAAAATCAAACTTATAAAGAGCCAATGAAGGAAAAATCCTAACCTGCTGCACTGTTGACAGAACCTCTGCTCTTGGCCTCCAACAATGACTCTTGGTGATTTGGAATGCATCCCGCACACCTTGTGCCTTGAATAGTATGCCTTTGCATCACTGAGATCCACATTGCAACCTTCAACCTGGCACCTAGGTGGCTGCTGCTGCTGTTGCTGATGCTGCCCACCGGAACCCTGCACTACTCCTTTCCCTTTCTTCGATGGAGGTACTGGTGGTGGCGCTGGTGCCGTTGAACTCTCCTCCCCTACGTTGTTCTTTCCCTTTGATTTTTCTCCACCAGCACTACTACCACTACCCAAATCATCAAAGTAGATTGTTTTCCCAAACAATGAACCCCTCGAGTCCATCTCTTCTCCCCAAAAGGTCTCACGTTTACTTCCTATTCATTCCCATGATGGTGGAGAGGAAGAAAAGCAACTAGCTTAAAGACATGGAGAAGAACAGGATCTCACTGAACCATGATTTTGATAGCTTTTTGCTATAAAGGTTCCTACTTTGAGCTCAAAAACTAGAGAAAAAGGCACCAGCTTTGGAGTGAGAGTTGAGAGATGTGACGCTACTGGTTAGATATAGAACACAAGGAATTTTAGAAAGAGAGAAGAAAAGGGGCAAAAACCAAAACAAATAGTGATTACTTTGTTGTTGTTATTGGTGTTAGTTGGGTGCATCTTTGTTATGGTGGAAGCTTGCCTACTCTTTCACTGTGTATGCCTCATGGTTTCCTTAAGGGTTTCCTTGCTGCTTTTTTTTTGGGAGGGCTTTCTTTTTCATAGACAAAGTTGAAAGTCTGTAACTTTTTGATGTTTCTGAAAGGTGGAGTGATCTAAAACTGCCATCTTGCTTGCTCTAGACATGATGCAAATATCTTTTTCTCTTTTTACTATGCTTTTTTGAAGGAAAATGAATGAAACAATGAGCAAACATGAGATGGCTATAAGTGGTGAGCATGTAATAGGAGTGAGAATCTTTTGGAATGAGCTTTTTCGTGGATGGAGTTTTGCTCTTTGAAACCTGGCTGACTACTCTCTTTCTTTTAGGTGTTTGGACATCTTTTGGCCTGTCTCAGTTGTAAGTAAACACTTGGCCGCTCCCTCTCCTTGGGAACTGGGATCAATATCATACCATTACCACCCCCAATGAAATGAATTGAAATAGATTTTCAGCACCACATCAATTTACAAACATGGACATGCATGTACTTCAAATATATATCATAATATCAATTGATTTTTATAATGTTGTATGGATTAACATATGAAGTAAGTCTGTTTCATGGTTGGTTTTTTATATTTATAATTTATTTAGAATGAAAGTTAATGGTTGGGGAACTTGGGAGGGAGGGGATGGTGTTGCTGCTAGGGTGGATCAAGGGACAAAGGGGTTGGTTTTGAGGAATCAAATAAAAAACCTAGTAAGCGAGTCAATATTAAAATATAAAAAAAATGAATTAAACAGCTGTTGGGAGGGGTGATTAAAAGCTTTTTATTGGAAAGTGTAGTTTAAAGGTGCTAATCTAGAGGTTTTTCTTCTTTGAGTTAGGCAAAGAGGTGTTAGAGAAAAAGACACTTTACTTAATCCAGCATTACTGTTAAATACTTATTACTAACTTTAGACTTATGAATTTTTTTATTTTAATTTTTTAATGCCTTGTCAAAAACACCACGAGTCTCTTTAATTAGTCTTTGGCATGTTTATAATGAGGTAACCCTACAAAGCTCTGAAATGGCACTTAATTATTTTGGATTAACTAAAGATTGTTTATTTTGGTTTGTGCTTTTATATAGAGAAGCTAATCAGGCGGCAGACTATAATATGTTCTAATATCTTTCTCGATTTATTTTTTCTTGGCAATTTGTTCCATAATGGAAAACAAAGATCCTTCTTCACCGTTTCAAATAAAAACTTTTTTTCAATAAATTTTCCATTATTGAATATTATTTTAAGCAATTCGAACCCATCTCATAGACTTAATACAAATATATTAAAAAGTGGAAAATTGTGCAGCAACCAAACTTGCATCATTGGATTAACTTTTGTGTTTAAAACTCAACTACTATTATTATGGGTTATGGAATACAGCATTTAATCATTATTTCTTATATTTAATTAGTAGATAAAACTTAATTTAATTCAACAATGTGAGATTGATGTGTTTGATAACCTAATATCTAATTACACTGTAGAGCCACTAATTGCTACAGTAACTTAACACTAATTATCAGCAACTTGTGATTAAAGTCTGCTTAATGATAACCCTTTGTATCCATTAGTCCAAAGTATGTTCACCACTATCAATGTTGGACGCTTGCCATTCATTTTCAAATATTTATCAATACAAATAATTTTTTTAATTTTTTAATAAATTGTTTATAGTATCCTATAAGTTTTTTTTAAATACAAAAAATTATATATATATATATATATAATATAATTAAAAAAGTCATGCTTGTTTTTCAAAAAATTTAAAATATTATTTATTTTAAAAAATTATTTTATAAGCATTCTTAAACTAGCTAAATCAATACAAACACATAATAAAAGTTGAAGAAAAAATCGGTGATGTACTATGTCGTATTATGACTATTAATTAAAAGTAATTAGATTCATGATGAATAGCATCCTTCAACCATTATCACGCCCTAATAAGTAATTATATATTCATATTAGCAAGAGTTATGTTTGTTATAAACAGGTCCATTTCTTGGGGTTGATTAAGGGCATGTTTAACTGTCGTCTAAATTTTATTTTTAATATAAAATAAATAATAAATTTAAAATAATTTTTTATTAACTTTTTCTAATTAATTTTAAAACTTATTTTTAATACAAAATTATATAAAAATTTACTTTTATTAAATATTTTAAATTTTAAATTTAATTTTTACTTTCTAAAAATGATTTTATCTTAAAGTAAATACAAGTTTTACTTTTCTTATTGGTCTACCATAAGTATGTATATAGATTCAAATTTAACATAAAAAGTTTAATTGTTTACATAAAAACTTCATTAAGCGAATGCTTCCTAAATGTTTGATCAAATTTGGCAACTGAAACATTAGTTTCCGTAGAATGAAGATTCTCGTATCAAATTAATTGATGAACTATTTCAAAGTTAATATTTTTCACATATAATGACATAACTTTTTTACTATCAAACTAATGTGAGGTTATGAATAACGTGACTCTTAAATCTATCGAGTCAGACTTCATTCGATTCAAAATTAGTGCGTGATTAAATATCTTATAACTGAATTTCATAAAAATAAAAAATAAAATAAATTTTTTAAAAATAAAATAGAAATAAAATTAAGTATTTATATTTTAATAATTTTCAAGAATGTATTAAAAATTAAAAAAATAATTGTATTGAAAATTGTGTAAATAAAAAAATTAAATATTAAAGTTCTTTGAATAAAAATAAAATTCTGAATTATTTATATAATTAAAATATATAAATTATTTGAAACTTAAAATTTGAAAAAAAAATAAAAATTATTAACATTTGAAACACATTCTTAAGTGGTGATTGGTCTATCAAGTTAACTGATTTGTTTATTATTCGTACACCATACAATCACTCGGCTACTAATTCACCTAAGCTAATCTAAAGATCCAACAATTTTCTTTAATCTAAAACAATAAACTCATTTTGTTCAAAATCTTTTTAAAAAAATTATCTTATTTTAAACTATTTCAAATTATCTTATTTGAAAGACTCTTAAGTGTTTGACCAAGTTGGCAACTGCAACATTGGTTTCCTTCAGATCTACGAAATACCTGAATGTCCCGTATCCACCCAAACAAAAGACCTTTCTAAAAAACAAAATTGTGGACTGTTTGGTAAACTTCAAAAGTTGCAAAAATATGAATGAAGAATGTTTCCATATTTACATTTGCATACCTCTAAAATGAATCTTTTCATGATTTGTTTGGTAATCATTAGAAGGTTTCTAAACCTTTTAGAAGTTATATTAGCAAGACTCAAATGTGCAGTGCTTGGTAGACTACATTATCCCTATATAGATATTAAACGTGCGATGAAAAAAAATAGTACATGAAAATTATCTTTAACCTAAATAGAAACAAAATATTCAAACATAACTACAAGGACAAAAAAAAAAAAGACACCGTAGAATTCCTATGAATCTCAATAATCATCACAAACTTTTAAAGTTTTCTTTTATTCTCTACACAGAGAGAGCAGAAGCAGAAAACTTTCTTTTGTCATCAAGGAAAATAATTGATCTATCAATGTGGTCCAACTCCAAAAAATATTTTTTTGATTCATCAAGGAGAAATGGTCCACGTACAACGAGTACTGATTAGCATGTTTATGATTTTAAGACAATTAGTACTATAATTTTATTTTTATATATATTATTTTGGTGAAGGACCACTTTACTTCATTCATTCACTGTGTTAAACTGTTAATCATCAGCAAATATGCAATAGGACTTTTTTTAGGTTAGGGATCGCGCACCAGTGGAAACACAGGACATGTACAATAAATATTCTTAACTTCGTCATCTCCAGTTTTGTCGGAGCTTAAAGAGTGAAGAAAAGATAAAAAAAAAGTGTCAGAAGAAAGATTATTGTTACTGTGGGTTAACTATTAGGGAAGAAGTTACCGACTTTTACCTAGATGTAAAAGAAAAGCCAATGATCGGAGGACCTGAACTCCTCCAACAAAATATCAAAAATGGAAAATGTTAGCATGCTTTTCTCTGTATCAGAGGCAGGTTTGAATCCTGGCATCCGTGGGTAGAAGTGTTAACACAGACAGGCCGGACCGGATCAATTCGGTTTTGTTTAATTGAAGAAAATTTAAGTTAATCTAATTTGGTGATTCAATTTTATTTTATTATTTTTTAAAATAATTTTATTCGATGGATGCTTTTTTACTAAATTAATGATCGAAAGCTGGTTATTGATCAACCGCTAAATTTTTGAATCATTGTCTAGACGGACATGCTGTGTGTCAGGCTAAAAAACTTAACATGATATTACCTGATCGATTGGATCAAACCGGTGTAGTTTCAATTTTGCATTTAGTTTGGTCCAATTTTGAATCTCTATTATGGGTTATGAGCCCACCATAATTCCACTACACCATTCTAACTTGTTACTAGTACTACTTTATTATTATTACTATTATTTTACTTAATCTAACTGTATTGCATCTTAGATCATTGTCCTTATTACTTGCAGGGCATGCTTGGGATGGTTTATAAGTGCTTCTTTCATCACTTTTTAATTTTTTATTTTTAAAAAAATCTACTTTAGAAATTTTATTTCTTAAAATAAATTTGAAATTATGAAAAATACACATTATTTTGTAGGGACACATCGGCGCACATCGGTCCGATTTTATCGGTATAAAGTTCTAAAAATGATCTCCACCGTTGAATATAAAAATTATGAGCTGAAAATATATTGACAAAGTTTTAACTCAATTGGATTACGAATCAATATTCATCCGATTTTTTGATCATGATGACATCAATGAAAAAATTTTAAAATATATATTTTATCAAATCATTAAAAGGATACACTCAAAAAGCAAAGTGGGTTTATTTTTTATATTTATTTTGTTTTGTAAATGGTTTAAAAGTAAAATTTTTAATTATAAAATGTGAATTTTGGAGATGCTTTTGGCCAGAAAAAAGAATTGATTTTTTTGTATTTACTTTGTTTGAAAATAAATTAGAAGTGAAATTTTTTGCCCAAAAAATTTGAGTTCAAAATGTTGATAAACATGCCCTTAAACTCCACTTTTATCAATTTTATTTTTTACAAACTCAGTTCTAATTTGTAGGTTTGGTAACACACCCTAAAATGATTTGACAAGAAAAAACATATCAGTTTCAACGTTCTCAGACAAAGAAGATTTATGTTTCCATTTGTTTCAAAGCTTCCCAGAAATGAACTACCCAACCACAATGCCCAAGTTAAAAAGTTAGATATTACAGAGTGAGTAGACTTGTTTACAAAGAGTGAAGGACCTGCGACTAGCTATCTTATTAGTGGCTATTTGGCAATACATTTCACACTGCCTTTTATTTCATTTAAGTTTTCATGTTTTGCAATAAGCTTTTTATACTGAAGATGAATTGTATATCATTTATATATAAATTTTTTATTTTTTAGACAAAAAATCAAGCTTATTTCTATAAAAACTTAATTTTTTTTTTTAATTTTTTTTTTAAAGCACTTTCAAATATTCTCGTATTAGAGCTCTACATTATTATGACTGTCTAATAGAGCTAACATCAACGTAGTTTGCAAATATACATATAGTAATTAAAATACATGAAGCAGCACACTTAAAATCTAGTGAAAAAATTAAAATTCGGTGCATTTGAAATATACTCTGATGCTGCGCAAGAGTTTCCCCTTGCTGTAAAGGATGGGCAACTCTAGCCTCTTAAGTCACATTAAGCATTAGTATAAATATATAATCTCTTAGCCGTAAAAGCGAACACACCTGTTGTGAGATTTATAACTCATAACCATATAACATGAATTCACATATTCTTATCTTGCACACTGCCTAGTTTGCGCACTTCTTTTGTCGAAAGACGAATAAAAACAACTTCTTTTTAGTTAAATTTCAGTAAACTTAGATAACAGACTCTGGCAGCCCTTGACGCGAATAGTAGAACGTTATGCAAGTGCACCAATTAAACATAACAACATAGAACGGAACCAAAACAAAATGTAACAAATCTTTACAACTAACGGAAAATGAACCACTTTAAGTTTGCATTTTGAAACTAAGAAAAATAGTTTGAGGATCTTGCCCAAACCGTTTGATTCGAGCAACAAGTTTATTTTATAAAATCACACCAGTCCAGTGTAGTGATTCCTACAAGAAGGATTCTATAACATTTTAATATATTACTGAGTGTAATAATATTAAAGAAACCTTGTATCGAATAACATTGGCATTTCAAACTGAAGTAACAAGAAGCTCTTGGTTATAACTATGCAAGTGCGTGCATTTTTCATTCAGGAAAGCATGTAAGACGAGCGATGCAGTCTGAAATAGCATTTTCTTCTGAGAGATCCAAAACCAAAAAGTCATTCATTGTATTCAACAAAACCAATACTATTTGCATGGTTTATTCTAAGTCGACAATGAAAGCAAAATTTGTCTTTATCATTCAGTAGAATATCGAAATATGTGATGGTAATGAGGAAGATACAAAGTTGAAAAATGATGAAACACAATTGAGACCTATGGAAATAAAAGCATTCCTATAGCAATGCTGTGAACCTCACTTGCAATCGACACCTACTTCAGCAGCACGGTTAGGTTTGCTTTTGCGTCTGCTACCATTTTGCCGGAGTATGTTTGTCCTAGTTGATTCTTCAATTACAGGTGTTACCCCACCATTGTTTTCCTCCACGAGAGACTCGATATTCTCTTTTACTTGCGGGTGCCCTTTCCTTTTCTTCACTTCTACTGCTCGAGGGACTTCCATGTCTTTGTCAGACACAGCAAGTTTTACATCATCTGCATCCTCTTCAATCTTTTGGATGTCGTCTTCATCTATATCATCTTTCAAAGGCCTTTGTGGCCTTCCCCTTCTCTTATATGCCGGAAGTGTTTCTTCGTCGCCATTAACTAACTCTTCATGGCTCCTGGCAACTGTCATTTTTCTTCCTTTCCCTCTTCCTCTACCCATTAAACCTGAATAACTAGGCCAACATAAATCAACACCTATAAAGCGGAAAATGGAGAAAATAATATATAATTACATTCACTTTTTCATAATGCAGATTCCTGCCATTATATAAGATCAAAAATTTCAACCCTGCGAAGCAGATCTAGATATAATAAATACATATATCTAGACATAGTTGGACTAAATGAATATCAAGGAGAAACTTTGATCTATCAAGCGAAATGTTATTTAAGGTTTCTGTCAGAATTAATTTGATGGCACAGGTCATTGTTGAAACTGATGGGCACGCAAAGAAATGCGACATGACCAACAACCAAATAGCTAAACCACTTTTAAAGAAAGGAAGAAAAAAATTCAATACAATCTAGAAATCTCACTTCTCAAATTAAAAACAGAAATAGGTTGATTGAATTCCAATTACATCAGAATCAGATATCACTTGATAACCTTTCCAAAAAAAAAGTATACAAGAAAATTCCTTTAGCAGGAACCAAGATTCAATTTCATGCACCATTCATGAAATGGATAAATGAACCAAATATAGATTATTGCTGTTAGTAGCAAGAATCAACTCCATGCAATATCTCTTCCATTCATAACAAGAAACTAAGTATAATCTTATTAGTTATAAGTGAAAACAAACTAGCTTTACCCAAAAGTGTGCGAAGAAATATAAAAGAAAAAGAGCCAAAACGATGCCGTAACACATCTTACAAATTACAAATCATAATAAAAAAGAATAACTTTTATTTCTTCTACCAAGACAATAGAAATCAACGCTAAAAACGTCTCAGTAACAACCGAACTCATAAAAGAAAGTTCCAGATCCAAGAGTAGAAGCTAACCTTTAGATGAAAATTTTCTGCTTTGAAGCCCGTAGCAACAGCCACCAATTGAAACCTCTCAAAATCCCAAAAGGATTCAATCTTTCAAGATTCAGAAGCCAAAAGACTTATCCTTCCTCTTGTTAACTTTGAAATGGAACAGGACAAACCCAAACTGAAAACAGACACAAAGATTAAGATTTTAACAAAAACCGAAGAAAAAAAATTCAAATTCTCGATTGAGGAATGATTGATTTTGAGATCTAAAAGAGTGACAAAGGTGGAGTGAAGGAAAAAAAAGAAAATTGGTGAAGAAGAAGGATTGCAGAGATAGATTTGAAAGAGAGGAGATTTTTCTTTTTCTGTTTTGAGGAGTGTATCTCAACTGTTGGGTGCCGAAATGAACACCATTTCGTAAATCAGGCCTCTATTTTTAGTTTTAGCTGGAGGTCACTGGACCTTTAACTCTTTTTGGCCCATCAAATTAGCCCAATATGGATGAATCAGGTGCTTCCATTTTAAATTTGCGAAATTTTTTATCAATTTTAAACAGTTCATATATTTTAATGCTTAAAAAATTTAGAATTTTTACTTCCGTAAGAATCTTTATTTTCAAAGACAATTGAACTTTATTTTCAATCAATTTTTAAAAATAAAAAAATAAAATTTATTTTATACTCAACTTTAAAAATAATTAAAATATAAAAATTTAATTAATTTATAATTTTTATCTTTCACTTTCGACTTTTATGAAACTCAAGAACGAAAAGACGTCCCTAGAAACATTCGGCATGCCTTATCCTTCTTTTCCGAAGTATTTATATGTATATTTTTTTTAAAAAAGTTCTCTATAGTAGTTGTAGAAAATTTGTCAGATTATCTCTATTTTGATCCCATAAAATTTTGTTAGGTTCATGTTGGACTCAAAGAAAGTACTACTAGAATGTTAATAATTTATTATGCCAATAAATGTTATTTTTGGAAGAACAGTAGATAAACGTAAATTTTTGGATGAAGTCAAAAGCTGATTGAGAATAACAACATGAATTTCCATGTTTCTTCAGGTATGTTGCAGTAGGGAATGAGCCATTTCTGAAGAGCTGTAATGGAGCCTGCAATCATGTGACACTATCAGCAGTGAAGAACATTCAGAGAGCCTGTTGTGTCTCATGGATGAAGACACGAAGGCAATGGATGCCTGGGAGCTTTGGAAGGCATTGGTTTTTTTTTCTTTTTTCCGGAAGTTGACTTTGATTTGAGCGGAAAAGCAGCGAAGAACAAGCAGTTGATGGAGCTTAGGATATTAAGTACTTGCCCGAGACCTGGTGTATTCTTCACTGGACGTTGTAGATTTTAGAAAGCGTGTTTCAAATCCCCAAAACTCCAATTTCTTCTGCAATAATTGGAGTTTTCAATATTTCACTTATTTCAATTGTAAACTGAATTCAGAATTTCACTTCAAAATTAAACATTACTTTCAACCCAATTCAAAAAATAATTAAAATATAAAAACTGAATTTCACTTCTAACATATTTTTTAATAAACTCTATTTTTCACATTTTACGTTCGTGAAACGGACATATGCAACCCAATTTTTTTCAATACTGTTAACAAAGCGCACAAGGCCTACACTCAAAAAGTTAGCTATTCAGGTAAGAGTACCCAATCTATATAACACCCACCATCTCAATCCGAATTTCTCATGGGGACTATTCTCACAAACAATATACAAACAATATGTCATTGTCTTTCAAAATATGAAAGTTATCACATTGAACACAGATTACAAATTTCCTCCACGTTGTCATTATGTTGATAACAGAACTATTTGAAAGAGCTTTTGCTTAAAAAGCTTTGTCTTGACGTGCTATACTGAGGCATCAAAATTTGGTAAGCTGTACAGCATCTAGCTGATATTTGACAGATATTCTGTGTTCTTTGATACATCTGAACATGGATTAATGATGTCGTCTGTAATCTGTACTAGCTCGTCAGGAGGAAGGATATCCAGGCTTTGCATATCAATGAGATTACGATTGCTTTTCATTTGTTCTTCAAACATCTTCTGAAGCTTCCTTCCCTGTGCCTCAATCCTCATCTGTAGGTTTCTTTGTACCTTGAAGTTTAGATCGATCAGTAAAAACAAGTTCGAAAGCAGGAAAGGAGAACAATGATTTTGAGAAGATCTATTCATAATGCACTATGTATAATACCTCGAGTTGCTCATGAAGGCGCCTTTGCACATCTAGCTGAAGCCGCAAGGCTTCTGTGATCTGTACTCCACTGCAATAAAAGATATGAAACAACCATAAATATTGATGGATGGGAAAACTGAAGTTTGTCAGTGTTAATATTAAAAAATGTGGTAGAAGGGTAAGTACGCTCTATTATCCAGATGTTGAATGCTGTTATTAGAGCTCGCCCTTTCAGCATGGCCTAAAAGATAAGAAATGAAGTCACTGCAGTGGATTATTATGTAATAAAAGATCATATAACATCTAAAACTATGCCTGAAGACATTAAATCGTGAAAGTAATCTATTATAGAGCAGAAGTATAATCAAACATGAAACATATATATAATCTAACTATTGCTTATCAAATCCTTTTTACATAACTACAGCCTTGATAACTTAATTAGTTTGGCACATATTAGTGAGCTTATCTCAAATTCCAGAAGACAACCAAACAAAACAGTGAAGCTATCTATGGCCTGTTTGCCAGCAAAAGGTAAGTTGGTTAAAACCAGGAATCCGAGTAGCTGTGTCAAAGAATTTTGCTCCCATCAACATTGCCAATTAAATCCTCCAGAACCTTGCAAATTCTTTCACAATAAAATCTGACTGCATACTTGTGCCAGTGTATTACAGCTCATATTTTCAGCTATCGAAATGGGAATTAGTCTAGAGACTCTAGTCTATCAAGAAAAATGATTTTACTGATAGGTTGAAGAGCATGTTGTTCATTAGTTTGATTTTAACAAAATGTCATAATGTATCTTTTGAACAGCTAAAGACATAGGACAAAGGTCATAACCTATCTTTGAATACCTAAGCTTAGATAACTGAATACCTAATAACTTTAATTTCCAATTGGAAAATATTAAAGAAGATGAAGTGACAACTTCATCAAAGGCTAGCACTTCATTTTGTCATAGCCACCTCAACCAGCTTTAATACTAGCATCAAACATCATAACATACATGAAGACTATATCATTCTGTAGATAATGAAACTTGCAAGCTGAATCAGAAACATTTTCATGAGCACAAGAACCGTATATGACAAGTGTATAATCCCTGCTATATAATTTGGTTATGCAAGTTATAGGAATGTTTGCAAAGTGCTTAGCCTATTCCAAAGTGACTTGAACTTTATTCAGCTATCTAGCAATTTAAATGCCAATAAAAAAATGTAAGGGGAATACCACTCAACATAACCATGACTTGCAGCTGGAACTATGTAACTTTGTTAGGAAATGATAAATAAAACTATCATAGTTCATATAAGTTGAGGCTTTGAGAGGCCACAGAAAGATCAACAGAGAAACGCAGAAGTCAATTTTCATATGGCATTTATATATAAATATGTTTGATTGAAAGGCATCCACAAATTTCTATTACTGTTTCAGAAAATTGTTCTATATATGGTAAAAGTTAGGACTCGCTCTGTTGTATTTAGAGCAGCTTGTTGAACAATGTATAGTAAAGAGAATCTTTTGCATAAGCTTCCCATTCCTTACCTTCTGAGTCAGGCAAGTACTTTGCAATGCGATATTTCTGCAAGCAGTGTAAGTACAATTACTTTCCTAATGCTAAAAGCCATAATCCAAAATTGAATACTCTGCTGAAAGATACCTGCAAGTGACTCTTAACATGGTAGATAGTCAATCCTTCCAAGTCCATCAGTTTTAAGATTCCCTTTGGTGTTGCCTCTGCAAGAAAAACCAGCTAACACATCAGCTCGAATTGCTAGCTCAGAAGTTAATGATGTATGAATCAAATTGCACTAATCTTCAAACATGATCATTATATCACTTACTCTCTGCCCCTCCCAGACGATTCACACACTGCACAAAACGTTCATGGAGATCCGGAGTCCATCTTATCCTTGTCTTACCTGGTGCAGATGTTCCAGTTGAACAAAATGCACCAGGTGCTCCAACTGGTTCCACTGGATGTTGCTTCTCCATGAGCTGCTGAACCTCTGGTGCTTTCATCAAGGAGATTGATGAATTGCAATTAACCTTCTCAAGGAACATGAAGATCAAAACATCTAATTACTCTCAAAAGGCAATGGCAAACAGAAGCAAGGTAGTGAAACACTTACATTAATATTGCAATTTCCATTAACTGTAGCAAATTGGCTCAAAGTGTTATTAGTACCTAGAAGTCCTTCCTTTCTATTTTGTGATTGATGTCCAATCTCAATTTGACCCCTTTCCTGAACTTTGATTCTACCATGAGGAAAATGTGAATTTTCATTTTCTAGCGAAGAAAACTTCAGCGACTCCAAAGTATCCTCTGATTGGATAAGATGATCATTTTTCAAAGAGAACCCACTATATAAGATATTTGGAAGGTTTCTCTGTGATTGAGGGAGAGATGAAGGATTGATCAGCTGAAAATCTAACTGTGGAAGACCCATAAAGCGCTCGGTAGCAAAAAAAGCACCTGCTATTGATCCAACACCACCAGAAACAGGATTGGATAGAGCATTGGAGTGCATAACATAAGAATGAGGTGATAAATCACTTGAGGAGGTGAGACTATATTGTTGTGGACTAGCATGATCCAGAAAATTGGTCTGGATTCCTGAGGGTCTTGCTACCTTAAAACTGAGACTTTCACAAGAAGAATTCAGAAATTCGAGAGATGAATCATTTATTGATCCATACTTCCGTTTAATGCACTCAAGCTCCTGAGAGTTCATTTTCAAGAGCAATAGTTCAGACAAATCTGTGCAAACACTATGAGTCAGAAAAAGCTTCAGAGCTGCAACCAAAGCCTAGGCCAATGAAGTATTCGCAGGGAGTGCCAATGAAGAAGGAAAAAAGAATTAATGGATCAAAGCAGCAACAAAAGATGTCCAAAGTTCTTTCCAGTTTAGATACTCCTCGAAGCTTCTAATTTGGAATCAGTGTCTCCATATTCCGAAAGGCTTCACTAACAAGATACGAATATAACTATTAGCAAAGAGTCTCCAGTCAGCTTCTGATTATTCCTAAGAAGCCAAGATGGATAGGAATGAAGAATCAAATCTATGTGATATGAAATCGGTACACCCATTAGTTTCACTAGTCAAATAAACATATTGAAACAGGAAGTCAATATAAAAATGCACAATAATAATGAAAAATCAAAAAGCTCTATGAGTCCCAAGGATCATAAGATAATGTGCAGAGTATGAAAAGAAGCATGAAAGAGGAATCCAATCCAAATCCTAAGGCATAATGAACAAGTAAACATCCTTCCCTTATTGGAGAACTGATTCTCGTAGCTCAGCGTTTCAGATTATCGATCAATGTATTTTAGTTGAAAATCTCAGATTAAACAGAAGAACACAAACAAAACACAACCCAAGTGGCTCATAAATAAAAAAGCAGGCGCATAACGAAACACTTGGGTAATATTCCATCCCCATTATATAACTATGAGCTTTCATGGAAGCCTTCTTTCAAAATAAATTAAAAAAAACAAAACGTGGATAAACAAACTAATGGTTACCAATTTTAGAGAAGACAAGACAAGACAGTCACCATCTCAAGATTCGCTACTTTCTGAAAGTTTTACAAAAACTTTGTTCTCATCCTCACTGAGGCATTTTTACGAACAAGTTACCTGCACGTTCAAGAAACAACAGTACGAAAACTAGTAAGAAAATGGAAAGATAAATTCATTTTTACGTAAGCTTCTGAAGAACACAGAAACTTGAAATTTCCAATTAATTTAGGGCAACAGAATCACTTAAGTCAACGGCTGAAATATCTACCGATCAAAATTTAAAAACAAACATGAAAAGAGATAAGAAAAGAAAGGTTTTCTTAAAAAAATAAATAAATAACATGGAAATAACGCGGGAAAGCAACGCTGTTCAAGAACAGCTGTACTGTTCAAGAACAGGAAAGACAGCTTACGATTGGTAAAATAATCAAACGTTCTTATAACAATCATGGCATACTTTAATATTAGTGATATTTTATCTAAAAATACATTATAACAAACAATCATGACATACAGTATGGGCCATCTCATTATGCTCGTAAATTATTTACTCCTATTCTTAATCGTTGTTCAAATTAAATCTAATAACTAAAATAGATAAGATTAATAAGGAATGAACAGTTACTTTTAATTCTATATATACATTCTATCTATTTTAACTGTTGAACTTATTTTGATAAAAAATTAGAATTAGAAGTGAATAAAATATAAATATAATTAATGAGAGTGATTATATTTCTATCCTAATTATATATTACTCATCTATTATAAATGTTAGTTAAGAAACTCAAATCTAGTAATTAAGACCTTAAGATTAAGAATAGATTATAGCCCTTTTAAATCTTGATTCAAAGTGTTTAGAATTTCTTTTATTTCCCTCAACTTTCTAACAAATTATCAAGCTTACGTTACTGATAGATCTTTCAATGACAAAATATCAAAGAAATGACAAACGCAAACTTAACCAAAATATTATAAAAGCTTGCTTTCATTTGTATTTTATTTGAGATTACTTATAAAATAGAATAGTTTTTAAATAATAAGTATTTTTTAAAAAAAATTAAATAAACTTTACTTTTTTAATCTAAAAAAATTATAAAAATAAATAATAATAAAATTTTACAATACAGAATAAGCTTTCTAAAATTTTAAAAATTATGTAAAATCTTGTAAAAGATTCATTATAAAATATAAAATAAAACATTAAAATAAAATGAAGTCACAAAGTACTGCCAAAAATAACCTTAGTTAATTCAAATCACGGATAAAAGATTATTTCGCTTGTCTTAATATATACGAACACTAATAAAAAGATTTCCTTATATAGTGGAATAATTAATCAGCAGTTGCTAACAAAACTACATAAGCACAATACGAAAATAAAAAATTTTATTTTGAATACTCTCAATTATACCTCCAGTCTGTGTCATTCATATAAATATATCCTTAATTATTAATTTATTTTCTTTTGACCTATTATGAACAACTTCAATGCCTTAAAACATAATAAAACTTAGCTGAAGCTTTCATTGATATCATCAAATGCTTAAACTATGAATTTTCTTTGTCTGTTCAAATTAATGCACTAGGTAGGTCAACAGCAGGGAGTAGTTCTAAATTCTTTTGAAATAATTACTAAGAAAAATGTTAAGTAAATATTAAGTCAATATTCTTTAGCATAATTGAGATCACTTTAAGAGAAGGTGATAGTTAACATATAACATGATTTCTTGTTATGTAATTAACAATTGATGTTCAGCATTAATAAAAACATATATGTATACATATTTTTTTTCTATGAAACCAAAGATAGTTTATTAAGGGGAGCATGTAGAGAAGTTCTTAGTGGCTACTGTTGATTTCGTCCTTAAATTCAAATTGATTATGTTAATTAAAGTGTTACTGTCTTTGCTGTCATTGCTTGTTCTAGTAATCAATTTTTTTAGCACGTCAGTAAAACCTTGAACGCAGTATCTTCTGTTTCAAGTTGCTTTAACTAAATGTTAATTAAATGTTTAGCTGTTAGTTTATTGTAATTACAAAACTCAATCATGTCGCGGGACTGATCTAAGTATATGTTGGCTAGATTTAGATAGATTTTGAAACACGTTTTTTTCTTCTGAATTTCAAGGAAAATTAAGTATTCATGCAACTTAAATTATATCTAAATGCATGTTAATATCAAGCGTGAATGTTGGAATGTGTATCTGATCATTTCTAATGTTAGCAGGTGATTCTGCTAAACGGAAGAAAAGAACGAAGTTCAGCAGCAGTATCAAATTATGTTGTCTGCTATACCCATGATTAACAATATAAACACAGTTGGGTTATCACTGCGGCGAAGCTAACATGCACGTAGATTTGGACATAAATCTATCGACTAATCACCTAAGCTCTTACTCTCCACCATCTTATTCAGACATAAAAATCCACTTTGAAAGGCATTAGCACAGTGGGATTTGGACTTGTTTGGAGAGGAGGTGCCTCACTGTTAGCTACCCATGATTGCAGACGGTGACTGCACGGAGAAAACTTGGCACGGGAGTTTGCTAAGATGAGTTCCAGCATATCTAGGTGTATGCACGACCAAAACAGCTTCATATTGCTCTCCATGGCGTTGGAAAACTAAGTTTACTTGATGTCAGGAAGCTCCAGTTACTTATTGAAGTGAAAAAACAGAACTCAATAGTTAGGAAGATCCACTGAGACATTTAATCAAACAACTGGTGGGCAAGTTCCAAAAACAACGAAGCGTATGAGCTACTGAAACTTCAAATATGCACACAAATCTCATTAATCAACAAACTGATAGAATACATATATAACGCACAAATCCTCATCACCACTTAAGCTGAACAACAACATATACCACTACTACTACCTACAGGATGCATAAAAATAGGAAGACTAGATCAGCCTTGGACTGAATCATTCGAATAATGACTACACTGGACTGAAGTTTGCTTCACACTAGCTAGTTCACGTGCATGGAAGACCCAAACCCTTTAAAATTTGAAAAATACAAAAAGTTGTATGTGATAAGATCTTATTATTGCTTATTTTAATAGATAATAAATGGAATTCATTCTCCAAATATCTTCAAAATACTCTTTCTTCTTATTGGGTCTCCGAGCTAGGTTAGGCCTGGGTTAGTGATGTAAGGTCTACGGATGGTGCCAAGTAAAAATAATGCTAGTCAGTTTAGATATGGGCTAGCAATTCGTTTTTGATTTGGCCAACTAAACTCTGATTTTGTTAGTTTAACAACATACCCTCCTTAATAGTCCTGCATTATTTAGATGCTAGAATTAAAATGTACTTATATGTATGAGATATTAATTCCTAAATAGTTGGTCAATTATTTTAAATAAAGATCGATTATACATTTGGTGTTAGAGTTTGCGAGGTATAATTATTCGGTGTGTTGCTGAGGGAGAGATTTTGGGTCTTCAAATTGGATTAGGCTAGAATTGAAATGTATCCTCCTTAATGCTAGTCATTTAGATATGGGCCAACAATTCGTCTTTATTTTGCCAACTTAACTCTGACTTTGTAGGTTTAACAACATAACCTCTTTAATAGTCTCGCATTACCTAGATGCTAGAATTGAAATGTACTTATAAGTATGAGATGTTAATTCATAAATAGTTGGTCAATTATTTTAAATAAAGATCGATTCTACACTTGTGGTAGAGTTTGCGAGGTATAACTATTCGGTGTGCTGCTGAAGGAGAGATTTTGGATCTCCAAATTGAATTAGGTTCGAATTAGTAGCAGAGTGGTCTACTGATTGTGCCAAAATAAAAAACGAGCTGATCATCTTAGAAGTGAACTAATAACTCGTCTTGAATTGAGGTAAATGGACCAAAACGCATTACTCTAACTAACACTCCTGTGCGAAAACATGGAAACTCAATAGGTGCGAATGTTGGAGTCTGGAATATCAAGAAGACATGTCGTGATTATAATTTGATCAAACGTATAAATTCATAATTCAACATCGTTATATGTGATCTAGTATAGAAAATAACTCGCGCATGAAAATATGAACGGCATAAAAGTGATATAAAACTATATGAAACTTTGGATGTTCCACTGAAGGTAAAGCACATTCAAATGAAATGAATATGCTAAGTTTACAAACTAGTAAGATACACTACAATAAAAACGGTATTTAGCTACCAAAATAGTAGGAACTAAACAAAGTTAGTTCCTACTAATAGGTAACAATAACCAGAAGGGAATGGTCACTATTATAAATCAATAGAGATCAGAACAAACAAATGGCCGCTGTTGTTATCATATTAGTGACGAATAGATGTAGATGTTGGTCGCTACTGCTTCAAAAATAGCGACCAAAACGACCATTGGTTGCTATTGAAGAAATTAATTACGCCTGATGGTTGAGTTAGTGGCTAGTACGAAGCATCAACGACTAGTCCGTATTAGTCGTTACTTTTAAGTAACGGCGTCCATACTGATTTTGGCTCGCTGTTGTGATGTACTGGATAAGGAGAGTGAGGAGAAAGCAGAGGAAGATTCAGAAATAAGGCGCCCACACAGAAATAGAAGAATGGCAACCAAGTGCCACTTGTGTCCCGGGTGCAGTTCCTAATGCACCCAGGACATCATTTGAATTTTAGCTTGACAGCAAGATTCAGGAGGATAGAGTTCATTAGGAATTCTATTCTTTTAAAATAGCGTAAGTATTGTATTCCTAAAGAACTCCAAGTAGACAGAAGAAGTGTAGTTATGGAGTTCCATGAATAATAGCCTCTAGGGCCTGGATTGGCATTCGGTTAGCAGAGTGCCAATAGAAGTTCAGTCCTTTAGGGACTCTTATAATTTGAGTTTCATTCTTATTGGAACTCCTTTAGGGAATTAGATAAGGAAAGGAGTTCTTTAGCTTTGTATCTTCTTTAATTATAAATAGAGGCATAGCCTTGAGAGAGGCATGCAAAATTGATCTCCTAAGTAAATTTTAGTTTCTAGTTATATCATCTCCAGTGCACCGAGGCATACACCTTAAGGTGTATCATGTTGATGGTACAAGAACACCATTTTTTTTTTTTGTTCGTTACGTGAACAACAACAATGACCATTATTGTTTATTGGTCACCGTTGCTCGCACTGCAGCACTAGTATTTACACTAGTTGCATAGAAAAACATATTATAACTTGTAAACATTTGTTTTAGTAGAATTAAGATGATTGTATGTGACTTAGAATTTCTATATATCATAGTTGAGTACATTTTTGATGATATATATAATTATTTATACTCTATCGATATATATAATAATAGACATATAAGATTTAATAAATTTTTGACATTGATTGTAAGACTAAATTTATCTGAATTTTATGAAATTTGGTTTGAAAAAATGATGTAAAGATTTGGTACAGGTCCAACTATTTAAATATTATATTTGAAATGTAAATAAGAAAGTTTATGCAAATACTATAACGTAAGAGCATAACTATTATAATGACTTGAGTATTCATATTGTTAGTAACTTAATTACTCAACATACAGTCGCAAGTATTAAATGGAGGATTTAAACCTTGAATATACAAAATTTTATCAAATTCAGATACGTAGTGCTCCAATTTATGCCTAAAGCTTGTCAATCATATATTTTTAATTTAATCATCGATTGTAATGGAGTGTAAAAAATTATACAAATCGTCTGAATTTTGTGGACATAATATATTAAAACTCTAAATCCAAGTTAATTTAACTGTAAGTTTTACATAAACAGACAGTTCAGAGTTGTAACTTCAGCGTCATCCAAGTAAATATAAAAAAGCCACAAGTGTAGTTACCCTTTAAGCACTGAAAAACATTTATATCCTTCGTTTAATATCAAATACAGGGATGCCCAAGCTATAATTTCTTCGACATTTTCAAATACAATTCTAGTAAGTATTAACGCTATCTGTTGATGCTGAAGAATAGAAAGACCTGATCAGAGTTTATACATGTGCTGGAAGTTGCTTGCATCCAATATATGATAGGTGTAAACTTCCCAATACCATTTCAACTGTGCCAGATGGTTTTAATTTCCAGAATCAAGATCTTGTTCGTAACAATAACATAAATACATTTCACAAAGAAGAAAAAAGAAGACCAGGTAGAGTAACACCGGCATCGACAATGAACGTATTGCCTGTAACATATTCAGATGAATCGTGAATCAGATACCGGATGACTGAAGTCAATGCTGGGTTAATTGTACCGTAAGCCCTCAGTGGTACAGTCTTCTTAGCAACATTGTTGAGCCATTCTTTTTCCATTAGACCCTTGGTTATCTCAGATTTGAACAGTCCAGGTGCTATCGAATTCACTCTGATGCTATGCTTCCCCAGCTCCAAAGCCATGGTCTGATAAAGAAAGCAGGATTTCATTTATACTAAGAAAACTTGTTCTAAGACTATAACATTCAAGTGCATAGCAATTGCTATCAGTTTGGTTCAGTTGTGATTTTATAAGTAAGGTTTGCAGGTGAAGCCAATTCTCGAGGCATGACTGCAGTGGTTACCTTGGTAGCAGCATTGACAGCTGTCTTTGATGCAGCATATGCAATGCCCCCAGGCAATTGCCCACGCTCAAGGCCAGCAATTGATGAAATGTTGATAACTGATCCTTTCTGTTTTGCATCACGTATCCGCCTGCATACAAACTTGGATACCAGCCACATGCCAGTTAAATTGGTTGCAATGTTCTTGTCCCAGTCCTCTTCGCTCCAGTCTAATGGAGAATGTACGCCACCTGCCATATTAACAAAGTGTGAGAAGAAAGCAAACTATTTTTCAGTTCAATTTGCAAATAAAATGAAGCAAATCGACTTAATTCAAAATAAGGAACGCAGAGGACAATATAAAACCTATGGAAACATGGTGCAGAGTTGTAAGTTTGAAGGGAAATTTCCAAAAAAGATATAGTGCACTATAGCTCGATAGACTAGTAACTACATGTTTAATGATCAAGACAATCTAAGAAGACCTTCTGTCTAAGGAGGACATGAATACTTTTAGCATGGCATTTAAAATTATATAAACAAGCAAATCTGCAATAACACAAGTCTTTCTTATAATCTTTCCTTATTCCTCGTCATTCCATTTTGGAGTTGCATAAATTTATGAAGCTAATATCACATAATTAATGTCCTCATCAAGGTTGTCAAAATCGAGATTTAACTTCTAAAATCCTACGGACCAGACAGATCCTAGTTAAAATCCCAATATTTATACATTTACATTAGCATGGTTGTTAAAATAATAAAATCCACATTTAACTCCTAATATCAATCATACGACTTTTACAGAGACGGACCAATCCTAGTTAAAATGTAGAATTTGACAAACCTGTTCCTCATGAACACTAAAATAATGTGCCTCATTACAATGTCGAAGAGTTCCACTCAATTGTCTCGGGATGCCATGTTAGCCAGATAATCTCAACAGAAAGTAATTTTCCAACAAAGTTTTATACATTAACATTCTGCTACATGCTCCCGCAAACTGACAAATTGGCTGCACCTAAAGCAACAGTCATTTTTCATATGAAAAATATTATGACATGGAGAAAAGGATCGACAACACCACCTAGAAATAGGCGAAAGTAGTCCTTTCAGATAGAAAGGGAACCCTTAACATATATAGTGCTTCCACTGGAAGGAAGGTAACCTCTAACCAGTGCTCCAAACTTTTTCAAACTATAAAATAGTTTCTTATATATAACCACTTAAACATATACAATAAACTTCACTGTAAAGACAGAAATTGCCAAACAAAATAGAACATCAGCATCATTTTACTAAGAATAGCATCGCACTTAATAACGTCTTGATGAAAGGGTAACATGCACAATGAATGCATACTAGTATGTTGGTATGAAATCTAAAGAACATGAACACACGCAAGGCCAACCGGCACCTTATGGACCATAGATACAAATAATGCATACTAGTATGTTGCTACGAAACCTAAGGAACAAGAACACATGAAAGGCCAACCGGAACCATGTGGATCATAGGTACAACGGATAGTAGTATGTTAGTATGAAACCTAAATAACAAGAACACATGCAAAGCCAACCTGCACCTTTTGGACCATAGATACACAACACCAACGATATATTTTGAGACCCTTAGCCGATACAACCAACTAACTTCTTCACCGAAAGAAGAAAGCTAAAAGGACCAAAACCAGTAAAAAAGAATGATTCAACCTTACGATTTTACTCCAAGCATGTCTTACATAACCACTTCTATTTGTCATATCATATTTTGTCATATCATATTTTGTCATATCAAACATTCATAACAAAGTAATATGTAGATCAACTCCGACTCGGTTCATAGGCAAGCCAGCTGAAAAGAATAGGATATAATAATCAGTTCAGCATTTCAGTAGAGAAACAGCAAAACCAAATTTATATTTCCAAAATATTAAATCATAAGAAATAAAAAATCCACAAACTATTCTAAACAGCAAAAACCACAAACTAACCATTCAATCAATTCAACACATTTCTAATTTTCTAAATAGAAACTTAGAAAAAAAACAACCAACCTTAAGTATGTGCTTTAATCGGTAGGAAATAAACTTCTTAAAACTAGATTCAGTAGAACTGAGTTAAAGTAAAAAATAGAATAAAATTGAATTCGATAAATCTGATATAAACTCAAAAACAGAAATTGAGTTCGAACTTAAAATCTGGCGGTCCGTGTGATTAAAACACAACCTTCGTCAAATCTTAAAAAGAAAACACTCGATTACCTCTAACACCAGCATTATTAACCAAAGCATCAATCCTGCCGAACGCATTCCACGCCTTCTCCACCGCCAGCTCAATCTCATTACCTTTACCACTAACATCAACCGCAATCCCCACGGCACGATCTGTACCACCATATCCACCATTGATTTCATTACAGAGCGATTGAAGCAGTTCAACACGTCGAGCCGTTGCAACAACAAAACACCCGGCAGAGGCTAGATCGAGACAGAGTTCTCTACCGATCCCTGACGAAGCACCCGTTACCATCACTACTTTGCCATCGAGTTTCTCCCATGGCTTCCGCAATTCCCTCTCTGATAACGCCATTGAAAGAAAGCTTCCAGAAGATCCTAGAGATTCAGTCGAAGAAATGGAGATCGAAAGATTGGTGCCTGAGAAAGAAGAGCGTTTAACGCAGAGGCGTATTTATAGCATTGAATTCAATGGCGCCAGAGTGAAAGAGAGAGAATTTCGTCAGGTGAGTCTCTCGTGATCGTGACATTACTTTACGATGAGGTTCTCGTGGTGTAGTGTTGCACGTGACAGATTTGTTGGGTTTTTCTCCTGGCGTAGAAAAAAAAACAAATTTAAATGGAATGAGAAATAGATAATGTGATAAAATATGAAACATGCTTCAGAGACAAATTACTCAATAGAATGGATTCAACTGACAAAAAAAATTTGTTTTAAACGTTGAGACGAGAATTTCTCTGAAAATAAAATCGTAATTTTCAATTATTAGGTAATATTTCTGGTAATATTAATACGAATGCAATGATGTAATCTGCGAAAATATTAACCTACGACGAGAAAGCCAAAAACAAATTTTGCATGCAACTCTACTAGATAGAGAACATGAATTTGTCAGGTTGATAAACTTGCCAATATTTTGAATTACAAAAGAACTCTAAAACGAAAGATGATTTTCTTTTGATTGGATTTCGAATAGTGGATAAAACTTGATTAGATAATTCATGACGTTACCGATGCACACGTCATCTAATTGCGTCTCACCACCGATGCAATTCATGACGTTATTTAATTAGAAGGTTCACCGCATTTCTTCCTCGAGATGTTCCAGTTATGTTTTTTTATGACAAGTTGAGAAAACTCCAACTCAAATTTTTCTATACCACATTTTAAAAGACTTTAAGAATTAAGTCTTTTAATATTTAAAAAAATAATTAAATAAGACACTAAATTAAAGATTAACAAGTTCATAAGTTTATAAATTATAATATTATTTGTTATTTATATTATTAAATATATAAATATTAACAAGTTACTTATGTTTTTTAATCTAAAAGTTTTTAGTGTCAAATATTAATTTCTTTGAGAAGATTTTAAAGATTAAAGTATATATAACAATAAACTCACAAATTTAACATATATTTTTTATCTTTTTTGGCAGTTTAAAGGCAGTTAATATTTTTTTATAAAAAATAAAATATAAATGTAAAAACAATATGTCCTAAACAAATCAAGCAATTAAATTTCCTTAGCAATCAATCACCAATTGGGCATCAAAACTAATTTGGCGAAAGCTTGACGCTGTGCTTATTTCTTGGTTGCCCACGCTTATAAGTATAATTAAAAGATTCGAATTGGATTGTCCAAATCAATTCAAAAATTATTGATTTAGAGTTAAAATTAGTCCGAATTGTAAATTAAATCGGACCAATTCGGATTGTCTAAATCGACGCGGACGAGATTCGAGTTTGGATCGTTCTAGGCCATTTAGGAAAAAAATTCCTCCAACTACACTAACAAAAAATGCCTTATATTTTCTTTACCTTTCTATTTTAGTTTTTATTATTTTTTCTCTCTTCTTTTCATTCTTTTTTTTTCCCGACATTCACCCACTCCTTCTACTTCACCAGCCAACCACCATCTCTTCCGGAACTGAATTTTCTTTTTTTTTTTTTTTTCTCCAACGTCTATCTCCTCCCCTCTCTCTTACTCTTTCTTGTTTTAATTTCACCGGATTTTAGCCAAAACTCTTTGCCGACGATTTGACTGAACAGAAATAAGAAAAGAAACAATTATTTGCTTTACAAAAGCAATCCACACCTCTACATCACGACACTATTCTCTTCTCCACTTTACAAATTCCTTCTCTTTCCTCCCTTTCTAAATCATTCTCAATCTCTTCCTTCAACAATGGCAATATTGTAACAAGATAGTAAATTTATTGTATAATATTATATTATAATTAAATTCATAATTCTTTTTAGAAAAAAATAGAAATCTATATGTTAAAATATTTCTGCATTATCAGTAAGATCTGATTCTGATGATACTTTGCACTGTGTTCTTTGTCTTCTATTATTATAATTTTTCATGATTTTTGATATGAATTTATAGCTAATATGTTTCTCAGAAACTTATAACTAATATGTTCCTCAGTGAGTCTTCAAGATTGAATTATATCTGAAAAATTATTCCAGTAATGTTTGATTCTGCTTCTTGTTTATTGAATTTTTATCTATCATTTTACGATTTTTTAAATTTATATTGATCGTCATTTGATGTGTTATTCGATCAATCTTATAGTGTACATATTGGTCTAACTCTGATGAAAAATTGAATTTCAAATAGAATCGAAATAATATTTGAAATTACTTCTAAAGAGTGAACGATTATTACGATTTTCAACTTCTTTTCTGTCTAGCGAATAACAATGAAGTAGCCAGCTATCGAGTCCTCTGTTCTCTGCTCTTCTCTGTTTGCAATGCTCTGATTCTATACGTAGTTATTTGATCCATGAAGTAATGAGACAACAATTAGGTAGATGGCTGTTTGGTGGCTGAAGTTTGTAGTCCTCTATCTGTGCTTTGTTCTTTGGCTACTGTTCATGCGCCTATGAAGAAATTTTATATATAAGTAGTAAGCAGGTAGCTTCTTGTCAGATGGCTATCTATAGAATTGCTATAGATGGCTTATTGTCTGATAGGTGAATGATGAATCTTATTCATAAAATCCTACAAATTTTGATTCAAATTAGTTCACTCTAATTTATAAACTATAAATTAATTATTATTATCATCAAAATTAATTTTGGGTTCCAACAAGAAATTCACTTTTCGAGCACCTACACCCACAAACATTCTTTTCATCACAAAATTTAGAAGTTGTCGAGCTTGTCAGCAACAAATTTGAAGGGCATTAGAAGGATGGTTTCTTCTTTTCTCTATAATAACTAGACTTAGCAAACAATAGCTTGACAAAGGTTGAAGTTTGGAAAGCCGGAGAAAATTTACCAGCTGTTGATATTGAGTTTAACTCGCTGGTACTGTTATCGGAGTTAGTGTTAACAGGAGTTGACCCGTCGATCAACCTGTACCGAGTCAGTTCGAAAATTATCGATCTGGATAACTTTTTGAATTGACTATGGTTCGCTACCAAATATGCTTATAATGTAATTGAGTTAGGGCATGGATACATATTGTTATGTCAATTTCACTTGTTTGGTTTGGTGCTCTAGTTAGGCACTAATCATGCGCTACCAAAAATTTCAATTGTGCTTGTTATTAGTTGTTCATGAGATTTCATGAGACCTACCTAGGAATGTCTCGATTGGTAGGGTAGCGATGTGGATAGTAAGTACATTATAAGAGTGTGTTTATTAGATTAGGAGATTAGAATAAGTTATTATAAATAGTAATAGAAGTAAATTTAATTTTTATATTTAAAAAAATGACTTAGAAATAATTTTTTATATTCTTTTGTGTAGTTGAAGATAATGTTTTAGTGAAAAAAAAAATTGAATTGTAGGGGTAAGAAGAAGACACTCTAAATCCTTCATCTTCGCTCGCGATTAAGGATAAGTTTGAAAATAAATATCATACACTTAACATAGGCAGTGAGTGATCATAGAATTGTGATGAACATATTTGGTGAAAATCAGTTTGCACCGGACAGTTTTTAGGTATAAAATTGCAGGTCACAACAAAAACATTTTTGTTAAGAGAGAAGAGAATCACATGAGTATCATGTGACCTTCTTCCTTTTCTATCATGTTGTAATATGGAAATAGGTAACTTGAATTCATAACGGGAATGATTTGATTAATTCTTTTCTAATATTTTGGTTATTTTGGAATCAGAAAATTTTAGGATAAATTAATTTATAATTACAATGTTTATAAAACATTAGAAATTTGACATAGTGTAAATAGTTAAACAATAAATACAGAAAAGCATATCTTACAAAAATGAAAATTAAAAATTTTTAAAATATTTACTTACCAAGAACTTGTGTAGGTGTAGTGTCGTGCTAGTCTTGAACGGGTGCAGTTGCCTGAGGACATGATATATGTTTCTTCAAAAACTGCTGGTCTGTTGGATTTACTTAAAAAATATTTTTAACAAAAAAAATTTTCATATATTTTTAAAAATAAATATAATTTTAAATATAAATAAATAAAAATTAAATATATATAAATTTAATTATATTTTAAATTCAATAGCGTTTGGGCTATTCAAATCTGAGATAACAAAAATATCGTAGAAAATACAGCACCATTGAGAATACAAGGCATCGATCATAATAATTTGCCATCTGATATGAATAACGGCCATTAAAAAATAAAGCAAAAAAGAAAGTATTTTATTCATCGCCACCACCAGTAGGAGTGGCAATTTAGATTGGTGCGGATCAATTCATTTAATAATTTGATTATATTTATTTAATTCTAATTTAATTTATAAATTTATATAAATTAAAATTATCAACTCTAATCTAATATATCTATAACCGAATTGAATTGACTTATTTAATAATTAAAATTATAAATTTTTATTCTATATTTTAATTTTGAGTGAATTATAATCAGTTCGAATGAATGTGAGGATTTTTTGTGAAGAGATTTTGTGAGTATCAGTCAAAAATTATATTTTTTATTATCTTCATCAGTCTTTAAAATGTTGAAAGAATTGTATTATTTTTATTTTTAAAAAATATAGAATGATAGCTGAGATTTTATGATTATAAATATATAGTAATATTTTCAATAAAAATTTTGATAAATATAGCTATTGATAAAATTTGGATACAACTCTTTTTATGAAATTCAAATTTCTTATTAAAAAAATACCTATATAGTAATATTTTTTATAATACTAAATTTGTACTTTGCACTATTTTACGGTGAATTATAAATACAATATAATTATATTAATTTATAAATTAATATTATTAATTTTTTTATTATCAATATTTTATTATACGGTAAGAAAAAATTATAATAAAGTTACTCCGACTACAATTCAGATTGGTGGATCAATTAAATCGACCTATTAATAACTTGATCAAATTTGTTCAATTTTAATTCAACTCATATATTTATATCAAAATTTTTAATCTAATACGTATTAAATGAGTCAATTTTAACTTAAGCAATGGAGCCTCCAATTCTGAAAATCATCAAAGGCTGGAGTCAGATGTCGTCTGATGTAGATACTGCAGTGGTTGGAGAAGGTGTTAGCTCGTGAAATATCAAGGTGTTGTGGTTTTTGGTGAAACTGGTATTGGAAAAATCACACAGCTTGTACAATATCTGTATGAAGACAGGTGCAGTAACAATTTTGAATCATTGGATACTTGGCCAAGGAGAGTGGCTGCCATGAGTATGGCAACTCAAGTCAGCAAAGAGGTGGAAACTCTATTAGGTGAAAAGGTGGGATATGTCATTCGATTTAAGGATGTAACTGGTGCGAATACTTCGATAAAATATATGGCAGATGGGGTGCTTCTGGATGAAACCTTATCGATCCTGATCTTAATAATTAGCGAGTCGTTTCTTGGATGAAGTCCATGAGAGATATCTAAACACGTATATGCTGTTTGGTATACTAAACTCAGAGCCATGATTTGAAGCTCATTGTGACATCTGCCATACTCAATGCTGAGAAGTTCTAAATATTTCTAAAGGTGCACAATCTTCGAGATCACTAGGCAAGAAGTTCCTGAGAAATGAGAATGTAATTTATAACAAAGCACCTTATGAAGATTATGTTGATGCTGCAGTCAACAAGGCAATGATGATTCATATAACCAATCCTCCAGGTTACATTCTCATTTTATGACATGACATGATGAGATAAATGCAGCCTGCTGTTTGCATGCTGACAAAGTGAAGCAGCTGGCATCTTTGACAAGCAGAGCAGTCACTCAGCTCTCCATTCTGCTCTCAATTGCCAGCTGATTTGTAACTGAGATATCCTGAAAATCCGCAGATGGTGTCCGGAAATTTTTTATTGCTACTAACATTACTAAAACTTTGCTTACAATTGATGGAATCTTATATGTAAATGATTCTGGGTATGCTAAAACTAAGGTGTACAATCATAAGCTTCATATGAATGCTCTCCAAGTATTTCCGATTAGTAAGGCATCTGCAGACCAGAGAAAAGGTCGTGCAGGTTGGAGTGCTCCTGGGACATGCTACCAACTACACCCTGAGTCTGGGTATCATCAAGAGATGTTGCAAAATCCAGTTCCCAATATTCCGAGAACAAACATGCAAATCTGGTTCTTGTACTCTCTAGGGATCGAGGATGTCTCGCATTTTGATTTTATGGATACCCCTCCATTAGGTAACTACATAGCTCCATGTATCAGTTACAGGCGCTTGGAGCTTTAAACAATGATCAAACTTGACACATTTAGGCTTGAAAATGGTAGACTTCCTTTGGATCCAGCACTTGCCAAGATGTTGCTAATGGATGAAAACCTGCACTGTGTGGATGAGGTTCTGACTATTGTATCCATGCTTTCTGTGCATATATCTTTTTCTAGCCCTAAGCATCAGGTGGCCAAGAGTGATGCTGCTAGGGAAAGTTCTGTTTGCCCGAATCTGCTCACTCGACTCTCCTCATTATCTACAATCACTGGCAGGTCCATATTTACAGTGAGGATTGGTGTATCCGCCACATTTTACATGTAAGAAGGCTGAGGAAGGCCAGGGAAGTGAGTCCCAGCTCCTGGATATTCTTAAGACCCAGTAGCATCCCTCTCTCATCATGCAATATGAATTGAGATGTAGTAAGGAAGGCAATTTGTTTTGCATATTTTCGTAATGCTGCCAAGGGGAAGGGATTACTGGTGTAGTTTAATTGCCAGAATGGAACGCCATGCCATCTCCACCCAAGGAATCCACTTTATGGCCTTGAATGCTTGCCAGAGTATGTTGTGTATCATGAACTTATTTTGTTAGAATGGAACGCCACTTCATGCCATCTCCATCCATGCAATGTCTACTGCTGTTGAGCCTCAGTGGCTAGCAGAGTTGGAATGAAGTCTTCTGATGCATTTGTGATTAATTTCTGTTTTGATATCCTTTCTAGATTAATACACTGTTTAATGGTTGTCATCAATTTAGTCATCTATTGTATTGGTAGCAGTTTTAACTTGTAAGGACTTGTTTGTGGTATTCTTCTACTAACCTTACTTAGAGTCAATAGGTGATACAATGCCAAAAGAAACTTGACCTAATGCGGGGCAGGAAATCCATTTAGAAGTCTTTTATGTTAGTGGTATTTAGTCAATGGTAAATGATTATAGTAGCACATGAATTACTTGTAATTTCTAATTGCATATTGCTTTATACTAGGATATTGGCCTAAATTCTCAGACATAAATTGGGATATGGTAGACACTAGTTTTAGGATTTTAGCAAGTTTGGTGCTTCTGTAGTATTCGAAATGCAGTTCTTTGCCTTCATCTATTCGGAGATGTTAGTGGCATGGTTCTTCATTCTATTATCTATGCGAAATTTGATATCTCACAAGTGCTTGTCCATAAATCTGTCCTAGTTTATTTGATTTATTCGTACGTTGTTCACATTATTATTTATCTATAGAAAGTTTCTTGTGTGTCTAGAGAAGCCCAACATCTAGGAAAAATCATGGAAAACCAAGTAAAGAAATTGATGTTTTTAGAAATAAACTAGACAAACACTTATCTATAGTAAAAAGTTGCTGTTGTTTTATTCAATTGTTTCTCTTTGATCTCTTTCTTGGAAGGCGTAACGAGAATATACTAGTGAATGTGTTGGGAATGTGTTATATGTTGCTGTTCAATTTCTTAACAGGATTGGCAAGGAATAGGAAATGTTCTCATGTTTGATTCAACTTCTCTCTCACATCACATGTTCAAATGATGGATGCTTGAATTACTGATTTCGCCTAGCTACTTGCAGCAAAACCTAACACAGGAGCACAGCGAAAAGGATGAACTTCTGCATATTGCCTAGATATTCTCTAGAATTTGTTCAATCATACAACATAACATTAAAGGAACAAATATGGAAACGTTGGATTGATAATGTTGTTATCCTTTGAAAAGAACTAGGAACTAAAAGCACTTAAAAGATATATGCATCTCCCTCTTTAGAGTTTCAATTTCTAAAACTAGGAAGAGCCAATTATCACTTTATACTTTAGTTTCAATCAGGGAATTCAAAGTTTTCTTCATGTCTCTTTCTAGAGCTTCTGAGCTTGTGATTGGATGAATTATATTCTCTTGGTTTGCTAATACGCAACTTTGGCAAAAGAAACTATATCAATGGTATCTTTAAGACACTTAAGATTCCATCAGTGATTTAATTTTAGCATCTAGGGCGTATTCTGTTATGCAATTTTAGCAAGTTCTGCTGGAAGAAAGAAAACAAACAACTCAACTACAATTCCAGATGTTATTTTCTATCTTCTATGTCAGAGATCTTAAGGATAAATTTGACTGACAGAATGCAGCTTTTTTTTATGCTGAATTCTTATGATAGTAATCGTAACTTGATTAGTGTAAATGTTTTCCAGAATTTATTCTTGCAGTTTTTCTTTAAATACATATATTCACACATTTTTGTGATTTCTAACAGTTGTTATCTTTCGTAAGCAATGTGAAGAGAAGTGCTTGCTCTTTCCAGTTATAGCATTAGAGATACTAATTCAGATTTGTCGATGAAGAACTTGAACCAATAATTTGAGATATTTCTCTGTGCATCTTTTTAGAATTGATTGATCATTTCCTTTTTATAATTTACAACATTCGAATTCATATCAATGCTTATTTCAGAATCCTATCAATTAAAACTTAGCTAGAGTTTAGTTCTAAGCAATATTGGGTATAATTCATATATGAGACATGAATGAGATTCTGAAAAACTTTAGAAAGTTAAATGTTCTGGTCCCTGCTTCAAGGATGATTTTTTGACTCTGAGAACATCTAAGAAAAAAACGGTTGGAATGAAGTGTCCCAATCTTGCATGTGATTGGACACAACAACAGTATAGATTAAAGTTTCGCTTAAAATTCACCAATTTCAGCTACTCTCTTTTCTTTTTAAAATTTTCTTGTTCTTTTGTTTCAGTGATTCTATTCTTCTATTCTAATCTCAGATAAAAACACACCAACCTTCTATCCTGTTATATGCAGCTTAGTCCTTATTAATTTATCAATTTTATTTAAAAAGAATTTTAATTTGAAGCTATGCAAAATAGATGTGGTAGAACTCATACTAAGGGTGTATTTTAAATATCCGTAACTGAATTTTGTAAAAGTAAAAAATATGAGGTGGAGTTGTGAAATTTAATTTTTGTGTTTCAATAATTTTTATAACTGAGTTAAAAATTGAAAGATAGAATTGCATTGGAATGTGTGCAAATAAAAAAGTTAAACCTGAAATTCTGTATGTGAAAGTAGAATTCATAAATTTTTTATGCAAATAAAATATATAAACTGTTCGTAATTCTAAATCCGATGAAAAAAAGTAGAACTACTGATGTTTAAAACATGCCTTAAAATACTAGTGTAATAATAAGATAGTCAACACATTTATTAACCTCACATGTTCAGCTCAAATATATGATATGAAATTGTTCTCACACTCATCCTCATGCAGCATGGCAAAGCTCGGTCAGAGCTGGGCCTTCCACTCGCCTACACCCTTTTTAATCACTTGCCAATGCGTAGCTTAATAACCCACTCGATAATTTGTTCTGATACTATGTGACCATACAAATATTTAGACAAAATCCAACGTAAAATACTAATGTAATAGGTGAGGGTGCACACACTTAACAATCTCACGTGCCAAACTCAAGTATCCAAGATCGGACTATTCTCACGCAAGCAACTTGTAGTATATATTTGCATTAAGATGAATCAGAGGAAGTTTTGAGTTCATTTTTTGGAAAATAGATTAATTTTGCTTTGAAAATGATCTATACTATAGGCTTGTGGATCAGGAAATTTTTTTAGTTGTTCTATTTTTTGGGAAAAAAAAAGAACTTTTTGTGGTTTATAAAATATTAGGACGTGTTTCAAGTTAGTGGAACTCCAGTTTCTCCCACTAGAATTGGAGTTCCACCAACTTTTTATGTTTTAATTGCAAATAAAATTAGGAATTCAAGTTTCCAGTTCTACACAAATAGAACTTAAGTTTTACTACATTTCTCTTTTTGAATTCACTTCCAACTCATTTTAAGAATCAATTAAAATATAAAAACTAAACTCCACTTTCAACGTATTTTTTAAAAACTCTACTTTTTATTTTTTACTTTCATAAAACTCAGTTACGAAAATTTGAAAATTTGAAATACGTCCGCAGAGAATGAAAGAAAAACAAGAAACCAAAGCGTATTCCTATAAATTCCAAGAGATGAGCAGCTGTGTCAATAAATAAGGCCAGAGGGACGATGGGACCTAAGTTCAGTTGCTGGACTACAATGGCTCACCAACTCTATGTGAAATCTCTGAGCCCTGCTGATAATTCTTCCGTGAATCCTCCATGCTCCAACTCAACCTCCTTGAAGATCAAAACCATCGTGCAAAGTTATTTCCTGAAGCAAGTGATGAGCCATCTAGTTCATGCTCTAGTGAAGGCGAAATCTAAGCTCGGTGATTTTCTTACCAAGAAGAGCTTCACTATCATCTACAACTTCAACTCGAAGAAGGGCTCTGCAGATAGCATCTACAACTTCACCTTGAAAAGGAAGCGGAAGGAGAAGAAGCTTCTGAAGTCTATCAAATGGTCTTCGTGCTATGTGATACCTTTGTCTGAGCTCTCTAGTATGGAAGGTTTCACCATGAGTCGCCGCCGCTATCCGTACTATGATGCAACATGGAACTCGATTATACCTACTGATGAATTCCAGGAAGAAGTTGATACAGAACTCTCAGGCTACCTTCAATGGCTTCAAGAGAAGGATATCGAGGCAACTGAGGCAGAAGATGGTTTGAGCGAGATCGACAGGCTTGCAGACTTGTTTATTGCTAGCTGCCATGAGAAGTTCAAGCTAGAGAAGCAGGAGTCGTACAGAAGATACCAAGAGATGCTTGCTAGAAGCTTGTGAAGAATGTTACATACGTGTTAAAATGTTCTTCGAAATTGAACGAAATCGACAACTTTTAAACTGTGTTGTTAGTTTTCCTTCTTGATTTTAAGTTCTTATTAGAATGTCAGAGTCTTTTCACTGTTATATTTGAGGATGAATATTATTGGAAGCAATGACTGAGTTCTTTATTGTTGTTGTAGTTGTTCCTGTGAAAAATAAACAAAAAATTTTCAAAAATTTCGAAGGATCTATTCCCTTGTCTTGTAAGCAAAAATGCAGGTATCTTCCATTCAAAAATTTAAACAAAATTTTTTCCCAAGTTCTTTTTCTTAAACTTGTTGCAGCAAATGCACCACAAACACGTCTGTGCTTGTAAATCACAGAGACATTTTTCCCGTTTCCAGTAAAAAACAAGAACTCCATTTAATGCTCTGATTTGGAAATCTAATTTGTAGCGAAGATTGATTGATTATTAGCAACTGCTTTTGTCGAAGGGAAACTGTTTTATTTGTGGGCTAGAAAACAGTCAAATAAACTGCAGAATAAGGCAGAAATATGTCCATATACAAAATTTGCTTGGCTCTCTGTTTAGCCACAAAAAGCTATACAATGCATAGTTCATATGCAAACTTTGAGAATTTTGTGTGATTTTTTTTATCCATTGCTGATTGCTAGGTAACAGAAAATTTGGGATGCAGTTGAATTTTTTTATCCATTATTATTTCCTTCTAAAGTGATTCTGTTTAGTTACACGCAGCTCATTTTAAAGAATCTCAGAGAGCAGAGGCAGAGATCACAATATATGATCTGATATGCAAATTCAATTCGAAATTGTCTTATGAATTTGGATTTGTTTCAGATTAATTCGATTCGATTCAATAAATTAAATAAGTTTCATCAATTTCAAATTGACTCAAAATTGATTCGTATAATTTATATAATTATTTATATATCACATATTAACTAATAATTAAAAAATTCTTACAATAAAACTGAAATTACTAATTAATTTTTAATTTATCATACTTTGATTAATTTATAGCTTTATTAAAATTAAACTTTTGTTTATTATCTAGTCAACGCTAGTGAATACACCCATAGTCAATCCGAAGTAAATATTTTAAATTAGTTTTTGAGGAGGGGACGGATTTTATGAAACTTTGCCCTTACAAAATTTAATTGCTTGAGCGTCTCTTTTAACATTTTCGCCTTCAAATTTCTTTATCTTTTTTATAAAAATATATTTTCATTGTTTTGGATGATTTTCGTTTTGTAATAATTTTCTATTTTCAAATCGAAAAGAGTTTGATAGCTTGAAAAAAATAAAGGAGCACTTAGTTTTACCCAAAAAAATTGAATTCCACAAAAAAAACACACTCTAAGTGAGTTTGAAAAACTTTATATGCTTCTTGTTAGTAATAATTTATTTTTTTAAACTCACTTTTAAACTCTATTTTTAAAAATATATTTTAAATTAAAAATTTACTTTCAATTTTATTTTTAATTAATTAAAAATATAAAAATTAAACTTATTTTAATAGTTATTTTAAGGTAATTTATTTTTTATAACTCGTTTTGGTAAAGGAGGAGTGTCTAGTTTCAAGAACTCAAATAAAAAGTTAAGCATTTTCACTTTTTAAAGTTTTTTCCTTACCATAAAATAAAAAAGCAAAAGTGAATTTTGAGAGAGTTCTATCAAATTATTCGCTACCTCTCTAACAGGATTGGTAATATAAATTAACAGATCAAATTTGGTTCGACTTATTTAATATCCTAATCGAAGTTATTCATTACTAATCTAATCTATATATTTATATAGATCAAATTTATCAATATTAATTAAATCTATCTATTAATTGGATCAAATTCAGGTGATCCATTTAATAATCATGATTATTAAAACAAAAATCATAAAATCTAACTCTTACCAATAATAGGTGAAAATTAATAAGTACTATATTAGATCAAACTCCAAAATATCTAATTCAGTTTAGGGTTGTATTTTTTTGAATTGAAAGTGAGATATTAAATTATTGAAAAGTGAATTATTATAAATAGTGTCATTGAATAAGAGTTTAACATTTGTTGTCTTTCTTAGACATAAGTGATTTGAAAGTAAATTTTAATATTTTGTATAACTGAAAGTGGGCTAAAATTAATTTTTTAGTTGAAGAAAGTGGATGAAAAGAAGGAAAAGAACGAGAGACCCTTACTTTTAGAGTGCAAGAAATTGTGATGAATTGTACTTGGAATTTAATTTTAATATATTTCAGTTTAATATTAAAATATTTTGATTTAAATTTAAAGTATGATGTTTATTTTGTCATTTAAACAGATGGCATGAACACAAGTAGAAATATATTTTACCCTAAAATATGTCTACTAAGGAGAATGTGCTATAAAAATTTCTTTGTTTTAATTTAAAAATAAAAAAATGATACGTAACAAAATTTATTTTATATAGATATACTTTTATGCGTATATAATATATAATTTTTATTACTTTCAAATTAAACTAACACAAATCTACTAAAATTACCTTTTAGAAAAATATTTTATTTTAACAATCCCACATAATCCAAATTGTACACATATAATGGAGTCGGACAATGGATACGAGCCAAAAATCTCGCAGTTCGAACTTCGATCATCAAAGCCCATATAATTAGGCCTTCATATTCAAGCCCATACACTTGGGCCTTGTTCATGGTCATAAAACTAAAGCCCGTTTTAACAATCAATGATTGCATAAACACAAGACACATATTGAAACCTCATGTTATCTGATTGCTAGAAATTCTGTGTTTTGTGTTTGAAGGGAAACACACGGACCTGTTCTCAGGGGCGAGGGTCCTCGCCGGAACTCAAACGCGAATCAACTGAATTGAATCCCCGCGCTCAATCTGCTTTTCAAGTACGCCATCTCTCGGCGGTGCTCTCGAATCTCCAACAAATTATTCAATTTTCTTCTTTTCTTCGGCGAATTCTCTCTTTCGACGTTCTCGAAAGCTTACAGATTGACAATCTGAGAAGTTTCGCGGTGGGGTTTGGCCAGATCTCGAGGTTTTTGGGTTTTGCGACCTCTTCGCTTTGGTTACAGGGAAACTTTAACTGATTTCTGCTTATTAATTGTTGATTTGTGGTGTTGGAGATGGAGTATGGACCCTCTGATAGCAGTGGTGAGTAGAATATTTCTTGTTTTTGGTGGTTTACAGTTTTTGGTAAGGTCAGGGTTTGCAGAAGATGGAGTTTTGGGGGATGGAGGGAGATTTAGTAGATTAGAGTCGAGATGAGTGTTGGAATAGCTCTAAGAGAGTATGTTGTGGAGCTTATTTGGACTTATGGTTCATGGAAACTTTGTTCGCTTTCGATTTTAGTTCTGGAAGTAGTTATGGAAGTAGCAAGATAGTGATAACTTGAAAATTTTAGGGAGGGATGAGGTTGAAATATTTTGTATGGAAGTGATATTTGCTGTAGTGAAATTTTCAGATTGTCAACATTCTAGCCATTGATCGATGCTTATTTTGTGGTAGCTTTACCCGTCAACTTATGAAACTTTATGTGTAGGCATCTCCGCATGTTTTAGCTGAAGTTGGCTTTAACCTAATTGCACAGATTAGCAGGAACCAGTACCTTAAAACATTTACCTCTAGATAAGACTTTGGTTTTCTTACACAATGCACAGTATTACTGGAAGTACTTTTGTAAACGTTCATTTGAGCGCATTGCTTAAGTAGCCATGTTTATGTATGGTGGGGATACTGTTAAGAGTTGAAGTCGATATCAATCAAGTTGCGATTACAAGTTCAGGGTTTCGCTACTTAGCATTTTATTCATTTCAACCTTGATTTCTAGGTCAAGACCAGTGTGGTTTTGTTATCTGCTAGCCATTCTGCATAGACAAGTTGGTTAAGCTGCTAGAACCCTTAAGTTGCCTCTTTGTGCAAGTATGTTTGCAAAGTATACCCACTGCAGATTTGTGGCTTAAACATGCCAGCAGAAGACATGACATGTTTCCAATAGATCAATAACATGAGGTTGATGCTAATGTACTATGTTGTAACTTGTCATGTACCTTTACTTTTTAGTGGTTTAGCATGGTATTGTGTTCACCTCTATAGGAGCAGATAAAGAAAACAGATTAAGATATAATTATCACTTGATTGATTTAATTGCACAAGCGCTTAACTTTCTGATGTACAATGACTGGGCAAACTTGTTCTCCTAGAGTACTTTGATCATTTTTTGTGTGATCCTGCTAAACTATTTCCCTTCTAATCTTTCATCAGATCTAAATGGATGTTATACTATTGGACATTCATTATTTTCTTAGTATTCACTGTGGTTCTGATAGTTTTGTTAGAATGATAGTTTCGAGTTGCAATCAACAGGTACAGATGATGATCTTCCACCATCCCATCAGAATAGGGGTCCTAGAGCAGGACGCGTTATTGGGAATGGGAGAACCTCTATAGCTCCTCAGTATCCAAGAGTACAAAATGATATGGAGACTCAAATTCATCAACTTGAACAAGAAGCATACTGCTCGGTTCTTCGTGCTTTTAAGGCTCAATCTGATGCCATTACCTGGGTACATAAATGTCCAACTTGTGAAATAATACTGCATGTTTCTATTAGTATCGGTTTATGCGGACTGTACATCACCTACCTCATGAATTATATTTTCAGGAGAAAGAAAGCTTGATAACTGAGCTCAGGAAAGAGCTGAGAGTGTCTGACGAAGAGCACAGAGAACTATTGAATAGGGTCAACGCTGATGACATTATTCGGAGAATACGGTGAGAAAATGACGGACTTCCTCTACTTTACATGGTTACATGTAAGGATAATCTGAAACAGAGTCTTTGAACTCAGATCTCTTGTAATTTGTATTGCTGTTATTACGTAGGGAATGGAGGCAGTCCGGAGGTTTTCGAACGGGTTTAATTAACAATGCTCAGCCTGTTCATGATGTACCTAGTCCCACTGTCTCAGCTTCTCGTAAAAGACCAAAAACATCTCAGTCAATACCACCGATGTCTGTGGCACCGTCACCTGCGTTACATACACAACCACCCTTTGCAGCTTCTATGCAGCCCTCAACTTCAGCTGCTAAAAGAGGGCCACCAGTAGGACCAAAGGGCAAGAAGACGAAATCAGTATGTTAGCATTGGAAATAAGCATGATCCAGTATAAACTATATGCAACAGCTTATTTCTTTGTTTTCTCTTTTCCTGGATATGTCTGACATATTTTGTATTATTAAGGGGTCGACGTTGCCTGGTGCTTCTACAATAAAATCAGCACAGCTTCCCTCCACAGGTCCAAGTGGAAGGGGCCAAGCTACAAATAGGGCCACTGTGGTTCCATCTGATAGCACTGCTTGTGATCCACTCGTAGGTCGCAAAGTGTGGACTAGATGGCCAGAGGATAATAGCTTTTATGAGGCTGTTATAACTAACTACAACCCTGCCGAGGTCTGTTTGGCTGTGAGATGACCTTCAATATAAGGCTGTCTGCATATAAACTTACATTTCCAAAATTGTTCTCAGGGCCTCCATTTTCTGGTTTATGATATGCACACGGACCACGAAACTTATGAATGGGTTGATCTCAAAGAGGTAACTAGCTCCTCTCTTTGGTCCAATTGGTATCTTATTCTCTCTGATTCTTCCATCTGATGAGTTTTTCTGCAATCATAACCAAATTATTGAACTTTTGAAGTTTTCGGATTGTTATCGTATAGTGTTAAGCTATTTCTTTTATAGGTACCAACCTATCTGGGCTGTTTGATTTAAGAGGCCATAAATAAGAAATTTCAAGGACAGAAAGTACTGTGTTATTTAGAGTGAGGAGTTCAGTTGACTTGGTCCAAATGGTTTGTAATACTGATTTGTTTTAACATAAGTGATAACTTAAAGAGTTCTATGTAGCTTCCTTCTCTTTTCAAGTATAAAAGATTTACTGTTTATGAAAATTACTTATCAGCTTCAGGATGAATTGTTCGCACCTTGATGATTTGTGTTAATTCCTTTGTTTTTATTTGTCTTTCTTATGTCAGCCTGCTGCGATAGTATCTGCTGTTTGCATACCATTTATTGCATTGAAACAGTGTGTTGTTGTAGCAAGGAAAATCTATTACAATTTTAGACTTCTGTGAAAGGAAATTGAATGGTTTATCTCATAAGTCTTAGAGGTTTTTTCTTTGTTATAATTTTTTGTCAACATCATTTGTCGTTTGAAATCTATCAAGGTCACTTGGAATTATTTGTTCTCTCCTGTGATATCTCTTAAAACGTTACATTTTAAGTCTTTATGTTAGCTATTTTGTACTTAACTTAGTATTGGTGGTCCTGGCAGATACCTCCTGAAGATATTCGATGGGAAGGTGATGATCCTGGAATTTCAAATCAAGGGGCTCGTGGTGGAGTGGGCCGGTCGTCGAAGAAACCTAGCAGCCGAGTTGGTCCTCCTATTCCTGGTGCAGGCAGGGGAAGAGGAATGCTCAAGAACCACTCTAAAAAAGAGCTCCCTGCACCACAAAATGGGATTGGCAAAAAGAATTCAAATGAGATTGAGATTCTTCATACGGATACCTTAATAAAGGAGGTATAACAGTATGAGGCTTTAATGCTATTTTACTTGTATGTTATGGAACCCTCGCATTAATCCAGTGCTGGCTTTAATTAGGTGGAGAGAGTTTTTAACGCAAGTCACCCTGATCCTCAAGAAATTGAGAAAGCTAAAAAATTGCTAAAGGTAGGAATGGATTATGCTTAAAGAGTTTGTTAGCTACTATGGTGTTCTTCAGTTAAAAGTATTTTGTATTTTACTCTCACAGGAGCATGAGAAATCACTCATCGACGCCATTGCAAAGCTTGCTGAGGCTTCTGATGGTGAGAGTGGTATGTATGCTTTGTAGTCCATGAAATCATTTGTTCCTAAAAGCAAGTATTTTTGTTTCTTTAAGCAATTTATGTGCATATGCTTTCTAGACATAGTTTTAGTAAGAAGTTCATTAGACACATGATTTTTGAAAGTATACTATTTGAAAGAAGGTAATTTCTAGCTAGTGTCGTTTCTGTTAAAACGCACTATCTGGAATTTCTTAGGTGCCACACTTCTATTTCCCAGTAATATTGTAATAAATGGTTCAGATGTTTTGCCTTTGACTATTTGTCGATAAGTACTTGCATTACTGTGTCAATTGTAGCTGCTTTTCATTTATCATGCAAGCATCTTTGGTTGAAACAGAAGAGGGTGAGCACCCATTGTCACACGGGCAAGCTATGGACCATGACCGGAGCTGGAGGAATAGGCAGTACACAGGGAACCAGCATGGTGCAAATCATGAAGATATGATGGGTGGTGGTAGAGAAGGTTCAGATGATCACATGGTCAGAGATGGTGTTGCATCAGGCTATTGCCAAGGTCCTGATGACGATGACATTTAAGCTTAATCTCATTAACAAAATTTGCTCTGATATTATACCAGCTCATCCTCTGTATGAATCACTTGTTTATTACTTGTTTTAACCCATGCCAAAAAATGTTGTAGGATGTTGACCTATTGTAAATTTAACAGGTTAAGATTAGATGTGATGAGGTATTCATGCCCATATCCATCCAGTAAATTATATCTTGGTAGACTGGATGGTTTTGTAAAATCTTTAGCAAGTTGTAACATGTTCAGTTTGGTTCAGTTTATATTCTGAAGGCTCTTCTCAGCATTTTATGTTGTCAAATATCAAGAACAAACTTGCTCACTTAAAAATGTATGAACCGTCTTTTAATAAGGTAGCAGATTGCGGAGATTTGCATACGCATCGAAGAAGAGCATTGTGGGATTGCACACTTGCTGTATACCAGTGTTTATCATTTGTTTTAATGAATCTTTTCCAGTGCTTCTGAGCTTCATGCGTCAATACACGTTGTGTTAGTTAATAAAACCTTTGCTACTGCACCCTGATCCCAAAAGAAAAAGGAAAAAGCAGAGTGTACAATTACGAGCTCTAACAGAGTGAACATTGAGCTCGTCCTGTTCTGCTGACCTACATAATGTACACGTAACTCCTACCTCACACACATAACTACTCCCAGTTTCAGATAAATTTACAGTTCATCGCCGTCCGCGCTTTCTTGGTGTTGGTGTTTCTGCATCCCCCCTCCATCTCTTGGCTGGTACTGCTGCCGCCCTTTTTGGCGGCCTCCCAATCCTCTTTGATGAAGCATTTTCCTCGGCAGCAGCAGCTGCAGCTGCTGTAGCACGTCTTGTGGCAGCTCCACCACCATCCTTCCGCCCATCTCCCTTAGCGCCTTTATTTTGCTCCGCAGCTTTGCCACCACTAGAACTTGGTGGGCTCTTTGAAGAATCTGCAGCAATTCGCTGCTTCACCTTGCTCAAGAGGTCTGACGAATTCCTTTTCTTCGTTCTGCCACCGCTATTATTCTTTGCACTCCCACTGTTATTGTTGCTGCCCTTTTTCTCGGTCTTAGAAGCTGCTGTCGCCTCAGGCTTATTATCTGTCGACTGCACAGGCGACTTTGCATTGCCAGAAGGATTGGAGCTTTTAGCCAGGCCACTGCTTCCCCTGCTCTTGTTAGTCCTGAACCCTTTTGTGCTTGGCAGAGACGATGGTCCATCCCTCTCTTTCTTCTTCATCTTAACACTCTTTATCAGCACCTTATCGTCCTCTTCATCCTTCAGTTTCTCTCTGTCTTCTTCTTCCTCTTCTTCTTTCTCCTCAACTTCTCTACTAACTACAGGCTTCTCCTCCTTCTCCTTAATCGCCTTGACAGCAATTGAGCTACGCTTTCGGCAAGCAACCATGGGAGCTGACAGCGAGCACACCTTCTTGACAAGTGAGGAGCTATTGCTGCCTTCTCCTTTAATCTTCACAGCTGCAGTCAGTGGCAAAGATGGTGCCGATGAGGTGTCATCCTTTGAAGATGGTTTTGATGACGATGAGGGGAAGAAAGGAACCATCTCTTTGGTGACCAAAGACCGTAGTTCGGCTGCAGCAGAGAACTCTGAGGAGCTTTTAGGAAAGAAGAGTGATGCATTAGCACAGA
Organism: Acanthochlamys bracteata; assembly: GCA_019914995.1. Classification (NCBI taxonomy): domain Eukaryota; kingdom Viridiplantae; phylum Streptophyta; class Magnoliopsida; order Pandanales; family Velloziaceae; genus Acanthochlamys; species Acanthochlamys bracteata. The sequence continues at coordinate 5,238,613 of CM034143.1, forward strand.
GGAGTAAGAGGTCACGAAAAAGCTCTGCAGGAGAGTAAGAAATGCGGGGATCGAGCTTTGCGCGCAACGTCTGAAGGTCTACGTGCCGCCGTATTAACTTCCTGTACCTCTGATTCTCCTGTATAACAAAGAATATATCAGACTACAAAAAGCATGCATAACCTAATATCGGTAATTAATTGCAAATTTAATTTGGCGATCACAAACAAAAAAATTTTAAAACTTAACAACTACTTAGCACACAACAATTGTGATTAGCAGAGAACAAAACGTCTTTCGTGACGCACTCCCTTAAATTTCGCCAATGCTCCAGTTCATGGATGTACACACAAAGTTATGTTTATCGTTAGACAAACAAAACCACAACGTATCCTTTCCTTCCTGTGTGATGGGGCCCACCCAATCGATGAATCACATCACACGACATCTCAATTTAAAACAAAAAATAAGTTGATTTAAATTCAAATAACAAGAAAAAAGGGAACAATTATTATAGGTATCTAACTCGTTAAGAAAGCCAGCCTACGATCTTATAACGAGTATAAAGATCCCTTTTCTATTTCCGGAGAAGAACGAGTATAAAAATCTAGCCTACGAGGTCTAGATCTGTGAAAGAAAATTATTTGTAATAATAAAATGTAAAAGACAAACACTTTCACTTTCGTATTAGAATTAGCCAAATAAGAAAGCTTAGCTACTTTAAAAAAAATCGATTAAAGAAAATAATGACAAATGAAAGGAAGATTTCGAAGGGAAGAACAATGAACAGTATCGCGCACCTAAACAGAGACCAAGATAGTGACTCGAAACTACACCACGAGCTCCAACATGTGACTACAAGCGAAAACGTGGAAGAAATCTATTCAGTGCCAAATTATAATCTGCAATTTTGTTTCAGTCCAACTCATGACCATCTGATTAAAATCAGAAGGAGATCACGAGTCTGCTGATCTTATCCACACAAACACGCTTGCAAACCCTAGCATATTTTTTTACGGCTGCAGTTTTTCAAAAGATTTCTTTCTAGCAATCTATAATTCAGCTGATCTTTAACTATACTTAGACTATAATGAAACTTAGGTTTTTGCTAATTATCTTCTTTCTGTTAATTTAACGTCTATTAAACTTCTTTCATGTCGCAGTTCACCAATTTTTTCAAGCGCTAGTAGTAATAATTAGTTCAGGTCTATCACGTCTTCTCAAGGGAAAAAAAACATTACAAATCAAACGTTTCCCATTCGTTTCCTGTGGTTCTAGCTTTCCTATTACTTTATTTTATTGAAAAACCGCGTAACTCCTCATGAAATCATAATTTTTCTCGTTCAAAATTTTCCAAGCGTCGTCCTCGCTCGTTTCACGGCACGTTTCCGAAAGCCTTCTTTAGAAACGTTTTCTTTTCTTAAAATTAAAAAAACACAAGACAAATTTGAAAGTAGGGAAGGTTGAGAGAGAAGAAAACTGAGTGCACCTGGCTCTCGCGCCGGAGCTCGAAAACGGCTCCACACACGCTCGACCGAATAGAGTCCATAACTGAAACCAACGACTCAGATCTACTCATCGAATCATCCTCTTTCTTAACAGTTGATGCAACGTCAGCATCCGGCACAGGTCGAGTCATGGCTCGGCTTCGTCTGCCGCCGCGCCGTCGCTTCGAAAGGCTAACGGAGCTCTGCACATCACTGCTTTCCTTCGACTCGCCGGCTGACTCGGTCCCCGCCGTCGCGACTTGGACCTGGTCAGCTTCCGAGTTCTCGTCACCTGCCGTAACCGGTTCATTACCCGGTTCTTGTTCTGGATCCGGAGCGGGAACTTCATGACCCGGTCTCCTCACCTCTTCTTCTTCCCGCTTCAGATCAGTTGAGTTTGATTCCTTGCAAGAACCGCCCGAGATCCTTCCCTCCGGCGATCCAACGGTTCGGCGGCCTCCATCTACCTCGGGATCCGATCTATCACCGCCTCCTCCGGTCTCCGACGCTCGTTCCCGTTCTTCTTTCAAGCGCTTCACTTTTAATTCCAACGACCTTGAATAAGTACGATTTAGCGAAAAACAATTAAGAATTCGGGACTTCCGAATAGACAGGCATGAAAAATAAAGCGAATAGAGCGTACCAAAAATTGAAATATTCAATATGTGATATAGTTAATAGTTAACTGATACATAAATACTTATATTATAAGCAACATTAACTAAAAGATCTCGAGATTATAGAACGATGATATCGAATGGATTAACAGTTAAGGAACAAAGCCGCACTAAAAAAAACTATTGAGATGGAAAATAAAAATTATTGATCGGAGCAATACTTGATAGAGTCATCAGAGCGCTTGACTTGAAGCCGGAGCTCGGCAACACGTAGTCGCCGGAGCTCCTCAAGCCAAGGTACTGGCTCGGTTTCGTCTTCCTCAGCTGCCGTCTCAACGGTGATCTCGCAGGAGGCGACGGCTCCGGCGTACCGACGCTGCAGAAGACGAAAACGTTCTTCACAACCCTCGGGAGTGAGCAAATTCAAAGAAGGCACGCGTGAACGGACCTCCATAGCTACGGAATCCCACCGAGCGGCACCGTGACGGCGTACAGCGTACGCCAGAAGGAGTTCTTCTAACGTTCCCCACCAGATCTCATCCGTTACCGCCTCTTTCGCCGGCGAATCTTCGCCGCCGGCTATCGCCGGAAGATCGCCGCCGGTCATAGCGGCACATATAAGAAGCTGAAAACTTCCCGCGCTAGGGTTTTCTTTCTCAAATCGGGTTTCTCCCGTGAAGGCGTTTAACCAGGTCTCGCGCTCTAGCCTCTATCTGTTTCGCTCTCTTACCCCAAAATTTCCTGTTTATTATTTCATTTCTTTCTTATTCACATAATATATATACTGTCAAGCATAAGCCCCATCAGCTACATATTTAATAACAGCATGCAGGATTTTGAACAAATGTAGCTGCATAGAACTTCTGTAGAAATAAGTGTGATGACGTGGATTATAGTTATTGGATAATCTTATGTTTGGATGTTGTGGATTGTTTTGTTTAAAACCGTTTTAAGGAGACGGGCAATCGATGGGTTCAAGCTAATTAATTTTACTGAAAGCTACAGACTTCCACATATACCCTTCAATGTATACATATTTACATTTGAAGCAAGGCATTTGAAAATAGTTGAAAAGGGTATTTAGAAATAATGGACTAAATACCCTTGTTTGGAATATTGATCATCTGCGTTAGCAAACCATCGAACAGGAAAGGCAGCAAGTAATATTTCTAGTAGTTAGAAGTTGGAAATGTGTAAAATTAGCTAATCCTTCACGAGAATGACAATAGTATCCCTTTAATTATCAGTTAATTAAGGTTTAGATTGTAGTGCTTATTATTAGTTCTCAAATTCACACAGAAGCGCCCAATTATTATATGGACGGAAATACCCCCGAATGATATTTTTTTCCTTCCTGTTCGGGTAGGTGAAGTGCAGCAGGTATCTTTCGTGGCAGACCGCCACGGCCCATTACGGACGTATTGCTTGTTCGAGTTATATTTGATCTCCTTTTTTAATTTTTTATTTCTTAAATCATTTTTTACAATTACTTTCACAATTTTATTATTTAATATAGTTAAATTTTACACTAAAAAACTTTATTCTAAAATAATTTATTAAAATTCTTTATTTGAAATATCTGTTTAAATTACTTCAAACGTTCTCTTAATTAACTCTTGAGTGAATAAATTAATAGATACAATGCCTATTTGAGAGTACATTTGATCGCTGCTCCTAAAAAATATCTTAATTAAATTACATATTTTTAAATATTTTAATATATTTAAAATTTTATAAAATAAATAGATTATATATATAATTATTATTTTATTATTTTAAAATTTTAAGATAAAATTTTTAGAGACTTCCTATGTAATTACTTCCGGACGTTCAACGAACAGCTTCGGTTGCAAATCAGTTCATTACGCAAAGCAGATGCCAGTTTGCAACAAATTAATCTGCCAAGAAAAGTCATAGATTAAAATTTCTGATGATATCATTAAATTTTAATTTTACATTTGTTCATTTCTTCTTTGATAAAATATCATCATATGGTCCGATATAATTTTTCTTTAAATAATCGCTACTATAATAATTTGATACTAATAGAATATGATTATTATGTAAACAAATAATAATTACAAATATCAAATAAAATAATTTGATGTTATCATTTATAATCGGTAAAATGTGCTTTAAAATATAGTCATGTGAATTGTGTTTTTTATATTTAATATGATAATTTTTAAAAGACGGGCTCATTTCTTTAAAAAAATAATAGAACTTATATGTAATAATTTTTAAAAGACGGGCTCATTTATAATCATTTCTTTGTTGTAATATTTATAAAAAAGTTCACATATTTTTCACAATATATTATATTATACAAATACGATACATAAAATATATCATTACTCATATATTTTATAACTGCACTAATACAACTATAATTATCATTACATAATATCTATATATATATACATATTATATATATTATATAATTATATAGTTATATTAGAATTCACCGTACAGATCCAAAATATACTTTTAAAATACATAATTAATTGCTAATGATACTAGTTAGTAAATCCAAAACAAAACATACTACTAATGATACTAGCGGTTGATTGTCAGTTTCTGGATATTCTTCTACAAGCCTTTGTAATAGGATGTGAATTTCATTTTTGTTTTTCTTTCATTTGAGTGAAGCTTGTGTTAATATATGATCTCTCTCTTGTACTTCTCTAAAAGCTCAGCAATAATTTTGGATTGTTGTGTTTACCTTAAGTTCCTAGGTGTGCTACAAATTGGGATTGTTCACTTCTCCATAAGTGATTTTGGAAACAACTTTTTTTTTTGGACAAAAATTTACTTATGAATAGCTATTTTTGTTTACTTTCTTTATTTTTCTAAATTCACTTATCAATAATTCACATAATGAGATTGTTCACTTCTTTTGAAAATTTTTCATAAACAAGTTTATTTTTTTACCTTAAAAAAATATATTATAAAAATTCTATGACGTCAACTTTGATTTCATAGTTTTTTGAACAGTTTTGTATTAGATTTATTAAAAATTAAATTGAAATAAAATAGTGATAAGCAATGTCAAATTATAGTAATGTTTGGCTAAGTTTTAACTCTTTTTATTTCAATTTTTATAATAAATATCCTATAATATTTTATAATTTTTTTAAAAAAAATTTAAAACATATACAAAGTTTACATTATAAAATCTCATTATTATTTATTTTATTTATTTATTTTTAAAAAATATAATATGCCTTTTAAAAAATACAATATTACATAACAAATATAATTTATTTAAAAATTTTCAAATAAATTTAGTTTCGAAAATATTATTTACAAAAGCACTATCTAATAGGAATAACAATATATGATCAGATCCGAAATGCGATCCGAAATCGACCTATTTAATTAAAATTAGGGTTAGAAAATTTGACCCGTATAAATATATGGATTGAATTAGGATTGAGCAAATTTGACATAATTATTACATGGATCAATCCGGATTAATCCGAAATTGACCCACCAATCTGAATTGCCATCTCTTAAATAGATAATATTTAATTATTTCTTTCCGTATACTAAAATATTAATAATAAAAATAATTTATAATAATAATTTATAAATTATTAAATTATATGGTATTTATAATTAATCGTTATTTTTATATTTTAGTAAAATAATATAAAATGAGAATTATAATATTATCGAAAGTATTATTATGTAGGTGTTTCTCTAATGACGAATTTAGACTTTGTATAAAAATTTTTATCAAAATTTGTTAGATAGCTATGTTTATAAAAAAATTTATCGAAATTATTAGTACGTTATAATTATAAAAGTTGAGCGTCATCACATATTTTTTAAAAATAAAAATAAAATTTTTTGAATACTTTAAATCGATAAAGATACTTAAAAAAATATATTAATGAGTATTCACTATATCTCGTCACTAAAAATATTATTTATTTTTATTACAACTGATATTATAAATTTACTAAAATTTTAAAATATAAAATATAAAATAAATAATTTTAATTATTAAGTAAGTCGATTCAAATTTGATCTGATTATTAATAAATTAAATTAAAATTAATAATTTTGATTCATAATAAATTTATAAATTAAATAAATTTAATCTAATTATTAAATAATTTGATCTGAAATTAAACTATTAATCCAAATTGCACTTGGTACTTAGCGTCTCTACACCTAACTTTATTTCTCTAGTTTCTTTTTTTTTTCTTTTTTTTTTTTTTTTACCCTCATTCCCTCTTTTTCTTTCTTCTTCCTCCCGCGTGCCCGCTTCCGCCCGACCTTCCCGCCCGGGCGTTGAACTTTCTTGCCGCCGGCCGTCTCCTGACCCTTCCCTGTTGCTGTTGTTTTTTTTCGCCGTCGCTCAGGCGGTTCTTCGCTCCCGACGACGCGACTCGGCTAAAACCTAAAACTCCAACGGACGTTTCGTCGTTGCCGACCTGCTAGAATCCCTCCCCTGATTCTTTTTAGCTTTTACCTCCCTCAATTACAGTGAATTGCGGCTTCGGCGCGGGATTTCTTGATCACCGCCCATTGCGGTCACCGTCTGATTCCGGCCATTGGCCGTCGTTCTTGCTTCGGCGTTCCTCCTTTAGAGCCGTCCTCTTGCTGCTGCATCTCCTTGCTGTTGAAATCTTTCTTTGGCCGGACCTAGCTATCGCCGGAATCCGGCAAACCGGTGGGTCCAACGGCCGAGGTGAGTCATACGCTCATTTTATGTCCCTTGAACATGTTGTTGCCACTGAGTAATCCATTTACCTTAGGTGTTGGTTGGACCGGTGAATTGGCAAGCTTGTTGTTTGACGTGAGGTCGATTCGGACATCGATTCTCTTGTGATGGGGTAAGCCTTTTCTACAAGTTAGCCCTAGCACTAGATTGGTACTGAGAGCTTTGATTGCGGATTTATTGGTTGATAATCAGATCTTGGATTCGATTGTGCCTTAGCATCCATTTGGGTTAAGTATAGACTTGGATGTGTATTAGGGAGTGCGGTTTAGTTTTCTCTTATCGAATTAGGTGATAATGGTATTTATTTGCATAGGTATTTTACGAGCAACTAAGTCGAGTGGCGTGACTTGACTTGGTGATAGCTTATGGACTTAGGTGATTGCATGGACACCAGGTGAGAGTTTCCTTGCCTTTTCTTTTCTAGATTATATTTTGGTATTTCGGCACAGGTAGCATCTGCTTTGAAACCTCCTGCGCACTTTACAGTACCTATGCATTACGATTGGCTTCTTCATGCTATAGTGTCTGTATGATGCATGCTTGTGTACTAATTATGTTTAAATATATGTAAAGCATGCTAGTAAATAAGTATATTATCAGATTATTTCAAATCTACTTATGCATAATAATAGGCTATAGTCATAAGAAAACCTAATACATGTTTGATAATGCATAAGGAGAGTACTTTATAATCATTCCAGCATTTGAATTATGATAAGAAGTTATAAAAGCATGCTAGCTTTTCGTAAGATCTAGCAGCAAAGCTCACTAAGAATTCAGTTGATGTGGCAGTGCTTAACAATGCATTTATGGACATGGCTGTAGAAATGGGTTCACTAACGTATTTTATCCTGGATGGCGTTTCTGATTGTTATGAATTGCTGCAATAGTATCGTTGGAGCATGGCATAATAGACTAACATGTCATGGAAAGTCAAGAGTTTGATTATTTTAAATGTTATATAATAATAATTTATACTATATTATCATACTTCTGCATAATTATGTTATTATGTTTAATATTAATTTTTATATTACTACTATATGTTTGCTTGATGGGCATATAGTTATGATAAATAATTTTACTTAGATTTTTAAATCACTGTATATGTTTACACATATTTTGCTTGATGTGTGTGGATATCCGCGTTGCACTAAGGTAGGTGGAAGATCCCGGGGAGTAGTTTAGAACCTCGATGGGTTTGGAGTGGTACTCATCTATGGCCATAGATTAGGTTTTGTAGCATTACCGGGATTCGTCTGTGTTGGAGGTAAATTTGATAGTTAGTCTCGCCAGGATTCGTCTATGTTGGAGATGCTGCCTCGCCGGAATTTGTTTGGGTTGGAGACGGTTTTGAAGCTGGAGATTGAATCCGCTATATTGGTTATGATGACTCTCCGACATATATAAAAATATTATGTATGTGTGCATGTGTGTGGATATATTATATAACTATAACTGGCATTGACACACACACACACACACACACACACATATATATATATATATATACATTTCAAAGAAATAATTTATGCATTTATATACTCATTTATGTATGAGTGCATATGGATGGTGGTGATATGAGTCAGAGATGCAGCCTCACTCGATCTCATATGCTATATGACTATGATTACTTGGTGCATATTGTGCATTCACATATAGTTGCATGCTTGTATGGGTATGTAGTGAAATACGCATATGTATTGATTTACGTATGTAGGCATATATGCATGAGGATTGAGGAGTCATATGAGTTAGAGATGTGGTCTCACTCGCGCTATGAGATATGACTCCCTAATGATGTTATGCATTTGTACTAAGCATATGAGTGATGATTTAGATGTAGGGTATGTGTATCAACATGCATATATAAGTATATAGCCTTTTGTATAGCATACGTTGAGTGCTTGGTGTATGTTTAAGCCACCATCCGTCAAGATTGACGTATATTAACTATATTGGCATGATTCTAGAATATATAAGAATAGAGAACTTGCATAGTATAAACACTTCACATAAGAAATGAAAGTGGTGTGTTGCACCTCATTCTTTTCGTATCTTCGATGCTGGGCACTGAGTTGGTATGGAACGATTCGGAACTTAACGGGATTTGATCTCATCTATTGTTGCATAGTTTGCATATAAAAAATATAATAATATAACGATAGGGAATGCATTAGAAACAATTGAGCATATTGATTTTTCACCCGACTAAGACTAGATTCAGTCTTTTTTTTTTGCCTCCCCCAGCTATTGCAGGTTGAGCTGCCATTGAGTGGAAGCGCTAGTGGATTGGGGTGAAGCATTGAGGTATGTTTGCGCGTCTTCATTTATCTTGGTTTAGTCCGGTGTTTGTCATGTCCCAGGGTAGGATCGTAAGATTCAAGAACAAGCTAGATTGGTTATCGTGGTTTTGGCGTTGCAAGTTCTATTCTTTTTTGTTTTGTTGATATTTTTTGTTTATGTTTATGTTTTTATTGATTTTCAATTTGTGATTGAATGAGAGATGTGGTTCAGCAAAAGTGTTCTATAAATTTTATGTCACTGAGAACCATACAATTTAACCACAGTTGTGGTATTATTATCATTCCATTGTTATGATGGATTTTACAACAAATAGAAGAAAGAGAATCTAGTAATCAACTAAGCAGTAATCATCTGGAAATAGAATAGGGCTACTTGAGAAAGGACCATTCTGTACACAATAGTGGGCCATGAAGAGAACGAAGTACTTTTCACTTGAGAAAAGGTTATTGTTTCTCTTTTCTCTGGATCACCCGATCCCTCCCGTGGAGCTCCTCTTTCCAGTGATCCTGTTTGTTAAGTTCTAATTCGGTCAAACTGCGGCCATTGCTCAACAAATCAGTGAAGACTGTTTGCGTTGATTTGGATTCTTCTACTCTTTTGTCTAATTAGAATTTGAATTACCAGACATTCTTTTGTTTGATTGCTTTTTGTTTTTTTTCTTTCTTTGCTGATCCTCGGTTTAGTAAAATGTTATTACATGATTTTTCAGTTATTTCTATCTTAAACCAGTGAGCTTGTTGCTTGAGTTTTATTTCTTCAATTCTTTATGGGTTCTTATTTTTGGAACTTTCAGTCTAATGGTGTGACCTTATCAAAATTGAAAACCAATTATTCTTCAAGGAATTTCAGTCAATGAACTTCTCTTGTATCATTCATTTATTGTCATAGTTATTGCCAAGTAGGCTACTGTGCTTGCAAACTTTTTCTTGCTTAATTTTGCCTGATAGGATCAATAAGCAAAGTGCTATTCTCGCGGTGCTATATATTGATATAGAATGGTAATTTTAGATTGGGTTTTTATTCCCCAAAGAACTAATTGAGCATTTTAGAAACTTAGATGACATTGTTTTTTCTTGGTTGACATCTACTATCTTCAAAATTTTGGGGTTTTATTTTATGATATGATGTAATTCCTTCAGTCAAAGATTGAAATAGATGTATAGATTTTGGAACACAGAATTCTGTAATTTAAGTTCAAGTCGCCAGCAAAAAACTTTTTATTCACATTAATTTTGGTTCATATGGTTTTAACTTTGTGTTAAAATGAATGGAAGGCACCCCACATATATATTTCATTCTCTTACTTGATTTAAAAATATGGTTCTCCAGCAATCAGTTGCATGTTAATAAGGTCCATTATTAATGATAAGAAACGATGCAATTGTTCCATTATTCTGATCAGATGTCATGATGTAGCATCTGAGTGTATGCTTTTATGTTTGCAGGTCCCTGTATATAGGTGTGATGGATGAGAAGCAGAGGCTTAGGATATTAATGGTGTCTGATTTTTTCTATCCTAATTTTGGTGGTGTTGAGAATCACATCTATTACTTATCCCAATGTCTGCTCAAGCTAGGACACAAGGTTTCAACCCTGTTATCTGTAGTTGGTGATAATTGTAACTGAGAATAAGATTTGCTCCTTAATAAAGTTCATAAAAATGCTCCGAACTGTTCTTTTCTTTTTGCTGGAATCCAGTATCAATGCTCCATATTTGCAGGTTGTCGTAATGACTCATGCATATGGAAAACGTTCTGGGGTGCGATACATGACTGGTGGCTTAAAAGTCTATTATGTACCTTGGAGGCCATTCTTGTTGCAAAATACGTTGCCAACATTTTATGGAACTCTTCCAATAGTTAGGAATATTCTTAAACGTGAGAGGATATCGGTTGTGCATGGGCATCAGGCATTTTCAACTCTCTGTCATGAAGCTTTAATGCATGCCCGGACAATGGGATACAGAGTTGTGTTCACTGACCATTCACTTTATGGGTTTGCTGATGCTGGGAGCATCCATATGAATAAGGTGCTCCAATTTACTTTGGCAGATGTGGACCAGGCTATATGTGTCTCTCACACAAGCAAGGAGAATACAGTTCTAAGGTCTGGTCTGAATCCAGAGAAGGTATTTGTAATACCAAATGCGGTTGATACTGCTATGTTTACCCCAGCTGCTGAACAGCTTAGCTGTGACGAAATTATTATAGTGGTGATCAGTAGATTGGTTTACCGAAAGGGTGCTGATCTTCTTGTTGAGGTAATTCCAGAAGTTTGCCGGCAATGCCCAAATGTGAGTTGTAAAACTCCAATTTGTAGTTGAGTTTATTTTAGATTGGAGAATATGTGGTGGGAGAATTAAAGGAGCAAAACTTGGATGGTGATTACTTCTTCCTCTTTCATCGCTCTGTAAAGGTTCGTTTTATTGTTGGAGGAGATGGACCAAAACGTGTGCGCCTGGAAGAAATGAGAGAAAAGCATTCTCTTCAGGACAGAGTTGATATGTTAGGGGCTGTTCCTCATGCTCAAGTTCGGTCTGTCTTGATATCTGGGCACATTTTCTTAAACAGGTAATTTCCTGAAACATTGGCTTGTTAGGAATTTTTCCATAGACGCACTTTTTTCAAAGTTGCACTTTTTTCCCAGCACATTTCTCCTTGGATATGTTCATCAATACCAAACATGGCTATCTTCAAACTTCCTGTTTATATGCAGCTTTGGTTGTTCACAACAGCTATCTGATTAACGTTTACTAAATACTTAATCTTGGATACTTGTGGAAATACTATTGTATTTTAAGGAACCAAGCATGTACAGGCTTCCTTAATAGAACTAAATAGCTATAAGAATCATATTTGATATTAAGGAAGCAAAAGTTCCTGTCAAGTTCGAATGAAGTTATCATTAGAAGCACTTGTGCATAGGAAAACATGAATACCATAGATCCTGCTATCAAGTACCTATATTCTGGTAGTACCCAGTAAGATCTTCTTCTTGAATGTACATGCCTTAGCTATATCTACTAATAAGTTGTTCACATTGTTCGTTGATGCCTGCTTGGCTGATTTTAAACTGTGATTGTCTCTGCAGCTCTCTCACAGAAGCTTTCTGTATAGCCATCTTGGAAGCTGCTAGTTGTGGGCTGTTGACTGTGAGCACGAGAGTTGGGGGAGTCCCAGAGGCATGCATTATAATTTTTTCTTTGACTTCTTTTGTGTTTTTGGTGATGTAGTACGTTTCTTTTCTGCTTTTTTGACCAGGTTCTACCAGACGACATGGTAGTTCTTGCAGATCCAGATCCAGGTGACATGGTTTTGGCTATCAAAAGTGCAATCGACATGCTCCCGAATGTTGATCCACATGTCATGCACTCTAGGGTCTGTCTTACTTCTACCAATGACATTAAGTGTAGCTTACTGTTTTATGGGATGCATTTTTTTGTTTGATTGTAGGTTAGTCCTAGTATGCTAGACTAGAGGATTGTCACTTGGCAGGGTTTGTTTTTTTAATAATTGACTCGTACTTGATCTTGACATCTACTTGAATCTTTTTCCACAGATGAAAAGCTTGTACAGTTGGCATGATGTTGCTGAAAGAACAGAGGTCGTTTATAGACGAGCACTGCAATGTTCTGAGAAGGATCTCTTACAACGCCTTCCCCGGTATAATTATATTCTTTGCACTTGAAGTTGATACCCTTCTCAGAAGGGTCTTTATTTTATTGTGTTTAGTTGTCCTAGTTATATGTTTCATCTGTTAGGCGAATGACATACATCATGGTGGTCTAAACTCCTTCCAAAACATTAAGGGTTCACCAAAAAACTTGGAAGTTTCTGTGGTAGGTCAATGGAATCTAGAGCTTGTAGCTGTGTGTTACTCCTCAGGTTGGTTCATAACAGTTTTGTTATTGAATACGTTAGGGTAACGTATAGGGCTTGTTTGGGATTGCATTCTGGGAAGGCAACCAGAACACAACCTTTCTTTTCAACCTCAAAATTCTACAGTATGTAGAAATCTTTTTAAAATTAGGCATGGTGAATTGTACTTCATAGAATCATTATTAGCACAATATTTTTTTTTAAATCCAAAAAATTGCCAAACTCATTTCCCAAAATATTTAAATGAAGCTCCTTTGTCTTCAAAAGTTCCTACTTTTCCTCGGCAACCCCAGACGTGCCTACAAGATATATCAGAAGCACAGATCTGGGGAACTTGTTTTCTACTGGTGCTATTCCTTTTCCATCCAAGAATAAACTTATTACTTGCTTGCTCAGTTTGGTTATTTAAATATGCACCTTGTCTATGGATGAGGTTCTATTCCCAACTCTCATATATGACTCTGATGTTACTAGTTTGAATGAATAGCTTTTGTAGTGCTATTAAAATAAGAAGCACCAATACTATAGCTTTATGCAGTGGCAAACGTATACTTATGTTTATCTAGTAAAAGGTAAAATGGTTCATGCCAACAGTGGATAATGTTGTCTGCTACAATCATTCAAATTCCAGTACTGGTGTTTTTTAGCTATTGTGTTAAGTTCATACCTAGGAGATAAGAGACTTATGGTCTGCTATTTATCTTATATGATATCTAGGTATCTTGAATGTGGTGCTTGGGCAGGAAAGCTCTTTTGCTTGTGCATGATCTTCAATTTCTTGCTGCTGCGCCTGTTAGAACTGTGGCAGGTAACATCATGATGCATATACTTGTTTATTGTCTTCTAACTACAGGAAGAAGTCGGTAATTGTACACCAAATGGTATTTTCCTAGCTGCAGCCGTCGGACAGTATAGAAGAGGTACCAGATGCTTTGCTAGGTCAGAATCGGGAGGAAGAAGTCCCGGAGTAGTTTCACCTGAAGAAATTCTTGAAAATTCTTGTTGAGTGTTTTTCCTCCAAGAATGCATATAAATTTGTCCATCATACGTATACATTTGATCTGCTATAAATTTGACCTTACGCTTTATCTTTCTTATTTTAATGATGATATTATACGATAGTAAGTGTTGGACTGTTAAATATTAAGATATATATAATGTAGCAAAAATGAAAATATTAAAATAAATGTGTGGGTGTATTAGAATGAACAAAATATAAAGTAAGATCATACGTTAACAAACAATTATTACATTGATGAAGGACAAGTTAATGGGAGGCAAGTTTAGGTGGTTCAGATATATTGTGTAGACTAAAGATGATATTGCCTATAAGAGTGATGCAATTTTATTAAAATATTTTAGAAACAAATATAGATCAAAATTAATTTAGCGCTGGATAGTGGCATAGGATTTAAAGAAATTGTAGTTTTTGCTGAATTTGATTTATAATCGAATGGGTGGATTTAACTGATTTTATTCAAGCGGGATGGAAGTTAGTTTGTTGTTGTTGCATCTATTATTTCTCTGTGTAGCCTTCTTTCTTTGGCATAATATGCAAAGAATATTTTGGGCAATGAGCTTTCGAACAAGTAGCGTCGAAGTTAAAATTACTGTCCCTACAGACCTATTTTTAGTGAATGCGTGCATGTAGTAGTATCTGATTGATAAATCATGAGAAACCGTATTGATGATATTTGTTCTCGTTGTTCTTCATGTTTCTTAGGTGCCGTCTGACTAAATTTTTATTTTTTTTTCATTCTAATTTTTCATTTATATTTTTTAATAATTTTTTTTAATATTTTATAATTTTTTAATATACAAAAATCATATGTATAAAATAATAATATTATTTATTTTTGGGTGAAAAAATAAATTTCTATTTAAAAAAATTTATTGGGAAATTTCTTTTTAAAAAATACTCATAAAACAGTAGTACGGAGTGTTTGTTGGTACTTTCTGGCCTCATCATTTGTGTTAAACCTTATACCGGATCAGATAGAAGTGTGAAACTGTTTCCTGTGCTGTTTAGGCCGGGATATTAATTGTATCCCCGTTCCAAAAGTATCATATGCATGTAGAAATTTCTTTTTCTAAGTTAAATACTATGACAATCTGCAACAACAATAATGTTTCTATTAGAAATGGTTATATTGATACCCGTCACATTCATATTACGTGTTACAGTCTTGATTTTATCTGTATCTATACTTATATTATTTTAAGGTATTACCGCTAAAATTTTCACCAAATACACCTGCAATTCTCAATAATACTATAGAATATTAAACTGTACTGTAGAGTATATATTTTTGTGAACAGAGGACATTGTATTGCGAAAGGCTTCCATTGGGGCTCGTTTTTGAAAACTCAAAATCACAGAAATCTCGCGATGCGATTGGAGCAAGATCCGGGTAAACTATTGGGCCTCGAATTGTTAAATAGCGTTCGGCGCTGAACGGACGACACCGCTCCGAATAAACCCGATTCAATCATACAGACTGAAGTCCACTAACTAACTATTATAAATAACTCCTCGAATCGATCTCTTGTGATCTTTCTGTTTCTTCGCCGGCGAAACCCTAGTTTACTTTACTCTGCTTCTCTCTAGGGTTTTCGCTTCCTGTTAAAAAAAAAAAAAAAAACCAAGACAAAAAGCTTTTTCTACCTTGAAGGGTTCGGGCTACAATTGAAGGTTAATCTCCGCCATGGCGAAGAGAGGCAGGGTTGATGAGGGCATGGGTGCTCTTAACGGTAGCGGCGCTAAGCGAACCAAAGGTCAGTGATTGTTTTTACTTTTGGGCTCTACTCCCTGCTGTGTTTTGTAGATTGTAGATGGAGGGTTCTTAGAAAGTAGTGTAGTTTTTGTTGTCTAGGGTTTATCTGAGGTGTATTGGAGTCTTAATCATGCTTGTTTAAGATTCTCTGTTCTGTTTGATTGTTTTAGTTTGTGGTATTCTTCGGAAAATGGTAATATAACAAGAAACGTTGTCCCGTTCTTTTCCTGTCCGCATGGTAAAACCTTCCTTTTTATAGATTTATATTATACTGTAGATTAGCTGTCAATTAGTAGTTTCGGGTTTTCTTAAAATGAAATTTTGGATAGATATGGAATTGTTTGTAGAGATGTAATGTGGGCTGGCTTGATCTTGAAAGTTCCATATGCACATCATAAAACTTATACAGAATTCAGGAGTATTTTTAATTTCAATTTTGAAAGGTAAGTACCAACTTTCTTAATATATGCCAAATCCTTTTTTATGTATAAAGATTCAAAATGTATTCTTGAAGCATCAAAATTTAAACTGAGAGAAGATAATAATCTGATGTAACAGAAAAGGACTCAGTTCAACCTGGTATAGGAAGCAAATCGAAGCCATGCACCAAATTTTTCAGGTTCAAATCTTAACTTACCCAATGCTAATAATATTATATATCTTGGCCTTTTGCAATTAATATATCTATCTGATGTTTTTCATCTGTCATATAACTTTGTTAATTAATTAAACAATTGATGATATCAGATGATCCATTTAATGATTCGAAGCGCTTTGCCATGAGAATTTGATTAATTGCAAGAGAGTAGTTATATTATAGAGATGGTAATTGTAATGTGTGTATCTCTGTTTACTACTTTCTACCAACAATTTTTGATGTATTACAAAAGCAACTAACATCAAATTGTCACTATAGTTAGGAACTAGCTTTGCTTTTAAAATAAGTTCAAAATTAATGAGTTTAGTAGCTCTCTTATTGTAGCAAACCTATAATGGTACGCTGCCGGTTTGCCATTTGGATTGTTTAAGGTGGTTGGTTGTGGTTATTGACTGATTAACTATAATTCCTGTTCTCCTTGTTGCTATCATGTCTACCTTGTGATACCCAAAAAATTAGTGTCACTATTGAAGTCTTACGTAGTTGCATAGTAATACTTGCCATAATAGCTAACTCAGTAACAGACAGCTATTCTGCTGTTTGTGCATTTTGGAATTTATAACATGAAAGTCAAATGATACGCTTTATGCTTGAAGGTAGTTTTGAATGCTATGATGTAATTTTGAATAGATTGTGGGCAGTGATGAGGTTAAGAAGTCATGCACCACTCTGATATCATTTGTGCTGACATCTAACTTCTACCCAAATTCTCTGAGCCCTTTCTTTTTGTTTGTTCTTTCTCTAGCTTCATTTTGCAGAAACATTTTTGTTAAGTTATCATGAGAATATAGGGCTTATTGATTAGCATTTGATTGGCTTGAGATACTTCTAGATCTTAGTAAATTTTCACAAGTTCATCTTTTTTAAAAGCTTTATAGTGTTCCTTTCCTTTTCTTTGTGAGTGATGGGAAAAGAGCCATATGATATGGCTTGTGTACGCGACACGGCCGACCACGATGTGGACTTCATTGGCTCTTTCTGCTCTGTGGATATTATGATTTCTGTTCGTCCTCTGATAACATTTGAGTGTTTTCCTTGTACAATCTTGCAAGGTTTAAGTGTATTATGTCTGATAATTCTAAATTTCATATTAATAATCAGCTTGACAGGTTTGATAGTTATTGGATTTTGACTGGCTGATAGGATTACAGTTGTTGCTGCTTCTTGTTCTATGTCAACGTTTACAAGATGATAATGTAAAATTTAGAGCTTTAGCTCCAAAAACAAACTTTCCCTATTGGAACCCCTTGTTGGATTGAAAGGGACCATAGACTGTCCTTAGCTTTAGCCAACTGAGAAAATTTCTGTTTTGAAATTAGTTGCATGTGCTTGTTTCTGTATGTTTGTTATTTGGCTTGCTCTTCTACGATTTGCAGATGTACGCTTGCTATAATACTGCTCTTAAGTACTGCTATTCTCTTTGCTTGTACGTTGAATTTGCAATCAGAATTCTAGAAGATATGATTGTTGAATATCTTTATCTGATGGGGATTCTCTATGCAGTACTTCTGGTTGCCCTTTTGGGGAGGGTTGCCACTTCCTGCACTATGTCCCTGGTGGTTACAATGCAGTTGCACAGATGATAGGCAAACCACCTGTTCCAGCACCAAGGAATCAAATGGCTCCACCTGCCATTACTGACGGGCATCCTACAGCTGCTGTCAAGTCTCGCCTATGTAACAAGTACAATTCGCCTGAGGGCTGTAAGTTCGGTGACAAATGTCACTTCGCACACGGTGAAAGGGAGCTCGGTAAGCCTATCATCCCATCTCATGAAAGCCCGATGGCCCCTCCACATTTTCCAGTAGGTGGAAGATTGCCAGGGCGTCATGAGCTAGCACCTCCTGCAGATTTTGGTGCGCCAGGAAGTTTTGGAGCTTCAGCAACTGCTAAGATCAGTGTTGATGCCTCCTTGGCTGGTGCCATTATTGGAAAAGGTGGAGTGAACTCTAAAAACATCTGTCGGGTGACAGGGGCAAAGCTGTCTATAAGGGACCATGAGACAGATCCGAACCTTAGAAACATTGAGTTGGAGGGAACGTTTGACCAGATTAAGCATGCTAGTGCCATGGTCAGAGAGCATATTCTGAATGTCAGCACAGCTGCCCCACATCCTGTCAGCCTTGGTCCTACTGGTGGGAAGTCAGGTCCGGGAAACAACTACAAGACTAAGCTTTGTGAGAACTTCAGTAAGGGATCATGTACTTTTGGTGACAGGTGCCACTTTGCACATGGAGCAAGTGAGCTGAGGAAGGCTGCTGCATGAATATTATATGCTTATATGAAGAGGTGGTGGAGCTATTTGGCTGACTGGTTTCATCTGTGAAGGGCATGCTAGATAGAAGATTGCTCTCAGCATCTTGACTCATTTGTACGTTTCAATGAGGACTTGGTCCTTGTTTAATGTTTTGAATATGTTATTTAAAGATTCTTTTGTCTTGGAGCTCATAGTAGTTTCACAGACGGTTGATAGACGCATCTTGCCTACTGATGCTCTTTTAGTCTAAAACAATTTCTGGCTTCTTCGTTTGTCATCTTAAACAATTTGTTGCTCCTTGTAGTTTGATCTGGAACTGTAAGAAATCTGTAGCAAAGATTCATACTAACATATATATCTTTGCCTAAGGTTGTAACATGATAGGTTTAACGCAAATGCACAAGTTGGCACGGGGAAATCGTGCTGTGCCAGCATCGAGACCAGCAAACGGTTTTCATCACTAGGCAGTAGTCACCACTCTGCTTCATAATGTTTCAAACGCTTGCATTGTTAGTGCACCATCTCCCTCTTCAAAAGGAGCGGTAAAGAGTTCAAATTCTAGTAGCGGCTAGACAAGTATAGGACATTCAGTTCAGAGTTGGTCCGAAGGATTGCTTTACAGGAAATGGGAGACGGCCATTTGCAGTAAAATTCTAGTATCCTTGCCCTTTCTCATTATAGGGGCTGGTTGACAGTGCTTATAAAATAAAATTTTTCTAGAATGAAAAATATTTTTGTCCTTTTTAAAAAATAAATTATATTTTTTTTACTTTCAAAAAAATAATAAAAATATATAATAAAAAAATCTCACTCTGTAAATTTTTCTACACTTTTTAAATTTTTAAATAAATTTTTTATATACTTTAAAAATATGTATTAAAAAACCTAAAATATAAAAAAGTGGAGAAAAGTTGATAAGCTACTTTTCAAAGGCAGCCCCAAACAGCCTCTATATACTGACACAAATGAATTATATAACAACTGAAGGCACTACCCACTAGCTGCCTCTATAAGTATCTGTTGTCATTTTCACATCACCCGGATCTAATAGCAATGAGCCAAGTAATACAGACAACAATGGAATTAGGACACTGCCTACTGGCCAGCAATATTATACAAATTCAAACTGTTTGACATCCATCTTATCCATATGCACCAGTTAGTACGTTCTCAAATCCTTCATCGGGCCTGTATTGTGCAATCAGCTCACAGAGAAACACCACTGATAAATGTTTAACAGGTGGTAGGAACTCACCCATTCAAAGACGTTCTTTGGACTTAAATGTGACAATAAAAACTCTCACAATAGAAAAGATGGTGGAACATATTATGGAACCCACAAACTGATAGCACAAATGTTTCAAGGAAGCAAGTTGAAGGAGAGCTGGTTGCGGCAAGATGTCATTGATATCTTGACCAATTTCCTACAGCTGTCCTGTTGAAGACACGTGCTTTCCTCCCAGGAAATGTTCGTCTCCAATCAGGAAACTCAATTAAGTAGCTCCACAATCTGTACAAGAAAAATATAACGAGAACAATTGATATGTTGAACAACAGAATTACTCAAATAGGTTAATTTGTGCCCAGAGCTGCAACTTCTTTCCACCAAAAGAAGATGGCATGAGTACATGATACAGTTCAACTGTAGATCAAAACGTTGATCTCTATAATGTGAACATAACCAAAGTTTTAAGCATAGCTTTTACTGAAAATTGCTTCACTTGATATAGATAGAGAGATGTGAACAGCTTCAAAAGAAAACTACTACTTTCAAGAAATAAATGTTAGGCAAAGGCGATTAAGAGGGCACCAAAAGTTAAAAATAACTATAGACACAGTGACGCTATGGCAGACCTTCTCTCATTGTCTACAAAATCTGGACCCTCAGCAGCAGGAGAAGTGGAGCACTGCTGAAGGATCTCTGAATCAGATAGTTGTTGCAGTGACAAAGCAAGCCCCGACCAATCCGGCATCCTAAATCAAGAAAGTAATCACTCTCATCGAATCAAAATAGTAGAAAGTGGAGTAGAAAAACAACTAGCATATATAGTAAAAGAATTTTCTAACTTACTATTTCTGTGTTCTGTTTCAACATGGTAACTAGAAAGGTTTCTACAAGCATACAAGCTTACATGTATTGCATAAAAATATGAAATCAAAGAAAATTTAGAAGCAGTTTTAAAAATACATGCGCCTGAAGAAGCAACAGTTAATTATTAAAATATCCATAACAAAAAAACCTCTATTAGAGAAGATCGTACAAGAACATATATAATATTCTAAACAACTGATGAACATAAGCATTGAACTCAATTAATAAGACAAGAACTTTCAAACGCGATTACATCAAAATGAATGCATTAATAGTTTTATACTGAAAGAATTGGAATTTTATGCATTCAACTCTGTAGGCATAAAAGAACATCAACTGGAACTTTCCAAAACAATGGTGTAGGTGTAAAAATTCTTACCAAGAGCAAGGGGCAATTCGGAATCTGTCATTGTGTGTATCGTAAGTCTCTAGTAGCTTGCCTCTCCAGCTGGGATCATCAGAACATACAGCCAAACGAATCCGCCTGACAATTTCATCCGGACATCGAGAGTCTCTATCAAAGTTTGCAGGTAAAATGGATCCTGATGAAGTACAAACCTAAACATTGAACAAATGTGAGTATAAATGTCACAGACACAAGCTAAAGTTCTTGGCATGACAAAAATGGGTCGTTTAACAGAAAGAGGAAACCATTGATGTTCAGTTGCAGAATTCTTGATATTAGCAAAAGCAATCAGCCATTAACAAAAAACAGCAAGCTACAAAATTAGTTGTAACCTTTATTTGGCAACTTACCTCAAAAAAGAAAACCACGAAAACAAAAAAAAAAAAAAAAAAAAATTGGCAAGTAAGCACAAAGCTTAAAGGTAGAATTTGATGTTCATCCAAAATGAACTTTGAGTCTTCATGTGCAGCTTGCATTGAACCCATTACTCCTTTCAATGAAGCTTTAAGTTAAAAGTAAACTTGAAGAGTCTATGATGATGATGATGTGTATAATATGTATCCAGAAGCTTGCCATGCTAGGAAACAGTCAACCAAATTTGCTAGACAATTTCATCGAGCATCAAGGGCTCATGACCAAACAACCTGATCAAGGATACACACATCACACATCACTCATCATATGTTTGAAATTATGTCACAAGCCAATAGTTGCCATAAAGGTTTGACTATGTTACCATGTCTCCTGCATATAGGTGGTTCTCTTGCAGAATTATAACTACTGCAAAACATAACAATGTCATAGAGCAACTTCACCTCATAGAGAGGAATGTCATAGAACAAATTAACCATCAAGCAAAAGGAGGGATATGATATTTCTGGCGAATAGGCTAGTGGTATTATGCATATTGACTTCTCTATTGAGATGCACTTCACCAAGATTTTTACTTTGAGTAGATTATTTTGAGGTGAAAACAAAATAGTCAACAAGACAAGCTAGGCAAAATTAAGAATGGAACATTAAGTAGTGAAAAGAGCTAAGATGCTGAATTAGCATGAAACAAAGTTCCAGAACATACCACAAATCCAGTGATGATAGGCAAGGAATTTCCAACAGAATCTTTCTTGGTATTATGCCAAAGAATACAAAGTGTCTTTAGATGAAACCTTTCCTCTCTACTCTCTAATACTTCAATTACTTTTGAGCAGAGAGACCAAGAATAACCACGAGCTTCTTCATGTCTTTCTTTCCAAGAGGCGTCATCAAAAAGCTGTGAGGGACTAGAAATGCATTAGCTTTATGAAACCAAAACTATAGGTAGAAACAATGTAATAGGGCAAGGAACTTATGCCAGACTTTGTTTGGTGCGTCTTCAAAGCTACCGACAAGATGAACCTGCTATAAGAACACAATTTAGTGCATCTGTTGACAAATAGATAAGTTAACCACCTAGGCTGAAAAGACATGCAACAAACCTCCAGGCTTGCATCTGATTCACAATCACCAAGCAAAGATAGCATTTGAGAAATTCCGAAATCCACAATTTTCGGAAAGTCCAAATGCCCAACAGAGGTCCTGCAAAATTAGGTATTGCTAAGTTTATTCCATTAAGACTTTCTACACTACCGAACTATGTGTAATGAATATGTTCTTACATTCCATTTTTCTGGTTTCGTATCACAAGCCCTACACACGTGGTTGCTTCATCAGTACCCACCAACTTACATGGTCATTGAAAATAAATAAGAATTCAGGCTATGAAATTTGACATAAGCACATAAATGAAGCTGGCAATGACCATCCAAACAAACAGAGAATTCACAACACAACTAATTTTTGAGGATGAAAGTAAAAAAAATCATTTTGAATTAAACAAGCAAATTTGGACAACCTCTGAGTAGGCCAACCAAGTTACAACAACTTTTAACATGATCGATTGAGTTTAACTAACTATTAATCCTAACAATCACATTGCACAGAAATAACTAAGACAAGTTTTCGTCAGTAACGCTGAAGAAAGACATTTACAGGCCATAAAAAACAACTTTGGACAAGCAAGCATCCCATGAACACCCAATTTTAACATGATCCTTTGAAATTAAAAATAAAAATTTTATATTGTTAGCACTGGAACCAAAAAAAAATGGCAATAACCTCACCAGCAGCGATGCATACATTCAAAAAAGTTGACAAATAAAACGGAGGACTACCTGAACTCGGTTGGGATCAACGGTGGCGAATTCTCTCTGGAACACATAGACATGATTGTTGCTTCCATTGTACGGCTGTGGTGCGCCGGAGAAATCAAACAATGGCGTCGATTTGAAACGGTCTGAGGCCTTGATGAGAGACGGGTGATTGAGTAGAGAAACAAGAAGATCGTTGCCGGACACCGGCGTAGAACTGTTGGAGATAACCGGCCGGTCGTCTACCAGAATCATTCTGCACTTCTTTTCTGAAGGAATTAGCGTCTCTGATTCAAAGTTTGACTCAAAATCTTCTCTCTCTCCCTCTCTCCCCCCGAGAGCAATGGCGAACGAAGTAAAAGAACTTGGGGATACTATTTATTAGATATTTAGATTAAAATATTAAATGTATTTTGTAAAATTTTAAATAAGTTTTAGTTTTAACCCACCTCTTAGATGTCTCTTTAGTTGTAAAATTCAGTGACAACTTTAATAGTTAAATCGATAATCCACTCAAATACTTTCGAAGCGTTTGGGTTGCGTTTTTTAAACGCTTTTTATTATTTTTTATTTCATATATATTTTATAAATATTTAAAAAATTTATTTAAAAATTTAAAAAATATAAAAAAATTTATATAATTAAATATTTTTATTATAAATTTTTAATAATTTTTAAAATAAAAAAAATAAAAATTATTTTTTAAAAAACTAAAAATATTTTTATTTCAAAAAATTCTATTTCATAAATACTCCAAAACTTATCATTTATCAGCATTACTTCTAAAGTTCTAAGGAGTACTATTTATCATAACAATTTATTCATAAGCATTTTGAGAATACTTTTAAAATGAAGATTTTATTTTCAAAAAATATATCTTAAAGATTTTAAAAATAAATTTTATTTTTCTAATAAATATAAGTAATAATAAAATTTTTACGATATAAAATTTTTTTGTACTTCTAAATTTAAAAAATTTTATAAAATATTATAAAAAAAAAATAAATAAATAAAAAATAAAAAATAAATAAAAAGCAATTCTAAAGACCACTAAAAAAAGATACAATAGCATGAAAAGTCCATACAGCCAGCCTCATTTTAGAATTATTATTATACGAATATTGATGCAAAAAAAGCAAGAGATACTTATTAACTGGTAAAAAATAGTACTATTATATTCACATAGTCAAGTTCAGAAAAACATTTTTCTTCCTAGAATAGGCAAAGATAATATATGAAAACTTAGTAGACTTGAGAAATAGACACAATTTTGTTCTTAAATGCACAGTATTCACAAAAGTTCAGCTACAACAATTGTTCAGCGACCATGTTCAGTCAGAAGACAGTGACTTAAATTCTTGGCACAAATATCTTCCTCCCTTATATGAATATTAAACAGATCGAATTATACAAAGTTTGCGAAAGACGAGCACCTCAACAAACAAACTACTTAATGAGGAAGAGGGCTCTGAGTTTGTGGAGTTAACCAGGTCCAACTTTAGGTATGTCATAATGCTCACTGAGGTTCACCAAGTACTGGTTGAATTCCTGGATCTTGTCACGGTGAGACTTGTTAGCACATTTTGCCAGCCGGTGAAGATCAATTTTTTGTTCAATGTAACGCCTCTCTGCAGGTGTGAGGTGATTCTCATAATTGGGTCCCTGTCCATCTTCTCGCAACTTTTCTACATCGTTCATGTCTTCACCAGCATTAGTTAACAAGCCAGAACTCCCATCTAAGTTAGAAAACATTAGAAATGTGAATCACAACTTGTTCTATTTCCAGAAAATTAAGTTGCCAAAGATCAACATCCTTCTCAAAACTCAACATTACATGAGAAAAAGGCTAGAAGAGGATATCAACAATGACAATGCAAAAGAAATGAAGCTAGCTGAATTTTAAAGAGAGCATTAAAATGCAGTAAGCAGAATTTGTGATTGATTTACCAGAACAGGCTTCAAGGTTTATAAGTTTATTCAAGCAAATACATTATGAAGTGATGCTTTATAAACTTCCAAACCTGGTGGAAGCTTGTGACCTTCCCTAAGGGCTTCATCATAATGATGCTTGTGCTTTTTCTTCTTTCTCACGCCAACATCAAGAGCTTTGCCTTCCAACTTGAGCTTTCCACGAACGACATTCTCATATCCTGACATCGCCTGCTACATTAAATTTATTGTTTACACCCACATAAAATGTTGAGATGATGGCCAGACGCAATCAACTCCAGCCATCAGTTAGTCTATATAACTTAACAGAAAAACTCTTGAAGACAAAGTAAAACCGCTGTTACTGTTGAAAGTCCGACAATTCAGTTTACAGTTGGTTTATGACAAGTGGCTCTACACGACATAACATTAATTAATGTATATATACAGCAGTTTACAGCTAAAATGCAACTACTGAAAAATTCTAACTTTTGTTCCCTTTACGGTGAGAAGCAAAGAATACATAAAGCAATGAGCCACTGGGCACCTAAATAGATCTGGACAAGGCATTTTTTGCATCCTCCACATTTGTTTAGACCTCTTCGTAGACGAACTACAGTATCTCAACTGTCGTAATCCTCTCCTTCTTAAATGCCTTTAGAATCACAATAACACCCACCCCAGTAACTTCAAAAATTAGATAATTGGGATATTAACGCAATGGTAAATTTGGAAGTAGTAAAAGCAATCAGATAAGGACCGAATGAACCCACATACTATCAAATGAATTGCTAAAAAATCATATGAACTGCAACCCGCTATAGTTCATAAAGCTTGTTGAAATATTAGTGCTCAACTAAATCATGGGGTCTAAGGAAAGAACATCTGGTGAACAGAAGTCCTCTACACCAATTCCCTGGAACAATTCAATCATCGGAAAGGCATCAACTAACAAACAAACTGCTGTTGCAACTTCAATTCAAATACTAGACAACTAATCTACGAAAATTTCCCCAGTCACAGCATAATGGGATATCAAACATCGTTCGGGCTCACCGAGGTCCACGAGTATTACGATGGTGATCTGCTGGGCGGTCCCTCAATGCAAAAGAAATTCAAGACGTGATGAAATACTAGCCAGTGGTCGGCGGCAGAAATCGCCACAACGGCGCCTGTAAACACGTCAGCGGGGAGGCACCAGGATCAGGATGGTTCGCGAAAGGACGAGAGAGAGAAAGAGAATCCGTTTGGATTCAGTCTGAATCCAAATTAATCGAGTCCAACAATGTTGTGTTATCCTAAAGAAGATCTTGTGTGTTTATTTATATTTTTAAATAGAACCCTCATAATCTCATTGGCTCTTCAATTACGAAAATTAAAAAGACACATAAACTGCCATCGTATTCGTTCGTAATCCAACCTCTCCGTAGTATTGGAGCTCAAGATGTGCTTACTTTGATGTTAAATTTATTTTCAAAAAATAAATTTAAGTTAAAAGTATAGTACATTTATTTAATATTAAATGTAAATTTTAAATTAATTTAATAAAATTTTATTTTTAAATTTATCTTTATTTTAAATTAAAAATTTTTTAAAAAATAATTTGATAATACTTGGTGGAAATATTTAAGAGCCACCAAAGGCTAGCATAAACTTCAATAAATATTTAGTGCATGTTTAAATTAAAAATAACATCATTTCCTCACTTCAAACTTCCATCATTTTATATATTTTAATTATAATTTTAAATTTTATTCTTAGTTTCAGTAAAACTCGAGACCAATATGAATGCTTGTAATTTCATGCCTGATTCTCTCACTGTTATATTTCTTATATTTGTCGTTCGAAAAAATTGTTGCATAAACTAATAACCTATAACTGCTTCCGATGGAGAAGCAATCGCAACTTCTAAATTGATTTCCCCCTTCTTTATAAAGATACAATACTTGAATATAATATAGAAAACAAAGCATACACCAGCGATTGCATACGCAAGCCACGATACAACACTAGGCTCTTACAATTAGAAACCAAATTACAGAACAATTATGAAGCAACTAAAATATATACGTTCCATTCTTAAGTATAAGCTCCGCCGGTGCCGGTAACCGACCCTTGTGTACTGCCAAGATGCGGGTTATGTGCCGTCGAGGGCCGGCCGGTGCCAGTGGCCCGTGAAATTGGGTGAGACGCAACGGTCCCACTCTCGACGTGCCCGCCGGCAGGTTCACCAGTGCCGTGACCAGGCATTGCTGATGTTGGCTGAGTGCTGCGGGGGCCAGTTGATTCTGTGACAGTGTTAGACTTGTTCTCAGTAGTGTTGACTCCGGCAGCTTGGTCTTTGATTGAAGCGTTCTGTGCCATGGCTGCTTGTTTGCGAGACTCTGCTTCGTTAATCTTCTCTTCTTTCCTGTGGTCTGCAGCTTCTTTCTCTGCTGGGTTCTTTGCTGTTACCTTCTTTCCCTAGGATTAGACGCAGCAAAAGAAACAAACGCAACTTCAGTTTCTTGTAAAGGAATCATGCCTTAAAAACAAGATAAAAATTTTCTGATTTTCTTATTCCATCGAAGAAATTTAATGTTCATATCATAGATTTTCGACAAGAATCAGACAGAGTTTGGAAAATCTAATTAATAAATTGCATATATAAATTTACCGTTTCCTCGACGACAGACTTGGTCTTATCTTTGCCTGAAACTGCAGAAGCTCCGATGTTCGCAGCTGTCTCCTTCACTGTTGCAACAGCGTTCTTCACTGGCTGCATCTTTCTTGCTTCTTCTTCTCGTTTATATAGAAAGATTCTCAGTAAACTCTTCCTGAATTGCTCTGATCGACACCAGTGCTGTACTATACATCAACCACGTCTTCGGTAGATGACAAGATATAAATTGAGACGAGAGGGAACGCAGAAGTTACACGTAGCTATATGGAGATTTCTACGCGGATCCGTTGTAGAAGTTACCACTGCAAAACGTTTCTCTTACGTGGAGAAAGTGAGGGAGAGATGCGAGCTGGGTTGCGGTTCTCGTCGTTGTTGGGTTTCGCATTCTGGTTCGACCGTTGATGTGGAACATTTCAGAACGAGAGAGTTGCTGGATTTTATGGAAAGCTTCTTTTAACTGGGCTTTAATAGGCTTTTAAATCATTTAGGTTGTAACGGGTAAACTCTAGTTGGGCTTCTTATGATTTAATTTTTGTTCTTAAATTTTATCTTAAGGCGTGTTTATAAATCGTAGCAAGCTTTATTTTGAACCTTAATCTACCGTAGAAAAAATGCCCTTTATTGCTGATACATCGATAGCTTTTGATTTAGATCAATAATTATTTGATTAAATAGGCCACATTCAACTCAAATTTATTTTTTTAAACCATCATTTCAAAATTTGCTTTTCTGTTCATTTTAAAAAATTTGCATTGAATTTTCTTGTTTACATCCTATCTCCAACTTAGTTCATTTTTTACCTAAGTATGATCCGATCCTTCACGCTACTAATATGATCATACATTGATTTGGAGGTCTAATATTTATAAAAATTATTAATATGTAAAATGCTAGAAAAATATATAGTTGCATGTAGTTACTAATTGCCAAAATAACATATCGTATATAATGTTTTGCATTTTATATTTAATTTATAAATATGTTAGTATCCTTAATTTAATTATTTTTAAATTTTGTGAATGAATTTGATTTATTTTTACATCCAAGGAATACGATGCTCTGGAATTTGACTTTTTTTATATGTTGTCAATATAAGATCAAACATGATCGGCCAAAACATATATAGAATCATACATAATCTTGCAAATGACAACTC
Organism: Acanthochlamys bracteata; assembly: GCA_019914995.1. Taxonomy (NCBI): domain Eukaryota; kingdom Viridiplantae; phylum Streptophyta; class Magnoliopsida; order Pandanales; family Velloziaceae; genus Acanthochlamys; species Acanthochlamys bracteata. The sequence continues at coordinate 5,267,733 of CM034143.1, forward strand.
ATAAGGAAAACCTTTACTTTTATTATTTTTTTGACATAAAAAACATTTTATTTAAAAAATATTTTTTATAAACATTCTAAATGTTTTTTAAATCATTTTGACAGAGAGAGACGTACCTATCAGATAGGGGTGGCAAAAATCGATCCGATCCGAAAACCCGATCCGAAACCGACCTGAAAAGATTGAGTTCGGGTCAAATCTTAAACGGGTTTGGGTCGATTTCGGATCGACCCGAAAATAATCTGAAAAATTTAAACGGATTCGGATCGATCCGAAAATGACCCGTTTAACTATTTATATAGTATATATTACTTAATAATTAGAAAAAAATAGCAAAAAATTTGAATTTAATTTGTATATATATATTTTTAATTTATCTTAATTTTAACTAATTTTTATTTAATTTATAAATTTGTCAAAATTAATATATATTTTTTAAATACATCATAATTAATAATTTTGATATATTATTATTAAAAATTAATATTTATAATTTTTATTTAATAATTTAATTATTAAATGGGTGGATCCGAATTTGATCCGGTTATAAATAGGTTGGGTTAGGATTGATAATTTTAATCTATATAAATAAATGGATCGGATTAGGATTAAAAATTTTTGATTCTATTATTATATGGATCGATCCAGAATTGATCCATGAATCTATATCACGTAACTTCTGGTACGTGTGATTGTCCCATTCCGGATAATTTGTTTCACCAAACGGGTATGTAAATTCTACAAAGAAAATCTTCGATTGACGTGGGCGACCTCTGTAGTTCCATTTGAAAGTGACTTTAGATCTTAATTTAAGGTATCTTTTTGCAACGATTATTGATAATTTTTATTTTATTACATATTTCACAATAATATAATATTTTTATAAAATTTTTTAAAAAGTTAAATAGTACAAAATTTTAATTTGTAAGATTTAGTATTGTTTATTTTTTTAATTTTTAGATAAATAAAAGATCTCATTTTAAAAAAATCTCTAAAATATGTTTTATTTTAAAAAAGATTATTTTATAAATAATTCTAAACATCACTTAAATATAGTAATAAATTACTTATAAATAACTTTCTAACAAGTGAAAAACACTCCCATTTTAACCGAACATGCTCTTGTTGTCATTAAATTATTTTTCTATTGTTGTTTTCAATTGTGCCTACATGATCCACCGCCAAAGAGAGGTGCAGTACCATGGCTTCCTGCATTGGTTTTGTTATTTGCTATTGCAACTTGTCATTAGAATTACGAATGGTCCCTCACTACCAAACCCTGCGGTTTGTGCGTCTCGCTGTTTATACGTTGGTGATATTCTGTGTTCTGTTGAAATTATTAAAAGCTTAATTTGGAAAAGATCAAAGTCTACCTTGCATAGTATTGCCTGAGTGCTTACTATAAGAATTTTTTTGCAAGTAGACATTGGGGAAGGTTCGTGGCTGTTTGCTTACCTTTCTAATAGCGTTGCCCTCCACAACGACAATAAGCAAAATGGCATAATTCATACATCAGAATAATAAAAGAAGAAAGGAAATAAATAATTACAGAAAGTTTGGTAGAAATGCTAATCAAATCTGATTTTAGAATCTACCTTAATTTTGAAAGATTGATCGGAAAGTTTTCTGATTTTATGGAATTAATGGGTAAACTTCCGTTAATTATAAGTAGTAATGCTTCACAGTAACTGCCCTTATTCGTGAAGGATTTTAATGTTGCGGTACTCTTTTTTTCTTTTCCCCTTGTTGGATAGGTAGTAGACAATCAAGTAATGAGGAATAATTCTTCCAGGCAATGACAATGTAGTTAATCAGGTCAGCGTTTGCTAGAGCGCTTGCCCCATTACTGCCATCTTTTCTCTTCAAAATCTCTCCACCATTGCCGAAGCATTGACTTTGCTAAGTAGCGTGTTGCAAAGCATTTGAAAACACAATCATGCATACAAATAATGGTTTTTGTATTGACAGCTATGATTTTTTCCTTTTTTTTTTTTTCTATTGCAAGAAGTTGACGTCGCTTGGTTGATCCCTCCCAGGTTTTCTTCTCCACTGCATACAGACGAGTTTCCTCCGCGATCAACTATACAGTGAACTTTTTGTTCTTCCTTTGCCATTTGAAGATGGGGGAGGTTGTGGTTGGGATGGCTGTGGTTGGATGGTTTGCGCGTCCATTGATCGCGTTAATGATCCATAAGGTCAATTCCTACATGATGTCCATAGGAACGAGTGCCCGGCTGGAGAAGCTCAACACTGTTTTGCTCGAGATACAAGCGAAGGTGGCATCTATCGAGAGACGGAAGTCGAAGGATGATGTCAACCAGCTGAAGAAAATGCTTGAGCCGATCAAGGCTGCTATTTATGAGGCCGACGATTTGCTTGACGAGTATGGCTACTGGCTGCTTGCAAGAAATGCAACGCAGGCGGACATGATCATAACATTTAAGCTGCGCAGAAAGCTTAAGAAAGTTTTGGTAAAGTTAGATCAAGTGAAAGGGATTGCACAATCGTTGCTCCAAGCTCTAGGGCCTGAGGACATCCTTACTGCAAATGCAACCAATACCAACAGTGACCTTATCACTACTTCCACTCCTGCGATGCAGATCATCGGTCGAGACAAAGAGATGGAAGAACTTGCTGGTCAATTAAATATGCCATCCGATGCTGATGATCCTGTCCAAGTCATTGCAGTAGTCGGCCATGGAGGTATGGGGAAAACTACTCTTGCTCAGCATGCATACAAGACAATGAAGGAATCATTTGATCTGACGATGTGGGTTTGTGTTTCCACTAGATTTAACAGAAATTTTCTCACAGCAACGATTTTAGAATCTGCATCTCGATTTTCAGATATGCATAGAGATATGAATCCAGATTTGCTTGTCGAGCGACTCAGACAACAACTACAATCTAAAAAATTTTTTTTAGTTCTAGATGATGTTTGGTTTGATGAATATAGCACAGAGTACGTAAATTCAACTAGATGGACTGAGATCTTTGCTCCGCTCAGAGTAGGAGCCCCAGGTAGCAAGGTTTTGGTGACTACAAGAGCAGAAAGGGTTGCGAATATTTTAGGCGCTGCACATAAAATTCAACTTGGAGGTTTACATATTCAGGATTGTTGGGAGCTCTTTTGCAAACAGGCCTTTGGTGATCAAAGTCCTGAAGATTATCCAGAGTTGCAATCTATCGGAAGGGACATAGCCAACAGAACGAAAGGATTACCTTTAGCAGCTATTGCCGTTGGAAACATTTTAAGAAACGACCTGCATGCTCAGCACTGGAGAGAAGTTTCAAACAGGGATATCTACAGCAATGTTGTAAATGTTTTGAGAACAAGCTTTGATCACTTGCCAAACCACTTGAAGCCTTGCTTTGCTTATTGTAGCGTCTTCCCCAAGGACTGGAAGTTCAATCGAGAAGACTTGATCCAACTTTGGCTGGCTCAGGATTATATTGCATCAATTGCCGAAGGAGAGAATAATTTCAAGGATTTACTTTCTCAATCCTTTTTCCAAATTCTAGAGGAGGATATTTATTCAACATATTATGTAATGCATGATTTAATTCATGATCTCGCAGAGGCTGTCTCCACGGGCGAATGCTATGCTTGTATTCTTAGGGATGGTCTTACAAACATACATGGTATTACTCCTCATGTTCGGCATCTTAGCATAATTGTTGAACTTAATACTGAAGATTGGGTTGGCAAAATTCTTGATATCCTGAGGGGAAGGGGTGTCATCTTGAAGGATTTGCGTACTTTCATCATCTTGCACAACGATAACTTCAACAAAATAACTTATTCCAAACTTGATGATTTATGTAAGCAGCTAAGGTGTGTGCGTGTTCTGAGGTTACAAGATGTTGAAATATCTTCAAACTTGTGCCCTCAATCTTTGAGCAGATTAAAGCACTTGCGCTACTTGTGGCTTCGTTATCCTGATAAGTTATTTTTGGCGTCTATCTCTCAACTACACCATCTACAAGCTTTGACACTTGAGCAAGATTATTCTCTGTCCCCAGAGTTTCATATTTGTAGTTTGAAAAATCTGATCAAGATCAGCAAACTAGAATATATTTGTGCTGCTCTTCAACTGGAGCAAGGAAGATTTCCTAAACTAGCGTTCTTTCGCTTGACTTCCATCCTGACACATCGCGAAGTTCAAGTAGCAGAAACATTTCCTGATTTCTCATTCGGGGTTTCGACTTACCCACACCAATTCAATTTACGGAGCTCCTCTACTTTAACTGAGATCCTCTCCTGGTTGCATGTTGATCTTTTAAAGGTTATTACGGATATAAACATATCCAATTGCTCTGGGACGGAGCGCATACCAGTTGGAGGATTCAAGTGTCTTATCTCTCTCAAAAGATTAGAATTTGCAAATTGTCCCAATTTGCTTATGTCACGGTCGGAGAGCACGGAGAACCAGCAGGATGAAAACAATCCCATACTTCCCTCTTCTCTTGAATCTCTTAGTTTCTGTAAATGTGGCATTACAGGTGATTGGCTTTCGAGATGCCTGATAGGCCTCACCTCCCTCAAAATGCTGAAGATTTACTCTTGTGGAAAAATAACACTGCCGGGGAGAATGACTAGCCTCACCAATCTTACAGAATTGAGACTAGAAAACTGTCCAGAAATGGCGTCGCTGTCAGTAGACAGATTGCCGGCATCAATCGAACGTCTTCTAATTGTGGATTTACATCCCAAATTGATGAAACAGATTAAAAACAAGAGCGGTTCTGAATGGGACAAAATCTCTCACATACCGGAAATTACCATATATTGGTATGTATCTCTCCCTCAAAAGCTTACCTTCTTGATATGTTTTGTCTCGAAGAAATAATATTGCTTTGATTATCATCCTGCAACAAATCTGTCCTTAGACAATTAAAAATTTTGAAGTAACTTATAAACAGTAAATATTTAAAAAGATATAAAATTATTCGTAAGTAATTTAGTATTAAAAAATCTTTTGAATGTAAAAGATACACCTCTAGTTGCAAGAGACTGCAAGATTCCTTACCAATATACTGACTGAAAAATAAAATTTGCAAATTGCGATAAGTTTCAACTTCAAACAAATAGTAAAAATTATAAAAGAAATGTAGGCGATACCAAAAATCACCACCATTGCTGTTATTAAATTCTTCTGGAAGCACTTTTAATTTCTACAGTGGTGCTGTTTCCCAAGTGAGATTGAATTTTTTTTTTTTTGCTTAGAAATTGAGAAAAGGAGGTTGCTAAAACAACGAAATTTCTCCAAGGAATTAGCAAATTGTTGGTTGCTTTATTTAGGAGTTGGACTTATCTTGTCCTAATAATGGATTTCTTCTTAATTGCAGGTGGCCACATAAGGAACAAGACTCCGGATACGCCATGTTCATCACAGCTGGAGCCAACATCTTGTATTTCCCATCTTCACCTAGTAACAGGAATGCCATTGCCCTGTGATCCTTTAGGCTGAATTTGGTTGATAACCCCAGCAGTAGATTTTGGATTGCTCCGTTTAAATCATTGCTGTAATAGTTATGCTGGGTGGAGATGAAGTTGCAGCAATGCCTAGCAAAAAGATGCTTTCTTTAGTCCCTCTTAAAAGAAAGCTACAAAACACTGTAGCAAATTTCATGATGTTAGGATATAGATTAGTTAGCATTCTGTCAAGCTCTGGAATTTCACTATGGCATCTGTGTCATCTTCTTCATCGTAGTACAGAACTGTTGATGCATTTTTCATCAAAAGTTTCTTCTTTTCATGATATCAGTTTACACGTGTTTTGATCACACTAATCTTGAAATTGAAGTTAAGTGAGAAATAAAGTTTCAAAAATATACAATTTGGAGTGATAATTGAAATATACCCTGATGAAGAGCTTCATCAACAAAACTATACTATTTTCTGATTTCATCTAACTTTGAATTCTATTTATGAACGTTACATACAAATGAAGATGTTTTACCGAAAAGATTCAGCTTGAAATTAAGATTAGGATATTTCTTTCTTCAATTAATGTTATGATCTTTGTCTCTCTTCTGATATACTGCTTTAAGAATATCTTATCTTTAAGAGAGAGTACTTACTCAGTTATCACCAGCATGCATGCAATCAATCATATGTTAGGGATAGCCATAGACTACAATATGCATTTGAAATCATGAACAATGAAGGAGATTGTGCTATTTGAAATACTGCTAATTCAAATTGATTTTACTAACTCCCAACTTTTTATACCTTTTGTGGCTTCTCTAGAATTAAAACCCTTTCATTCTCATCAGTTCTTAAGGTGCAGCTACCATCCTGATATTGCATAGAAAATAGTCCCAAAAACAAAATCTATATAGGTCAAACACTTTGAAAGCAATCCAACTATTTTAAATCGATTAAAAAAATGTTTGAAATTGCTTTTAAAAATATTTTTTTCTGAAACAAAAACTATTTAAATTTTTTTTAAAATAAGCTTTATTTTTTATCTAAAAAAATAAAAATAATTAATAATAAAATTTTATTACGTAAATTATTTGTACTTTTTAAAATTTTAAATTCTTTTTATAAATATTATAGAAAAATTATTAAAAAATTTAAAATAAAATATTCAAATTAGTGACTTCCTGATCTTTTTCTGCTATGTATTCTTTTCACCAAAAATTTATTTTCTTTTATTTTTAACAACTTATTTTTAAATACAAAATAACATAAAAAACACAATAACTCATCTTTAACTTACTTTCAATTACAAAAAATATATAAAAATTCAATTCACTTTCAATAATAATATTTCTAATAATTTATTTTTAAAAACTTACTTTTTAAAAATTCACTTACAAAACCAAAAAATGCACCCTAAAAATTTACAGGAAATGAATTCCTATATTTATCTTTATAAACTTGCTTCATTTCTTGAAAACTTACTTTTAGATCACTGAAGGCCAAGTAAACACGTCCTGAATCTGCATAAGTTTAAAACTCCATATGTACGACCTGCTGACCAAAGCTTTCCGAGTTTCCAACTGCAGTACCATGGCTTCCCTCATTGATGAGATTTAAAATGTTACATCAGCCTCAAATATTACCGTATAACTTCTTCAACAAAATCCTCAAGAATGATAAGAGTTGTTTTGTTTAATCAGAGCTACATGTTCACCAGACTGCCTGTGTTCCCTGGAAAACTGCAAGAAGAGGCGTGTCGACACCTTCCTCTAATTATCACTACAAACTTAAAACTACTTTGACTCCATTGAAGGATTCATCACAAGGATACGTATTTCATGAGAGCTATCTAAGTAAATTCTTACTGAAGAAACAACTATGAGTTGAGTTGAAGAAAGCTATCTAAGTAAATCTTACTGAAGTAGACACCAAAGAAAAAGAAATTTTCTGGCAATCGTCATCCACAAGATACTAATCCAAGAGCTCACTAGACAGTCAAGCTTCAATCTAAGAGAAAGGGTGTCAAACTAAACTACAAACTCACAGACTTGTAAACGATACATTATTGTTATGTGAAAAAAGGATTCACAATATAAACCATTCACAACTGCTCATTTGCAGTACTTGATAATGGGAAGGAAAAAAAAAACACAAATATTACAGTATTTGTTCTGAGCAATAAGAAAAACTCCTAAGGATAAAACATCAACAAGTTTTTCTTCCTAATGAATAGTAAGATGGACCTCCCAACCAAATTCATTTAAAACATTGAGTGATCTTCATTGTGCTGGATCTGGTTGAGATTGATCGATTCATAGGAAAATATCCATTCAATTAGCATTGGTTACAGGGAAGAATTTTAAAATCTTGCAGGAAGAATACTGGTAACTCTTGCACTTGTTGAACTCCACTTGAAGAGAGACATATTGCACAGTTGCATATAGGAACAGTTGTTAAAAAAGAAAAATAAACATTATCTATAAATGATACAGCATAAACCTCGACCAATGTTATAAAATCGCAAATACGGTCTAGTCAAAAAGCGCACACACCTTGGAAGTCACAAAAGTAACCAAGTGTTGCAACATATCAATATGCATTGTCAAGTCAGGAGCTAGCAGATTGTAATAATTTCTTATCAACTTCCAGCAGCAGATGCATCCAATCACTGGCCAGTAGTAGACCGATTGCTTCATATTGATTTAAGTGACAAATGCATGCAGCAAATTAATCATGCCCTACAGCGTCCATACAGTGCGTGCGGGATGAGAAGTTTCTGATAGCACCACCCGTAATAAATAAAAAACTAGTCGAGAGAATAATAACACATGTGTAGAAGACATATATAGATAGCGTATGACTGAATGAAACGGGCTCATGACCAAAAATTGAAGCCAAAAAAGATACATATACCATCCCTGCATAAAGGCGTTCACTTCTACGAACAGAGAACAGTGGGATGAGCTAAACAACTTCAATTAAGCAGCCATCTTACAGGAGTAACACTATCACATATTATAACCAGTCTAATTGTTTGAGATACTAATACAGCAGAATGACTAATATATGACTGATATAAGAAAACTTTCACAGTCTTTGACGAATGTAATTAGCATTAACCCTATGTGCCATCATGGTCACTCTTCCTTTCACCAACATAGGATATTCTGCCAAATGACACAAAACTACAGTTCCTAGATCACACAAGTGTAGCCATAATGTTTTTGACGAATGCTACAAATGGAAGGAAGCCAAACAAACTTTCAAAGTAGAAAAGCAAGAGAAAAGCTCGTTATGAACCCTACCTTCCCGCACAAAATCAACCGTTCTTCTCCTCTCTCTCCCTGTTCCACTGCTCAATCCTAGCCCTCCTCTCCTCACTGCCTTCTCTCACAGGGCTCCTCTCCCGGCGTTTCGCACCATCATCATACTTCCCATGCCTGTCTTCTTTCCTACGATAATCACGATCACGATGATCTCTCTGATCACGATGATCTCTCTGATCGCGGTGATCTCTATGATCGCGGTAGCTGTCCCTCTTCCGGTGTGGGCTCATACTCCGACTCCGGCTGCGACTCCTTCTGGACCTCCTGTACCTCCCAAAAAGCTTCCTCCTAAGATCCTTCCCAATTTGCTTGACATGCATGAAGTTGCAGTAACCACCTCTATTGCAGCTGTTCTCTTCAAATTGCCTACAAGTTGCCTCCCGGAAATCAGTGACGGGAGAAAAATCAGCAATGATCGGACGACCAGAGTAAAATCGTCCAGACAGAGCCTGAAGAGCTGCAGCTGCCTGATCTTCCTCCTTAAACTGGGCATAAACATTACCAACCATGTGATCAGCTAGGTTGTCACAAATATTGAGGCTCTCAATTTCCCCAAACTTGCTTAGTTCCTCAAAGATGTCCTCATAGAAGTCCTCAAAATGCTCCTGGATTTTGCGAGGATCAATAGGTTGTCCCTGTGGATCAACCCCAGGTGTAATCATATCAGGCCGCTGGTACATGTTGGAAAGCAGAAGAGTTGGAGAGATTGTGGGCCTGTTGTGGAGACGAGAGCAACGGTCCCCATGCCTGCAAGCACCAATCTTGAAGTAGAAGGGACAATTGACTCTGTCTTTCTCTGTCCCAAAGATTGATGCCAAATGTTCTGCCATTGCTCTTCAAACCCTGCATCAGCTATCTAATATCAACACATTTCTTCACAGGAACCCAAAAAGAAAAAGAAAAAGAAAAAAGAAAACACTACTATATCACGTAAAATAATGGTATCTTGCTAATCAATTAGGATGCATGTAAACACTGAAACAGCAGCAGCGCACAGAGATCTTCTTCAAGTAATAAGTCACCGTAGTTGTCTACAACATATGAACCTTACACAGCGGTAATGTTAAGCTAATTCCAACAGCAATCTTAAACGCCATACTAACATTTTCAAAAGAAGACTCGCAATAATCACTTCAATGTTAACAATAAAAAACTAATCAAGCCATCAAAACATCTTTGACGTTACGGAATATATGACATATATACATATAGATCAGAAACGGAGTATGATGAAGATATGCTCAGCAACATTTAAAGAAAAGGAGAATCAGAAAACACTGATTGATAAATTTAGAAGTCATATCACCTTCAATTGAACTCAGAATTAAAACTCTAGAAATGCAGCATCAATTCATGAAACTCCCCATTAACCAAGAACCCCAAGAAATCACCATTTCTATTGCCACAGAATCCTTCTCTACAACCCCAGTCATTATCATCACCATCAGACCCAAAATTACAAAAGAAAAAAAAAGAGCCCCAAACGCGATTATAAACACTAAAGAATCAAACAGATCCAGATAAATTTGAGATTCAAGAAAAAAGAAAAGGAGAATCAAGCAATGATAAATCAGAATTCTTCACCTGTCGATTGGGCGGGCAATGATTACTGATCTATCAAAATTCAGATGAATGAGCCCGTTCAGGGTTTTGGGCTAGCTAGCTTCAAAAGAGTCTGAGCTAGGGTTTCGAAAGATCGAGAGAGAGAGAAAACGAAAATGAGCCGATTCACTGGCACTGGTTATCTCGGCCGTGGGAGTAGTCGGACTAAAGGTGTGTTTATTTTAAAATAAATTTATTTTTAAAAAGGATTTTAAAAATATTTAATAAATATAAAATTTTATATTAATTTGTATTAATAGTAAATTTTAAAATTAAATAAAAAACAATTTCTGAAATTTTATTTTAAATTATTTATTTATATAATATTAAAAATAAGTTAAAAAAAGTAAAATTTAGGTGATACATAAACGCCGCTCTAATAGTCTAATATCAACATAATCAAACAATAAAAATGTCGGAATTAGCATGTGCGAAAATAGTTAGGGAGTAAAATTACAAAAGAGATGATCGCGTATTTAATTAGCGTTAAACTCATTTTTTTGAAATTAGTTTATAAAAATAAATTTGAAGTTTGATAGTAAATTTAATAAAAAATGATTCTTTATATTTATATTATTAGAAATAAGTTTAAATTAATATTTTTAATTTTTAAATTTATATTTTGTAATTGATTTTTAATAATTGTTTTGTTTTAAAAATAAGTTAAAAATAAAATTATTGTTGAAAAAAGTATATTTATATAGTAGGTAAAAAATATCCGGATTGTTATTTACTTTGTAGGTATCTGCATGATGCAATTCAATTTAATATTCTTTATATTCTGTTTGGAGTGAAAATACATAAAAACAATATGAAGTAATTAAAAATAATTACTTTTTTTTATTTTTATGTAATAATAAAATTTATAAGAGAAAAGAGTAAAACTATTTTGTATTATTATTAGAAGGGAAGTAATCGGTTACCTCAATATCGAGGTGTAAACGAGAGGGAAAGTGAAAATTGTTGTATTGACGCAGTGATTTTCTTTTTCTTCTTTTCACTACTCGATCAGCAACCACTCGCCTAGCACCCGCTCGCCTCTGCTCTCCCGCGCCATGCCTCACTGCCGTCGGTCCAGGTAAGTTGTAGTTCTTCTTCTGTGCATTTTAAGATTTCTTCAATTGCGTTCATTCTTCTTTAATAAAAACTAGATTTCGATTTTGGATTTCTTTCGCCACAGTGGATTTTGGATTTCGATTTTGTTCGTTCTTCTATAATAAGACTAGATTTCGATCTTAGATTTCTCTCCGTCATCGGGGATCTTGGATTCAATTTCGTTCGTTCTTCTGTAATAAGAACTAGATTTCGATTTTGGATTTCTGTTCGCCGCAGTGGATCTTGTATTTCGATTTTCTTCTTCTGTAATAAGACTTCTTCTCTATATCTGATTTTCGTATGGATATTCGATTTTTCTCCATCCCCACTGTATTTTCTGTTAGATTTTTATGTATGATTTCTAGCTATTTTATTACTGCTCAAGGCTTGAAGATTAGTATGTTTAAGCTTCTGGATTAACCAATTCTTAATTGTTACATGCATCCATTTTTAAATTGTGATTGGGATCAGTAACTTTTGCCAAATATGTGCATCGCATTAACAAGTTTGCTTGCTAGATATAGGTATTTCAATGTCAAAAGTACAATTTTCGAACTTCAATCATATAATCCACCTGATCTTATAGTGCAGATAACAATGCAGATTCTATAAAAATGGTAATAGTGTGGTAGGAGAACTTGTCTAGAACGGAATAAAATTTTTGGCTCTACTACACTGGTTTGAGATCATCCTATACTGTATTCTTATCCATAGTGGTCATTTTGCTTGAGAATGAGATGCCAAAGATATAGAGCCTTGGAATTTATTAACCCTGTACTTGCATTAGTTGTCCAGTCATGTATCTTTATTTTGGATGATTGTATTTTGGATGCATGGCATGATATGCAGAATTGGTGTTTAATTTACCTGTGCCTGTTGATATTCCAACCTTGGTTCACTCTTTTTTGTATTTTACTAAATGAACTTATGCTTCATGTTGATCTCGTCTAACTCATATTTGTACTGTTGCATATGCTATGTGTATCACACTAACAGGTCTGGGATCTTGGGGGACAAGAATGGCTAAGAGCATCCTGGACAGTTATTTTCAAAACCTAATAAATTCAAACCTTTTACAAAAAGTTATTTTTTTACTTCTCACTTTACTTTTCTAATCAAACCAGAGATACTCTTTACTCTTCATTACTTTTATTAATATATCCATATAAAGTAAATAAATAATTACTCTTCCTTTTTATTATTCTCCTTTTTGTTCTCTTACTTTTATTTTTTCTTGTTTATTACTCTTGTCCAAACAAAATTTTAATAGTTCCTTGTTAGTTAGGCGCCGATATAAACATGTGTTTATATGTAGAGGTTGATAATTCTTAAATATTGGACAATTATTTTGATTTGAAAATCCGGTCCTACAAAATTCTATGTATTTAAAATCTAAAACATTTATTATATATTTTCTTGTTGTATTTGGGAAAAAACTTTAACATTTCAAAATTTTGTTATCTAATATTTACAAAACTAATTTTTCTTACTTATCTTTCTATTCCTTTTGTTCTTTAACTAACGTTGTTCTCAAAATATTGGTATCCTAAGATGAAAAACAAGAAATAAAAAATACATTAACAACTCCATAACAAAATAAGAGCATTTTTTTATTTCATAATGAACTGATAAGCTTATTAAGATTGCTAACTAGATCTCATAATGGTTCACTGAATAATTGCTCCAGGACATAGAGGTCCTGCCCAACAATGAAGCCTTCATTCGATGAATAACTAAATAGCATCTTTGCCTCTAACATGATAAGCCCGACGACCACATTGACCAGAAAAGGGCCAAAACCATAAGACGACACAATGAGACTCAAGCATTTTAGCTTGGGCATAACAAACCAAATCATCATGGTTTCATGAATTGATTCACCTCTATGACCATCGCTGAACTCCAATTCCAGCGTCCGTCATCACACATGCACCACCAGGTTTCACAATCCCACAAGGGCATGTGGATTGACATAAGCAAAACAACCGCCCTGCCTCTTGTATACTTTAGAGATTATTTGAAAGTGCTTTTGACATAAAAAAATTTTTAATTGAAAATATTTTTTTTTGATAAATAAATTTTATTTTTTTACTTAAAAAAATAAAAATATATAATAAAAAAATTTCACTATGTAAAATTCTTTTATATTTTTTAAAATTTTAAATTATTTTTTAAATATTTATAATAAATATATTGAAAATTTTAAAATTTTTTTTAGAATAACCAATGCTAAACGCTCCCTTGCTCCATAGATTGGAGTGACCCAACATTGACTCTGAAGTACCTCTGATGACCATAACTCGGACAACCTGTACTAGCACAAGCACAAAAGTGCAAGATTACAAGCAAGCAAAAGTATATATACGCACCAATACATAGTATGCACACAAACACTTTTACATTACATAAGCAAATAAGAGAGGGGAGGGAACGCGGGGTTGGGTGTCGCAGTGTGTTAACTAAAATATACCAACAGTTGATAAATGCCATGCCACGAACATTTATAATACCACTAACCATTAATTTTGGAGAACCAATTGATAATCACGAGTAGTTTCCAACTTGATATATGCCAGCATCATATAAATTCAGAACTTATTGGCTCTAAAATCTGATGTTACATAGGTCACTGATTAGACCTGAATGTTTTTACTTGATAGCATTTAGGAATGAAAATTCTTGTTAGAAATCAACTTCCACCTACTAGCGTAATGCATAAAATGCCATCAAGCATATGGAGAATCAGATTGATAACAAATCAAGCAGTTGACTTGCGATCAGGTCAACAAGAGACAGAATCACACTTCTTGCACTCAGCCAAAAGAAATGTATATGTTAATTGTAATTTTTGCTATGACAGGATCCATATGAAGAAATGGAACTAACCTCTTGAATGCAAGGTGATAGCTTGCGAGGCAAGAAGCTGCTGACTTAGCAGTTCTGATTTTCTTAGTCCTGCTGCAGTCCTGAGAGTAATAGAATACTGATTCCTACAAACTCTTATGAGCAGTAAGAAGAAGCATTCTGACATGAAGGCATACCCCAAAGCATCATTTCCTGACACAGCTCTTTGGTCAGAATTACTGACTTGTTTGAACTGTGGCGAGTGAGCAGAAACTATGAAAGGTGTACTTATTTGGATCGGTATTGCCAGACCTGCAAAAACTGGATATAAGGAGCTGTAGCTGTTCTAATTACTAAGAGAAAATGACAACGTACACTTCTCTCAGCTTCTGTAATCAAACAACAAACTAACAAGCCACAAAAAACTCAATCATCCATAAAGAAAAAAGAAATAATTCTAAGCACATACCTGATGGATATGGAGCTTGATATGTAGATACAGATGCCACGTTTATTCTGCTGGCATTGGTCCACTCAATTGAGCATAAGCATGACCAGGCATTGTGAAACTCTGCCCGTTGTATATCCATGCACACCAAGCGAAGGCTGGCCTACTTGCCCAAATGGGTATATGTTTACTGATCCTGGACGACTATAAAGTGGAATATACTGCTGACCAGCCTGAGGACTGTATACATTCTGCATTTGAAACACAATGTATTAGAGTAATGGTTATCACAAAGTACAGGCAATCCAATTAAAACCTTCCAAGGCACTGAGAAGAGTTTTTACACCACCAACCTGTGGATAGACAAATTCGGGCCTGTATGATGTTCTGCAAACAAAGCCAGTTAAGGCCATCAAAATCATAAGCGTTAGTTAATCTATACACTACTAATGCATAATTAAATATAAAATAAGTTAAATTGCACATCTAGTCTGTGTTTTAACATTTTCTATTGCCCAAATTCTAAACCTCTTGTTCTCTACTGCAATCTTGGTATTATTTAATTTATTGGTGATGTCAGGCTTGAGTTCTTTCCAAATATTAGCCACACATCTTACGCACTTTGCTAGTAAAATTTTCATTGTTGCCATTCAACCTGAACACGAATGGTCTCAGACGTAACGGCTTTGATAGAGAATAGCGAAACAAGAAAGAAAAAAAGCATGGTCCAAATTGAGTTAGAAAAAAAACAACTAATATATGGAAATGTACAAAGTATTATCAATGCAAATTGACCTTAAAACAGTGACAATGCAAATTAAAGAGAAACGAAAACAGCACGAGACACGAAATTTCAAAGAACTTGGAGTACATTTATTTCAAACCAGACTAGTTTCTGTTCATTGACGCTCATTACTTTCCTATATCACTCATTAATGGTCTAGAAACCTTCCAGGGAACTCATTGCTCTCCTATTACAACATCTAGGTTACAAACTAATGGAAACCAATAACACCTCAAATGTTCTACTTTTTCATAGAATTTTGTTTCAGCCAATAGTAATATTTGATAGTTTAGTTCTCAAAAATAATCACATGCCTACTAATTGAATAGCTAATAAATGTCATTACTTCAATAGATGCTAATCCTAAACAGAGAATCCTAGTAAACATTAAGTATAACATTCAGTTGGCAGAAGTCGTTCCAAGATTAAAAACGACAAAGCAACCACAATATCTAATCTCAAGCTATAACTGAAGGCTGACGGGGACAATTACTAGATGTGGTAATATATGATCCAATCTAAAAACGTAATTCGAAATTAATTTATTTAATTAAGGCTAGAGTTAGAAAATTTGATATATAAATATATGAATTGGATTAGGATTAAACGAATTTGGTCCGGTTATTAAATAGATTGATTCGGGTTAATCCAAAATTGACATACTAATTCGAATTATCATCTTTTAAAAAATAATATTTAATTTTTATTTCTGTATATGAAAATATTGGCAATAAAAATAATCAATAATAGTAATTTATAAATTATTAAAATATAATATTTATAATTAATCGTTATTTTTATGTCTTATTAAAATAGTGTAAGATGAGAATTATAATATTATTGAAAGTATTATTAGATAGGTATTTATGTAATGACGAATTTAAATTTCGTATAAAAATTTTTATTAAAATTTTTTTAGATAGTTCTATATATCAAAATTTTATCGAAATTATTAGTATATATTTATAATCATAAAATTTCAGTTGTCACTAGATATTTTAAAAAATAAAAATAAAAATAAATTTTTTAAAAATATTTTAAAATCCAATGAAAATACTAAATAATGCATATTTTGACGGGCATTCATTATATCTCATCACTAAAAATATCGTGCACTTTCATTACAACTAATCTTATAATTTTGATAAAATTTAAAAATATAGAATTAAAATTAATAATTTAATTATTAAATAGGTCGATCCGAATTTGATTCGATTATTAATAGGTTGGGTTAGAATCGACAACTTTCATCCATATAAATTTATAAATTGAGTTAGAGTTAAATGAATTTGATCAGATTATTAAATAGGTCGATTCGAAACCAATCTATCAATCCAAATTGCCACGCATTACTTACACATTTTGGAAATGCATATCCTTGTTGGTAGTGGAAAAGGAACTGCTTGATAACCCAACTTTCCAACATAAACGGCAGACCTCCAATGGATTGAAGTGGTGGCCTCAGCTGTTCTGCAAGACCGAGTTTATAAAAGGGAAAGGGAAGGGAAAGGAAACAAGTCAGCTTCCTTGAACTCATAGCATTAGCAAAGTAGGGAAAGATGAAGACAGGTTCAACAGAATTTTCATAAATCTAGAATGTATACATCAGAATTTCACAGATGATAATCAGACCGGAAGCACAAACTACCTGGAAATATGAGGTGCATTGGTAGCCTATATCACATTCACGAAAGTAAAAGACCTTTTTGAGAAAAACTGAATATATGATTAAACTTTCTAGTTAGGCTCATTCAATAGTTTCTTGAAATGGCATCAGGACTAGCTTAGCGACTGTATAATTCCTCCATCCACAAGTTACAGGTAGCCCCATAGGTTGGTTGATTACGTAGGAAATTTTGCAAGATTGCATCCTCTAGTAATGATCTCTGAAAGATCCAGAGTCCTATCTGTTTCTGCAAAGTCAGGCACCCTCTAGCCAGCAAATGATGAAGAGAACCTAGGTAGGAACATTTACCTGCACAACTGACATCAGCACAGCACCCTATGCGCTTGCTGGGGACAGCAAGATTATTTAATGCGTGTTTACTATAAAATAAATTTATTTTTTCAAAAATAAATTTAAAAAATAAAATAAAAAATATTTAATAAAAAATAAAATTTTATAATTATATATTATAATTAAATTTTAAAAATTAAATTTTTTAATAAAAAAATATTTTAATTTTTTAATTTATTTTGTATTAAAAATAAGTTTAAAAAATGTGAGTTTTAAGGCGTATGTAACAAGCTCTTACCAGCTAAGGAGCCTGGTAGGGAAAAACAAATGGAGGGCTCTATCATGAAAGCACTAGTTTAAGGGACCTGGTCCTGCAGAATACCTATCTATCATGCTGCCAAGTACGAGAATTGTTAAATTAATTTATATTAGAGGAACAACATCAGTTTGACTATCTTTAAATGGAACTACATGTGTTATTCATTAAAATACTTTGAGAAGTTCACATCAGCACCATCCAAATACCATATTTGCTAATTAGCTTGCCATGATTGGCTCAGGCATTCGCGTTGGCATGCCCATAGCTTGTTGGCTAACTCAAATGGTTTTCCGAGCATGCTCTTTTACTTTGACATTTAAAAAGATAAGAAACAAAGCCTAGTCACAACTTAAGGACCTAACGAATGCCGGCGGCGGAGGCCTTGGACGCCCTAAATGACGCCAGATTACAGTTTGCCCTTCTCCCATCAATGATTGGAGTAGGATCCTCACAAGCCCTCCAAGCAGATTCAGGGACACGAAAGGTCACCTAAACCTTCCACAAAGAACAACACCAACACAAACCAGAATTCAATCATATATTAACAATTGAAAGGAGCCTGCAAGATCAAACAATACAACATCCAAGAGTGAGGAAACATCCTAGGAGCAAAAACCAAGCCAAAAATTCAACGAGGCATAATGAATTCCCTAACTTGATTTGAGATTCTTTGTCCCAACAAAATCAGAAGAAAGTATGCTAACCCAGACCAAGGCATCACCATAGGACAAAGAAGACGACACCTACCCCTTGAAGAAGCAAACAGTAACAATTATGTGAATGGAAAGCAGTCATAAACGATATTCAAACTACAACTTCCAGAGTCATCACCAAGATTGCAAAAACAAATACCTAGAACATACCTTAAGTTCTAACAAAGACTCCACAAAATTGAAAGAATCACGACAAGAGATACTGAAACATTAGCGAGAGGAGAAAACTAAAAAAAACAAAGGAAAACTATCCATGCATGAAAACAAGAAGACCACGTTTATACCATATGCCTCTAAAAATCCGAAAAAAAAAACTAAAAGCATCTCAAGAAACAAACACTATAGCAACAACTCCCAAGATCACAGATATACCAGCACTTTCCCTTAAACATTTCAAGATAAACAACAGCAATTCTACAGAAAAAAGTAATTGCAAAAAAAAAAATTTACGACAATCCAGACAATAAGCTAGCAAAAGAAAAAGAATCTTATGAAACTCTTGCAGTCTTTAGTACAAATCAATAAGACCCAAAACATCCATAGAGGTGATAGAACAAGAAATCCCATCATCATCATCCAACCTTTCTGACTGAAACACTACCACGCAGAACAATAAACAACCATAAAACAAGAATCAAATCGAGGTTTTGCATCTTTCTCACAAATCACAATGACCCAGAACACAACAAACCATCCATGAAGCAAGTATCTAATCAAACGTTGGTATCTTTCTTACAAATAAGTATCCCTTGGACCGTCCATAGTGCTTATCGGTGATGACAACATATTCCAAGATCTCACCGAAGGGTTCAAAATGTTGACGAAGAGCTTCGCTATCAGTCTCCCAAGCAAGCCCACGAAAACTTTCGTCAAACTCGTGTCGATCCCGAAGTAATGAAACATTCAAGATATTGAACTCGATCACGAAGCTGATCTCTGGTGCTGCGACATCGCGGTAAAGCCAAGGGACGGCGAGCTCTCCCCGCCGGCGGGAGGAAAGCTTTATTAGGAGGAAAATAGAGAGAAGAAAATGATACCTTCAAAACTTTTTAATCTTTAGTATATCGAAAGACTGGTTTACCCCTCACTTATTTTTTATAATTTATATTTACCCATGTTTGCACTATCCGACCTATTTTGAATTATTTGGTATGACATACTCCTTCCTATAGTAGGCTGGCAGCACCATGGACATAATTTGAAAAAAAAAAGAATATGAAAAGTGAAGTCTTTAGTTATAGCCATGGGGCGATTAAAAAAAATCTTAAAGAAGTATTCTTTTAAATAAAAAATATATTGAAAATTTTTAAATAAGTTTAACTTTTTAACTATATAAAAATTATATGTAAAAATTATACGATATATAATTTACATATTTTTTAAATTTTAAAAACTTCCATATAATTTATAAAATTTATCAAAAAGTGCAAATATTAGTGGCTGTTTAGAATTGCGGTATAAAAAAATATTTTTCAGCTTTTTTAGTTCATATTTTTAATAAATTTTTCATAATTTATTATAAAATTTTATTTAAAATTTTAAAAATAGAACTTATTTTTTAAATTATGATAAAAACTAAAATTTTATTACTTATATTTATTATTTTTTTTAATTAAAATAGTAGAATTTGTTTAAAATATGATAAAAATATAGCAAAGTACTTTTTAAGAATACTTCAAAATGTCTTCTTATAAAATAAAAGCCAAAAAATGCTTAGAATGTGTTGATAGATCACTAGAGAGTACGAAAAACTTCTTCATAATTGAATTGATTTTCAAATTTGAAGATGGAAATTAAAGACTACTACAAAGTAGAAAGTAAAGACCAGGAAACAAATTCATCGAAAGCTACATACCGGTTCGTGCATACAAATTTAAATACCACATGTGCTTCTAAAAAATGCCGAACAAAAAATATTTTTATTATATTTTAATAAATAAATTTTATTATTTTAATTTAATAATATAATTTTTTTAAAATAAAATTTATATAAAAATATAAATATTTATTTAAAAATATAAAATAAAAAATTGATAAGTAATTTTTGTGATTTTTAACGCGTTGCGAAAGGGGCTACTCTTATTCAAAATTCCGCTAAGCAATACATGCGATTTTTACATTCGAGCTATTTAGAATCAGAATCAATACTAAAATGAACCATATGAAAACATAAATAAGGATAGAAGTGGGTAGGTTTACGATTAAATAATCATCCATGATCCATGCCGGCTTGAAACCCTTTTCCCTTATGCCCGATAGGATGTTCAGAAGTGCTTATAAAATAAAAAAAAATTAGAATCAAAAAATATTTTTATTTTATTTCATAAAACGAACTATATTTATTTTAAAAATAATAATTAAATTTTATAATATAAATTTTTTAAAATTTTAATAAATTTTAATAAATTTTATAAAATATTATAAAAATTTATTAAAAAATATGAAATAAAATAAAATGAAAAGCATCCTATAAGCAATGCCAAACGACGCAAAAGACTCCATACAAGAAAAAAGAAGGATACAACAAAATGTCTTTATCCTTCAATTGACTTCTGTTCAAGAACTTCAATTGTTCATAACCACATGAACAGAACAGAAGAGTTGCTTCACAAATTACGAATGAATATTAAACTGCGGTACCACAACAAGCAAACTAGTCCTTGTTCAAGAGACCAGCTTTCTTGTAGTACTCCACACTATCAACTAGTGTTTCTTCAAGTTTTCTGTACTTCCATCCTAATGCCTTCAATTTGTCAGATGACAAGATGTATGAATCCCCATCAGTAAAACTGCAAAACCAATGTTCTGATTATATAATATACCTTACAACAGCATATAATTAGCGAAACCATATTTTGCATCAAGGCTTACTTTTTTGGGTAGTCGTAATCCGGATACATGCTTTTTAACAGTTCAAGTAAGTCTTTAACTTCCATATGATGTGGAGCACAGATGTATCGACCAGATGCTTCTGGCTTTTCATAGACCAGAATCAGAGCTTCGGCAACATCTCGAACATCTACAAAAGGATGAACCGTATTCTCAATTGTTTGTACTTTACCTGCAATGCAATCACCAAAATGAAGGCAGTTTCTGAAGTCTACTTAAATTGGGACATAGGAAGTTCTCGAAACATCTGTATATCAATCTTAGTGTATATCAATCTTAGAGGAAAGATCCGTATATGAATTTAGAGATGGGAATCATTAAGTTTCCAAAACATCACCTAGGTGTCTAAAACTAAAGTAAATCATTTGAAGCAGAAATGTTTAGTAACAGACCTTTCAGAAAGTTGATAAGATACAAACTGCTGGCATTAATAGTTGATTGCAGCAGTGGTCCAAGACTTATAGCTGGCAAAACTGTAACCACATCGAGTTGATGCTGCTTGGCATAATTGAAAGCAGCCTCCTCGGCGAGCGTCTTAGATAAGAAGTACCAGTTCTAGAAGAACCACCAAATTCAAATGTTTGCTCAAAGAAGCACTAGATACAAAAAGTCCTATTACTAATGGTACCTAATATCACCCACTCGATTGATAGCATATCTAAGTTTCAAGCAGAAATGCAAGTGCATAGCCCAACTTTGATTTATATCGACATGACGAAAAGAAAATGTGAACCATCTGTATGTAAGGGCTCATAACATGAATATGCATTTACTTTTCCTACAACAGAAATCAACTTATCAGATCACTAGCTCTGTGGTCCTGGTAAATATGCCGAAATAAGTTTCATTCACATGCCCCATTCAGTAATTCGTATATTCAACCAATATGTTTGCAGAAGTTATTGCATCAATGAGTAAAGAAATTGTTTGCAGTTAAATAACAAGTCACCTCCGTGCGTCTGCAGTACTCCTTGTCTGACCAACATGTCTCATCCTTAACTTTGTCTTCTGGCGAATGAGGACTCATCACCACAGCAGCACCAGAGGAAACCACAATGACTCGTTTTATTTTAGCTCTAGAACATTCCTTGAGTACATTCAGTGTACCACTTACCGCTGGCTCGATTACTTCCACCTGCAAGGCAGTTTAGCAAACCTTAACATCTTAAAATCACATCGAGCCATTACATTGATATCCCAGCATTGCATAACGTCAATTACATTATCATGGTGTCTGTTTAGAAGTGTCTGTGAAGGTGGAAACAATATATGAGTAGGATTTTTTTTTAACCATAAGTTTTCTGGTAACTCTTCACTCCCAAAAAAAAAAAAAAAAGAAAAAGGTTTTTCTGGTAATTCTTGGACACCATGGTCATCCTACCACCACCAGTTTCACGTCTAGGAATGTTTAATTTGGTCAGAGAAAAATCAATGACAAAAAACACTAGGCGATTCATGTCCTTAATGAAAAGTCAGAAATTTTGGTAAATGACAAAAAAAAAAAGATTACATAAAGACATCACCTCAGGATTAGGAACTTTAGACGGTGGCAAAGGGCTAGCCACATGGAAGACTCCTTCACATCCTTCAATTGCTGCCCGAAGTGCATTCGAGTCAAGTAAATCCGCCTTGAAGAGTTGAAGATTATCTGCTGCCCCTCCCAGGTTCATCAGATGGGCGTTCCTCTCATCAGCTTATAATTTACACAGTAACAAGACAAGTGAATGCGGCTCACATAAGAATGAGTTAACATACAAGGCCTCCAAAAAACATGAAACAACTGCCTGCAGAGATACCTTAAATTTCAGAACTTGAAAATTTTAGACATAGCAGTCTCGATATTAACATGATCTATGCGTTGTGTCACTTTAAGGAGACCTCAATTCTGGAGATTTTGTATACCTGTTATACATATAGGAAAAAAAACCCCTACTTGATACTAGACTGGAGTCACTGGACCATAGTATGACCTCCCCTTTTACTGATTCCTTCAGTTTTATCAAATAGAGATTCTTATAACAATATAGCATTTCATAGAGTTGCCGATGTAATGTGTCACGGTATGCTATTTTGGCTTCTTTCCCGATCATTTTGACCTTGATAAAATATTTTTTTATCTAGATAAAATATCTTGTAGATAAGATATGTTTAGAGTATGGTAGAATACTCTAGACATTTAGAACATTTGGATCAAATTTAGAGTAGTGTAGAAATGTTGTAGATAGTTTAGATATTTTGAGAGGTGGAGATTTTTGTATAGATATTATGTAAGAATTTTTTAGATCAAGTATTCTACCATTCAATCACAAATAATCTTGAACGTCTATTGAGGAAATAAAGTAGATATAAATAGGAGGATAAGGTTCTCATTTGTAACCCGCAAATAAATACTTTGTAACAAATGTAAGTACTAATAAAGAGTCATTTCTAAACTCTCTTGTCAAATGTGCTTCTTATTTTCCTTCAAATCAAAAAAAAATGATTTAGCTACAAGATGTGTAACTGAGTGTGGTGTGCTCTAGGGAAGAGCAGCTTATATCATTCATGAGGAGTAATAAATACCCCGTTTGTCAAAGCGTTCTAAAAAAATACTTTTTAGCTTTTTCAGTGCACGTTTTTTAATAAAATTTTTAAATTTTTTAAAATTTTATTTTAAAATTTAGAAAATATAAAAATTTTATGTAGTAAAATTTTATTATTATTTATTTTTATCTTTTTAGTTAAAAATAATATAATTCGTTTAACAAAATAAGATAAAAATATCTTTAGTTCTCATAAAAGCACTTTTTAAAAGCATTCTAGTAATTTCTGGATGCAACACTGTTGAAAATGTTTCAAGGCCTAGGCTTCAACCAAATAAGAGAATGAGTCACTAGCTATCTAAAGTAATCCGCCTAAATTTGCACAAGCTTTTTCCAGATGATGATATGCTAGTTTCCTTTTAAAACAGTGCATGATCGTAGACACAACACAGCAAATATAATATAAATCATTCTTTCAAGAAAAAATAAAAGAAAAAAGGGGTAACAGAAGAGAGATTACATACTTGGGTCTCTGACAGTGCCATGAACTCTGTAGCCTCTTTCAAGGAGAAACTTCACCAGCCATGAAGCTATATAACCTCCTGCTCCTGTCACACAGACAGTTCTTCTCATCTCCTTCACTCCCTCCATTTCACTACTTCCTCTCAACTGGTATGCTGTTTCTTTGGAGGTGTAACTCGAGAAAAGGAAAAGCTGTTTTTCCCTTTCTTTCCTTCTTTTTTCTTTTAATCTTCTACTTAGTGACTGAATTCTTAAAGAAAAAATAGAAGACACAAAAGTTCTTAAGTATGATTTGTCATGCATGACGTTAGGTTCTCAAGTATGATGTCAAGCATGACGTTTGACTTGTGTTTTGGATTTTTCATGGTTATTGGCAAGGTAAAGATAACATCTTTGTTTAAACAACCAATCTAATTGCAAAAATTGCATAATTGACAAGAAAGATAGAGAACCACAATAATGTCTTCATAACTTATTTGTTTATATTCAAGAAATTAGAATAACCCATAACGATAGCTGCAGAACAAAAGAGTTCTTCACAAATATGTGTCGAATAGAAGATGTAGTCATGAACTTGGAGACAACTTTTTTTTAACCAAAAAATATTCAAATTTATAGGTTGTTCAAAATCCAAGTTTTTGTTCCGAGTACAATCTCCTGATATAAATAAACAGAAAGTGTGATACCAGAATAAAAGCTCTAATCTTTGTTCAACTCCAGCTTTCTTGCAGTATTCAACACTATCAACTAGTGTCTCTTCAATTTTCTGTGCTTCCATCCCAATGCCTTCAACTTGTCAGATGTCATGGTGCCGGACTTCCCATCAATGTAACTGCAAAATCAACCATTCTAGTCATATAATCTCAGAAGAACCAAAATGATAGATTAATCAGATACATTAGGCTTACTTTTTGGGGTAGTCATGTCAGAAGAAAGGCTTCTGGCTTCTCATAAGCCAGAATAAAGCTTCAGCCACATCTCGAACATCTCTAGAATGCCGAACCACGTTCCTAAAGCTTTCTGTTTTACCTGCAATATAAACAGTCCAGAAAGGTGAAGCCTAGTTTATAAATTGGACATTTAGAAATACTTATCAAATAGAATTTTTTTTGTAAAATAAAAAATATTTAAAATATTTTTAAAAATAAATATAATAATAATAATTATTATTATTATTATGCGATATATAATTTTTTTATATTTTTTAAAATTTATTGAGAAACTTAAAATGAAAAGTTGAAATCAAAAACTTTGGAAACGCACTGGCAGACGGTGGCGAAGTCTACTAAATTTGGAGTACCTGCAATATATGCATCTTCCACCTGCATCAGTTAAAGAAGTCCCATAATGGTACCGACCAGGTTGATAAATAAATCCAAGTTTCAAGCAAAACAGAAAGCTACTAGTATAATTTTCATATAAATTGACTTGACACAGAAAATGTGAACCATTTGAATGTAAGAGCTTGCATCAGGAATATGCATTTCTTTACATACAACAGAAACCAACTAATTTGTAGTGAAGCATGTTGAAATGAGTCTCATTACAGGATAGACCAGATTTGTCTACAAAATACAAATTGTTATCTATGCATCAGTAATAAACCTCACCTCAGTGCTTCTGCGTTACCTCCTTGCTCCACAACCACGTATCATCCTTTACTCTGTTTGCTAGCCACGAGGACTTAGCGGACGTTTTAGAATATAGAGCTTATTGAAAATCGAGCTTATTTGAAATTAAGAATATTTTTTAAATTTTTTGAAAAATAAGCTTTTGTTTTATCTAAAAAACTTATACACATATTTTCTATACTTTTTAAATATTTTAAAATTTATATAAAATATTATAGCAAATTTATTAAAAACTAAAAAATATTTATTTAAATTATAAGCATTTCAAACACAATGCCAAACGTCATGTTAGTGTAACAGCTTCGCCAGAGGGAACCACCAGAACTCATTTCGCTTTAGCAATAGAACAATCTTTGAATACATTCAGAATATTAGTTAAGATGCTGTTGGGATTAATTTTTTATTTATTTTTCATTTCAATTTTTTTTTTATACATTTTTAAATAAATCTCTTATAATATTTAACAAAAATTTTTTTAATTCTACAAAGTATAAAAAAATTTTACATCATAAAATTTTATTTTATATTTTCTAAATAAAAAAATAAAATTCAGTTTTTAAAAAAATTTTAAAATATGTTTCGTTTAAAAATTTTTTGAGAATCACGCATGCCCTAAAGCAGGTCTTACCACTTAGCCTGCAAGGCAGTAAAGTAGCACAATATAGCATAATGCCGAGACGTCGTGATGGAATCTTTCTTGAGAATGTTCGTGAAGGTTGGAAATATTGTGCTAATTCTATTAGCACAATTAGGCATTTGAAACTGAAGTCAAGAAGTAGACGGCAATCTGGGCTGTTCAAAAATTTTTCAGCCATAATAATGCAACGTTTATGAGCTTCCATGTTGAACAACATTGCTTTTCGAAAATGAAAATATTGAAATTCTACGCATTCTACCTTTTAACAAGAACTTGACATAACATTTTTCTGTCAAGCACCATCTATATATGCTTATAATAATTTATAGTACAAGATTATGGAGCTCTTATTTCTGTCCTAAGTATTTTTTTCATCTGCCATGTAAGTGCATGCTTCTAGGCTTCTAGCTTAAGTCATGAACAAAAACGTTCTTTCTAGTCATCTAAAAGACCAACCTTCTTGTAGCGCTCCACAGCATCAGCAAGCTCTCCTCTAGTGGCCGGTATTTCCAACCTACGACGAACTTAGCATTCTTCTCAAAATCAATTGACAATAAAAAAAATAAGCTCAAATTTTTATGAATATCATTTCAGATCATTGATAAATAATTTAGAACTAAACTATTCTTTAACACTTGCCCTCTAACAGAGCGTTCTTTTTTTTTTAAATTGAATTAATATGGGCTACGTGCTCTATAATGAATTAAATAAAATATGCGACCTGCTCTGAAATAAAATAGACTATTTATCCTACAATATAGCGGACAACTATTTTTTGAATGAAACGGACTATCTGTTCTGAAATAAAGCGAGCTATTTGTTGTTATAAAATAAATCGAACCATGAAGGCACTGAATAGATATAAATAATAAGTTTGATTTAGCTCATATTTTGGACCGATCTGGCCCAATTCATTCTGATACAATATGACGAATTTATGATTCTCAAAACTAATTAGTAATGAAAAAAGGGAACCTAAGTCTTCATAAATATTATCTCAAAATAATTGATAAATAATGTGAAACTAAGTCATTCTTTAATACAACCTAAGTTCTTTAGTTTCTCTGAAAAAAGCACGCCTTTATCATCTACCTTTGTAGAACTGCCAACAATCATGCTAGAAAGAATAATGTAGAATAAAAAGAAAGGTAATCTCAATCATAGCTTTATCTCTGTAACAAGAACGGACCTATTGAAAGTTATGCATATTGAAAAGTATGTATGTGCTTGTAATAGCAAATCCTGAGAGATCAGATATTAGATAGCATATAGCAAATCCAGGTTATCATCAAAGTTCAATTTTGAATGCATAACCAATTCGAGTCCATTCTCCTTAGCATACTTCCAAGACTCCTTGCGCCAACGTCTTGGAGAGACAATAGCGGTTCTGATAACCTAATTTGTTCTTCAGAAGAATCCCATATGAACTTACCGGATACCTCAGCAAAATGCTCACCAGTAAGACAGTGGAAAAAAATTTAAAATTGCGGTGGTAATTGAAACACGAAAAGCGGCAAATTTAAAATTTTGATGAGAGGAAGTGAAGTTTGGTGGTAATCTGAAAGCAAATTTAGAGTACCCTCTACAGCAGGCATGACAAGTTCTTACTGTAAAGTAGCAACAAAGTAGTAAAGAAAGCATGCAGCCGTCAGCAATATGAATAACGCAAAGGCAACAGAGAGTCAGAGAGATAGTAACGTAAGACCAGACTAACTAAATTCTAGAGTTATTACAAGAAATCCTAGAAATCCTACAAGAAATCCTCTGGATTTGGCAGTTTTGTTGCAGGAACAGGGGTAGCAGTATAAAAAACTCCTTCACATCCTCGGGTAGCTGCCAGGAGAGCATCGTAGTAAAGCAAGCTTGCCTTGAAGAGATGAATTCGCTTTTTTGGCATCGCTTTTCGTACATTTTTTTATTTTAGGTATGTTTTTTAATAAATTTTTTATAATTTTATAATTTTTTAAAAAATTAAAAGATAAACAAATTTATATTATAAAATTTTATTATTACTTAATTTTATTATATTTTAAATAAGAAAATAAAAATTAGTTTTAAAAACAATAAATATTTTTTGTTTTAAATCTTTTTTTTTTAAAACACTCCAACATATGCCTTGAAAGTTCTCAGCAGCTTTCTCCAATTTCATTGAAGAGCGTATTTTAAGGGCGTGTTTACCAAGAGGGTGGGAAGTGGAATTTTGGATGAAGTAAAGTTTTTAGGAAATAAATTTAAAAAATAAAATTAAAAATTAAAAATATTTAATAAAAAATAAAATTTTATATTAATTATATATTTATAGTAAGTGTTAAATTTGAATTTAAAAAAAAAAATTATTTTAATTTTTGTATGTATTTATGTGAAACTTGAGTTTGAAAGAAGTGGAGTTTGGAGGTGTTGGTAAATACGCCCTAAATGTACGTAATTGTATTTTTTTAGCTAAATTTTGAGTTTCGAGCGGTTCATATATTTTAATTATACAAAAAATTCAAAACTAAACTTTCATATATGAAATACTAATTTTAATTTTTTTATTTGCACATTTTTTAATATAATTATATTTTTTAATTTTTAATATACTTCCAAAAGCTATTAAAATATAAATTTAAACTCTATTTTTATTTTATTTTTTAAAATACTATATTTTTTAATTTTTATTTTATAAAATTCAATTACAAATATTTAAAATATTCACTAAATAAGTATTCTTAAGATCTCCTAGATTTGATAGTACGGATGGATGCCAAGAGTCAACAATATTAATATTTGTAAAGATTAAAATAAAAAGTTGTTTGGTACAGCTTTTTTTTAATAAAATTTTTTAATTTTTTATTTTATATTTTTCAATACATATTTTATAAATATATAAAAAATTTATTTAAAAATTTAGAAAGTGTAGAAAAATTCTACGAAGTCAGATTTTTTTATTACATAATTTTATTATTTTTTTTGAAGTAAAAAAATAAAACTTATTTTTTAAAATAAATAAAAATCTTTTTTATTTTATAAAAATTTTATTTTATAAGTAATCTTAAATACCTTTTAAAATTTTTTAGGAAAATTTTGTTTTCCGAACGCACTGCACACAGTAGAGTAAAACGCACCCAGTTGGATGAAACGCTGCTTACCAAACGCGGTGCTAATACCAAACGCGCTGCACAGTGTAATTACAATTCTATTTGAACTTCACCTCATATTTACGAAATTGCCATAGCCAGGCAAAACCCTAACCCAGCAGCTGCGCTCGTCTCGTCTCTTCCTCGCGGCGTTCTCGACGCAGATCCCTCTTTGCTTTTGTCTCTCAATCGTCTGCCTTCTCGACGATTTTTTCTTCGAACTCCAGGCAACAAGTTGAATCCTTCACCTCTCTCGGCTGCCGCCGATTGGAGCTTCCGATTTTCTTTTCCCGTCAACCGTAGACGAAGCTTTGTGCATCTCCGCGAGAAGAGGCCGACATCACCAGCTTCTTTGAGGTAAGATTTTCGTTACCGGTATTGTTTTCGACGTTTGTACTCTTAATTTCACCAGCTTCAGTTTTTTTAAATGCTGTTTTGGTTTATGATTGTTTGTAAGTTTTTGTTAGTATTGTGCTTGATGTGTTTGTTGGGTATTTATGATTGAAGAAAGGGCTAAAGATGGTGTTTGCTTGTTGTTTTAATTTGGGTGCTGCTTGGTCTGTTCGTATTAAGTTTTATATGTATGTTGCTTGATGTTTTTGTTGGAGTCTTCGTGAGTGAAGAACTAATTAAACTGCATAGTTGTCAACTGTAAAGTCTTTGAATGTTGGAAGGTCTGGTTTTTAATTAGTACGGTGCTTGATGTTTTATTCGAGTTTTTATGAGTGAAGTGCATGTTCAAGATACTTGTAGCTTGAAAACCCAGCATGGCTTTAAAAATGTAGAAATGCTTGGAATGTTGGAATGTCTGTCAGTAGCTTTATACTTGGTGACTCTTGAAATTATTATGTCAATCTATTGGATGTCCCTGCCAGAAGAGTCTAAGGCTTTTGCAATTCATGGAACTTTAGTGCTCTCTTCTTTTCGGGGTTCCTACACAGGGGGCCAGTAGTTAGGAGGGGCAGTAAGGGTTAGGAGGGGGGGACAATAGAATTTTTTGTTAAAGGGGGCAGTAGAGTTTTTCTACAGCAAGGGGGCAGCAGAATTTTGTTAAGGGGCAGGGACAGTAGAGTTTTCATAAGTAAGTAGCATAACATAATTGTGGTGAATAATTTGCGTGCTTCATAGGTAACTAGTTTGATATAAGATTATAACTGCGTAGGACTGGTTTGTTGTAATTGTTGTTATGGTAGTTTATTTACAATATTTACGACATAAGATTTTTGTTGATTATTCATTATAGATGTCTACACCAAAAAAGAAGCGTCGTAGTGAAATAGCACATTGGTCGGAGATTTACTGTAAAAAATTTGTTGAACTTGCTGAAGAAGAGATTTGAAAGGGTAATAAGCCCACGACTCATTTCAATACAGAGGGTTGGGGTAATATCCGTCGTGCATTTAATGAATATTTTAGGGAGACATACGACAAAACTCAATTCAAAAATCATTGGGATAATATGAAGACTGAATGGAAATTGTATAAGAAATTAGTCTTCGGTGAGTCAGGTTTGGGATGGGATGCTGAACGCAACACGATCATTGCTGATAATGAGTGGTGGGACGCGAAGATTAAGGTACATTAGCTGCTTGTTATTTATAAACTGTGTTTTTTTTGTTTTATAATATTAGTTTTTAACTGATTTTTTATTATTTCTATAGGCTGACTATAAGTTGAAAAAGTTTAAGGGTAGAGATTTATCCTTAATCCGTGATCGGTACGGTCTTCTATTTGAAGATAGTGTTGCGACAGGGAGCAGAGCAAGATCAGCAGCTACAGTTGGGAGAGATATCGCAGCTGAAGGCACGCCTAACCAGGAGGGCAGTGATAGCAGTGATGATGGTGATCAACCTCCACCGGTTGTTGCTACTGAGAAAGATTTATTTTCTTCAAGCTCGAGGTCTGTTTCCAACACAGCCAAGAGAAGACGAACACTGTAGGAGAGTTTGGATACACTTGTGGATGTCATCAGTTCAACTAGCCGGACAACGTCTCCGGAAGCAAAGGGAGAACAAGTAAACAATCAGATAAAGTGTATGCGTATGCTCAAGGAGATGGCGGGAAACGGAATCGACCCGGGCACAAGATTCTGGAGCTACTCTACGAATCTTCTAATCAAACCAACTAATCAGTTTGCTTTTTTAGAACAGCCAGATAATGATTGTCGTTTGGGGTTGTTAGAGTTTAATTATAATGAGTATATGAAAAAAACATCAGGTAGTATTTGAATTGTTAATTTAAGTTTGAAGAATTTTTATATTTGTTTCGTGAAATATTGTACTAAGTATTTGTTAATTTAAGTTTGGAAAATTCTTATGCTGGTTTCGTGAGTATTGTACTCAGTGTTTGTTTTATCGTCTTAATGAATTTATGTTTACTGTTTGTATTGTTGAATTCAAAATTGTGATTTTATACTCATCATAATTATTTAACTATCAATTATTTAACAAATATTTTAAATAATTATTTAATAAATTATTTTCTAAAATAATAATAATTTTGATTTAAATAGATATTTATATAAAATAATTAATTTAAGTATTTTTATTTTAAAAAAAATCAATATAAAATTACTTTATTGAATATAATATTTTTTAAATAAGTATTTTATTCAAGATAGTATCAACAATTTAGTATATATACATCAATAACTAATACAAAACGCTAAAGAATAAATCAATAATTTTCATATCTCTTCACTTGAAAAGCTGCTTATCCAAAAGTATTACTAAATACCTTTCTAGAAAAGCTTCTTTTTTTACATTTCTCAAAAGCTACTTTTTCTTTCTAAAAGCTCCTTTTCAGAAAAGTTTTTTTTCACGAGCAATCCCAAATACCCCCATCTCTAAGAAATTAGTACCTTTCTCATTTTGAACTAGCTACAATCGTCTTCCACAGACACTAATAAAGAATTTCCAGAACAGTCATCAGTTAATGAAACTCCAATCAATCAAGTTCCGAACTTTAAAATCGAACAACGGAGAACGAAAGATATAATAAACATGAAACCAACACTTATCAAGTGAAATTTAAGAGGCAAAAGTCCAATCTAGTAAAAAGGGAAATTAAATTTAAGGGAGACAGTAAAGTAAAGAAACAGTAGATAAATCCTTCTAAAGAGTTGATTTTAAGAAACAAATAATATTGCAAAAAATAAATTCTTTGTATCAAGAACAACTTACTCCGAAGTGAAGTTCAAAATAAATGGATTGAATGAAAGGATACAACATTTACTTAGGCTACAATTACACCAATTAGAAATTATAAGACCATTTAGCCCCAAAAAAAAGGAAATGAGAATAAGACCTCCAGAGTACAGTTTTAAATAACGCACTCACAATCTTGCCCATAACTACAGGAATGAACTCTCTCAAGTTATGAATACATATGCTACACAGATTGTTATAACTAAAAAAGGCAACAGCCATTAGTTTGGGAATAGGAAATGAACTCGAGCTAAAACATACTCCTTTCCTGCTACCCAGACACCTGCCTGCGACCACTGTACGTCTTCCCAGGCCAGATTCTCTTCCAAAACCTTCATGACAGTGAAACAAAAACAAAAAAATGTTGCCAATGATTTTATGAGCCTTGATAACATTGTGTCACACAAAAACCAGAATCTGATACTTAAAAACATCAACTCAGGCTAAATACCTCTAAGTGCTCCAACGGTAGCGGGATTCCAATCGAGCGCATAACATTCTGGGGAAGAGGCTTCTTGCAGTGAGACCATCGAAACACATCAATGATGTTATCCCGCTCACTACGGTTCCTATCACTAATGGGAGCATGCAAACTATGATTTTGAAGCTTATCGTTCTCTAAATCAGGTGCTTGCTGGGATGTCGAAGCAGATCCATTACAAACAGCCATCTCTCCAGTAAAGCATAGTTCATACCTACAGTAAAATATAGATGAACAAAGCAGAAATATGCAAGCTCCATTCCGTAAATCAAAATGGATGATTGCAACCCATATGAACTGGTAGGTAAAAAGAAAGCCGTCAAAGTGCACGTACACATATTCTTAAAAAGTCCTATGCACAGAATTGTAATGCTTTCACATAGAATACTAATTACCAACAAGGTTGCCCATGGCGTACCTATTATGATGTGTTTCCAAATACAAAATTTCTCCCTTCTTCAGACGTGCTGAAGTATACATTGGCTTCTTCAGGCCTTTATCAGCAACTACACTAATGCTATATTTCAGCCTGAAACAGTAATCAAGATGAAGCATGTTTATCAAACGGTAAGGTAATAGACAGACCAGTCATAGTCAGGAAGTTCATTGGTTTTTTGTTACTACACAAATTAAAATACCAAGGTTCTACACCCAGAATACACATGTTCCATAACCCATCAAGTTACAGGACTCAAAAGATTGAATGCCAAAAAAGAAACTGATTATGGAGCTGATTGAGTGAAGTCCTCTGAGCATGTGAAAGAAAAAAAAAGTTATGGCAGTTAGCAGGACAACAATGCCAAAAAGATCTACGCAGACATGCTAATTGCCTGAATTCAAAGAAAACAGAGATAAGAAAAACATTATTGACACTATAAACCATCAATACTTTGTGCAAATATGTAAGACACGATTGAGTGAGTACTAAAACTTACCAAGGTTCATTGCAAAGATTGTACTGAATTGTAACTTCACGAACATATCGTTGTTGCCGCAACGCGTTCTGAAAAAAGAAATAAAGGTTCAAACTTATGCAGAAATATAGCAAAATAAGAGCAGTGAAAGGAAGAACAGCATCACATTTAAGAACTATTGCTCTTCTATGAATTAGTACGAATACTTTAGAGAGGACTTTCTTTCTGTCCATGAATCTTAGTGCTAATACATTGGTATAAATTTAGACAAAATAAGCAAAGCTACAGTTAGGTCCCTTTAGAACTAGACATAAAAATCTAACTTTTCCTTTAGTACTGCTAAGCTTCCAGTTTCATGCAAATCAAAGCAAATACTGTATGACAGCATTGTCTCATGTTCATATGGTATTCAATGTACAAGAAACTTCACATAAATTAGAGCGTATTAAAAGAGGATATGCTCGACAGTTCCCTTCTGCTTACTGATTGAACCATCAAACAGTTCTTAGCAACCATTAAACCAACAGTAAATGCTGTTTTCACTTTGCTAAAAAGTTTGGCTTCAAACCTCTCCAAGCGAACCATATGACAACCACAGCCAACACTTATATGGTCTCTCTTCGTTTTAGCCAAAAACTTCACAGAATGTAAGTGGCTTTTCTTATTGAATATTAACTATTCATTAACAAATATAAGGAAGCTCAGCAATATCTATGAGATAACTGCAATAGCGTGAGGAAACTAAGCATGTCTCAACAATGTATTATGACTATTACCGAAGCTGCAGCTCTTGTGGTCATTGTCCTCTCAACAGAAACAGGGGCTAGAGTCGGCTCCACGGCTGATGAATGGTTCAAGTGAGGCTCAAGATCAATGGTTCCACCACCTTTCTGTCAAAATGATCAAGTAAATCAACCAGCTAACAAGAATAAACTACAATATACTTACGTAGGACCACTAAGTAAAAACAAAAAGAAACATATGATTCATGATAGAAACAACTTAAATGTCAAACCATAAGTTGAGAAGCATTTTGCTACCTTTACAATACAGCAGTTTTCCACCCGATAGCTACAAGTAATTCCTGCTCCCCAAGCACGAGAACGGACATTATTCCTTAATGTTGAACTGTAGCCTAAACAAGTTGTCAACAACAGTAAATGCTTAACACAAACCAAATATATACGACTAGAGTAGAAAACAATTTCAAACTAAATTTTCAAAATTGTCAAGTAGAATGTTTTGCCATGTTAGATGAAAAATTTAGCTTGCACGGCAGTGTTATATGTGTTATGCTAAAAACTAGATTTAGTAAATACTATGGACTATGACCTCCATGATAACAAGCCAATCTTTCAAACAAAAAAAAAAAAAGAGAGGGGGGGGGGGGGGGAGATGGATTGGGACAGAATGATGAGGAGCATTTAAAACCTCTGCTACTAAAAGTGCATGGAGTAGAGATCCCATGCTTAAAATTCACACTTACAATCTTGTGGAGGCAAGACTCTCACTGTTGCTCGTAGTTCCTGAATAGCAGATGGAAGGGGAGATGATGTTGGGCGGCAGTAACCAGTGTGCATCAGAACTACAAAAACAAAGCCCCTCAACAACAATTCAGACAAAATGAGGAAGATAAAACATATCCTGCAAAAAGATACCTGCAACAAGATCTGAATCATTAGTGTATATGTCTGTACCCCAAAGCTGGCCTCCTCTAACCTGCAAGTTATTATTCCCAATATATATTGTCAAAAAGATTTAACAAAATGTCTTAACTGATCTTAAAAAAAAAGATGGACTAGGTCAAAAGTTGTATCCACCGCTCAATAAAAGAAGAATAGTCACACAAATAGCGGCATCAGTTAATAGTTAACATAAAAATACATAACCACTAGCAAACAGAATATACACACAAGATGAAATGTGTACCATAGTAACAGACAAAATGACAAATAAATACCATAATAACCAGTATTATGGAACATACCAAGGTATCACGTTGGTATTATACGACTTTTACACAATCTTGGAAGATGAAGTGTGCAACTTATTGATGCACCATTTTCATGAAAACAGTTTCTTAATTCACCTGGTGTCCGGAAGGTATGCTTATATATGAATCATATCGGCAAAAGTGAGTGTCTAGGTGCAAAATTCATTGAACCATCACTTTAAATTTCAATAACCAGAGACGCAACAATCTTAAAATGCAATCTAAATCATAAAACTACCTCGAAATGCATTTTAATGGTCTTTGTACATTTTTTTACTTCAAGAAAGGGCTTTCCAGCCTTAAAAGTACAAACTCAATCAACATGTCACACATGGAAAGATAGCAAGTACCTACACCTCAAATCTTATCTCTACGGTACCAATATCAACATCCGCAATTTGAAGTTTATGTTAATCCGACTTACTTGATGATTGGCAGAACTGACATATTCAGCAGGGATACGAATTTCCAAAGTCGGAAAGTTTTGGGAGCTTTTGTCTGTTTTGCCATCTTGTGACACTTCAAAATCACTCCACGATTTAAGAAGTTCTTGCATGCATTCACCAGCCTTATAGATAATTGCAGAAGAATCTGTACCTGCAAAAAAATTGCCAACCTTTTAAAATTATATGGCAAATCAGTTAAATGCATTTAGCCATGATCATATGACTAGATTACTATATCCAAACTTTTCATATAGTTGCACAAATAATTTTCCTATAACAAAGCACTCACAGGATTAGCACACCAAGAACTTCAAGAGGTTGAACATTGTTATGACATGACTTGGCAACTTAAATCAAAGAGCATTACCATTACCAAGACGTAAATTACTTATATCACAACAAAGAGGACTACAGAGCCTCAGGACTAAAACATCAAACTTGCAAGATACTACAAACTATTATTATATCATTGTAGAGGAGCCAAAAGATCAAAACAGAATAATCAAGGAGGACCACTCTTTACAGAGCCAAGAAAACGTAGACATTCTTGCCCTATACGATCTCATCATTTATCTCTAAAAGAGACACGACACATCAATTAAAAAAATGGCAGATCTTTGCACAATGACATTGCCGGCCATATATAATTCTAAAATAATTACAAAGCGGAACAGGTAATAGGAATTTCATCACAATTTACACCTCGGATTCTGATACAAGCAACTAATAAAGTTAGAATCGTAAGATGTCATATAGTAAAATCCATTAATAAAAACCAACAATAATATAATGCTCATCACAGGCACCCCCTTGCAAGATATGGAGGACAAAGTTTAGTATCAGGAAAGTGGCGTGCACCAAATGAGCTAATCCAGTAATTGCGACTTGTGGTCAGGCATTTGCATCATAAGGAAGAAATTAACAAATAAAAGGCTGACCTTGAGACCTGCAAATAAAAAAAGTAGTAATCGTAAATGATAAGGAATTTTTATCTTAAAAACATAAGAGAAAATGTACAAAATAACAAGAAAAGGGTCAGTAAAGGTTGAGGTATCTATAAGCATGTTAATTACTGCTGTACGAAGGAGAAAAGTAAACAGTTACCACATAAGTACTTATAACTAGTCTAGTATCTTTGACAAACTTATAAGATACAAGTTATAGCAATCCAGCGTGATGAGAAACATTTTAGGTATGCATATAAGCCTGATAGCAAACCAGCCAAATGCACCTATGTTTAAGACAAAAGAATTCTACAAAAACTTAAAGACATTAACATTATTGACACCATAATTGATGAATGCGTATTGACAGATTAAACTAATATATTAAAAGAAAATCGCAAAGGCGTACAAATATAGGAAATGCATTAATATAGGTGCACAGTCCCCAAGACTCATAGTGATTAAATATGAGAATAAAGAATTAATCAATGCACTATTAGTTATATATGGACATATAAGTTCCTCAAGGACAGGTTGCACTTCTTAGAATTATTTGCACTTTGCAAGAGTATTTTGCAAGAATATCATCCTATCACAAAACTAAGACACTCGGAAAACTAAATCCCAAAAACCTAAGGAAACATGCTGCCTTCAGAAACCAGAAAACGGAAACTACGTAGGTATGACTGACAGTAACCATTTAACATACCCCTCATTATACGCTCGTGCTCTAGCCCGAAATCGAGGTTCACGCTGAGTTGCCTGAGGAGTGACTCTGGATCTTGACATCCTCCGCCGCTGTTGGACAGCAGAACCAAAAACATCTCTATCCTTTTCAGCATCACCATCTGGCTCACCTGAACCATCATCAGTTTCCTTATCATTATACCTTCCACGCTGTTCAGAGCTATCTGCTACTTCTCCTTCCTTCTCTCTTTTATTTTCTTTCACATCCTTATCATAAGCTTTCGAAC
Organism: Acanthochlamys bracteata; assembly: GCA_019914995.1. Taxonomy (NCBI): domain Eukaryota; kingdom Viridiplantae; phylum Streptophyta; class Magnoliopsida; order Pandanales; family Velloziaceae; genus Acanthochlamys; species Acanthochlamys bracteata. The sequence continues at coordinate 5,306,527 of CM034143.1, forward strand.
TATCATATTTAGGTAGTGTTGTATCTTCTACCAGGTTCTCCTGTGGTGTGGGTTTGCCAGCATGTTCGCCCAAAGCCTTATCGGTGCATAAACTTTCCTTCTCATTTGCTGTTGGTTCCATCATAAGATCCTTCTCCTTGTCTATCTGCTTCTTTTCCTTATTAGCATCCTTTTTCTCCTTGTCCCATCTTTCCATTTCTCCCTCTTCCCTAAAGGACTCCCTGCGATCATTATTTGTACTGGCTACCGGCAAGCTATTGCGACGTTCAATCCTATCCTTGTCCCTATCTACAAAATCTCTGTGCCTATCATCCTTCCTTTTTCTATCTTTCTCTCTGAACCTATCATCTTTTAAATCAACCCTGTTTTCTCCAACAGCTTCACGAGTCTCAACAGATTCCTTTTCTTCAGCTCTCAAACCGTCTCTCTGGACCTCATCTGCCTGCTGCAGGAAAGAATGACGCGAAGCACGCCATTGCTCCATACCATCAGTTGGAGCATCAAGAAATCTCTTACCCCTATATAGATCTTTGTTGTCTTTCCAATTCAAATGTGAATTAGAAGCATCATGCCCCTCCCTTTCAAACTTAACATCTCCTCTCATACCAGCCTGAGGGGCCTTGTCCGATTTTAATTCTTTATCATCAGCAACCATTCTGTCTACCTTCACATCCATTTCACTCTTACTGCTCTGAGTATCAGCCCTCGTATCTGAATGCGGCTCTCTACTCTCATTCTTCGCATCTCGACTATTCTCAGCTTTCACATCTCTAGAATCCTTAGAATTCTGCAAATCCAATCGACCCTCGGACAAAACAGCCGAATGGTCGGATGCAGAGGTTTTCAATCCAGGCGACAATCTATGCGGCAGAGGTAACACTATTCTCTTATCAGGATCCCGGTGTTCAATCCGTGGAACTTTTGTCAACCTACCATCTTGCCCTGAATCATAAGCAGAGTGAAATTCATTACCCGTTGAAGGCCCTGATCCAACAGCAGCTTGATTCAGCTTTGTTGAAGATCCTGTGTAAATTGCAGCATCTTCAAGCGGCCGTTTCGGAACTGCAGTACTGTGATTTCCAGCTTCTTCGTGCAATCTTTTAGAAGGAATTCCACCGCTGCTACTCATTATTGTTCACAAACAATTCTGATCACAAACATTTATTGAATAATTCAACCTGCAAATAAGCAAATAAACATAAATTGTAAGTAAACTGAGCTTCTCACAATTTGAATTGATCGATTTATGATTACAAAAATTTTGGTAAGATTTAGAGAGATCTGAGAGAAAACCCTACCAGACAACAAGGAATCCTAGAGCAATTCTTTAATTTTTGCACCGATGCAGCAAGAAAGATTGTCTCTTTAATACTTGCAGTTCGAAATCTGCCAGAAGAATTTAGGAATTTGAATGAATGAATTGGATTAAAATAGAAAGGAACCAAGAACAAGTAGAAGAAAAAATTTTGTGAGGGAAAGAAATTGCTTGGTGGAAGAATGGAGACTAGGGAGAGTGGCACGAGGGCAGTTAAATCAATCTCAGCCGTGAATGGATTAGTAGAACACGTGTCTCGTAGAAGAAATTTTGAGAATTTTAAAAGATTTCTATGAACTTTAGTTGAAACTTAGTTTGGATAAATAGAATTTTCTTTTCTTTGAAAAAACGGGCTTTTAAGAAAAGTTAACAAACATATTAGTCATACTAGCTTGAATTGATTTAAGATTTATTTACTAAACCCTACTTAAAAGTAAAACTGAATCTGTTTAATAAAGTTAAGAGCAATCATTGAGATCAAATTTTATGCATTTAAGTTTAATACATAGTTTAAATTGCTTTTAAACGTTCGAGTTTTCACTTGAACATAATAATGCTGAAGTTGTGAATGCTGTAAAACTTATTTTGGTTATTACTATAAGAGTTAAAAATTAAACTCTGATTAAAAGTGTGGACCTTCAAATGTTTAATTTTTTTATATTAATATTTTATTAAAAAAATTGCAGCTCATACTTTTCCATTCAAAGAATTGACTGTTTATTTAAAATCTTGTTTTAAGACAGTGCTTTAATTTTTTGAAGTGAGTTTCATCTTCATTAAAAAGTAAATTTTAATAAAAATAAATTTCAAAATAATAATTAAAATACATAAATTAAAATTTAAAATGAAATTTTAATAAACATAGAGTTATGAATGAAATTAGAAGTAAATTTGGAGTAGTAATTTAAACGCATGAAATGATGCAGAGGCAAAATTTTAAAGAGAAAGTAGAATTTGATAAAACTTAAATTTGATTGGAAAAATCTTATCAAGTATATACTTCAATTTTTGTCAAATAGTCAAGAAAAATTTTCTAAAAAGAAAAAAATAAGAAAATAAAGTTTACACCAAGAAAACTGAAATAATAGTAGAACCATAGAAAAACAAACATGAATATCTCAATCCTTCCCTACATATTACAAATTTCCTCCTACCACCTTCCCTTTCTTTTTTTTAGTTTTAACCTCCTCCCTTAATGACATAACGTAAGTAAGCCCACTACGATCAAGGCCTACCCAAGACGGGCCGAATTGGCCCATCACATATGGGCCATAAAAGCCGAATTACAAGCATGCCTGAGATAATGATCAGCTTGGATCTGCTTCTCCTTCTCCGGCGCCGGCAAGGCCCACAAGCAACGACCCATCATTGACAAAAATCTTCATCTGTTGCGGTAATGGTTCGCAGATTTCAAGAGCGTCGATAACCGGTTGCACTACGAGTATTCCCTCTCCAGCAGCTGCGCAGATGAGCACTGCAATCGAGGCGGCAACCGATAGCCCACGGTACACCGACCTTCCTGGGGCCCACAAATTCGATATAGCTAATGCAACCACCTGCAACAGCATCGCCGCCACGACGGCCGCAGCTAAGACATAAAGCCTCAGCCGCAACCGTTTGTTGATCACCAGCGATACCGCAGCCCAGCACGCTGACACGAATAACGGAACGTAAACTGCCGCCAATGCAGCTAGCAGTACGGTTCCGAATATCGGGTACGCGCACCTGGCTCTCCCTCCGCCACCAGCTCTGGGCCCCACAACTGTCGCCGTTGCGCCGAGCAAGTCCGGGGGGAGGTGTATCAGCGGTAAGATTTGTGGGGCGAGAACGAGATATAATGCTTGTAGAGCGAGGAATGGAAATGCAGCCGGTAAAGCTGTCGTGAGTGCTGCCGAGAATGCAGCTGCTGCTGATGTTCCGACAAGGTTCGGCTTCGACAACGAAGCTCGAAGGAGGAATAAAAGTGTAGCGAAGAAACAGGGCTCAGCTACAGAATGCGAAAGAATTGCATGAAAACGGCAAATAGTTAACGGCGGCAAAGGCGCTGGAGTACCGGAAGGTAAGAACCGGAGGAAAAGGAGAGGCAGGAGTTCAGCGATTGCCCAAAGAGAAGCGAAAAATGCGAGGAGGAGGCGAGCAGGCCAAAGTGTGCTTAGGCCCAGAAGTCGCCGGCGACGCCGAGAACGTGCCGTACGTAGCCGGAGGTAGAACACTGAAGCAGCTGAACCTATTGAAAGAAGTAACAGAGAAAACGCAAGCACTGCCGAGACAACGTCTAATGGACAAATCTCCGGTTTCATTAGCACGGATAACAAACTCCGGTGATCGATCTATATATCAGAAGTCAATTCGATTGATCACCCTCCTCGATTCTTCCTCTTATCAAAAATTTCTGTTACATAAATTTCATCTGCTTTTTTTTCTTGTTCTTCTTCTTCTTTTCCTTGCTCTTGATGATCTTGTTTTAAAGACAATAACCATGCATGCAAGCGCTGAATGTTGACGTACAAGAATTATTTACATAGCGACCTTATCGATCTAATTTAATTGATGTGATGATAAGAAGAGGAGAAGAAGAAATTAGGGTTTGGGGAAGGAGATGAAGCAAATGCTATTTAGAGAAGGTAATGATCAGGATCTCCTCCATGGCCGAGTAATAGTTATGATCCATGACGGACCACAGCCGGCAATGGAGGAGAAAGATTGAGACGGAGAGATCAAAAAACAAAAATTGTTGAAGATAATAGTTATGAAGGAAAAAGAAAAAGATTATTGACAAAGAAAAGCTATCGATGCGTGTGCGGTTGGCCAGTTATTACACCACACTGGTTTTGCAGGTTTTGAGGAAGGAGTTCTATTAATGGTGTTTTGTTTCATTTCACCCAGCTAGTTTTAGGTTTTGAATCTTTTTTTTTAAGATAGCTTCGTAGCTGTATAGAATCATTAGATTAACTAACTAATCAGTGCTTTTGTTATCGTAATTATAAATGAAGTCCATGGAAGGCGTTCTTAATCAGATTATTTTGGAGCTTCATCCATGGAATTTTCTTCAGACAAGTACAGAAAGATAACGATACGGTTGAATAGAACGAGTATGGAATTTACACAAGCAGATTCAAGCATGTACATAAATACAACGACATCAAAATCTTGATAATTTTCTTCAGATAAGTAATGATAATGAACGTGACAGGACACGTTACAATAATGGCCTTTTACGAGCAACAATAATGCAACAACCGCTAGCGAACCTCCATCACGGGAGAAAGAAAAAAATGGAATTGGTAACAATGATCAAATGAACTTTGGGTAAAACAACAGAACAAGGCATATAATACAAACCTCCACATAAGAAAGGAATACTATAAAGTATGGTTGACTTGGCCGGAGGTTGAAAGCAGAGAAGGGAAAACAAAGTGCAGCACTCCAAAGGTCATTTGATGATACAACAACAAAGAGCAAACTCAACCGAGGTAATTAAATTAGATTTTGAGGCAGGAGTCTGCAGGCCAGGTACCACAACTGGACGCTGATTAAGTTGGTCAGATGATGCTGGATCGAAGACGAAAAACTTGGTCGTTGATGCCACATGCTCACTAGGTGGCTGAGGTTAGAACACAGTTGCGACTATAGCTTCCTGGCTTCTTTACTGATTTGAGATGGTAAAAGTTCAAGATGGCAAACAGCCGAAGAGTAGCAAGGGATACTTGTTCAGCTTCTTTCATCCTGCCTAGGAAGCTACACAAGACTGCAATATTTACCACTGTGTCAGTCATCACCGAAATTTTATTTCAAAGAGACTTAGATGGTCTCTTTGATCCCATTCAGTGGCTCAATCTGCAAAAGGAAAATCAATCAGGGGCAACTGTTGTCATATCTCTGCTGGATCGGTTATATTTCATATGGCTCTTCACAAGGTGCCCGGCAGTAAGTGCCGACATGAGGGATAGCTCTCCTGCTAGAACTGCACCAGCTACAATGCTCGCAAGAGTCCTGGCATTTGCTCCGGGAGACTCTAAGCTTGACCCGTGCACTTCTAGCAAATCTAAACAAGCAGCCTGAGATGCCAGCTGTGTACCACCCCCAACTGTCCCTACCTGTGTGAAAAAGATTAAACAAATGCAAAAAGCACTTAGAAGAAGACAAAATATGGAGTCAAGGTTTAATTTAATACTTGGACCTAAATTAGATGTAGTTGTCATGAATGAAAGCTCTGCACTAATTATGATATATTTTCCATATCCTACTAGAAAGTTGGATTCATTGAATTGAGGAACAAAGAAGACTAAACCCTCTTAAAGAATTCAGCCAAACACTTGGTTGTTTTAGAGACACAGCTTATTTCCTATTTTTAATTAGGAAAAAAGGACACTAATCCAAGATGGCTGCCAAAGGAAATTTTAGAAAGAAACTGCAGCTACACTTTGCCAAGAACAAAGACAATTATAACCCAGATGTCATAAAGGAAAAAGTTGAACCATAAAGTTAAACCAGGGGTTTCATTAAGCGAGTCCCCTAATAGCCACATTTGCAAGATTGACCCTCTGATTTGTTTCAGTAATAGCTTTGTAAAACAGTAACTTAAGAAAATTGCATTTAACAAGATATTCACGAGAAAAGGAAGAATCTTAAATTTAAGTTTCCCAAGCATCAGACTTGGACACAAGATTATAAAGTTGCATCAGCAGATCTACAGGTATAATGAAAGAGATTTGCAAATAAATTACGTGATGTTGACAGATGATAAAACTGTGATGGAAGAATGTGAAAACTCAGAGCATTAAGAGGAAGCAATCAAAGTAATAACTCGTAAAAGCTCAGATAGGTAGCACACAGTAGGCAAATATAAGAAATATCTTGTACCTCAATGGATGGCATTGTCACAGAGATATGAAGATCCTTTCCATCATTTACAGCTTCTATCATCGTTATGCAATGAGAACTCTCGACATTCTGTGCAGGATCTTGTCCTGTGGCAATGTAGATAGCAGAAACAATGTTGCTAGCATGGGCATTAAATCCTCCTAAAGATCCAGCCACAGCTGATCCTGCAAGGTTCTTGATAGTGTTCAGCTCCACAAGGGCTGAAACAGAGGTCTTGAGTACCTCAGTAACCACTTCTTCCTTGATGACAGCCTCGCAGACTACCGACTTACCTCTGCCTTCTATCCAATTCACAGCAGCAGGCTTCTTGTCTGAGCAGAAATTACCTGTTTAAGAATAATTACCATGTCAAAATCAATATAAACATTTTGCTAATAGCATGCGAAAATTTCATTGAATAAATTGATTTCTTGTTCTGAAAGAATTCTTCAACTGTGAAGTCCAAATGGCATTAGTGAAATGCAGGTTGACAAAATAGTTGGATGTAAAAGACCATTCCCATCAGATTTTAGACATTCCAGCAAAATAAGAAAAGCAGTAAATTACATCTAGATATAAAGAGACGGTGGAGGACGTGAAGGAAATTTTAGCTAGTAAAACCCACAATCGAAGTAAAAGTATGTCTCACTTTCTATGTTTTTTTTCATTGCAATAGCTAGAACAAGAATTATGACATAGGTATGATCTAGGCATATATAGAGAATGAAACCCATCACAGTCATTGACACGCTTCTACCAATCTTCCACAAAGTACAAACGTCCAGATTATACAGAAGTATGACAAAAAATACTGTAAGTTTGCAAAAGCTTCGAATTTGAGTCATTTTCTTGCAAAAGAAAATTCGTGGTAACTTCTTCAAGAAACTGATAAAATATCTTCCATCTTTGTCCACACAACGAGTTATGTGAATCAATCTGTACAACATGTGGCCTTTGCTCATGCTACATAAGTAAACCTGTACATCAGTTGTTATCATAAGATGCCTACCAACTAAGAGAAGCCACAAAAACAACACTAACGCTCATTAGGTAGTAGTCAAGTTTTCCAACCCAATGGAAACAGAAAGTGACACCGAAAAATTAGAAAACCAGAATTAGTATATGTATCATGCACATTTGCAAGTCAGAACGTTCTATTCTGTAGCTTTTAATCCTTATGTGCTTACAAAACTGTCAATAATCTATCTTCTTATCATAAACACCAGAAACTGAGACTAACCAGAAATGCTAATGACCTCCATATCTGGGAAGTCAGCATGGAGATAATCCAGTATATTCTGGACGCCCTTAGACACCATGTTCATACCCATAGCATCACCAGTACTGCAGCTGAATCTCATGTACAGGTTCCTTCCTGCTAATGCACATTGAATGCTCTGAAGCCTTGCAAATCTGCTTGACCTGCGTAAGTGTTGAACATTCTGATTTCCAGGCCTAAATACAAGAAATGTTGACTACTCCAAAGTACAAAAATTTTCCTTCTACACTGAAAACGTTAACAAGAAAGGAAGCGCTTTCAAGCAAAAAATGTGTTCGTGAGATAAAGCCATTTCTATCCCAATCACACAGGAAAAACACAATGGATAAGGGAAAAAGTCGTTAGTTCAAACCGAAACCAACATATGCCTGCATGATGCCAAAAACGTTACTAAGACTTCTGGGTAAACAAAAGGAGAAACCAATCAAAATTTTAAAACCAAATATTTCCAAAATAACTCAAGTAAAGCATGCAAATTTTAGTACGAAAAGACTCCATTTTGTCTCTGATTTTGACAAAGGTAAGCAAGTACCTGTCGAACACAACCGCAAGGCTTTCAAAATTTCCAGGATCCTCAAGAAACAACTTCAACCGCGCCGCTCTGGTTGCAGTTGGAAACCTAACCACAGGCGCCCTTGTCATCCCATCTCTGAACACAACACTAGCAGCTCCACCTGAAACCGTAATTGCTTTACATCCTCGATTCGTGCTAGCAACAAGGCAACCCTCCGTTGTCGCCATTGGTACGTAATACTTCTTCCCATCAAGCAGAATCGGTCCAGCGATTCCTACCGGCAACGCAACATATCCCACAGGCATTTCACAACACTGCCCTAAAATCGAATTATAATCGAATCCATCTATTGGTAACCCTTCCAATTTTCTCCCAGTCGTTCTCCTCAACGCTTCCCTCCTTATCGCTGCAGCTTTAAAACAATTTCCCAACTTTTTTTCCAATACATAGGAAGGAATATCTCCATCAACAACACCACGAATTATCTCTTCATCATCAGTATTTCCAGAAAATTTCTCAACTTTTTCACTCCCAGGATCAGAAACACCGCGCTGTGAAGGTGCTTTGTTATTGTTATCATCGACAACGTCGTCGAATTGGTCTAAAGAAGAAAGAAGAGTTTGAACAAAGGGAATGCCGAAGAAAGAAAACATGTAGATCAAAGAAGAGAACAGAGCGAAGAGAGCACAGATCTCAGAGAACGAGGTCTTGTGCAAAGGAACACCAGAACGAAGCTTCTCGCCCCAACGAGTCATGAGGAAGTAAAGCAATGGAACAAGAGCGAGCATGAAGAACCAGTTGGTGTGACGAACTGGTAAAGGTAAAGCATCAGAAGCTCTAACTCTTATTCTTTCTCTTTTGTGCACCGCTGCCGTGGCATTACGTGGTGGACGACGGTGGAGATCCATTGAGGAATTTCGTCGAACAGGTTGTGGACAGGTGTGAAGAAGAAGGGGAACGGTATTTATATAGAGAATAGGCGGAGGTAAAGTTACTGCTAAGAGAAGGACAGCAGCATGGAGAACGTGCAAGAAGTCGCAAGTGCTGCAGGATGGAAGATTTGTTGGATTAGCCGGCTGTGATTGGGTCACGTCGATATTATGAGTGTGTTTGCCGGAGTTTGATCACCGCCGTTTAATGCTTTCTCCCTCTTAAAAATTTCGTCTTTCATTTTTATGTTTTATTCATTCAGGTAAAAATACCGAATTATTGTTCTTCAATTTTAACAATTACGAATTACAAAAGAATAGATAAGTACAAATAACTTAATGAAAACATATGTTTAAAATGAAGTGAGATTACTTGAAATTAACTAAATATAAATTGTTTTAAAAAGAGACCCATAACGTAATTGCATGTAAATAGCATGATCGTTAAAATTGTGTTAAATTAAAAAGACAAAAAGAAAATACAAAAAGCATGTTCATTCTTGGTATTACCGAGATATTTGGTAACTGAAATTTTATGAAAGTGAAAAGTAAGAAATAAAATTTTTTTGAAAAATAAAATAAAAATAGAGTTCAGTATTTATATTTTAATAGCTTTTAAAAATATATTAAAAATTAAAAAATATAGTTGTATTGAAAAATATATAAATAAAAAAATTTAAACTGAAATTTCGTATGTAAAAATAGAGTTTTAAATTTTTTGTGTAATTAAAATATATAAACTATTTGAAACTCAAAATTTAGCCAAAAAAAAAAAATTACAGATATTTGAAACACCATTCTTAGAAAGCAAAAACTTTTAATACTATATATAATTCTTTTTCAAAATAAAAGAGTTCCGTTACGAAAGCATTCTTTATTTTCACTTGAAGATATTTTAATTTGTGAATTATCAAGACAAGAAATACGAAAAATCAACAAACAATAGATACATTAAATTTTACTATAACACATTTTTTAATAAAAAATATTATTACGTTCACTTTCAAATACAACTAAATAAAAAATTTACATTCAAACTCATTTAAGAAATAGTTAAAACAAATATTCAATTCGTTTTTCAAATATTTTTTTGAGAAACTCATTTATTAGAATATTTTTTGTAGAAATTAATTTCTGGGTGAAATTTTAATAAATTTTATATTGTCTGTTTTTTAGTTTTAAATAATAATATTTGTTTAATCAAAATAACAAAATACTAAAGTATTATATAATTTCAAATATTTGAATGAATAGAAGAGTACAACGTTCAAACTAACTCCAACCAAAGAACTATAATCAAACATTCAAACTCTACAAGATGCTTTCTCGGGTCACTATTATGACATTGCAACTACCATATTATTGAGTATATTCTTTTAGTTTTAAAAGTGAATTTTTTAAAAATGAATTATTAGAAATAATATTATTAAAATAATATATTTTTTAAATTAAAAAATGAAGTAGAATTATTTTTTCGTATTCTTTTTATAATAAAAACTAAATTAAAAATATTTTCTTAGTAAAGTAGAAGTCACTTTTGTGTTTTATTAGTTTTTCTTCTTTTGTGCTCACTACGGAAATTTCTTTTATTACATTTAAAATACTTATTATTTGAATAAATAATATATTTTTTTAATAATTTTTATATTTTATAAAATTTTTATATTTTTTTATTTTATGATCACTTATAAACGTCTCCTTTATGATTCTAACAAAAAGTAGAGAATTTCTTGTTCTTTTGACATATTGGTTTGATTAGGATGGCTTCTAATATGTTCTTGACAAATGTCACTTGCAGACATTTGCTGACTAAGCTTGACAACTGGACATTGTATATTCATGCATCTTGTTTTTTTTTTATTTTTCTGTTTCCAAAAAACATTTTATATATTCTAGAAAGTTTATAACAAATAGATATTATAATATATATAATTTTTATTTTAAACAAAATAAAATAATTTATTAAAAAATAAATTGTTTTGTAAAGTATCTTATTTTAGACAATCACCAACGATCCTTAGCAATGTTTCTTAAGGATTTGTTACTAACCCATTAATCTCATTTTTAAAAAACTTTTTTAATATAAAATAATTTAAAAAATTAAAATAATTATTTCTATATAAATTTATTTTTTAAAATGAAAACTATTTTTTAAAAAATCAATTTATATCAAAATAAATACGACTAAAATGAAAACTCTTTTTTAAGGTTTAGAAATATTTGTCGAAGCAAATACAGTTTTTTTGTACTTACCTTTAATAAACTGTAGGAAGGAATGGTTTGGAAGAATTAAAAATAGTAATTTATATTAATTTTGAATATATTATTCTATTTAAGACATTTGAACGAAAAGAACTTACTTTTAAAATGACCCGAAACTAAATAATTGAAATGCTCTTTTGTTATATCATAAATAATATATGTTAGTTGTGATTCATTTTTTATGTATAATTTAACTTTCTACTATATATTTCTTTTAAACTATATTCAAATTGTAAATTTTTTTTCAGATAAATTAAAATAATAGTTTCTTTTTTTTTATTTGTATTCATTTTTTCTTATCTTAAAACTTATAGTTATTGAATTTTATATAATTAATAGTTTATGAATAATGAATCTATAACTAATAATTTTAAGATTTTTTTCATTTATAAGCTAGTTTTTATTTTACATATTTAAGAAATTAGTGTTTTTATTTTTAAAAGTTAATTCTTATAAAAATTTAGCCTTTAAAATATTTTGTATATATTCAACTTATCAAGAGTGAACTCGTTGTTGCTTTAGAGTATGATTTATTTTTAAGCCACTTAGGAGATAGAACGTTTTAAATGCCCGGAAGTCCAACAAAATATACTGGATGAAAACTCCAAGATTGTCTTCTGTTTTTATCATCATAATCAAATTATTGGATAGAAATTGATTCGTAATTTAATTAAACTAAAAATTTATAAATATATTTATAACTCATAAATTTTAAATTTAATAGTGAAAATTAAATATAAATTATTCTGAACATAAATTAATAATAAAGTGTCTTAATATATATATATATATATATATATATATATAGCTAAAAGACATAAATTTGTTTGCAAAAAATCATAAAAAAAATTTCATAGTAATCTCAAACGAACCTAGTACTTGTCTTACTTTTCACTGTTATTGGCTAGAGAGTTATTCATTAAAACTAGTTTTACTACAAGGTTTTTTAAAACATTTTTTAGGGGTAAATTTCCGTATTTTTTAAGGACAAAAAGGAATCATCCATATTTTTTTATATTAAAGTAGTTTTTCCATAAAGTGTTATGATAGATCGTTGTTACTCAAAAATATCTTAAAATTACTAAGGTTTAAAATGCCCGTAATTCTATTTTCTTCCGTCAGATTTTGAGTTCAGAATAGTTCATATATTTCAATTATATAAAATACTCAGAATTCTATTTTTATATGCAAAATTTTAGTTTTAACTTTCTTATTTACACACTTTCTAATATAATTATATCTTTTATTTTTTAATATACTTTCAAAAATTATTAAAATACAAATACTAAACTCCATTTCTACTTTATTTTTAAAAAACTCTATTTTTTTAATTTTCACTTTTATAAAATTTAATTATAGATATTTAAAACACACACAAAGTTGTATTAAACTCCACACTCCTATTTCAACAGCATTGTGTATCGTGTTCCGTCACGTTCATTATCTTTATGTATTTATGAGTGCATGTGGTGTATAAATTCCACAATCCTATTCAACCATTTTGGTGTCTTAGGCCATATTTGATTTGATTTGATTTGATTTTGTGCATGTTTCGCATTGCGTTCCATAATAATTCTCTATTTTATTTTAAAATTTTTAATAAATTCTTTATAATATTTAATAAAGCTTTAAACTACAACTAAATCGTGCATTATAAAAAAGAAATTTTAAGAGATCCTAAATGACCCTTTTCTTTTGGTGAATTTTGAAGTCTTTAAAGTTCAAAAAAATCATGTACAATATTTAGACAATTTTTTAAAAATTATAAATAAATTATACGTCAGGAATCTAAATAACTATACATACAAATAAAATAATAAAAATTTATGAAATTTTTTATAAAATGTATTTTTTGAGCAATTCTAAATGTGCCCTTAATGCAACTATATATATAGGCTAACAACTACTCGTCCTCGTGCAATATTGAAGCAAGTTAGGCAAACGATGTGGTTTGCCTTTGCAAATCATGAATCTAGTACTATTGCTCCTTTTGATCTTGTGCATAATTTCAGGTGCGTTTAGAATTACCTATAAAATAAAAAATATTTTTATTTTTAAAAAAATATTTTTTATTTTTTTATTTTTTAAAAATAATAAAAATATTTTACTATGTAAATCTTTTTTATACTTCTTAAATTTTTAAATAAATTATTTACATATTTATAAAATATGTATTAAAAAATATATAATTAAAAATTAAAAAATTATTTTTTTGAAACGTAATACCAAAGGGATCATTGTATTATATGTCACTCAAGTACTTCATTTATTAGTGAACATGTATATATTTGAATCTGGTTGTATATAAATTCCACACTCGTTCTATTCAACCACATTGATGTCTTTTTTTCCCAACCACCAGCAGGAACCATTACAATAACTGCAAATTTTTCATCATATGATAGAAGGAAACTTTAATTAGGCAAAAGAAATGCTTGTATAAAATCAAGCCAGACATACAATAATAGTTCCATTATGGGCGTGTTTCAAACGCCGATAATTTTACTTTATTTTGCCAGATTTTAAGTTTCGAATAATTCATATATTTTAATTATACAAAAAATTTTAAATTCTATTTTTACATGCGAAATTTCAGTTCTAATTTTTTATTTGCACACTTTTCATATAATTATATTTTAAAATTTTAACACACTTAAAAAAATATTGAAATACAAACACTAAACTTTATTTTCATTTTATTTTTTATTTTTACGAAATTCAATTACGAGCATTTGAAACACGTCTTATCCTATGTATGAAGGTATAGAGTGCGGAGAACGCAATGCAAAAGCTAGCTGTATTCATTCATCATGTATGCAACGCAGGGAAGGCTAACTAACAAACTATGCAACTTCATGCAAAATTAACATTATACTTCTGTAAAGATTTTGACCGAATATATTAGTATGGACATGTTTTTTTTTTTCCTGTGAAAGTGAGTTTTGAAAAATAAATGACTAAAAAGTGGCGGGTAATGATGCACTGAATTATGAGCTTTCGTATTACGGCGGCTACATGTGAATATGTTTTGTGTTGCTGCTGTTAAGAAAACCATGCCATGTTCTTTTAGGATTCATCCAGACCACATGCAATGCATGCTTGCAAGTTGAGAAGAGGGTTTTTGTAACAAGGCAATGCATGCATTAGCATTGAAGTACTATACCTAAGATTCAAGGAATCCACAAGAACTCCAGAAACCTTAACATATTTTGAGGAGTTGCTTCTGTGTTAAAATATCTGATTTCTTGCTTAATTGCATGTCTTGATTAGTTATGGGAGCCTCTGTCAGGTCTCGTACAAGTGCCCCAGGTCAATTATCATAATGCAGGTTCTTTATGGTGACGTCTTTCTTCTCTCTGTGTCAAAGATGTCGGCAACATGATAGGATAAGATTTTTTTTTTTCTTTAGTAAACTAGAGGAGAATGAAACAAATAAATGTAACGCATAATCTCAGTTTATTATTTATCACTACATGCTAGAAAACTTGGAAAAATATGTAAAGAGAAAAACAAGCTAGGGGTTGATAGGCAGAAATTACTTGCTTGTATGTTCATGTTCTGTTGTTCTGCTTGTTGTCTTCATTCCATTCCTATGGTTGCACCGATCGGTTGTACTTAAGGCGTGTTTTTCTACGCTACAAATTCTATTTTTTCAAATTTATTTTTAATATAAAAGAAATAAAAAATTTAAAATAGTTTTATTATTTTTTTTAAAAGTTAATTTTAAAATTTACTATTAATATAAAGTTTTATTTTTTATTAAAAATTTTAATTTAATTTTTAAAACTCATTTTATAAATTCAAATTTATCGTAAAATAAATACACTCTTATCATGCCAAAAGAAATTGAAAGGGAACAAATCACATCAATGAATGACCAAGAGTTATAGTTGTACTCACTGTTGTTAAAACCAACCCGGTGGTTGATCCGAAATGTTATTGAGTCACTGGTTACCGGTTAACTCACCGGATCACCGGATTGACCCATTAGATCAAATCAAATTTATTAAATAAATATTAATATTATAAATATAATATATATATTATATAATATTTATTGTAGCAGCTATTAAAATTTTTTTTAAACATGATTATATATAATAAATATTAAATATATTTTTTGAAGTTATATATTTTATTTTTGAAACAATAGTTTTCAAGAATTAAGACAATAACCAAAAAGTCCAAAATATAAAAAAATCTGAATATTTTAAACATTACAAATTAGCTACGTTATATGTAATTATGTATAACTACTTGTCGTTTTATATATATAGTAAGGATCAGCAGAATAGAGATGGTTCGACGACGATCAATAGAGTGTGGTAGCAGTAGCAATGATCGGCCCTTAGAACGACAGCAAAAAAATGGATTAACCGGTTAGAGAGACGGAGGGTTAAAAACTTAACAGAAATAATTCGAAATAGCAAAATAACTCAAAGAACGATCATATTTTAATATTTTATTTTTTTTATTATTTTAATAATTATATCGGGTCAACCCGTTGTACCGGATCACCGAATTATTTAAAAATCGGTCGGATCGATTGGGTTTTATCGTGTTTGTTGCATATCGGATTATGCTGCTCATCCAACCCGAAATCGTGCCGGGTTGCCAGATTTCGAGTCGACCCGACCGGATCAGGTTGGGTTTTAAAACACTGGTTGTACTATTGATGCAGCGCACGTCGAGCTTGTTATAAAACTCTAGTCATATTAAATCTCAACCATAATAAAATTTAGTACTTTGTTAAAATCAAAATTATTTTGAAATTTAAAATAATATTTACTAAGAATTTTAGAAATTATGAATCTATTTATATATTGTTTACTTATAAGCACATATTCTTTTTAGCATTCAAAAACGTGAATTGTTAAATCCATCAAATTTATCTGATCCATTTTTAAATTAACTAACTTATATTTTATTTAGGTACTGTTTTTAGGTCCCTCAATTATTAATACGGGACTAATCCAATTTGGAGGTACAACATCTTGTTTATCCAAATGAGGCAAATCTCCGAGGGAGGTAGATGTTTCCATGTGATACCCCTAGGTTACTGAACCATTCTTTTTCTATCCATCGCACGAACTAATGCCTTGATAGTTCTGAAATACCAATTGGGAAAAAAAAACCTACATTTTCTATGTCTAACATCTTTGTGCTTAGATGCTCAATGTTTTATAGAGATCAAGAATGGAAGATCAGCCATGGTTGCTTGTCTGGGTTTCTACTTTCAAGCTACTCTTACTGGTAAAGGCCCCGTGCAAACCTTGCGGAATGCATTTCTAATTCTTTCAACAATTTCATTACTAATCTCCAACATATATGAGGTTCAACAAAAAGATGTTTTTTTTTTTTGCCACTCTGTGTACCAATTTGCGTTTCATATATACCTTTTTTTTTATTGTTTTGCAATATGTATAATTTACAATTTTATACAAAAATGTTAAACAGAAAAACGTTGACAGGTATTTGCTTCCATGATAATGTGTAGCTGTTCGTTGATTATATATGATTGTGTGCTCAAAATTCTTGAATAAATTTTCTTTTAGACAAATTGGGCCTTAAAGTAGCCCATTTGGCACTCAACCGAACTCAATTTTACTGCTTCTTATTTTCTAAAATTTCTCATATTTCTAATAAATTTTTTATTATATTTTATAAAAAAATTAAAATTTAAAAAATACAGTTAACTTATATATGGTATAATATATATATATATATATATTTTTTTTATTCTTAAGTAAAAAAAATAATTTTAAAAAATATCTATTACAAATAAATTTATTATTATAAGCAATTCTAAAAAGTCCCCTGCTTACAAACCGCTTCGAAAGTAGGCTTGCGTTTTCTTTTTCTTTCTATCTTCTTCGTTCTTTTCTTCACCATTTCAGAAGAAACTAAAAGAAAAAAAATAATAATAAGAACCTTGAATTGCTCTGCCATGGAATCTCTTAGCTACCTTGTTTCTCCTTCTTCTTCTGTTACCATCTATCTCAATATCTGTTCACTGCTTTCTAATTCCGTCGACGGTCTGCCGTACATTGTGCGAAAACGGATTCGTTCCTCTTCGGTGTCTGTCCAAACATGTCCTCTCCCTGCAGGTCCGACTCCCCTGCAACCGAAAGCATCGTAACTAGTCCCTACATTAGTCAACATGCATTGCATCAGCATGATACAGTAGCTTACGGAAAGAATGCATGCTGTGTTCCGGCGAACAGTGGCAAATGGTACCTATGCAATTGCTTGCAGGGGTACAGTGGTAACCTTTAAACGGCTCCGACGATTGCCAATGTAAACAATCTTGAACACAACGATTTCAGAAATGTTCTATAATGAATGAAAATTTCCGTTGGTTTGTAGATTTTGATGACTGCTTGGATCAAGACGAGAGCCCTTGCATTGAAGGCGCTCGTTATAACAAAGTCCCTGAACATAAATGCCAATGCCCGTTCGGCAGCTCTGGAGATGGAACTAGGCCATGGATCCTGTTGCAGGAAATTTTTCCATATTATCATCAAAGTTTTTCGTCGATTGATCTGTTCTTGTTTCTACTGCATGAACGGGTTTAGCCGTACAGGTAATGCTACTATGTGGATTTTACTTCCGACAGAATGGAGGACCGCTACTTAAACAACAGATTTCGAATAATTTGAAGGATGCTCCGAATGCACTGGAATTTTTTTGTTGAAAGAACTCAAGCAATCGACTCTTGGTTTACATACGGGCGGAACCGTTGTGGCAATCAAGAAATCTAAAGTGACTTGATAAGAGCCAGATCTATCAGTTCTTCACAAATTTAGGGTTATTTTTAAAACCAATGACAATAGAAAGAGCTATAATTTCAGAACTATTGATAGCCAATGAAAGACTCTAACTTTATTCAATCACTTAGGCCTAATGCAACCCCCCTTTTCAACCTAAAGAATACATTTTTACAGTATTTAAAGATTTTGTAAAAGAAATTGAAAAATACGGATAAATTTTACGTCATAAATTTTTTTTTAAAATAACAAACTCGTTTTTCCAAAAAAAATTTTTAAAAATGTGCTGGTAGTCATCTTGACTCAGATCAATCACTCTAACGCTGTGAAAATTACTAGGTTGTTTTTCGGAGACTGTAGTACCGATGCTTGTCTTCCAAGTCCAAGTATTCGCAGTAATATTTTTCTTTGCAATCATTTCACGAACTTTTTCTTTCTGTAAAATATTACTTGCCAAGTTAATCAACATTTCTTTAATTTTTTCTCTTTTGTTTTTATGAAGAGTATCAGGTAAAGAAAGAGAATAGATCCTATTATAACAGTGGCTTCTAAAGCTAAAGTGATCACAGATATCATGAAGAGCTCAAAGAAGATGTTTTGCAATAGGTTTTCTTTTGCTGTAAGTAATTAAATCTGCTTTTAGCTAGGAAGCAGGGTTAAAGAACATATTCTTGAATTTTATAGTGCATTCATGCCTTTATTCTTTCATCATATAAAAGAACTTTAGATTAGCTTTAAATTTAGAAAAGAAAAACTAAATAAATTCATACACACACAAATCTTTGAAGTAAAAAAGCAATTAAACAACATTGAAATGAGTATGTTCTTCATTATCTGAAAGCACAACATCAGTATAATAGCTAGCAGTTGTTATATTCTTATTGCTTCATTATTGCGCACTTCAGTTATTCTTCATGTATTATTATCCATTATTCGGATTCATATTCCTAGGAAAATCGATTAATGCACAGAGACATTACGTTATCTGTAATTTCAAAATCAGCAGCAGATGCCTTTGAAACTCTATGAATATTGCATCAATCAAGGCAACAAACGAACACTTTAGCATCAATTCTAGTGGTTTACATACTTGAGTTTAATTTATTATTCGAAGTTATTATTCTTCTTGTTGTAGCTCTTAAGCAAAGCTAAAGATTCTTAGAAGTTAATAATAGTATTATAGATTCTTCTTTTTTAGCTTTTTCTTGTTATTTGAAGATCATAAGCAGCAGTTAAACCTCTGTTATCAGGTACACCCATAAATCAACTCCAAAAAACATTCCCTTTGAAAATTTAAAGCTATGAAGCTTGATAAGGAGATACATCACCAGAGCCACCTTCAGCACAAGCTCAAAATGGAGTACTCTGAAACTCCGTTCATCTGCGACGGATGTAAAGAAGCAGGTATTGGTCTTAAGTACAAGTGTTCAACATGCGACTTCGATTTACACAAAGCTTGTGCTCTTGCTCCTGCAACAATCATCCATCCATTTTACAAGAAATGCGAGTTCCATTTCCATACCAAACCACCAGGCAACATTACCAGACTCTGTGATGCCTGCAGGAAAGACGTCCATGGTTTCGTGTACCATTGTAAACGTTGCGGGTTCGATTTGCATCCTTGTTGTGCCAACCTTCCGCAAAGGTTAGACGACGGTGAAAGGAACTTCTACCTTACAATAAAGTTACCGTATTCGTGTCACCGATGCGGAATGAAAGGATTAGGATGGGGGTATAGATCAGAATGCAAGAACTACAACTTACATGTATCATGTGTGAAGGAAATGTTATTGGAGAGTTGGCAAGAGATGTATTTGATGAACATGGACAAGAACAAGGCGAAGAATGCACAAGTGATCAAAGTTGTACCAAGTTTACGAGGGGTTGTGTTGCAGAACCAACATAGAAGTGTTGGTGTAGGAAGAGGCAAACTTGGGAAGGCAAGGAAGTGTTGTATGATGGCTGGTGGTGCTTTGAGGATTATCATCTCTGCTATACTTGGTGATCCTACTGCTGTCATTGCTGCTGTCGTTGGTGCCCTCATAGCTAAGTAGTTAGTAGCAGTAGTAGAACTGTAGTAGTGGGGGTGGTGATATTAAAGGTAGATTGATGAAGTGGAACTAATTAATGAAGAAAATGTATCAAATTTTAGTATGACAACTATATGTATTTTGAGCTTTTTTTTCCGTCTCGGTCCATTCAAGTTGGACCTTTTCTTTCTTGTTAGTTTTGGCTAAAAGTGCTGGACTGGTGCTATATGCGTTATTCCACATTGAACACAGTATTTCAGTTTTTCAATAGTCAATTTTGTGAAAATAAGTTTCACTCATTTTAAAGCAGGTTATAACAAAAAACAGGTAAATTTTAGTAGATGTTTGAAAGAGCTTAATATTTTTTCTCACTCTAACTTCTTATTTAAAATTTTAAATAAAGTTTCTAAAATATTATACAATTTTTTTTTAAAAAAATTTAAAAATATAAAAAATTCTATATTATAAAATTTTATTATTAATTATTTTATTTTTTTAAGTTCGTTTTTTAAAAATTTTCAAAATATATATTTTAAAATTTTTTTAATAAACACCGTCAAATATTTTATAATCTAAGTTTGGCCAAAACACGCTGGTTGCTGGGCGTTGTCGACAATTAAAAACTTCACAAATATGTTTCGGAGAATTATCATGGCATGATTGTCTTCTATTTTTTAGTTTTTTTGTTGATTATGTATCTTTCAATAATGGTTTAATTAGTTGGTAAAGGGTTCAAGATTTTGTAGGGACATAATGGAATGTTGATTGGTTGGTATGCAATTGTAATGAGACAAGGAATCAAACAACATCTATGCAATTATTTAGGATATTAACAAAGGTAGAAAATTATTAGGTACTTGGAGAATATTTGCCTTTTTTCAGTCTTGAAAGCCGTTTGAACAATTACCTCAATCAGAACTAATATTCAATAATTGAAGATTATTATAGTGCGTTTTTTAATTCAAAATCATTTGTTACTAAAAATTGTTTTCAATGTTTTTAATATTATTTTATAATAGTTTATTTTATGTAATTTAATTTTTGAAAATTTATTTTTTAAAAAAATATTTTTCAAAAACTTATCTTTAAAATAATTTTTATTTTAAAATTTTTTTATTATAAGCACTTTTAAGCGTTCCATAACTAAAGGTCATGAGTAGCCAAACAAACGCAGCATGGCAAGTTTGAACAAACTTGTCTTGTATTATCACATAAAGACACAATTTTGCCAGTTATATCTAACATTTTCATCAATTATTCAGATTCTACTAAAAGACCAAAAAATGGTTGATTTTTCAAAAGTTTCAATCATACAAGTGATGCGATTCATTTTGGCATGCTTGCAAAAAGCCACCAATAATTAGAAAGCTTTAATGCATTGATTAATTTTGAGATACCAACAACTTTTTTTGAATTGAATTCATCTTAATTGTATGATTAAAGCGCAATTATTTAGATAAATAGAGTTGAATTTATTTGCATTCAAGTTTGAACTCAAGTAATGTTACTCTTTTTTTTTCTTTTTTTTTTTTGTCGGTGGTAATTGTAGCATAAGTAAACAATACATAAAGCAAAGATTTTTGTAATTTTTTTTTTTTTTGTGAAAAAGCGAAAAATTAGGCCAAAATTTTATTCTTGACACTAGACTGATTGGATTTTTGTTTCATGGGCCCAATTAATTACAATGTGTATCACGAGATATCAGTGAGAAGATTTCATGGGCCGTCAGTGGGCCAAAATTAGGGACGACGGACTGAGACCATCGGCCTAACTTTTTCTTTGGTGTTGCTGGTCAGTGCGAAGGCGTTGAACGTAGCCCCACTTTTGCGAGTGTTCAATTCAACAACAAAAAAAACAAAAACAAAATTCATAGTATTTTAAATTTTATTAAAATTTGAAAACTAAAATAAGTATACCTTATATAATTATTATATATAAATATTTTTATTTTAAAAGATAATAAATTCGTTTCTCAGGAAACTCTTTAAATTTGTTTTTCTAAAGCTCTACTTTTTATAATAAAAACTAAAAAGTTTTACTTCCTTTAATCACCACGACATCTATTTTCTATAAATTTCGATAAAACACTAGATTTATCAAACATTTTTCAGAAGTTCAATTTTGCTATTTAATTTTACATAGTCAAATCCAACCCTAGAATTGTGGATTCAAAACTCAACTCAATATATCATACACAAGAAAGTTCTTTTTTCACATAAAAACTATGATTCTTGATCATAGTTGTAAAACCCGGACCGGCTCGTCCGGATTGACCCAAAAATTGTGAATCCGGAGCATAAATCGGTCCGGATTTGTAATAAAACCGTTTATGCAATCGATCCGCTTCGACCCAGTCGATTTGTTCGTCCGGATCAAACCGGATTAAATTAAATTTTAAAAAACTTAAATTTATGATATATTGATGCAAAAATAATTATTAGTAGCCTTATATTGAAATATAATATATAGTTTAGATTTTATATTTGGATGTGATAATGCAAAAAAATAAGTTTGTTATATTTTATTTATAAATATTTATTATTAGAAATTTTTAAGTTCTTATATTACTAATTCTATTAAATTATAAGAAAAATAATAAAATTATTTCAAAACAAAAAATTTCTTTTAAAATTTATTATTTAAAATATTTTTATATATTTTTGTTAGTTTATTTTTGTTTTATGCTTTCTAACAAAAGAAAAATAATAAGTGTTCGCGCTACCGTCAATACTTTGATATTTTTAATATAACGGTTCAACCCATGACTCGTTGACCCAAATAGTTTTTCGGTTCAATATCCGGTCCGATTTTTACAACTATGTTCTTGATGAAGTGAGCTAATAAAAAAATATATTATCGCAAGAATATTGAAAGTAACTTAAAACAAATATTATGATAGAAAAAAATTATTCTAGTGCAAAACACATTTTTTTAAGTCGTGACAAAAGTATTTACATCTTTAAATTAAGAAAATATCTAAAGTATTTATAAAATAAAATTTATTTGAAATAAATATACTTTAAAACTTTTTCAAAAAATAAGTTCTATTATTTTATCTACTAAAATAATAAAACATTTTATGAAATATAATTTTTATATAATAATAATATTATAAAAATTTATTAAAAATTATAAAGTTAAACTTAAGAATGAAAGGAAGTTAATAAGTACCGTCAAATAGTGACTAAGTAATAGTATTTATCAGATTATTTGTACTTTGAAGAAGATCTGTAGTGCGTTTGGATTGTCTTTTTTAAAACGCTCATTTTTTATTTTTTATTTTAAGTTTTTTAATATATATTTTATAAATATTTAAAAAATTTATTTAAAATTTTAGAAAATGTATAAAAATTTTACATAATGAGATCTTTTTATTACATATTTTTATTTTTTTTAAAAATAAAAAAAACTTATTTTAAAAATAAAAAAAATATTTTTTGTTTAAAAAAATTTTATTTTATAATTACTCTACAAAGCCCTGCTTTCCCGCACTTTTAACACTCAAATTTATTAACCGCTACTTAGTTACTTACAAGAAAACAATTTCAAGATTCCTCACAATGTACTTTCAAATTGATCATGATGGAATTTATTTGGAATATATAGTGAAAATGTTAGTTGGATCAATTAACTCCATTTTCAATCATTGTGTTTCTAACAATAAACATTTGTATATATAATTATCTAATGATGTATAATTTATTAATATTTGTCAGATATTTAAAAAAAATTTATGTCATTATGTATTTTTTGAGCTTGAAAAGTTTAAAAAGGACTTCTAAAATGGGACGCCAAAATAGATCTGGTAGCGTTTGAGAGTGTTTATTAAATTAATTTTTTTAAAGTAAAAAGTATTTTTATTTTTTTTAAAAATGAATTTTATTTTTTTATTTTTAAAAAAATAATAAAAATATGTAATAAAAAATTTTTATTTCGTAAAATTTTTCTACATTTTTTAAAATTTTAAATAAATTTTTTATATATTTATAAAATATGTATTAAAAATATGAAATAAAAAAAATTTGAAAAATAGCGTTCTAAACGCTCTCTCCTAATCAATGAACGCTGGAGGTGCTACGCATTCTTGGTGTAGATCCAGTTAGCTTTTGCCCGTTTAAATGGATTCAGTTCGAATCAGATTCAAATCCGTCTCATATGTTAGAAATTGAACACCCGATCAAATTTTTGTGTAAAAAGTGTTTTCATAGGAGTAACCTTAGTATGTGATGACTGCTCATTCGTTAGCTTTATTCCAAAAATGAAATAATGAAGTAATGGTTTAAAAATTTAGAGCAGGTTTCAATTACATAAATATAAATTTTATAAAACTTAAAATTAATAAACAGTAGAGCTTGGTGAAAATAAATTCAGAATAATAATTAAAATATTTGAAGTAAAATTAATATTGATGAAAATAAAAAATTTATATAAAAATAAAAATTGTGTTAAATAATAATTAAAACACACAAATCAAACTTGCTATTAAATTAAACTGATGTGCATAGTTGGCGGTGCTTGTTAAGGGCAGTTTCGGATTGATTATGAAATAAAATTTTTATGAAATAGAAGATATTTTTATTTTTTTAGAAAACGAGCTATTTTTTTTTACTTCAAAAAAAATAATAAAAATATGCAATAAAAAGATCTCATTTCGTAGAATTTTTTTACACTTTCTAAATTTTTAAATAACTTTTTTATATACTTATAAAATATGTATTAAAAAACATGAAATGAAAAAAAGTTGAGAAAAACTGATAAGCAACTTTTGAAACGGAGAACCAAACAGCCCCTAAATGTTTCTTCATATTCATTTTAATTTTTATTTTTTAATTGTATTATAATATATTAAATTATAATATATATATTTCATATTAAAAAATTTGTCAATATATATAACTATTATTATTTTTAACTAAGAGAATTTTTTAAAATTTTATTAAAATTTTTTTTAAGTATCTTATTTTAACGATACTCCTGATTCCTGAGTGTATGTGAATATGAAAGCAACACTATCCGACTCAATTTTTTTGTAAACTTTCTCTTACAATACACTAACACCAAGCTACTACTAGCTCTTGCAACCACTGCTACTTAAATAATTTCGAGATTCTATTCTAAATAATCATATTTTAGTAAATTTTTAATTTATAAATATATTATTATTCAAATATTATTACTAGTTTATTTTAATTTTATTTTGTCAAATAACTTTTTGTATCACTCAAACGGACCTTAGTAAAATAATAAATAAGAGTAACCAACTAAAAAAAATTTAGGTAGAATACAAAGAAAATCATCGAGAAATTTCACAATAATATCAAGGAAAAGAAAAACCGTCAAAATGATTGGTTAATCTAATTCCACTAAATATTGAAAACTTTGAAACCACTTCAACCGACGCTCTTAAATTTGATTCTCCAAAAAAAAAAAAAAAAATTCCAGCAAAATTATAGAATCTCAAGTTAGAAATAATTTCCGTTTCTGAAAATTGCTTTCATTTCAAAAGCCCATTCTTTAACAGAAGCAGCAGTGACTTTGTCAGTTAACAGAAGAACACAACAAAACTAAACGTTACGTTACGTTATTTTCTTTGCAGAAAAAATTATCTTTATTATTTTGTTATCTGTCACGTTATGTTGTTTATTATCTAAATTTACTAGAAAAAACATTCTTCTTCGTGTTTTCTCTTGCTTTTTTTATATTAATATTTAAGGAACTAAAGCAAAGTGCGCCACATAATTAGTTAATAAAACCGGTTGTTGAGATATAATTCATCTTGCTATATCTTTTATTAATTAAATTAATTATTGTAGAGAACGTTTAGTTTTCTTCTAGACAAGGTTCTAAAAGTTGAAATTAGTTTTAAGGAATTGAAACTTGTTGGTTAAAATTAAAGTAAAAACAACAGAAGCTTAGGGCGTATTAACTCTAATTCTTTTTTCAGATTTAAATTTCGTCATATATTATTTTAATTATTATTCTAAATTTTATTTTTATTTTCATATAGAATTTTATTTTTATTAAAATTTAATTCTAATTTTACTCTCTTAGTAGTAATTAGTTAATTTTTCAGAAAAATATATTAATTGATTGAAAGATTAATTGGAACGTGGGTAAAAGATTGAAGTACAAAATAAGAAATTTAGTGTTAAGTAGGTAGTTAATAAACGAAAATCACCGCATTGTATGTATCAGTAATTAATTTTAGGCACAAAAATAGATGTTTACAAAATTTATATTACTACAGTAACTCACGAGTTTTCTATTTATAAATAATATGGAAATTAGTGTTTTTACTATAAATTAGTTTATTTTTTTATGAGATTTAAAATTTATTTCGTGTTGTGCTTGGCTTGCAATTACCAGGATCACTCGTTTTAACACAGTGTCACGTGCGTTTGTTTTAAGTTGATTACGGATGTGGAGCCCACATCACCACACCACATAAACACTGGTTTTGTTAACGTTTTCAGTTTCAGTCCACTTAGCGTTTTCATAGCAAACCAAATCCCTCCCAGTAAGATAAAGCTCACCAATACTACTACATACAATATTTTTTTCATTATTCTGCTAGGCTTTAGTTTTAATCATAAATTTCAATTTAAAAATATATTAGATAACGTTTTAACCATAAATGGCGGTGATTAAAAAGCTAATTGCTAAAAAGGATAACTATTATATTTTTAAGTTCATGGTTTATTTTCTAATATTTCTCTTAAAATGATATGCTTTTATTTAAACCTTATATTATTGAAAATGAAGTAAATCTAAAATTGCACCAAAAGATACCCCAATTTTAAATTTGACATTCTCAATCTTAACTATTCTAGGTTAGCCTAATTTCAGTGTCCGTTATGTATGTTCCTTTCACAAGATAGATACAATGGATACCATTTTAACTTACCAAACTATATTATAGTGTGCACAGTAATGCAAAGTTATTGTAGTAACGTCTCTATATTGCAAACTTCTCTGCATTACATCGCATACACACTCACACGACAACTCAATCAATGAATCTCTATTTTCTTCCCCAAAGCCAATCTCTACTCTTTCTTTCTTTTCTCCTCTTTCCTTTTCCAGTCATTCTTTGATTCATGCTTTCGTTTTTTTACTTCTCCCAAAAATTCTCAATTTAAAAGCGCTAACCCAGGCAAAAGTGAACATTTTTAATAAGGAGACCACCAACACTAGCAGTAGCAGAAAACAGAGCAGAGAAGCAGAGGAAATGAGGAAAGATCAACAGCAGCAGCAGCAGCAAGCAGGAGCAGCAACAGGTGTTAATGGTAATGGAGGAGGAGGATCGAGTTTGTTGGTGTTCCCATCATCATGTTTAGATATGAAACCTTTCATTGCTGCCATGGTTGTTATTTCTCTTCTCATGGCTTTCTGGCAACTCCAACCTTACCAATCTCTTCTTATTTCCCCTTCTTGTGCTTTACCCAATTCAACTTCCTCATCTTCATCCCTCAATCTAATTCAGAAACTTTCCTCTTCGCAATCTGTTGTTACTAGTAATGCGTCAGTAGCAACAACTACAACAACTGTTGCAGCAGCAGCAGCATCTATGAAAGCAGAAGCAGTAGAAAGACCGAAGATATCAACAAGAAAAATACCAAAAGATCCAAACTTGAGAGAGTTCAAACCATACGGTAAAGCGGCGGCGCTCTTTGTTCACATGGGTGCTTACCGTGGTGGTCCTAGAACTTTCGCCGTTGTTGGGCTTGCTTCAAAACCTACCCATGTTTTTGGAAAGCCATGGTTCAAGTGTGAATGGGTCCCTGATAACCCTAGTCTTCCATCGATCAGAGCTAAAGCTTACAAAATGTTACCGGATTGGGGGTACGGGAGAGTATACACTGTTGTTGTTGTTAATTGCACGTTTCCGACTAATCCGAATGTCGATAATTCTGGTGGTAGATTGTTTTTGAATGCTTATTATTCGCCCAATCCTCGCCGGTTCGAACGGTTTGTGGTTTTAGAAGAACCTTCCGGAGCTTACAATGAGTCGAAATTCTCGCCGCCGTTCCCGTATGAGTATCTGTACTGTGGGTCTTCACTGTATGGGAGTTTGAGTGCTGCTAGGATTAGAGAGTGGATGGCTTACCATGCCTATTTCTTTGGGCCGAGATCTCATTTTGTGTTTCATGATGCCGGAGGTGTTAGTCCGGAGGTTATGGAAGTTTTGAAGCCATGGGTTAAGGCCGGAAGGGTCACAGTGCAGGATATCAGAGGACAGGCTGAGTATGATGGCTATTATTATAACCAGTTCTTGGTGGTGAATGATTGCCTTCACCGCTACCGGCATGCTGCTAATTGGACGTTTTTCTTCGACGTCGATGAGTATATTTATGTTCCAGGCAATGGTACACTGGAATCGGTTCTAAGGCAGTTGCAGCCTTATACGCAGTTCACAATCGAGCAGAACCCAATGTCAAGCAAGCTCTGCATCAATGATCCTGGTCATGACTACTCGAAGTAAGGCGTTCATATTGGTTTATTTGCTTCTTCTTTTTTCTAGATTCTGTGCATTTAAATCCATCATTCAGCCAGCATTTTTAAGCGATGATTTGGTAGCAGATGATAATTAACAATGTAGAACTTGTGCTCTTCACATTGTCAATCACCTTTTTGTGGACTACAATTTTAATTTTGAACTGTATTCCCCAATGAAACTTTAGGGGGGGGGGGCGGGCTTGGGGGGGTCTTAGGGTCTTGAAAATACTGTCCTTGTTAGTTGAAAATATAGATATGCTTTGATTAATTAGTAGCTAGTGATGTAGGATTCAACTAAGGACAAACCAACCGATCCTACTACTTTTTCTGGAGGGCCTGCTAATTTTAAATTGAAGACTAATTGGCTCTTAGATTCCGATTCAATTTCTAGAATGAAAATTTGGCATCCCTTAACTTAGGTTATTGTAAAGTAAATGATACACAAAAGAATATTTGTTAGCACCATCTTGTCCTGCACATACCTGGCAATTTGGTGAAGTCAGTGGAAGAAATCTGTCAGTTTGGACTAGTTGTTGATGCTATATGACCATACACTACTGCAGTACGAAACTGTGACCGTAAGCATCTAAGAATGTCCTACATTTGCTTGGGTATTGCATATGTTTTTACTTATTGGATGTGCATGTGTGCAAGGGAAATCAGTAACGTAGAACTTTTACTATTTGAGGAAGCATAGTCAAATGATAAACATCTTAGCTTTGTCATTTCATAAAAACATTCCACCTCCCGTGCTCTGTTTGGTTTGAGTGCAAGTTTTGTAAGTTCTATGATTTTATCTGATTATTTCACTTGACTATTTCTTTTAACATGAAGGCTAAGATCAAACAATGATGCTTCAATAGAAAACCGCTTTAGGTAGTAGGTTAGAATTGCCACCAGGATTGACAAATAGTTGTCGTTATATATTTCTTGCAACTGTAACGACTGTTAAAGTCTTAAGATGGTCACTTGTTTTAGTTACTATTAAGGACTGATTGTTTTTGCATACAATTGCTTTTACGT
Source organism: Acanthochlamys bracteata (assembly GCA_019914995.1). Taxonomy (NCBI): domain Eukaryota; kingdom Viridiplantae; phylum Streptophyta; class Magnoliopsida; order Pandanales; family Velloziaceae; genus Acanthochlamys; species Acanthochlamys bracteata. Next base: position 5,336,005 of record CM034143.1, read on the forward strand.
GTGATTGTAGTTAATCGTGCAGATTTATTATATGATATACTTCTTTGTCGGTAATCCTCGTGTCTCTTTCACCAATTTCTGATAATTGTCAAAGTCTCTGTCAAACGACATTGACATCACTATTATGTGCCTTTTATTTATTTAATACAGAAAATTCATTTTGATAATGATATTGTCTTCTGTGTAATTTTGTGACAACACCTACTTGTTTTACATGGAATGCTTAGGGACTGGGGCTTTGAGAAGCTAGTCTTCAGGAACTCAATCACTGGAATTAGAAGGGATAGGAAGTATGCGATCCAAGCAAGGAATGCCTATGCAACTGGTGTCCACATGTCGGAGAACGTTATAGGACCAACCACTCACAAGACTGAATCGTTGATACGTTATTACCATTACCATAACTCAATTAACGTTCTGGGAGAACCGTGCAGAGAAATGGTGCCGATGCCAGCTAAAAACAAAGTGACCTGGTTCGAGAAGATACCCTATGTTTATGACGACAATATGAAACGCCTTGCTGGCACTATCAAGCAGTTTGAGGAACAAACAATAGGGCCCTTCAGAGTATAGTCATCAATGTTGACCTCTTGATTTTGTCTAAAGGTAAAAGGAGGTGAAGCATTTTTATTGAGATTTTTTTCACTTGTATCAGGACAATTCACTTGCCCTTCCTGCAGTTCATTTTGGATCTTAATGCAAATAGGGGAAGAGGTAAGAGAGGAAGAAGTCTTAATTCTTATGTAAAAAGTTGGTTTTTTGGTTATAGCTTTCATTCGTTGTAAAATTGTTACAGTTCTTTAATTAAGAGGTCATCTTCTTTCTGTGCATCTACAGTTCTCAGCCTAATCCATTTCTTTTTTCTTGTTAAACTTATTTGTATGACATAAGAAAGGGGAGAATGCTTTTCTTTTTTTAAATTCTTGCTTTAGATTAGCATCACTATTCATGCTTGCTATCAACTTTCAATTAGATTAGCAAAGAGTTATTAGAACGTTAGTTACTGATAAATAGTGTTGTAAAAATAAATTTAATTTTTATATTATTTTATGAAAATAAGTGAGCTAATAGTAATTTTTAATAAAAATCAGTTAAAAATAATTTTTTAATAAACAAAATTGAGTTACCAACTCTTATTGCAAGGTCATGGGGAGCGCTAGGGGGTGATAATTGAGAGCAACATTATTATCTGTTGTCTAGGTAGGGATTATAATTATACCAAATATGTGTGGCTGAAGGAACGTTCTCTAAATGCCATATTAATCCTGTCACCGTCTTATAATATTTTTGTTGGAGCGATATGTTTGGTAGAGTGGGGGGCTTCATGTTTTTATCTTCATGCTGCTGCTATCATCCTGGTATTTTGCTTTGCTGGCTTTCCCTGTTTGCTTGTTAATCTGTTCTTTGACTTTGGAATTAATAATATCAATAGTTCCTTCTGTACTATATAATTTTCATACTAAAATAATTAACTATTTATTTTGAAGTTACTATTTTTAACATATAAACGCATATTTTTTCAGAATTTAGTGATTATGAAAATTTTAAGAAGTATTGATTATTAAATTTACTGAGCTAGAACTTAATTGATCTATTCGAAGGGGAGATGCTGATTTACCTATCTAATTAACTAGTTCATATTTAGTTGATCACCATTCTGACTCTTTTGTTACTGATTCGGATCTAACCTAACTAATTAGATTTATGGCAATCTTTTTTTTTTTTTTTTTATTAATTTTGTAAGATATGCTTCAGTATCAGAAGTTTATTCTAGGTTGTTAGTCTGTCATTCTTATGCTCAAGTTTATTTTTGCCGATTTGAAATCTACAATCTGTTGTCCAGCTAATTCTATGTTGTTGTTTTCTTTTCTTCGAAAGCACCTTCTTGACGGAGATATTTAAAATGCTTATAAAAAATGAACTATTTTAAAAACATAAAACATTTTATTTTTTAATATTATATTTTATTAAAATAAAAATAAATAAATTTTACAATGTAATAAATTTTTTTAAATGTAAAATCTTAATAAATATTATAAAAAATTTATTAAAAAATATAATTTAAAATTAAAATGAATAGAAATAAACAACACTCTCGATATCGATGGAACGTTCGGTTATACTTTTGAAAAATATTTTTTTAAAATAAAAATATTTTTATTTTAAAAATGAATTTTATTTATTTTAATTTTAAATAAAATAATAATAATAAATAATAAGATGTTTTATTTGTAGATTTTTTTATATATTTTAAAATTTAAAGTAAATTTATAAAAATTATACATTATTTATTAAAAATTCAAATTGAAATTTTAAAAATTAATTTTTGAAAACGAAATGGCAAAGAGCTCCTCGAATCTGCTTTCTATTATCTCGTGTTTCATGGATTTTGCGTTTGTCACACATGTTATGCTCTGCAGTTACTTAGGGCATGTATAAGTTGCTCGAAATAAGTTTTTATATATCATTTATATCTAAAATAATCTAAAAATAATTTAAAAAATATTTTTATATATGTCATTTGTATTTGAAACTGATTTTTAGTAAATATAAGTAATTTGGAAATTAGTTTAAAATTGATTTGAAAAGTGTGCTTTCGGATCATTTCGAATGAAATTGAAATACCGAAAAACGATGTCAAACTTTATGTTTTGATGAGAAAAAATTAAATTAAAATAATTTGCTTTCGCTAAAGGAGCGTTCACGTACACATAATTAAATTTTATAAAATTAAATTTCATAAGAATAGAGTTCGATCAAAAATAAAATTCATAATAATATTAAAATAAATATAATAAAATTCGAAATTTAATTTTGATAAAATTAAAATTTAATGTAAAAATAAAATTATAAATAAAATACATAAAGCGATCAAACTCAAAAATTCAGAAAAAAATTAAAATTTATTATATTTAAAACAAGCCTAATAAGAGAATATTTAGCTGAATCAAATTATTGTTCAAATAAATATTTTATATTTATAAATTTTTAATATTATTATATTTTTAAAAAAGAGTTATATATATATATATATAATTTTATAAAATTTCTTTTTATTTAAAAAACTATATATTTTTTAATACTGTAAAGAAAAGAGAGTTTTATGTTTGTTGATGACCTGCGTTGACTCGTCATGATTGTTCTGTTGCTTATTATTCTTCCACCCATGTGCTGTAGGATTTGTTTATATATGATATAATCTGGAGACCTAAGTACAATCTTTGCTGTAATTATTCTTAATTCCTTGATTAACCATATCATAACTTAAAGGTGATCATATTTGAAAAAAATAAATAAATTTGTAAAAATTATTTAACAGTAAATTATTGGCAAAAAAATTAAAAAAATAGTTCGGGAGTTGTAAACTTTATTTAAAAATTTTAAATACAAAAAATTTTACGTTAAAATTTTATTATTACTTAGCTTTAATTTTTTAAATTAAAAAATAAAATTTATTTTTCAAAATAGAATAAATATTTTCATAACTTATACAATCTCTCATTGTACGATTACTATGATTTCAATTTATTGATTTTTCATATGATGGTAGCATTTTGTTATATCAATTTCATATTCTTTTCTGTTTTTTGGATGATTTTCCTTTCATGAGATACTTTTGGTATACACGTTTGGAAGTGATCCAAAAATAAATATCTGAAAAAATAAAATTTTGAGAATAATTTAAAGTCATTTCGGGTTGCAGCGAAAGTTAAACCTTTTTTCACCTTAGAAACAATTTTGCAACTACGATCATCATAGGAGCGTTAGGGGCGTTTTACCTTGTTTATTCTAAAAATAGTTTTTTAATTTTATAATTTTTAGTATATTTTTTAAAATATTTAGAAAATTTATTTAAAAATTTATTTTTTTAATAAAAAATAAAATTCATAAAAAAAATAAAAATATTTTTTATTTTAAAAAAATTTAATTCTAAAAGCACTTTCAAACGATACAATAATATCCAAAAATAACAAAAAACGTAATTAGGCCCATTACTGTACAAAGCCCATTTAATCTAAAATGAAGAAAATGGCATTAGGTATCTCATGATTCGAAAGAATTATAAATAAATATTTTATTATATCATATCAGTTTTTTTCATGTGTTACAATTTTTTATCTCCACCCATTATCAATCTATAGAGATTGATAATTTTTAATCAATTTAAAATGTCAAAAACTGATATGATTCACATCCATATATGCATCATATTATGGGAACGGTCGAGCAATACATTTTAAGTGCTTATCAAATAAATTATTTTACAGTATTTTATAAAAGTTTTTTTAAAAAATTAATAAATATATAAATATATATATTATAAATATATTACTATCTTTTTAAATAACAATTCAAACTCATTTTAAAAAAATTTATACATTTTAATTTTTTTTATTTATAAGAACTTCTAAAGTTCCATACAGTCCCAATTTTTATTATTGAAGAAAAGGTGCTTTTAAAGGAAATGGGTGCTTTCTAAATTCTAATAAACAAACTTATCTTTTATATTTTTATAAAAAGTTATAATTATAATTCTATGGCTTATAATCTATTTATATCTATTAAATCTTTTTAAAAAAAATTCAGAGCACCGTAGAGAATTTTTTACTTGAAAAAGAGAAAAGCACTTTGAAGAATACAGCAAAGGTGTGTTTTTCTACACCATAAATTTTATTTTTTTATGCTTATTTTTAATATAAAATAATTAAATTACTTTTCATAAATACTCCGGACATCTCCTTCTCCTTATCTTTTGCATAACTAACACTTAAAATACAGTTTTTGTTGTTTGATCCTGCTAATTTTGTTATTAGTGAAATTAGGACTCTTTCAAAACTGAAAACTTTATGATAACATAAGGAACTACATTCTACTCTTGACTGTGAAATCGTTAATTTTCACCTTAGTTAAATTACGCCCTTTGACTGCATTGTTTCAAAAAAATTGAATTATTTTAATTAAACTGTGTCTGCTGGCCCAATCATGTGACAGCACACAATTCTAGTGCTAATCGTGTTCCAGCACGTTAAATTTCGATACATGTCAGAATAAGCATCAATCATGATAGCATCATACCATTAGAATTTTACTTTGATAAAGTAAGAGCATATTTACTTCAATCCAGAATTAATTTTCTTTCATCTAAAAGTTAATTTAAAAAAATTTGCAGTAACTTCTTCTTATAAATTCACTTATTGAAAATTTACTTACTTGCAAGTAAACGTGTCCTAATGAGATCTACATACCGTGGGTTCAATCTGCATCCATAAAGTGCGTGTTTCAAATCCTATTAATTTTATTTTTTTAATCAAATTTTGAGTTTTAAATAATTTATATATTTCAATTACATAAAAAACTAAGAACTCTACTTTCACATATAAAACTCCAGTTCTAATTTTTTTATTTGTACATTTCCCAATACAATTATATCTTTTAATTTTTAATATATTTCTAAAACTTATTAAAACACAAATATTGAACTCTATTTGCACTTTATTTTTTAACAAATTCTACTTTCTACTTTTCACTTTTACGAAATTCAGTTACGGACAAGATTATCAAAATTTCGATTTAAATTTTAAAATCTTACGATTTTACTTCACCTAAATGATTACGATCTCAAGTAAAATTTTTTTTGAGTAAAATCCCACCTAAATTTCGATTTAAATCTTAAAATCGGTAAGATCTCGATCTTTTTACGATCTTATACGATTTTACTTTTGAAGAATTTTTTATAATTAACTATATTTGAAAGAGTTTTTTTAAAAAAATTTTCTATAAAATAGAGTAACTTTTTATGAAATTTAAAAGAAATTAAAATTTTTTAAAATGTAATAAAATTTTTTTTGAGAAAAAATATTAGAAGAACTTTTATAAAAAATTTTAATTGTATTGAAAAAAAAATTCATAAAATTTATCAATATGTGAAATCTTACGATTTTATTTTAAGATCCCGATTTTACGATCCTACTTAAAATTTTGATTTTGACAACCTTGATTACGGGCATTTAAAACACGCCATAATTTATTCTCTATAGTTTATTCGAGTGACTGCAGTGTTTCATAAGTTTATGTTTCCGAAAATGGGTTCTATAAAAACAAATTATAATAAAAAGTAAAATCCCGTGAAAGTAAAATCAATGTGGCAATCAAAATATATGAAATAAAATTTAGAATAAAATTTAAAATAATAATTAAAATATATAAAGTGTTTTAAATTTCAAATTTAATAGTAAGAAGTGAAGTTCGAACAATTAAAGCACGGGTCTAAAAGAATTTACAACAACGTGGAGGCAGTGTGTATAAGGAAGAAGAGAACCATTCCATGTATTTTAACGCTAAAGTTTTGGAAAAAAATTCGAAAATTTGGCATGCTAGACATGAAAGGCAAGATACGAGTATGTTGCCGTGGGCGTCCATCGAATGATAGTGAAGTTGCTGTTAAGGAGTGAAATTTGGTCTCAAGTCTTGATGAGTTTACAGTTGAACATTCGTGGAAGGATGATAAACCTAAGCAGCATATATGCCATCGTCTTAATTTGAAGATACAAAGGTTAGAAGAAAGAGTGTTCTATCCTGTTTAGTTGTTTACGGACTGCAAGATTTCAAATTGGTGTTGGATTGTTGATGATTCACAATAATGAAATTGATCTTGTCTTTATATTCTCTTTATTCAGTATCTTTTTCGGTCTGCAATTGTTGGAATAATGTGTTTGTATTTGCATATGGCCGAACTGGTTCTCGGAAAACTTTAAAAATCTACGTTTCTGACAGTAATCCTGGTCTTTCTCCAAGAGAGAGCTCTTTGGATTGATCAAACAGGAGAGCAACAGGTATTGTTTTGTGTTGCATATTTTCACTCTTCTTGTTGATGTATACCTGCTTACGAAAAAAAAAAAGCAGATTCTCAGTTTCTCTTTTGTTGAGATTTTTAAGCGCCTAGATTGATTTCCGGCAAACTATCATTGACAAAATAAAATATGAACAAGAGTTGAAGTTATCTACAAAAATTTGTCTTAATCCAACAAAACTATGAAAAAAGAATTTTTCTTTTTTAGTCATCAGTTAATCAACACCATTGAGAATTGGAAATGTTTCTTCATTTATGGTGCTCAGCACCTTCCTTAGAGGCTTGGCAAAAATTTTCTTCCCGGAAACCTTTCGTTGAACCGAAGCATTTTCTTTGTTAATATTCTTTCCTCCGTAGCGGATCGTGTCTTCATTAAATCTCTCAAACCATTCACGATCACCGGAATCAAACTCTTTCTGAACAGTTTGCGGACGAACGCTAACGCCGCTCCAAGCAAAGGGCATAACACGCTTCCGATCTTTTTTCTTATTGCTGATGTTGTTGTTTGTATCAACTATTTTATTCGCCTTAACGGCGAGTCTAGCCATTTCAGCGAACGCAGTTATCGTTAGTAATTTGTTCAACATTTCATTCGGGAGAACGAAATATATTTGGCCAGAAGATAGAACTTGCTCCTGCTGCATTGCCTGAATATAACTATCATAAACCAACTCGTCTGCACTGCAGAGAAAATGATCACCGATGCTGTTTTCCAGAACGGAAGACACTGTCGTCGGTGTTACGTATTCTTGAATGGAGCCGTCGGTGAGGGTGATTACTTTTGCCGACGTCGCTGGTTTGATGAGTTTTTGTGGAGAAGAAAAACAAGAACAAAATCCCATGAAAGAATTTGAAGAAGAGATTTGAGAATTGAAATAGAATGGAACGGAATGGAATGCAATCGAAGGGGTTGCTTGTGTTTATAAAATATTTAGAGAGAGAAAAAGGAAAAGGAGAGAAAAACGCGTGGTAAGGGAAGGAAGGGGGTTGAGTTGTACAGTGTTGGAAAAAGCTAATAGTGGATTTTGCCGCGTTTGTAACCAAGTCAAGAGTCTAAACGTAGCCCACATGTAAAGTAAATAACTTTTATGTTTTGCTATTTTGGACCCGTAATATACTATATTATCTTCGCCAGGTTATTGAGGAGTTAGAATGAGCTGTTACTTGATGTTGCTATTTAAACCATGCTTAAGAGCTGCAGAAAAAGTATAACTTTAAAAAAGTCAATTTTCAAAAATAAATTTATTTTTATTATAAAATTATATCTAATAATTTTATAATTATTTAAATTTTAAAAACATTGTACAAAATTTTTTGATATTGAAAAAGAATTGCAGTTACAGGACGCAACCCAAATATGCATTTACGGCACGTGTTGTTTGTCACTGGTCTGATATTTTTTATTTTTGAATTGTTTGAAATTGTTTATTATAAGCGCTTACTTTATCAATTTTTTATTTTAAAATTTTTATATTATTTTCAATTTTTTTTAATTTAAAAAATATAATTAAATTATATATATATAAATCTATATATATATATGTAGGGTATGTATAGAGATATTTCTATCTTTAGAGATAACATAGGACAATTTTAGATCAATTGAATTAAGCATCGATTTCTATCCGTTCATTTGATTAATACGATTAAAAAAAATTAAATATATATATATTGTCTGTTGATCCAAAAAAACAAATAAAGATCGATTTAATCCGATTGAGTTAATTATGAAATATCATATATAAAGTTTAACTAAAGATTGGAGCATGAGCAAGAGAAAGATTGTATTATAATTTTAAAGTTTTTAAATAATATAAGATAAGACTTCTTTTTATCAAGATTTTTTATTTTAAGTAATTTTAAACGATCCTTTAATCGCATACGTTATAAGTAAAAAATAAGTTTTTTACTTAAAACAGCTATCAAAAGAGTTATGAAACTGTGTGCGCTGAAGAGATATAAGTCTGGTCTTCAGAATCAGAAGACCAGATTCAATAAGATAATGTTATTTCGAAGTTGAAAATGCTACAAACTTCTACCATAGGGATTTCGTAACATTGATTTCTTTAACTTTTAATCTCTAATGTTTATTGTCGACTTCTTTGTTTTTTAACGTCTATTTAAATAGAAAGTTATAACCAGTAGCACTTTCAACATGTATTTCAGGGTTTTGCAGATAAGAAATAGAATGTAAATTTAGGAAAGTAAGTATATGGACCAAAATGTGTGAAATATTTTGTTTTAGGGCGAAACTTGCAGAACATGACGCAAATAGAAAACGACTTCTAGAAGTTGAAAAGCTAAAAAGAAAACGGTGGACATAATAAAACAGTTTTTGTGTTTTTTGGTTTTTTTTCTCAGAGAAATAAACCGTATGCAATTCATGATAAACTTTCTTATATTTGGTTGCTTCGAAATTTTGTCCTGTCTTTGTTGTTGATTTATAAATTAGAATAAGAAACATTAGTTTTATGTTGGAAAGCGGAAAAGCGAAAATTTTCTGCGGTCGTAAAATAAGCTGATTTTTTTTTCTTATAACGTCTTGTGCTTGTGTGAACAAGAACAAAAATTGTGATGTGAACAACAACAATAGAAATGATGATGGGAATTTTCTTGGAAGTGCCTTCGTGTGGTCAAATAATGATCAGTTTGAAAAAGAGGGGAAAAAAAAGGGAAGGCAACGCTGTGAAAGTTACCGAGTAGGTTGATCAAGATGACTTTTTATTTTAAGCCTTATGATAAATTTGAGTTTTCAAAAATAAATTTAAAAAAAATTAGTTAAAAATTAAAAATATTTAATAAAATAATAAATTTGTATATTAATTTTGTATTATAGTAATTTTAAAATTAGAATTTAAAAACAAATATTTATGATAAAAAAATTTATTTTTAAATCTTTTGTGAAATTAAAAATATTTAAAAATTTTTAGAAAATAAATGTTTTTGAATTTTAAAAAATAATAATAAGTAATAATAAAATTTTATGATGTCAAATTTTAAAATTTTTTTATATAATATTATAGAAGATTTAGTTGAGTAAATTAAGAAATAAACAAAATTTTGCAAACTAAAGGGGAAGTTTTTTTTTTCAAACTCAATAAAAGTTTATGAAGAATATTGCTGTATCAATAAAATTTTCGACCCAACAAATTTTTTTTCAAACTCAACAATTTTTTGCAAGTTATGTTAAGATTAGTGCTGATTTAATGAATGAATCGAAATATTACTTTAGCTTTTGGGCTTTTTTTTGTTGTGAAAGTAGTAATAGTTGTTGTAAGGGTGACAAAATATGACTCAGCTTGCAAATCTAATCCAACTCAAATTTGTTCAAATTTAGTTTGCATTTGAATTTAGTTGTGCTCGGATCAGTCTCAATTAACCTGATAATTGATCAAGTAAACTAAATAAAAATTTAGACTGAGTTTCAATCGATACGAAATTAATTCATTACTTTATTTAATTACTTATACAGTATATATTATTATTTAAAATAATATAATAAATTTTGATTCAATATATATATTATATTTTGATTAATTTTTTAGTTATTTTATAAATTTTATCAAAATTAATTTTTCTTTTATTGATACCTAACAAATTTTATCTACTAATGTTAAAAATTAATTTTTAAAATTCTCATCCTACTAATTGTTTATTATTAACTAAATTGATCCGATTTAATCTGATTACTAACTAAATTAGATTTAAAATTAATAATTTTAAACAGTATAAATATATGGATCTAGATCTAAATAATTTTGATTTAGTTAATATATACGTCGCTCGGACGTGACTGGTTAATCCATATGCCACCCCTAGATCCATGATGTGAAATTTTCTTTGAAGCAAAGAAAATAGCATTCAAGGATGGATGGATGGCTTTTATGGACTCTTCTTTTTTTCTTTTAAGTTGGCATGATAAATACATTTATAGTAATATCATGGAACCAATAATTCATTGATCGATGGATGGCTGTAAGGAGAAACACAACTAAAATGTAATACATAACTACTACATTGATCATTTACCTTTTACAGGTTACAAGATGCTTCTCATAATCATGCAGAAACCACATGCTTCTCATAATCATGCAAAAATTTTGAAAGGCACACTGACTGCAATCATGAAGGCAAGGAGGGATATATTTGCTGGAATTACGTGCATCTTCTAACTAAAACATCAACGTCGGTTACCTTCCGTGAACAGCCGAATTTGTGGTAGAAACATCTGAAGGATCCCAATCCAATGCAGCACTATAAACTGCAGATAATGACACAAGAATTTCATCCGCAGTTGGTCGAGAAGCAGGGTCCCTTGATACACAATGCTTAGCCAGTTGAGCCAAAGTATAGGCCTGCTCGAAGGGGTAATTAGTATTCAGACAAGGATCCATAAATTCTCTCAACTTGCTCCTCACATCTTCTCCCCTGAGTATAGGATCAATCAACTGCCAGAGCAACTCCTCGCCTTTCTCATTACCTTCTTTAGCAAAAGCAGCTTCCTTACCAGACAAGAGTTCCAGTATGACAACTCCGAATGCAAACACATCAAGCTTAGTAGTAACTAGTCCATGCTCAAGGTACTCAGGCGCCATGTACCCCTGAGTACCCACCACATGCGTGGTCAGCCTAACACTCTCTGACTCATTCACAGGCCTTGCGAGGCCAAAATTGCCAATCTTTGCCCTGAACTCACTATCAAGAAGAATGTTACTACTCTTCAAGTCTTTGTGAACATATGGCGGACTAGTGTAGTTGTGTAGATAGTTCAAGCCATCGGCTATGTCATATGCAACCTGCACCCTCTGCGTCCAGCTAAGGGATGCGCCACCACCAGAGTAGCCCTTATCAGTGCGGTGATGAAGCCAGTCAGTAAGAGAGCCTCTCTCAGCAAACTCATAAACAAGGTAAGTGTATCCTTCATGCAAGCATATACCAGAAAGCCTGATAATACTAGAATGATTGATTTTCTTAAGAATACCAATCTCCCCAGTAACATCTCCCTTGAGCCGTTTAATGGCTGCAGCATCGCCATGGATAGTGCCCCGATAAACAGACCCTTTGATCCTGTGTTGTTCATCAAATGACCCAGTAGCCTTTTCCAGCCCACTGAAATTGTACACTGCCAACGACTCCATAACATTCTTTAATTCATCAGATATCATCAAAGGTGCCGCGGTGGAAGAACTCTTCTTTCTACCAGTTTCTACAGAAGACGAGCTTTGTTTCTGCTTCTTGAGCAAAGCAGCACGGTTACGTCGCCTTTGCAGGAACCACCATAATGTAACCATTACTAGTAGAACAAACACAGACGCGCCAATGCCAACACCTATTGCAACACCCTTATTACTACTACTACCTCCACCACTACCACTTGTAGCAGGAGCAGGAGGAGGAGGCGGAGGTAAAGGCGAAGCAGCTGTAACATTAATCGGTTCCGAAATCAACGGAACTAACAAGGTAGTAAAAGGATAAATCGTATCACTAGCAGAAAGCGAATTCGCATCAAGAACAGCTTGTACACTCGAATTGAACCTCTTGGCTATAGACGATACATAATCACCCCATGTAATCAAATAAGTAAGCAAGAATTTATACCCAGCACTAGTTTGATTCTTCGTAGGGCAGGCACACCTCACTGGCACATTCAATGTTAGCCCTTGATACAAATTCCTAATTCCATGGTTGTTCTGCGCAATCAGTGCTTGGCAAGTAGTTAAACCTTGATAAGTATTATTTGCTATAGTGAAATAAGTCTCACCATGCTTGATAGTGTAGCTAGCATTGTGCTGGTAGTATGCTACACCTGAAATCTCTGAACAAGAACATGTAATTGGAACTAATATATCGCGATTAGCGGAGACTGTAGATACGTCGATGATTGAATTGAGAGTTGAAATGTTGCGAACGTCAGCGTTGAGAAGATAACCAATGTCTACAGGTGAGTTGTAGGATGGCGAACTTGATCGAAAGAGAAGATACGAAGTGCAAGATTTGGAATTTGTTGATCGGGAGTTGGTGGTGGTGTTGCAAGTGTAGCCAAGAACAGATGAAGATGTTGATGAACATCCGAGTTGCTTGTTGTTTTCATATTCCTGTTGTCCATAAGCCATTCTGGAGAATCTGAAGCTGGTAACCGTGAAGAAGAAGAACAAGAACAAGAAGAAGGATTGATTTTGAATCGCCATGGAAAGAGAATTGAAGCTTTTTGGTTTGATTGATTGGGAAAGAAGATGAAGTGATTATTCTTCTACAATCGGTTGACTAGATGGTCTATTTTTGTGAAGAAATATATTGCACGTATTTGTTGTTGACTTCTTTTTGTGTAGAATTATGTAGTCTTGTTTGTGAAACTAGATAGAAAGTATTACATGGAAGAATAATATAAGATTTTATTAATTTATTTAAAAAGAAAACAGTAAAATAATTGAATTAAGATTTGGATTCAGATAAGAATACAAGCTGGGACCCATTATTAGGTCTTCGTCAAGCCGTGTGAGAACTTGATTTAGAGAAACACTTTGGACGTGTTTACGATACTTCTGCAAACTCATTTTTTCAAATTCATTTTTAAAAAAACTAATTTAAAAAATTAAAATAAATTATATTTATTAAAAGTTTATTATTAAAATTAATATTATAATTTATTTATAATATAAAATAATTATAAAAATATTATTTTTATTAAATATTTTAAATTTTTTAAAAAATTTATTCTGAAAAGTGAGCTTATAATCTAGTAAATATGCCATTTTCTCGATGTAGGCGTGTTATCCTATTATATATACCAGCCCAGGGATCCACGCCAAATTCCTTCCGTTTTCTTTTCTATCGCTCGTTCATTTTCTTCTTTTTTAATTTTTTTCTTCTCTTTGACGGAGGTTTTCTTGTTACCAACGATTAACTTACGCGTTTGATATTACTTTTCCAAAAAAAAGTTTTTTAATCTTTAATTTTATATTTTTAATATATTTTTTATAAGTATTTAGATAATTTATTTAAAAATATAAAAAAATTCTACATATTAAAAATTTTTATTATTTATTTTTAATATTTTTTTAGATAAAAAAATAAAACTTATTTTAAAAAATTTTTTTTATTTTAAAAAAACTTTCTTTTAAAAACTCCTAAATATCTCGTTTGAAATAGAACTTTTAGAGAAAAGGAAATATTCTTATTCTAAAATAAGATTTATTTTTTAATATAAGAAAATAATAAAGTTAAGCAATAAAAAATTTTACTACGTATAACTTTTTTATATTTTCTAATTTTTTAAATAAATTTTTAAATATTTATAAAATATGTATTAAAAATATAAAATCAAAAATCAAAAAATTATTTTTGGAGAATGCCAAACGCCCCTTAATACTACTAGCAAAACAAAACCAGCTCTTCCAAAATCAATAATAGTGTCAAAAAAAATCTTGTGACTAAAACCAAAATAATAAAAAATTACAGTAATTTATGTGAAAAGTTCTCACTAATTTAACAAAATATGAACCGTATAAAGAAATCTCAACCACTAATAAGAAGTTATACCTTTCCATTACTTTCGAAAAAATACCAAATGCTCTCTTATCTAAATAAAAACATTCTGCTAATAGTAAGTAGTACAAGAAAATATATAGTATAAGAAAATTTTCGCAAACGTCACATATATCATATAATGCTCAGTGCATGCGTATTCGTCGCTACTAGTAACGCTACTACATATATATCTTTCGATTCTCACACAGCAATTATTGCACACCGTTATGGATTGTTGCAACAAGGTCACTATCATAGCTATATTCATAGTTATAAAAATCAGACCCAACATTGAATCAAAAAATTGTCCGAATCAACGGATCACGGATTGACTCGTCGGATCAATGTGTTGAACCGTTATGTTTAAAATACTAAAGTGTTGACGGTAGTGCAAACACTTATTCTTTCAAAAGAAAAAATAATAAATTTTTTCTTTATTAGAAGGCATAAAAAAAAAATAAACTAACAAAAAAATATTTTAACTAATAAACTTTAAAAGAAATTTTTTGATTTAAAATAATTTTGTTATTTTTCTTACAATTTAACAAAATTAGTAATATAAAAACTTAAAAATCACTAATAATAAATATGTACAAATAAAATATAAAAACTTATTTTTTTGCATTATCACATCCAAATATAAAATCTAAACTACATATTATATTTCAATATAAAGCTACTAATAATATTTTTATATTAATATATCACAATTTTAAATTTTTTAAAATTTAATTTAACACGGTTCGATCCGGACGAGCGGATTGACCGGATCGAAGCGGGTCGATTATATAAACAGTTTTATAATAAATTTGGACCGGTTTACGCTCCGGATCGACGGTTTACGGGTTGACCCGGACGGGCCGGTCCGGATTTTATAACTATGGCTATACCAGTATTCTTAGATTCGAACCGGACTGTTTTGGTCGACCCAGAACTAAAATCGATCAGGGTCTTGAAATGAACTACATGCTCGTGTCAACTCGAGTTGGGGCTAAAAACAAGGAATACATGATTGACTTGGTTGGGCAACGCATCCTCGTCTCTTTTCTTCGGGAGTGTTTGGTGCAGCGTTTCAAACGCTGCTTATCAACTTTTTTTCATTTTATATTTTTTAATACATATTTTATGAATATATAAAAAATTTATTTAAAAATTTAGAAATTGTAGAAAAATTCTACGGAGTGAGATCTTTTTACTGCATATTTTTATTATTTTTTTAAAAGTTAAAAAGTAGAGCTTATTTTTTTAAAAATACAAAAATATTTTCTATTTCAGAAAAGTTTCATTTCATAAGCACTCCCAAACGCCTCCGAATTCTTCATCTAGATATAGATTTTATTCTTCGGCTTTGGCTCTTCGCTCGCTGTCATTGCTGCTCCTATCCAATCGAATTCGTCGCTCCATTTCTTTAGTTTCATCACTTCGTCGCTAGGTTTGCCGAATTCGTCGCCTCAACTACAATACCATTGCTCTGGCTTCGTTGAATTCTTGATTTCATCAATGTCCTCCCTATCATCACACTGCTCCACCCTAACATCACTCTGCTCCGCCTACGATTTCAGTCTACTTGTGTATTTTTTATTTAATTTGGTACTATTTGAAGCTATTTTTTGTCAAACTTGGTGTTTTTTACTGGATTTGTTAATTGAGCTTCAAATTATAAGATTAGGAAGAAATAGTCGGCGATGAAAGATCGGATTCCTTTTGAGATTTGTGTTGTGTAGGTAAACTAAACGCCATTGCAGCCTAATAAAATTGCAAAAGCTAGAGATGCTGGAGATTGAGACTAACCTACACAATAAACACAAGTTGGTCGATTTATGCAGCGGTCTAACTAGCTGATCCAGTTGGTCGGACCACGAATAGTCGACTCTGAGAGAATTTCAGATCGAAGTCTGGGTGGATTACGCCTACATTGAGCCACACAATGGCTGTGCTTCTATTCTTCAATCTCACACATGATTAAATCTAATTAGCTCACTTAATAAGATTAATATATGGGCTAATCTAATTTGGCAAACAAATTAGACAAGAAATTTGTAATCTTGACACTAGCATCACTCAAGATTTCTCTCCGAAGTTTGTTTAGCCAAATTCTTTCGTACTTGTATACTTTGGGCTAAAAAGCTCTGACCTTTTATAATGTTTGCAACATATAATATTTATCATATGGCAATTACATTTTGTGATAGTGAAGCCAAGGTAGTACCCTTTTAACTAACTTTTGTTCTTTTAATCAATTCAGCAGCAAATAATCAAATCAACATCAAGCACAGTGATGAAAACTTTTCAAACGAAGAATCGCAGCGAATAAAGACGACAAAGACAAATAAGTTCGGAGACGATCGGAGGCTATGAACGGCGACGAAGACAGATCGAAAGCATAGCAACCAGCAAGCAACACGAAGGCGACGAGATTAGACGGTTGATTCGGCGGAAGTAGATCCGAGCGCAAGAATACGAGATCAAATCAGGCTCCGAACAATCGAATACAGCGAAAATTAGGAGTGGCAATTTTCGACCCGACCCGCGAATCCGATTCGAAACTGATCCAAAAAAATCGGCTTCGGATTAAATCTTAGACGGATTTGGATCAATTTCAAATCGACCAAAAAATTAAATAATTTCGGATCGGATTCGGATTGATTCGAAATTGATCCTTTTAACTATTTGTATAATATATATTACTTAAGATTAGAAAATAATAGCAAAAATTTTGAATTAATTTACATATATATATTTCTTAACTTATTCTAATTTAACTAATTTTTATTTAATTTATAAATTTTATCAAAATTAATAATTTTCTTTTTATATATACAATAATTAATAATTTATATATATCATTATTAGAAATTACTATTTATAATTTTTATTTTAATAATTTTATTTATTAAATAGATCGATCCGAATTTAATCCGGTTATTAAATAGGTTGGATTATAATTGATAATTTTGATTCATATAAATAAATAGATCAAATTAGAATTGAATAATTTTGATACGGTTATTATAAGTCGATCGAAAACCAATCTATATATTCAAATTGTCACACCTAGCGAAAATAGCAAACCAGAAGCGACTGCTTTTGATACCATATGAACAAATAAAATAAACTAAACGGAGGGTCACTGACAGTGACGCCACCGGAGCAGCCGCCCCTTGCAACAAACCAAAGCACACAGCAAAAGGAGGCTAAAAACTTGTTTCATTAGGTTTCTTTGAGGCTTATATAAGTTTACATCAAAAGACTAATATATCCTAACAACACTAATAATTTTACATCATCTAACATCTTCTGCTAGTTCCGATAATTCCAACCAAGTATGGCATCCAAGTATAGCGCTGGTTGTACTAGTAGCAGAAGAAGAGCATTTACAGATGACGGTGTTTTGATGATTTGCCGAGCTATTTGAAGAGATTTTTTAAGTACTTGAAGTTGTTGTCGATGATTCCTGAATGTTGATGAAAAAGTTGATCTTCCCATGCTGCCACAAGTTCTAAGAGCAATCCCTCCGATGCATTTGTTAGCTCCATCGGAAAATGTATAAGAAGAAGAAGAAGATATTAGGAGGCTACCTGCTTCGTCCGTGTATCACTGGCACGGTTGACATATATTTTGCGATCAGGCATCGCTTGCCATCATCATATTTTTCTCTTTTCTGATACATATCGAATAGAATGCTTTTGTTGCATTCTATAAAGATCAATGACATAACATGTATGATACGTATGTATTCTATAAGGTTGTCTATGAAGGGGTGACCAGATATGGAGCCGAGTATAGACAAGTATGCAGGAAATCACATCCTTCTCAGAATCACACAAAATATTGAACGTCACACTGATTACAATCATGAAGGCCCAGGAGGAATATCTCAGACCGCAGCACAATTGAAGATAACTTCTTTCAATAGAATTACATGCATCTTCTAACTAAAACATCAACATCGGTTACCTTCCGTGAACAGCCGAATTTGTGTTAGAAACATCTGAAGGGTCCCAATCCAATGCAGCACTATAAACTGCAGACAATGACACAAGAATCTCATCCGCAGTTGGTCGAGAAGCAGGGTCCCTTGATACACAGCGCTTAGCCAGTTGAGCCAAAGTATAGGCCTGCTCGAAGGGGTAATTAGTATTCAGACAAGGATCCATAAATTCTCTCAACTTGCTCCTCGCATCCTCTCCCCTGAGTATAGGATCAATCAACTGCCAGAGCAACTCCTCGCCTTTCTCATTACCTTCTTTAGCAAAAGCAGCTTCCTTACCAGACAAGAGTTCCAGCACCACAACTCCAAAAGCAAACACATCAAGCTTAGTAGTAACTAGTCCATGCTCAAGGTACTCAGGTGCCATGTACCCCTGAGTACCCACCACATGCGTGGTCAGCCTGACACTCTCTGACTCATTCACAGGCCTTGCGAGGCCAAAATTGCCAATCTTTGCCCTGAACTCACTATCAAGAAGAATGTTACTACTCTTCAAATCTTTGTGAACATATGGCGGACTAGTGTAGTTGTGTAGATAGTTCAAGCCATCAGCTACGTCATATGCAACCTGCACCCTTTGCGTCCAGCTAAGGAATGCGCCACCACTAGAGTAGTCCTTATCAGCACGGTGATGAAGCCAGTCAGTAAGAGAGCCTCTCTCAGCAAACTCATAAACAAGGTAAGTGTGTCCTTCATGCAAGCATATACCAGAAAGCCTGGTAACACTAGAATGATTGATGTTCTTAAGAATACCAATCTCCCCAGTAACATCTCCCTTGAGCCGTTTAATGGCTGCAGCATCGCCATTGATAGTGCCCCGATAAACAGACCCTTTGATCCTGTGTTGTTCATCAAATGACCCAGTAGCCTTTTCCAGCTCACTGAAATTGTACACTGCCAACGACTCCATAACATTCTTAATTTCATCAGATATCATTAAAGGCACCGCGGTGGAAGAACTCTTCTTTCTACCAGTTTCTACAGAAGACGAGCTTTGCTTTTTCTTCTTGAGCAAAGCAGCACGGTTACGTCGCCTTTGCAGGAACCACCATAATGTAACCATTACTAGTAGAACAAACACAGACGCGCCAATGCCAACACCTATTGCAATACCCTTATTACTACTACTACCTCCACCACTACCACTTGTAGCAGGAGCAGGAGGAGGAGGTGGAGGTAAAGGTGAAGCAGCTGTGACATTAATCGGTTCCGAAACCAAAGGAACTAACAAGGTAGTAAAAGGATAAATCGTATCACCAGCAGAAAGCGAATTCGCATCAAGAACTGCTTGTACACTCGAATTAAACCTCTTGGCTATAGAGGGTACATCATCACCCCATGTAATCAAATAAGCAAGCAAGAATTTATACCCAGCACTAGTTTGATTCTTTGTAGGGCAAGCACACCTCACTGGCACATTAATAATTAGCCCTGGAGACAAACCATTAGCCCTGAAGCTGTTCTGCGCAATCAGTGCTTGACAAGTAGTTAAACCTTGATAAGTATTATTTGCTATAGCGAAATAAGTCTCACCAGTTTGCTTGATAGTGTAGCTAGCATTGTGCTGGTAGAATCCTACTGAACAAGAACATGTAATTGGAACTAAAATATCGCGATTACCGGATGCTGTAGATGTGTCGTCGATTGAATTGAGAGTTGAAATGTTGCGAACGTCGGCGTTGAGAAGATAACCAATGTCTACAGGTGAATTGTAGGATGGTGAACTTGATCGAAAGAGAAGATACGAAGTGCAAGATTGGGAATTTGATCGGGAGTTGCTGGTGGTGTTGCAAGTGTAGCCAAGGACAGATGAAGATGTTGATGAACAGTTGAGCTGCTGATTGTTTTCGTATCCCTGTTGTCCATAAGCCATTCTGAAGAACCTGAAGCTGGTAACGGTGGAAAAGAAGAACAAGAACATGATGAAGGATTGATTTTGAATCGCCATGGATAGAGAATTGCAGCTTTTGGGTTTGATCGATTCGGGTAAGAAGAGGAAGTAATATTTAATCTTCTATAATCAATTCATTGAATGGTCGATTGTTTTGCGCGTATTGGTTGTTGACTTTCTTTTGTGAAGTCTCTGACTAAGAAAAGATGAAGCTTCTAAACGGGTTTTGGATTTGGAACTTGATAGATCATATCCATTATCCATTTTAACATATGACAATCTTATTATTAGAAAATAGAAGTAGTAGTAAAGTTGTGTAGCTTTATGTAAATTTATAGAAATTAGTAGCTGGGAGAATTTTTTAATTAATTTTCTTAAAGGAAAAGATGGATAGAATAAATTTTGGATTTTGGATAATAACTACAAACCCCGACCCGTATCAGGTCTCAGTCAAAACCATGTGAAAACTTGAGAAGGAAAGAAGGAGACGTGACAGACTTGTCAAACACAGATGAAGAACGAACCTGCCGCCAACCTTTTAAGAAAATCAACTTCACTCCAGAAATGGGCCTCCGTTGTTTTGTCTTCTTCTTGTAAATTGTATTTTTATTTTTATTTTCTTTTGTTGCTTCTCTTAGCAAACTATTGAAAATTATTTGCAGTAATTGTTTTGCATCAATCAAATAAACAAGATTCAATGATAGTTGATGCCAAAGCAAGGAGAGACCATTGATTACTTATCCAATCAATCATTGATGAAAAAAAGTTACATATTTATTTTAACATTAATGTAGAAATTAAATGAATAAATGAAAGAATAAAAATGAATGAAGAAATAAACTCAACTAAGCTATTGTCATCATGGTTCTGAACTCATCAAAGCTAAGAACACCATCACCATTAAGATCAAAGCAATCAATTATCGCGTTGCAATCTCCCAACGTCTTATTCTCTCCTAACAAAACTTCCAATGCCCGGCGAAGGCTCTTCGCCGTAATGCAACCTCCGGCTACACACACATCAGCATCGACGTAAACGGAAAACGCTTCCAGAAGATGCTGATCACCTTCAGCTTCTACTAGTTTGATAAAATCATCTTGGTCTAGTAACCCATCTCCGTCAGAGTCTACAGAGCTGATTATAGATTCCGCCGCTTCTAGGGATAGCTGATGGGCGCCAAGAACTGTTCTGAGTTCTGATGGGGAGATTTTTCCATCGCCGTTTTCGTCGAAGTAGTTGAAAACTTGTTCGAATCCTGACCCTATTGTTGCTGAAGAGAAACTTGTTCCAACACTGTCTGATGACGTCGCCAGAGATTCAGTTTGCTCTTGCTGGTGGGATTTCAACCTTGTTCTTTGGAGATAGTTTTCTGTGCAATCTCTTCAGTAACGAAGAACGCTTCTTCCCTGATTCTTGTTGTTGGTTGGAGATCATAGAAGAACCCATTATAAACTGCTCTGTTTCTTGATTGTGTGTTTGTCGTAATGCTCCAGAGAAGTGGGAGATGATAACTAAACTTGGTATGGAATTCGAAGAGCGGAGTTTGTTCAAGTTTATATAGATTCAGGGGCATGGCGGTTGAACGCGTGATGACAGTTAGATTCTTTGCAAGAATCAAGTGAAGCTTCACTGAAGCTGCTGTTCTAATTACTAATTTACTTTTCACTAAAAAGAATTTTTAAAGAAAATTTTAAATCAGAGTAAAAGAGTTTTGTAGGCATATTGAATTTAAGTCGAACAAAAGAAGGACGAACAACACTGGCTGCCCATAACACATCAGGCATAAAACAAATAAATAAACCTTTTGCTTTTATGGTTTTGTTTCAGCGCATATTTTAAATTCACATACTTAAGATTTTTAATTTTGAATTCTGTTAAAATATAGTTTCATAAAAAATAAAATTTGGTGAAAATAAATTTGAAATAATAATTAAAATATATAAAATAAAATAAAATTTGATATAAACTATAAATTAATTCAAAATAATAATTAAAATATGTGAATAGATCAAAATAAAAATTAGTATATTTAAAACAAGTTTAATTAGAGCCAGTTTATACATGTAAATAATTATGTTAAAGCTAAAAAGTCAATTTGCATTAAGGACGTGTTTCAAACATTCGTAATTTTATTTTTTTTCGTCAGATTATATGTTTTAATTAAAAAAAAATTCAAAACTCTATTTTTATATGCGAAATTCTAATTCTAACTTTTTTATTTATATATTTTCTAATACAATTATATTTTTAATTTTTAATATATTTTTAAAAATTATTAAAATATAAATACTGAACTTTATTTTTTACTTTATTTTTTAAAAAATTTTAATTTTATATTTTATATTTTCATAAACTTAACTACGAATATTTAAAATATACCCTAAACTAAAAACCGTGTCTGTATACGAGAGGGTCGGCAAGTTTAATGAATGGATAAGGTTAGAGTTATTTAATTAAATGAAATGTTGATTATTTCTAACAGACAACGCGTTGACATCAACGGAGACAACCAGCCGGATACGTTCTGTTCCTCGTTGTTCGGTTTATGCTTAGCTACTGCTAGCCTGTATGCTTAGCTACTGCTAACATTTTAGCAATGGTTTTGCTAAATTTTTTATTTTATTTCTCTATTTTATTTTAATTTATCTTCTCTCAATAAAATTTTATCGTATTTAAATTTATTTAAAATTTAAAATATATATAAGTTGTGTGTATAAATCTTTCTATATCAAATTTTTTTATTTATTTAAACTAAGGAAAGTCAAATTTGTTTTTAGAGATGTCTCAAATAAACTGGTTTTAAGAAGGTTCCTTACTTTAACACTCACAAAATAACCTCTTAGACTATTGAGGTCGCTTGGGTTGATTAAAATAAATAATTTTTTTATAAAAAAATATTTTAAAATTTTCAAAAAATAAGTTTATTTAATTTAAAAAAATAATAATTATTATATATAAAAATTTATAACGTATAATTATCTATTTTTAAAAAAAATTATAAAAAAAATTTAGACTATTATAGAAAGCTTAGTGAGAAACTCGAATTAAATGGATAAGCACTTAGATGGATGATTTCTGATAGTTAAATAGATAACTTTCGAATTTTTTTAAGTTCTAAAAAACTATATACTGTATGTAAACTTTTATTACAATTTAAAATACATACATAATACGTTAGAAAAATGTAAATATAAACTCCATTTTTAAAAAATTAAAAAAGAGCCTGAAATTTTCTTTTATAATAAAACTTAATTTTTCAGCAATCATCCTAAAAAAGTCCTAGTAACAATTGATATAGACGATTTGTGAGATTCAGCAACGTATACACAATGCATAAGACAATGAATCACATAATACATCACTATCACGGACAACATCAAGTAACACAAACAAGAACAGGACCTGCATTTTCGTTAAAATCAAATCTGTTGACGGGAAAATAATGATCTTCACAATTATGAAGAATTAATACAATCTGTAGTGCTCGTAACTGTATGTAACCACTGCCAACAAAACCATCATGGTCGAAAACATTGTGTACAAACTCGGGCAAATTGACTCCCACCTCTCAAAGCTCACTCATCAATCGATCTCACAAGAAAATCACAAGAATGAGCCTTTAATTGAACTATGACAACATTAACTTGATGTTAGTTTAAAAAATGAAGAGTAAAAGAGATGGGAGTCTTGCATGAAAAGGTTCAAGCTCAAAAAATTTCATGCAGCATTCTGGTCTTGGTGATGGCATCCGAGGACCTGTGTTGGAATTGTTAGAATTTCTCATTACGTATGAAAACAAGGGCATCAAACGACTCATGACTAGTGCTTTTTTAAGCATGCACCAAAGCTTCTCAGTCTCTCCAATGTATTTTGGATCTTTTCTGAGATCTTGATCAAAAGCCATCTCTGAGCGGCCTCATCAAGTCGATCTTGAGATGTTTCATGCCATCCATGAGCATCAAATGACAATTCTTGCGATTCAATTCTGGCCCTCTGTCTCATGTTCTGAACGTCCAGATCTATGGGCTCACCAACAATGATCTTAATGTCCTTCTTGCAAAGAGGCAAAGGTGGCCTCCTTCCAAAGAAAGACCTCTCAGGCATCACCTGGAATTTTTCAAGATAGAATAAAAGGTTCTCAGATGAAACAATTTAAGCTACATGGAATTCTCTAGCATAAACAGTTAAAACATAACACAAAGTTAAAACATCATCTAATCACATTTTCATACAAAGATGATTGTTTTACCGTTTCTATTGTTAATATTTGAGTCAATTGTTAGAAACTTCGGCACTTGGTTAGCTGCTATTACTTGAATAATTATTAACATTTTGTTATTGAAGCCAACAATGATTAGCTAAGAAGCTAGTCACCAGTAGCAATATATCAACGCCAATTAATTCAACCTAAGTTTAGTTGTAACAGCCTTTAATAGCTCAAAAGTTTTCAACCCAAGTCAATAGCGACTAACTCCAGCATTTGGTTAGTTACTATTGCCTTGAATAGCTCCTAACATTTGTTTGTTGAAGCCAAAAGTGACCAACCAAGAAGCTAGTCTCTATTAATATGCCAATGGCGATTAAATTTGAGCTGAGACTGGTCGCAGCTGTCTTGAATAACTACTAACATTTGGTACTCAAGTCAATTAAGACTAACTCCAGCATTCATTTAGTCGCTATTGTCTTCATTCTCAAGATAACTTCCAATATAAAGAAAAGAAGACCACCAATTTCGTCTTGTAGAATGCAAATGTCGCAATAGAGAATTTAAGTTATATAGTCGAATGCAACTTAGGAGATTGCTGATAATACAAGCAGCACGAGCTCATTATATAAACTACACTTCCACATATAAAATAAGAAAAGCTTGTAATCATTAAACTACAATTCCACATAAAAAATGAGAAAAGCTTGTAAAGTATAATAATAGGGACTACCTTTTCAAAACCAGAATGAACAATTGGCAATACAATTGGTGTTACAGGTGCGCGCACTATAAGGCTCGCAGTTCCCCATTTTAAACGTCTAATAGGTGCATGCTCTTGACTCACTTTTCCTTCTGGAAATGAATGTAGCTGCATATTTCAGTGGTAAATATGAGAAACAGAAAAACAATCTTCTTTTCGGCTTTGAGTTGAATATCAGTGATTTTCATGGATATAAAATATTCAGTCAAGACCAAGAAAGTGTTACCCAGCCTCCATCTCTCAGGACATCAAGGGCTTCATTCATATGTTCTTGATAGATTCCACCTCCCCTGATTATTGGTATGCATTTCCCTGGGTAGTAAAGACTGAATGGAATTATGTATGAAAGAATTTGCATCAAACAAGTTTTCATACGAAGCAGTTGACAAGTTTGAAACTAGATGTGACAATAAGAGTGTTGACATCCTCTTCGAGGAGTATATCAGAAAACAAAACAAAAAAAGGTTTGAGAAGCTTTATCTTGATAAATACTAGTCGCTAACTTCACTTGGCAATAAGAGGACAAGCTCACACCCTGCAACACAAAGGTTGCTGGTTTGAGTCTCCAAACAGTTCAAATGACCCTACATAAGTCTTGCACATGTAGAGTCATTTCAAATGCTTTTTTCTTAATAGACAAGATTTTGGCATAAAAAGGATCAAAAGGCAGTACTGTCCAGCACCTAAAGTGATGGCATGCAGAATTTCATTAACAATCAAAGTAAATCAACAAGCAAATACAAATCCATAATACTTCTGCCAAATGATTTTTTTTCTTTTTTTTTTGTTGTTGTGGGAAAGCATGCCTATTGAAATATGTAATAGGCATATCATAATTTTAGTTGACTAATTGAGGCACGAAATTCTAGTGACTGCAAATATTCTTACCCAATCGAAAGAAGTACGAGAAAACCACATTTTTAAAGCATATGTCTTCAGCTGCTAGAACCCACCGTGCTAGTCTTGCGTCCATGGTTGGAAAACCTTTAAAACCCCACATTAATGGGTCATCCAACCTGCGAAGATGCAGAATGTTTAGTATTGTCTCAACCTTAATTAAATATTCGAGACTCTAAATAGGGGATACTGAAGAGATGAACAAAATATTCAAAGTGAAGTGTTTGTTATTATTAAACTTGAGTAATATCAAAATTTGGAACTTACAATGACTTAAAGATCTTGGCGCAGCTGCTCCATATTAAA
The DNA here is from genome assembly GCA_019914995.1 of Acanthochlamys bracteata. Lineage (NCBI taxonomy): Eukaryota > Viridiplantae > Streptophyta > Magnoliopsida > Pandanales > Velloziaceae > Acanthochlamys > Acanthochlamys bracteata. The sequence continues at coordinate 5,362,434 of CM034143.1, forward strand.
ACCTTATGGACTTTATAATTAGCCTCAGCTTACCGATATCTTGATATTCTTATAGTAACCAAGCAAATAGAAGAAACTCATGCTCTTTGACAATTAAGGAAGAAAATTCAATTATTTCATTTGGAAAAATAAAAGAAAAGGCTGAAAATTGAAATTTGAGAACAGCATATCAATCCATGATCCAAAAATTATCATCAAAAGACAAAACTTCAGACATTCCACGACACTCACACACACTAGAATATGAAGATGAACACCTATTGTATCTTAAAAATTTTAATTCATTTCAAATCAGGAACAAAAACAAATGCCATAAGATTCAAACGTTACCTAGTTTTCCCAAAAGTAAAAACTCAACAGAAGTAAAGATACAATTATTGTTTCTTACGTTGACATATGATTACTAACAGTGAGTAACGGTACTCCTTGTGGCCGAGATCGAACGAGCCGGAGTAGTGTTTCAGGATTATGAACGGTCGTGGAGTTGAGGAGTGACGTCATAACCTTCGCGAACGCTCCGACTGCACCGATCACCGCCCGCCGCGGTACTCCGGCTAGGTGGTCCCACCTCGCTGCCCACTCCATTGTTCTCCTTCCCATTCAAATTCCAACTTTTCTTCTTCATGTTCTACCGCTGAAACTCAGGGCGACGAGAAACAGATGAACTGCTGACGTGGCAGGGTCCCAAGTAGCTGAGCATTTTGCAACGCAGGCCCTACAACATTCCTTTCGCATATTTAAGACAAACATAAGCACGCCTATAATGGGATAGAGAAAAACTGACATTCCTAACTTAGCCAGATATTAACAAATTCTAATTTTAGTCCTATAAAGTTTTATTTTGCATATTGAAGGCTTAGGCCTACATACGGGCATGAAAAAACTTTCTTTAGCAGATACTGTACCAGTATAATATGCAGGCTTATACTGGGCCGATGAAAACGGGCTTAGCCCAATTTAAACTCAACCACATTACTTATACGTCGCTGTATATCGAAGGAGAAGACACTAGTGGTGGTCAAACGCAAGCAACTTGCAGGAGTTTTCTTTCCCAATTTGCACAACCAGGCCTCTAAGTTATAAACTGTTCAAATTAATGATATAACTATTAAATTAATCAAAATCCATACCTTCGGTTTCTTCTTTTTCTTTTTTTTAAAGCCAACCGGCTACCCCTTCTACTCTTCCTCTTCTTCGCTATCACCAGAAACAGTTTTCAATCGATTGATTGATTAAAGTTATTTTAACGCCGAGCTCTTCGTTGTCGGCAGTAGTGCCGCAGCTATGCTCTCCTTCTGCTCCGCCACTAGGGCCCAAGCCGCCGAAGCAGCATCGGACAGTCCAATTTCGTCCACGTCAGTAGACCTTCTGTTGCTTGGTTTCTCTTCCTCTAACAAGGTAATCTTTTGGTTTGGAGTTTTCCTGGGAAATTTTTGATGTTAATTATAAGAAAGTTGAACTGTTGCAAGTCAGTCTTCGGTGGTTTGAAGAATTTGTTTAGTTAATTTGAGTTGCTCAATAAATTGAATCTTGAAATTAGAAGGTAGGTAGTTCTGATAGTTTGATGCAGCTACCATTTTGTTAATCTGAGTCGGAGAACTTAATATAAGTAAAGGGACTTCATAATTTTGGTTAGTCTTTTCTTTTTCGCCTGGAAATTTCAGTATTACATTATTAAGAAGAACCATTTTCAAGTTAAATTTTCAGTATCGTGGAGAACTTTTTGAGTCGATAGAGAGTTGTGTTCTGAAATTAGAAGTTAGTTCCAATTGTTTGGTAGATTGACTGTTCTGATAAATTTAGTGTTTGTTTTAAATACACCGAACTTCACTTTTTTTTTAAGATTTTGAATTTGACCACTTCACATATTTTAATTATTATTTTTAATTTTATTTTTACTTTCACACCGAACTCTAATTATATTAAAATTTAACTAAATTTCACTTTATCTGTTTCAAATGTCCACCCGAACTTTGCTTCCATCGAACTTTATTTTTACGAAATTCAGTATTTTGCAAAATTCAATTGCGTGTATTTGAAACACGTTCTTATTTAATTAATATGAGTTTTTAGGGAAGCAATCTTCAAGATAGAAGATAGCTTTTGTAATTTAGGGTGTGTTTAGATAGAAAAGTAATAAGTAAGATTAAATAAAAATAAATTATTCGAGTAGAGATGAAAGTAAGATAATAATTTAATCTGATCTTATTTGAATATATCAATAAGATTAATAAAAATAAATAATTATTATTGTTTGGTAACAAAAAATAAATAAGAGTAATTTTTATAAAAAGTCTAAAATATCCTTTCGTGTTTAGTAATTTCTATAAGAATAATAATTTTTATAACAGTAATAATTTTATAAGTAAGTAAAATTGGAGATGAGGAGTTGAGGAAGTATTGTTTTTCCTCTGATGAAGATCGTCGTCGTAGACAGCAACCCATCGCCGGCTTGAACTTCAAGTTCGGCGAAGCTCTTGCACCGACGTGAACTTCAAGTACGACGAATATCGCGGTGCAAGAGCTTGAACTTGAAGCTCATGCGGCCGTGATAGATGGACACGCTCCGTAAATCGTTCAAATCGCACGGTTCATACAAGCACATGCCTTTCCTGCAACGCTTCCTTCGATCGCGATCACGATCAACAAGAAGAGCAACCTATTTTGTCCCAGCACAACGCTGCCGTCACCAGTGGTGTTGATAACTCGTTTTGAAATTCATCTGACCGATGCGAAGTTATTGTGAAGATTGATGAGAACAGTTGTGCATCTTCTTCTACGATTTGGCGTGAACCAAGCTATGATGTATGGAAAGATCAACCTGCTCGTGTCTTTGAAATCGATGATGGTTCTGATTTTACATTCGCTAGTTAATCTAGCAATGGCGCTCAATCATCGACGCTGCAGCCACAGCAGAGACCGATGGTGGAGCACGGTGAAGATCCACCAACGCGTTTGATTAGTTCATTTTTTAGCAAGCAACGGGCTGCTAGGGCGGAGGTGGCGCTAGATATGGATTTGGAAATGGAGGAGCTATGAAAGCCGTCGCATCCTGCTTCGTCATCTGCCTCGAAAGAGCTTCGGGTTTTGTTCCAAGCGCCGTCTACTGAATCGCATTCTTCTTCCAACAAAGACGAAAGTCGGCTTTCAACTCGCCTTCGTCCATCGGACGCCTACACCGGTGAGGTGCTACGGTGCACATCTAACGTTTCCTTCTACCGGGGCTAATCCAACATGCTGTGAACCAAAATTTATTCACGACCCATAGACCCTCCCTTGCCTGTTGCCCCCGCACCCGAAGAAGATCGCCACTCCGGCGTTCGCCCGCGACTCGGTTCGGCCAGATCCCACGCAGTAGGTTTTTTGGAAAAGCCAGCAATCTCCGATGGGTGAAACGAAGAAAAAAAAATCACTAAGGTAAATATAACAAACAAAGATGGGTATAATAGGAATTTTCTAAACTCAACAGACCATTTTTCTTCACCTTGTTACATCCTATATTAGGGTGTAAGGAATTACTCAATCGAGATTAATGGGGATTAAAATTTTTTCCATTAATCTTATAAATTATTGCCAAACGAGAGCAATTGGAAGCAATTAGTTTATTTACTTTCAGTCGCTCCCCATTATTCTTAATCCATACAGAGTGCTAGGAGTTCAAGGATGTAAGTACACCAGGATAGCAGTGTCATAGGATGATTTGTGTGTGTATCATGAAAGTTTCCCGTGTAATATGATTGCAGAATAAGGGTGTGTTTAACAACGCTTTTAATTCACTTTTTTTTTTAAAGACTTCATTTCTAACTCACTTTTAAACTAAACTTAAGAAAAGATTATACTCATTTTTTTGGCCCAAAATTTTGCTTTCGAAATTCAAATTTTAATATTAAAATTTTCACTTTCAAATTATTTTTAATAACAAGTAAAATACAATTCCAAAACATTTTTAAATTTTAACTTTTAAATAACTCATTCTCAAAAACTCACTTTCCAAAAGTTAGTTTAGAACAAAAGAAACACGCACTTAGTAGAGCCTTTCGTTCTATACCTAACAAAATTTTGCTTGAGCTTCAATTTTATGAATTTACTCAATGTTTTTGCAATAGGGCAGTGCTTACAATATAAATGATTACCTGTGCTGCATATGAAGGTACAATGTAAGGCATTCCACTTAATTATGTGGTTAAAATGTTAGGAGTATTTTGGGTTTCGTATATCAAGCACTTGAATATATAGCCAAAATCATTTGAGCAAGTGAAAACTGACATAGGGTCTGCATCATTTTCGTTTCTTTGTTTCTGCATTGCCATCCCAAGTACAACTGCTATTCTTAACATGGTTTGCTTGCTATACAACTCCAACTTCTTGTCTAGTAGATCAACTTATAAGCTCTTTCTGAAGCCGTAGCTAACTAACAAGGCAGCAGCTTCTTATGTTACTGATGAAGGAGGTCGCTGCATGGTTGTACAAAGAGAAATTACATGTTAAGGTAAGACTGCTTAACTCATGAAACAGTATGCTCACATAATATGGGCGTGTTTTAAATGTCCGTAATTTTACTTTCTCGTGCTAAATTTAGAATTTTAAATAGTTTATATATTTTATTTACACAAAAAATTTAGAATTTAATTTTTATATTCGAAATTTTAGTTCTAATTTTTTTATTTATACATCTCTTAGTATAATGTTATTTTTTAATTTTTAACTCAATTTCACAAATTATTAAAATATAAATACTGAATTTTTTTTCTAACTTATTTTTTAAAAAGTTTTACTTTTTACTTTTTATTTTTATAAAGTTTAATTACGAATATTTAAAACAGATTCTATATGAAACTAAGCATCAAAGCTGACAGACAATGGAGATGCTTGCTTTGCTTTCATTCCTCCCTTCGCCATAGGCATCTAAAAGGGCTCAGGTGTCTTTCTTGGTAAATCAGCTATGCGTCTATGAAAGCATTCACTCAGAAGTCAGAAGCAACATGGTACCGTTACTCCCCATTCACTCAGAAGCAACATCGGTCGCAGTTTGGATCAGGGAAGCTTTGCAGCTCCCATTTTCATAAGAAGCCTGAGGCGTTTTTAGTGAAGGCTGTTTGACAAACACCTTTCTAAATCAATTTTTAAATTTTTAATTATATATTTTCTATATATTTTTTAAATTTTATTTAAAAATTTAAAAAAAAAAAAGCAAAAATTTATATAGTAAATTTTTTTATTATTTATTTTATTTTTTAGATTAAAATAATACACGTTTATTAAAATAGAATAAATATATTTTTTATTTCAAAAAAATTCATTTACTAAGCTCTCTCAAATAGCTCTTTAAATGATTAAAATAAGTTTTTTTAATTTTATTTTTTTATAGAATAATTATTTTATGTTAAAAAATCATAAATTATATTTAAAGGTTTTTATAATGAGTAATTAATTTAAGTTTTTAAATTAAATTTAAATATTTTAAAGAGTTATTAAAAATAAAAAATAAAAAATAGATTTTAATAACAGTGATAAGTAATATAAATATGGTTTTAGTTATTCAGAATTATGGCAGACAGCAGGTTTCCCTCGTATGTTAACGTTGTATCGTATTTTCCTGTTTATCATTCTTTCCACAGTAGGCAACTCCTTGAAGAAGATAAAATAACAAATCGCCTATTCTTGTCTTCAACATATCAAACGAAATCATGTGATTGTTCCGCAAGAAGTATAGAGACTTCGATTCCAAAAGAAAGAAATTTAGATCAAGTTTTAATTATAAAAAGTTAAACTTTTTTTCTAAGATTTTAAATTTTGTTTTTTAAATATCATTTTAGTTTTAGTTTTATTTTTACTTTTAGTTTTTATCTAATTTAATTTTAATTGTTTCTTTTTTTAATTTAAAATTTATTTACTAACCTTGTGTGCTGATCATTTCCAAAAGAATTTGATTGAGACATTTTCATTTCTATAAAATTTTATTTTTTTTAAACTAACATTTATATCATTAAAATATACTTTTATCGTTAAGTTTTGCTAAACGGACGAGATTATTTCTAAATAAGAAAGTATTATGTTACGATTCATAAACCGTATTATTATTGTAATACTAGATAAATTAAATTTTAAAAATAAAACTAAAATAGAATAATTAATTTAATTCATTTCTTGTGATTATATAAAGTGCAAAGCATTTATATTTATAGCTAAAATTTATAATTATAATTTTAGCTCTACCATAATTTTAATAAAATTAGAATTTTAATTTAATTTGAACACTTAACATTAATTTTTTATCGACTTTTTCTATTTAACATTAAATAGAATTTATTTATAAGAATTTATTTATATATAAAGTTTTTAACTATATAAATAAATATTAATTGTAATAAAATTCAAATATTTCTAACAAATTTAAAATTTTAAATAAATATGAGTTTTGAAGTTGAGGTCTATAATGTAATACATTCATGAAGATAAACTTTCCAGATTTTTTTTAAAACAGTATTAATATTTCTCGACTTTATTTAGCTTGTCGGTGAATTTGGTAATAATTTAAAGCTACCAATTCTAGTGTCCTACATGATAATGCAAAAAAAAAAAAAAAATCTACAAATCCTTTTACACTGTTTCTTATTCTTTCACACCAATCGGCAAATTATCAGTGGACATGTTAATAATCATCGGTAATAACTACGTAAAACAAAATAAACAATACCGTACGCACTAGCGAACCTCCACGTATAGACTAATGCAAATATCATTCACTCAACAGCTGTCATGATAATAATCTTACGACCCATCTGGATTTATAGACACTTGTTCCATTTCCATCTCGAATTCTCCACGTTGCAATCCATCTTCTCTTACATAAATCTTTCCAGTCTTCTACCATTCATTGCTTGCAGTTGCTGCTTTACGAATCCAACACTGTCGATCAATTCGTTTTTACTCAGAAGAAGCTTGCTCTTTGTTTTCTTGTTATAATTAAGAATAGATGGCGATGAATAGATATTTGATAGCGATTCTTGTAGGATCACTGTTCGTGATCGCTGTAACGACGAAAGAGACGGTGATCAAGGAGTTTTCTGTCGATCACCCGGCTGAAGATGACGAGTCGTCGGAGTCGTGGACTACATGGGCTAAAGAGAAGGTCACTGGAGGATTAGGAGCTAAGAAGACCGACGACGAAGTCGATGTCGACGACGATGAGAGGGTGACCGATAAGGCTACCGGCGCTGCGAAGGGCTACAAGGATAAGGCCTATGATAGTGCTTCAGGTAAGTTTTATCTTTTCCTGAAATGGTTTGTAAACATTTTTAAATTAACTTGAGCTTTTGATTTGAATGAATTCTATTTTGTCCTGCGTTCAGGCACAGGATCTTACGCGTCGCAGAAAGCTAGTGAAACAGCCGAGATGGCAAAGGAAAAGGCTGCGAAGGCTAAGGAAGCCGCATACGAAGCCGCGGTCAAGGCGAAGGAAACCGCGTACGGCACCACAGGCAAGGCTAAAGAATCCACATACGATGCCACCGGCAAAGCCAAGGATACGTCGGCAAGCGCAACCGAAACGGCGAAAGAGAAAGCTGATAAAGCAAAAGAAGCCGCATACGGCACCACAGGCAAGGCTAAAGAATCCACATACGATGCCACCGGCAAAGCCAAGGATACGTCGGCAAGCGCAACGGAGACGGCGAAAGAGAAAGCTGCTAAAGCAAAAGAAGCAGCATACGATGCCGCAGCCAAGGCTAAGGAAGTAGCATTCGGCGCCACAGGCAAGGCTGAAGAATCCACGTCCGATGCCACAGGCAAGGCCAAGGATACGTCGGCAAGCGCAACCGAAACGGCGAAAGAGAAAGCCGCCAAAGCAAAAGAAGCCGCATATGATGCCGCAGCCAAGGCGAAGGAAGTAGCATACGGCGCCACGGGCAAGGCTGAAGACTCCGCACACGAAGCCTCTGGCAAAGCAAAGGATTCATCGGCAAGCGCAACCGAAACGGCGAAAGAGAAAGCTGGAAAAGCCAAGGAAGCCGGTTACGACGCTTCCGCGAAGACGAAAGATTCATCTGCAAGCGCTACAGAGAAGGCGAAGGAGACGGGTCCAAGTGTTACTGAGAAACTGAAGCAGAGTTACGAAACGGCTAAGGCGAAGGCAGGAGAGACCGTGGATTCTGCTAAGGATAAGGTCACCGGTTCTCGGACCGACGACGAGCTGTGAGCTTGCAGCTGATCAAAATCTGGTTCAAGTTCTTGTAGTTTCATGTATTTCGAAATTCCTCCAACACTGATCGTGACGATTTGTATATTCTGTATGATGGTGGAACACAGTTAAGCTAGAGAGTCTGTGTCTTGTTTTTTGTTCTTTTTGTTGATGCACTTCTTACTTCCGACTTCGTGTTTTGAATGATGAACTTTTGTTGCTAGCTGTTGAATAAATTCAAGTATTTGTGTATCAAGTTGAAATTCAACGAAATGTTACTATTGGGAAAATTCAACGTGATCTAATCTGAGCATCTAACAGGACGCTATCTGGTTTTTAAACGAAGAAACTAAGTTCTTTTTATCTAAAACATCAGAGATTATTGGGAAAAAAGAATTGTTCTTGCACAATTCTGAGTTTGCGTTTGTATATGTACTTACTGTTCTGTGAGTTTCCTGCAATTGATTTGTAGCAGAGCAGAAGCTGGCAATGAGAGGAGTGGATTCAGTGAGTTCAAGGGCAAAATTGTGAGGGTAGGAACGTAAATATCTCTTGATCTTAGCCCTAGCGTCGAGGGGTGGCAATAGTAGCGTCGACTCCAGCAGTCCAACTTGATTTAGAGCAAATATAGCGCTTTTGCTTGTTCAGAGGAATTCTGGTGATCTTGTCTTCAGAAGTACTTGAAATCGAAGGGTAATTGATCCTTGTTTCGATTCTTTGTTTTATTATTTTTGTTTCTGGAGAAAACATGCTTGTAGTTAATGTAGAGATTTGCTGGTTTTTTTATCAGTTCATATGATGGCTGACCATTTGAAATTTTAGATTTCTTGTAGTAGATTTGTTTTCCCAAAACTTGATTTAGAGCAAATATTTTATTTTATATTCCGCCCTTTTTGCTTGTTCAGAGAAAGTCTGGTGATCTTGTCTTCAGAAGTACTTGAAATCGAAGGGTAATTGATCCTTGTTTCCTTTTTTTTTTCTTTTTTGTTGAGAAAACATACTTGTAGTTGATGGGAACGTAGAGATTTATCAGTTCATACGATGCCTGACCATTCGAAAATTTTAGATTTCTTGTAGTAGATTGGTTTTCTCAAACTAATTTATTCATGATTACACGGTTGATTTTACGTGCATCTTTAATAACTATAGTTTCTCATTTCTCTAAACAAAAAATGGCCTAATAATTTCGTGTTTTAATTGCAATTTAGTTTCTCAGGTGGTCTAATTTTTGCATCTTTTATCACAGTGATCAAGATTCTCAAAATCAGAATCTTAGATATAATTATTTCACTTTTATAATTGTAAAGTCGAAATGTTAAAATAAAATTTTAAAATATTATAAATCGATAAATTTTATAAATTTTTTTTAATATTATTAAAAAAATTTTATATAAAATTTAGCATTTAAGAAAATTTAAAATTTTTTAAATTTTATAAAAAGTTTCCTCTATATTTTATAAAAAAATTTTTAAATTAAACTTTCTAAAAAAACTATCAATATTTATAAATTTTTTTTTCAAATATAGTTAATTATATAAAAATCTTTAAAATAAAATCGTAAGAAATTATAAAAGGATTAAGATATTACGAATTTTAAGATTTAAATAGAAATATATAAGAGATTTTATCCAAAAAAATTTTTGTTTGAAATCGAAATCATTTGGGTGAAAAAAAATTATAAAATCATAAAATTTAAAATTTTGAGATTTTGATAACCTTGTAATGGCGTGAGCTAACTTGATTTTTGATATTTGGGTAGCGACTTTTTCCGAAGAATAGAATTAGAGGTACGGAGATATGTAAATGCTTAAATAGAAGCTTTCCTCTCTTCAGAAAACCTGCAGATCTAGTGCTTTGCTTAGGGCGTGTTTACCAGGAGCAGTGGAGTTTTTAGCATAGTTATAAAACCCAACTCGGGTAATGACCCGGAATAGTTACCGGGTCACCGGATCATCGGGTAACCGGATGGGTCATCGGGTCGACCTACTGGATCAAAATAAATTTATTAAATAAATATTAATATATAAATACATATAAATGTATTATATAGTATCTTCTATATCAACTATAAAAAAATAATTATATACGAAAAATATTAAATATATTTTTAAAATTACTATAGTACTTAAGACAATAGTCAAAAAACCTATTACCTAACATATAGTAAAATATCTATGCTTTATACATTAAAAAGAACAAATTATCGACACTATATATTTTATTTATTTATTACTTTTAATAAAATATAAAAATAAGAAAATAAATTAGTAACAAAAGAGTACCCGATAAAATGCATATTTTAGAATGCTAATAAAAATGCTTTTCCATTTTAAATAAACAAATATATATATATATTTTTTTTACTATTAAAATCGGGTCAATCCGGTCGGCCGGGTCACCGAGTTGACCCGGAACCCGGCCGGGTCGACCCGGTCTTTTGTTAACTCGACCCGGAATTGGTACCGGGTCGCCGGTTTCCGGTCCGGATCGAGTTTTAAAACTATGGTTTTTAGGTGAAATAGAGTTTTTAGAAAATAAATTTAAAAAATAAATAAATAATAAAAAATATTTAATAAAAAATAAAATTTTATATTAAGTATATATTTTTAGTAAGTCTTAAATTTGAATTTAAAAAAAAATTTATAGATAAAATAAAATTATTTTAATTTTTATATGTATTTATGTGAAACTTGAGTTTAAAGAAAGTAGAGTTTAGGGGTGTTGGTAAACACGCTCTTAACCTAACAACTCAATTACTTAAAACTGGTTACAGTCAATGTCACTGTTACCAGTACGTATTTCAAGTGCCATGCTCCATAAAAACTTCAAAAATCTTTTTAGAAACTTTGAATACCTTTTATACATAGGATTGGTAAGTTAACCTCAAAATTAAAAAATATATATTATAAATTATTGAGTATTAATTAAATGTTACCAAAGTCATTTTTATCAAATGAATTAGTTCTGTGTTAGTGTTTTTGTACTAGTATATCTAATAATCGAATAAAATTAATAAGAGTTGGATATATATTATCGATAAATTATCGAATGAGTACGCACATAGAGTTCATTTTTTTATGTAATTTGCTAAAAATTATTTAGAAAATGTTAAGAAAACATGTTGTCTATGCCAATGCTGTTTGTTAAGCGAATTGATGATAATCTCGATGATCATTGAGATAGAGCTGAGAAAGAGTAAGTTCATTTTTTTACTTAGCATGAATATTAAAAGATATTTGATATAGTTTGGGTTATGCATAAATGGTGCCTTTTCGTTAGTTTTATGCCTATTCGATTGATTTATTAATGGTAGTAATAAGGAAGAATGATTGAATAATAAGTAAATTTTATAATTTCTTTTTAAAATAAAACATATTTATATCATAAAAGTTCATATTTTTAAATAATTTATGAATTTGTTCTCGTTGAAAAAACTCAAATCAAAATCGTGGCGAATTATTTATTTGTCTATCCCCTACTAGCGTCAATTTCATATATTTGATTTTTAGAAATTTTTAAAAGAAACAGTGTTTTATCCACTTCCTATCGCTCGTAGTTGTTCAAGAAGGTTACCGAAATATCTGATATGTGAAATAAAAACAAATTTAAATATTTGGAACATTTGAATTGTGGAGACTCTTAAGGAGTGTTTGTTTGGTTTTTATGATATTCTTTTTTATTTTAAAACAATTATATTTTCTAATAAATTAATATTTTAAAATATTTTAAAAAAATAGAAGTAAAATTGAGTTGTATGTAATATATTTTATATTATGAGGTTAAAAAAGTTAAACACTTTTCAAAAGTTTTTAAAATTTTATTTTAAAAAGGTTATTTTAAGTATTTCCGAATGTATTCTTTGACATGTTAACTTTATTCTTAAATAACTCGTGTTTCATTCAATTAAATTTCGAGATCACTCGGATATAATTTCAAGTCTCACCGGCGCCGCCGGACGCAAATTGGGTTCCGGTTCAATGGATATTTTATCCTTCACTGAGTCTCAAGTACTCGCCGAATGCGGCCGGAGGCAACTTCTGCCACCGACAAAGAACCGCCTTTGGAACATTACTACGATTAGAAGCTCACGAAGAGAAGCAGCACCGGCTGTGCACATTACTAGTCTGAAGGTTGCTTAGAGCAGTGGGATGGAACGCAGGCGCTGTGTTGTGCTTGCTCCGGCAACCGGCATGCAACCCATCCAAAGAGTACCTTGATATGCGCTATCATAGTCGGGATGTAATCTGTAGCGTACTATATATACAGCAGTTTCTTTCAGAATTCACAAAATTTTCACGTACAACTCGAATTTCATCTATAAGAACCTACTTTATAAGGACGATGATCAGTTGAGTTGCTAGGAATTTCGAACAACCCTTCTTCAACATGCATTCACTTACAAACTTATGGCGGGTTGTAAATTGCTGTACAAGTTCCACTCACGCAACTCTACAAGCTAATGTATACGTTGCTATACCATTACGTACCATTATCGTGGCCCTGAGAGCTCCATAGCTTGGACTAGTAATGAAGAATCATCGGTGAGATCAGAGTAGCGTTCAGAAGATGAGAACTCTGGAACCTTCAGATTTTGAGGATCTGTTCTTTGTGATCCTTCCCATCTTTCTGCAAGACCGTCACCTTCAAGCATCCTGACAACTTCAGACATCCTCGGTCTGTGCCCTGGGAGATACTGCATGCATAACAGAGCAACCTGGACCGTCTCTTCTAGTTCAATGAGGTCATAATTGTTTTTCAAGTCCTTGTCCACAAGCATAGCGAGTTTCTTTTCTTGGTTAAGTTTTTTCACCTATAGAGACGAGATAATTATAAGATCAAAGCTATAAAGAAAACTTGCTAAGCATAGAAGGTCGAGAAGCTTTACCCAATCGAGCATGGTGCCTTTCTGGTTTGCAGCTTTCCCAAATTCAAGAGCTCGCAATCCAGTAATCAATTCAAGTAGAAGGATACCAAAGCCGAATACATCAGTTTTCTCGGAGGACTGACCCGTCGACAAATACTCCGGAGCAATGTGTCCAACAGTTCCTCTTACAGCAGTCGTAACATGTGATTCCCTGTGGTCTAAGAGCTTCGCCAATCCAAAGTCGCCAACTACAGCTTCACAGTAGTCGTCAAGTAAGATATTAGCAGCTTTTACGTCTCGGTGAATTATCTTCGGATCACATTGCTCATGGAGGTAAAGTAGTCCCCTTGCCGCTCCCAAAGCTATTCTCTTTCTCGTACACCAGTCAAGTGTTGGTTTTGCTAAAGAATACAATATAAATGTAAGCGGTTGAATTTGGAATGAATTTGGTACTCCATTTCTAGAGAGGAGCACTGATAAGAAATCACTTCCATGTAGAATGGTCCTAAAATATCATTAAATGCGCCATTCGAAGTTTTATGTATATTACCTGTAAGTCGTGAAGCAACACTTCCGTTGGACATATAAGGATAAACAAGAAGCCGCTCTGTTGCAGTCATGCAGAATCCGTGTAACCTGAGTAGATTCCTGTGTACTGCCAAACTTATCATTTCCATTTCAGTTTGGAACTGGATTTCCCCACCTGCGGCATTTCCATCCTTCAGCCTCTTCACAGCTACCACTGTCCCATCTTGTAGATGACCTTTGTAGACATTCCCAAATCCACCCTTGCCAAGAATATTCTTGCTGCTGAAGTTATCTGTTGCAATCTGAAGCTCTCGGAAGGAGAATCTTCTCAAGTTTCCCAAGCACACTTCCTCCTTTTGTTGGTCTGCAAAATGATTGTAATTATGTATCTAAAACCACGCCTTCAATGGATTATATACTGCAATTATCATAGAAAAACTGGAAAGCCATATTCATTACAGTTTGCCACATACCATTCAAATCGAAGAAAATTTGTTGGTTTCTTCTGTGCCTCTGCCACAGGAAGAGCCCGGTGATAATAGTAAGAAAGCATAAACATCCAACACTAGATCCCAATGCAACAGCTAACTTGCGACTTTTGGGTTTATCAGCATCCCGAGTGCTTTCTAGAAAATAAAGGCAAGAGGATATCATCACCTCTGCTAGACGCCATAAGCGCTATATTAAGGAAATTAAATACAAGCCGTTGGAAGATCAAAAGAGAGTTTCACATAGTAACCATTCTTGTAATAATGACCAATCCTAGTGAAGCCTTTAAAAGTTTAGCAAATGGTGAGTGATTAAACATAGCAATCACTCTTTTTAACTTGCGTCTCTGATTTTTATCAACTCAAGAAGTCATACAGCTTACAGGTAAGTAAAATCATGCTTGCTAAGTATTACTTAAAGAGCAAAACATAAAACAGAGGTCTAAGATGGATACCTTGTGAATAGCTGGAGTTGAAGGACGTTGGCACAGGAACTGTCCCAGAGCATTCTTTCTCTTTACCAGTTGCGCAAATGAGAGGATTTCCAACAATACTGCAGAAAATTGTAAAATGTTCAAGTCAGATTCAAGTTCTATGTAAATCAACATTATAATCATATAGTTGGAAAAATATGCGAATACCAAATGGGCATCACAATTCTTTGGCAGTAACAAGATGTAAGCTAAGACTCTCATATAGACGTTTAATATCAAGAATCTCAAGCATCTGTTCTACGTACTTCATGAATTTCAAATATTTATCTCGCGTGCAATTAAGCAAAAAAGAAATTTGATCACTCGAAAACCTTACTTGAATGTTCTTGCAGGAAACTTAGGAACAGGACCACTCAAATTGTTGTAGGACAAATCCCTGAATCATGATTCCAAAACAAAATCTCTTCAGTGATTAGTAACTACTAACGCAAGTAGATTCAACAAGCCTCCAATCACTCTTAGAAGCACTTTTTTGGTACTTACAAGAAACCAAGCTGGGTAATATTAGCCAAAGAAAGAGGACAAGGTCCTGAAAGACTGTTGTTGTTAAGCCTCCTGATTTTCATTAAATCAAGATAAAACGTTAATAAATTACAAGTTTTTATTAATGTTTAGATCATGAGAGCAATCTACTTACAAGTAATCAAGATTCTTGAGGTTTCCTAGAGTTGAAGGAATTTCACCAGTGAACAAATTGTTGGAAAGATCAAGTGTTTTTAGTTTTCCCAATCTACCAATCTCTGGTGGAATCGGCCCTGCTATACTATTGTTCTGCAACGAACTACACACGTTTTTTCATAAATCAATGATACCCAACAGAGAACAACAAACACAATAATCAGTCTTCTTTTCAAGAACTTACACAGTGACAAGGTTTGTCAAATTCCTTACGCTTGAAGAGAGTGCTCCTGATATGTTCTGGCTTGGAATTGCTCTAGAAATTTTTCAAAAACAAAAACAACAGATTCAATGTTTTAAGATTCAAGACAAAGTTATAGCAAAGCATTCAAGTGTATGAATGCATGAAAAGCTTTTTAAGATTCAAGACGAGTTATTAGCCAAGCATCCAAGTGAATGAACGAATGAAAGATTTTCCAAGATTCAAGACGAAGTTATAGCGAAGCATCCAAGTGTTTGAATGAATGAAAGGCTTACAATTCAATGACAAGATTCTCAGGTGAGCAGGTGACCCATGTCCAACTGCAAGGATCAACAGAGTCTATATCCCATTTCTCAAGAACATTCAATGGGTCCTTCAAGTTTAGCTTGATAGAATACAGAGCTTGAACTATAACAAAAATCGAAAACCCAAATTCGAAAGTTGATTAAAAATCGTTTCTTTCACTTGAAGAAGAAGCAAATCCAATGAAAGATAGAATTCCCAACCTTCAAAGTTAACACCTTTAGGTGAGAGAAGAGCAGCTGCTTCTGTCAGGAACCAGAAGAAAACCACAAGATAAACTCCGCACCACCATTTCTTTCCTTCTTTTGTTCCCATTGAACTCACAAGATCAAACAAAGATCCCACCTTTCTATAAAAACAAGCTAAAAACTGTAACCTAAGAATCTGCAGGGTATTATTGCTCTAACAGATGGAAACAAAAAAATCATGAATAAATTGATGGGTTTGTTTTCTTTCTTTCCTTCGTCACTCTTCTCTTGTCTGGTCATGGAAAACTGGCAGCTTTAGCTATTACAGAACAAAAGAAGAGGCTGCTGCTGATGCTGATGCCTTGAATGGATGTAAAGCAGCAGAAAAGAGGAGAGTGAAAGAGCTAACAAGACATGCCTGCCAACACCACTTGATCATGATCGTGGCCGGAAAGATAAAGCAAGAAAGGTTAAAATATATCTACAGCAGTAGAGGGGAGGGGATTCCGATTCCCAATCAAACCAAAGGTAGGAGGGAATATATGTTCCATGAAAATTCTTTGCTACTGGTGATAGTGCGTCTCTTGTTTATACCATCACTCGCTTGGGATGTGTGCTTTTGATAGAATTTCTTTCTTGTTGCAGAGAACCAAAACTCGTATCTGTAATTTATTTGACAAGAACATAGTTTTTTCTTTTCTTTTTCAAGAAACAAAACGCATTTTCTTTTTCTTTTCTCTTTTTTTTCGGCTTTTTAAGATTTGAGTGTGTTGGGAAGAAGCATGTAACGTGTGACGCAGCCCTTCGATTGATGTGAGCTATCAAACAAACAGTTCTTGCTGTGAAAAAAAAAAAAAAGCTCTGAAAAGGAGAAACAAAATTCAAAAGACAAATTTTTCCATCTCTGTTTACCTTTCAATTAGTAAGAATCCAATGAAAACATTGAAATTCAACATAGTTTTTTTTAATAGAATGAAGAGAATAATTAATCTTACTCAAAGATAAAAAAAAGTTTCTGCCTTGAAATTGAAATTTCATTAACATAACTTGGACCTAATTTTTTGTTTAAACTTAATCATCAACTAAACATAATAATAACTGTCATTTATTTACTCGGAACAAAAACATAACGGCAATCAACGATGATTTTCAGGTCCAAAAAACATAGCTATTATGAATTTAGGATCCATAATTAATACTAATTTTTATTTGAAAAATATGAAATAATTAATCTTTATCATCCCATGATGATCATTATTCAAGACAGAATTCTTTTCTTCATTTTCTTTTCTCAAATAAACTAAAATATAGGTTTTTGATGATAAGAAAATAAAGCAAAAGCAGGTTTTGTTAAGAAAAATAAGGCAGGCAAAAAAAATGAGCGTGGGTAACAAAAGAATAATAAGCATGGGTGTTGTTGCACTGTCCCTAATCTTTTGGACCAACTATCGGTGCATGGTCATCATCAAATGCTCCCTACGTAATTGTTGCTATTATAATTTTTTAGTTCATTCATTTAAGTAACAGGAAATATTTAGCACTATTTTTGGTCAAAAAATTTGTGAGTATTTTTAAACTTTTTTAAATTTTAAAAAAATATGAATAAATTTTACATCATAAAATTATATATCTCAAAAATTTTGTTAAATTAAAAAAATAAAATTGTTTTTAAAAAATATATCAAAATTATAGTAGAAAATATTTTATGTTAAGTAAATTCAGGAATGATCTTTTAGTTGAGTTAAACGTAAAATACAAAATATATTTTGTTTGAAGCATTAGATGGTTTTAGATTACTAATTTGCATCATTTTAATGTATAAGTGCGTCCATGGTCATCAACAAATCCTCTCACATGTAATTACTATATTTTGATTTGGTTTTTTATCTCTGAGTTTTATTCAATTTTAAAAAAAATTAAACCAAATCAAAATTTTCAGAATAAATGATTTTGAAGAACTCTAGTAATATAATAGTAAAATTTTGTTTGCTTACGTTTTTTTTCAGAAATTTTACTTTCAAAATTTAAATTTTAAAATTAAAAATTTTACTTTCAACTTTTAATATGAAATAAATATAAAATTTTATTTTTTATAAAATAAATTACTTATAAAATATAAAAATTTACTTTTAACGTTTAAAATCACTTGTAAAATAAATATACTTTAAAATAAAATTAATTTAAATTTCTTATGAATAAAATTACTGTCTATAAACAAGTGAATATATACTTTTGATAATAATGTTGTTCTTGTAGGTCCTAGGCTTTATTGATTTTCACGACAAGAGACCCACAAACTTTAGCTCAAGCAATTGCCGTCATTAGATATGTTTCAAATATTTATAATTTTAATGTTTTTATTATATTTTAAATTTTAAATAATTTATATATTTTAATTTAATTTTTTATATATAAAATTTTAGTTTTAATTTTTTTTATATTTTTTTAATATAATTATATTTTTTAATTTTGAATATATTTTTAAGAATTATTGAAATATAATACTAAATTTTATTTTTATTTATTTTTTAAAAAATTTTATTTTTTATTTTTTAATTTTACGAAATTTAATTATAAACATTTAAAGAACGTTTTTAAAGAAATTCGAAGGACAGCGAAAAAACAAAAGAAATTTTCAGTCCACCTAATAGGAATTCTTTTAAAATAAATATTTTAAAATAAAAAAGTATTTTTTGTTTTTTTAAAAATAAATTTTATTTTTTAAAAAATAATTGTTTTTTTACTTCTAAAAAATAATAAATATATATTATAAAAATTTTATTATGTAGAATTTTTTACACTTTCTAAATTTTTAAATAAATTTTTTAATAATTATAAAATATAAATTAGAAAATATATAATTAAAAATTAAAAGTTTATTTGTTTTGATAAGGTGAATCAAACAGCTTCTAAAAGCATAACCTTGTGGCAGTAGGTTCTCTGCTTTCATTCATTTCAGTCACCTAAAAGAATAACTTTGAATGAAATGGAGAACCCACAGATTCTCTCTCTTATTTTTTTTATTTAACTCAATTTTAAAAGACATTCTCATACACCATTATCTACTCTAGCTTGCTTGAATTTCTTCTGCATACTGTTTCTATTAAAAGCATTTAAATTAACTCAGAAGTAGTTTTTTATAATAAAACTTTTAGAAAATGACTAAATTAAAAATGAGTTTAGGTTTTTATAGTTTAAGCTGTATTTGAAAATAACGCTCAAAAAATGAAAATGTGACTTCTAAATAGTTAATTTAAAATAAAATCCGAAGCGGCATAGAAATACGTAAAATAGCTCTCAAATTTTAAATCTCATAGAAAAAATAAATTCATAATAAATAAAATATGCCCTTAATATATCAATTAGTATAGACGTTCATAAAAACAAGATCTGGACGCATAGAATTAATCAAATGAAATCTAAGCTGTTGAAGTCCATCTAAATTATGTAATATAGAGACGTTTGAAAGTTCTTACCAAAAAATTTTTGTGAAGAGGTACGGAATGTCAATGGTGGGTTTGGTATAGAACATGGTTCTTAATGCCTTATCTTGAGCTTTAATTTTGTGAAGAACAATAACTTTTATTGAGTGATTGGCACTTGTAATTATAAGAATCTTTTGCATAATTAAACTTAGCATAAAAGTTGATAAATAATAAATGAGTTCGCTTTTTTGGATTCTAATATTGTAATTGACACTCTAATTATAAATGATTCTTTCTTCGCTCGTAAGTTTCACTCAGATTATATCTAAGTTTGGCAGAGGTTTCCAAAAGAATTATTTTTTAATTTTTCAAAATTTCCAAAGGTTTTAAAATATTTTTTCAAAATTTTATAAAATTTATTTAAAATTTTAAAAAATATAAGAAATTTTATAGTAAAACTTTTTTATTATTTATTTATATTATTTTTTAAAATAAAATCTTATTTTAAAAAAGTATTTTTTTATTAAAAACTTTATTTGAAAAGTATTTTTAAACGCTCTTTAATTTTTTTTAATATTCGGAATAAAATATTTAGAAGTGTTCATGAAATAAAATTTATTTAGAATGAAATTTTGAAAAAGTAAACTTATTGTCTATATGATATAGATTGTTTTGTAATTTCTAAATTATAAAATTATTAAAAATATAAATTAATTATATAGAATAATAAGCATTTAAACAGATCTTCCAAGCCTCCTCTCAACTTTAACATAAGGCAAAAATTAAAATTTTATTTACTTATTATTAAAAAGTGAGTTTAAAAATAAACAAAATTAGTTTAAAATTTGAGAGTTAAGTTTTAGAAACAAAAATTGAGTTTAATTATTATATTTTATTTTGATTAGTAAATTAGAAGTGAAAATTTTGAAGTGATAAAATGAGATGAAAGTGTTGGCAAATTTTAGAAGCAATAATTAATTTGCTTTTTCATCAGTTTTACCATTTATGATAAAAATTGAAAGCATTTGAAATAATATGAACATTACTATATCATGTGTATTAGTGTCTTTATTTTCAATCTTCAAACAGTAACCAACAGGTTACAGGTATATGTGTTAGTTGTGATTAGCAAGAATTTAGTAATCATTGGAAATGTTTCAATTAAAACAACAATATTTTTATATATTTTCTTAAAAAAAGTTTATTTTTAATTTTAAAAAATAACAGGATAATCATAATAATTATATGACATTCGGTTTATTTATATGATTTAATTTAAAAAATTACGAAATAAAATTATTTTAAAATTTTTTTAAATAAGTGTTATTTTTTATCAAAAATAAAAATAATTATAATAAAATATCAATGACGTAAAATTTTTATATTTTGTAATTTTAAAAATAATTTTATAAAATATTATAAGATATTTATTAAAAATATAAAATTAAAACTTGAAGTAAAAAAAAAAAAAAGCTCTCCAAACATCCACTATGTCTATATTTAATATGACTTTTATTCTTTCAATAAATATATCCTCTATATAATATTATAATAAGTTTTTATAATTAAAATATAAATAAATATAATATCCAATAATTCTACATTATTTTTAGAAAAATCTATTAGCTATCCCAAATATTTAATTAAAAAAATTATAAATTAAGAAACCAAATAATTAATAATACAAGATAACAGTAAAAAAAAATATTTAATGTCTCATTCTTTCCATGCAAAAAATGTACGTCAATGCATGAGATATATAAAGAGGATTGGGAATTAAAGAATTCTTTGGTCCCATGTCTTCTTTGTTGTGTTTTTTCTTTTAAACTATCAAGTCAGTGACAGTAGTGATTATTATTCCGTTTGTCACGGCTTATGATAAACTTATTAATTTTTTTTCATTTCATATTTTTTAATATATATTTTATAAATATATAAAAAATTTATTAAAAAATTTAAAAAATATAAAAAAATTTTACAAAATAAAATTTTTTTATTATATAATTTTATTATTTTTAAAAAATAATAAAAATAGAGCTCGTTTTTAAAAAAATATAAAAATATTTTTTATTTTAAAAAGCTCTATTTTATAAACACTACTAAACGCCTCCTAAACTCATAGATTTTATAGCTAAAAGCATTCACATTGGTTTGTTATTTAAAACCAGACAATATAGGGACCTTTAAGCCTTGCACAAAGAAACAAGTACATAAAACTAGGAAGAGAAGATGAACATTTTGGTGAGGGTATTATGTTCTTGCACAAGTCAAAGCATTCCTAGGAATGTGGCTGGGAACTAATAATACAAGATCCCTAAGCTGAACTTGCCTTCAGGAAAACAATTACAAAATGCTTCTTCACTACAACCATCTAAAACATTGAAGATGCAAGCACTGCGACTTCTGATATAACCTGTTCATAGTCTGATTGAAGCTTTTCCTGAACCTCTGCCGCTATTTCTCCTTTCGCAGGCTTGGTCGTCACAAGAACACAGCAAGTTGGTCTCTTGGTAGCCCCAGCAGTAGCCAAATCCTAAAGTAGATTGAGGCCAAAGAATCAAAAAATTAGTAAGTGCTTGTTTTTCTTATTGCTGTCTCAAATGATTAACTTGTTAAATTTATGAGAAATATCTCATCTGCATAGCAGATACATAGATACATACATAAACTACAGAAAGAGTGTATACTATTGAGTTCCTTTTACCTCTAAACAGAATATAATAATAATATTTGCAATCATACAACCGATAGGTTGAGCCTGCAGAGTTCCTTTTACCTCTAAAGAGTGTTTGACAAATCTTTCGAACAATTGCTACATATAAAATAGTATAATTTGAGCCTGCAGAAAAGATAGACATGCATGCATGCTGTTGTTGGGGTTGAGAGGAAGAAATAGCAACTAACCTCCTTCGATGGAACATACACATATGGAATATCAGATTCCTCGCATAGGATTGGAACATGTGTAATAACATCAATGGGAGAAATATTCCCAGCTATCACACACAATCTACAAGCAAATGAAAAATAGTTACAATCTATGCTGCTGGAAAGAAATAGTTTACACGCTCCTTCCAACATGCATCTAGAGCACCACACAGGCTCATATAACAAATAAAAAGCTTAGGTCTAAGGAGAGAGCAAAAGAAGAAAAGTTAAAAAAGGTAGGCAAAACCAGTTAATAAGTGTACATTGAGCAAAATTCAGGTATGACTAGCATATAACAGGTAACACATTTGACTCATTTTTACAAAACAACAATTTTAGGGTCCACAGCAGAATTCCATCCATTATATTGATGCATATAAGGCCCTCTTCATCCTCTTCTCTTGTTAAAGCTATCGAAAACAATTAAATATAACAACAACAAGCTGCAAGAACTTCATTCAGGGTTTTATTCGTACAGATCAACCTCAATCCAAGAGACCCAAGCCCCTATCTGGGAACATTTTCTTGGGTACCTCTCTCAAACCCCTATCTAGTGCAACAAAGGCTATGCTTTGTAGTACTAAGTCCATACAAAGAAAGCATAAAGACAAAAAAAATACCTACTTGGCTTTACAATGGGCATTACATAGGTCAAGACACCAATCTAATGGGAAGTCTAAAAGCTACTAGCATGTATGCAAATTTAGTGTCTATGCCGTCCCTTTTTTGCCATGTTCCTAAAACCTACCTACAAAGAAGCATCCAAGTATGCATATCTAAGGAACATTAAAGTCCAGAGAGGAAAAGTTTGGGGTCAATTATCTCCATAACCAAGTAGCTTTAACTTTATGGTCCGCAGCTTATAAAGTTACTTCATGTTCCTTGCAAAAACAACATGTACTAGTTACTATGACAGAACAAATCAAAAGTATTAAAAAAATTTAAGAAATTCAACCCTTTCTGACCACGACGAATGCTCTTAACTACTTCCTTAACTCCTCTTTTTAGACACTTCGACTCAGCAGCTGCAAATTAGAAAATAAAGCAGATAAGAACCACAACCACTTCAAGAAGCATGCAAATAATTGGACAAAGATAAAGAGCACTAAACAATAAGATTGGACGTAAGTTCCAATAAAAGCAACATTCATTGAGAACAACCTAGTACATAAAACATGGCAAAAAGTTGATATGACCTCAAAACAAAAACATTAGATGCATTCAAGCACAATAATTGGCATAGGGAATAGAAATTAAATATAAATAATAGAAGCTAAAATGAGAGAAATACTAGAAGGAAAACTAGAATTCAATCTGACCATTTCGAGCAATACCGCCATTGATCCAGCTTCCACAACCAATTGCAAGCAAAATAAATAAATACATAAATAAAATAAATTGCTACCTTCCGCAGTTATTCTTAGAAGTGGGCTCAGGTATTCAAGAGATCACTGACAGTCTAAAACTATAATTGAAGGATCACCACGCCAAGACCAGAGCCATAAAAAATACATACCAACAAAATTTTCAACAAAAATCAGCGCCCAAGTAAAAAACATATTAAAAAAATATTTTGAAAATAATAATAATAATAAACTTCTGTAGTGCCTCTTTCAAGAATGCACTATAGATGTTAAACATCAATCGAATTATAAAAACAAATCAAACCCGAAATAGTAAGGGAAAAAAAGAAACGTTTTTCAAAATTTCTTCTTCTATACTGTTAATAGATACCAAAATAGAGAACACACTCCAGTTATTAGGATGCAATTCGCAGGCAATAAGAATCACTAAAAACACGTTTATACACTTACCACTAGAAACAATCCAATTCAATTAAACCCCATCAACGAATCTCGGTAACCGAAAGAAGAAATAGAAAAACAACGACCATGAATAGTATACAGAGAGAGAGAGAGATTGTACCTTTTCTGACGAGCTTGAGAGTTCTCTTGCGAAGCTTCTTTCCGGCGAGCGGTCGAGCGATTGGTGCGAGAGCCATCAATATCTGTTTCTCCTTTACCGACTTCTCTGTCTCGCTATCGCTCCCCATTCCTTCTTTTTCCAACTTCTGTATGCGGAAGCTTTGAAAGCACGCAGAAAGAAAGAAAGTAGGGTTTTATGTTGATGGAGGCGCGCGAGGAAAGAGAGAAGAAAGGAAAGTTGAAGAAAGATTCAAGGGTTTTAGAAAAAAATAGTAAAATAATAAAATAAACTAAATAAATAATTCATATTAATGGGTCAGAGTCGTTTGGGCCAAAGCGAGACGAAAATAGAATTTGGGCTTTACTTTGGGTTGATCTGTCACTATAAGATTCAATAAAAATTACGTAATAGCTGTTTGGTTGTAGTAAAGTCAATTTTTATTAATAAATGTTCAACAGTAAATATCTTTTAGAAATAAATTTGAAGTGTATTTGAAACTTTTATACTTAATTGTATCTAAAATTGAGTCTAAATAATTTTTGTATTTAGTTGTTTTTGGAAAGAATTTGATAGTTTTTTGGTTGAAAAATTTTCAGAGAAACTGAAACATGCATGAACTGCTACCAAATGTGTAAATTAAGTAGCGCATCAACTGTGGCGAGCATTTTCTGCTTTCCTCTCCATCAAGCCTTCAGGCCTGCTGTAATATGCTGTACATGAGGAAAAGAACAACTTACAAAATCTATCCACCAGGGATCGGTTGTGATTGACTAAACTTAAAAGCTTTAAAATTTTTCTATTTTTTTAATAAAATACCATTTTATATTACACAATAATAAATATTATATATATAAATTTTATAACATATAATTATTTATACTTTTGCAAAATTTAAAAAACTTTTAATATACTCTACTCCACTTCACTTTTTCTAAATTTATTTTTAATATAAATAAATAAATAATTTAAAATAAATTTTTATTAATTTTTAAAATTTATTATTAATAAAATTTAATTTTACTAAAATTTTTTATTTTAATTTTTAAATCTATTTCTAAAAATATGAATTTATCTCAAAATAAACAAATTATTTGTTGAAAAGGTCAGATATTTAAAAAGAAGAAGCGACTCTATAACCAGTGCTATACGTGCATTTATGTCGCTTACTAATGTTTTAATGGACATAAAATTTTAAAATGTTAAAATCTGCAAAAAGTCCTAGATTTGCTAACTTATT
Organism: Acanthochlamys bracteata; assembly: GCA_019914995.1. Lineage (NCBI taxonomy): Eukaryota > Viridiplantae > Streptophyta > Magnoliopsida > Pandanales > Velloziaceae > Acanthochlamys > Acanthochlamys bracteata. The sequence continues at coordinate 5,387,874 of CM034143.1, forward strand.
TTTACAAATTTATTTTCACAAAATTCTTTAATAACTTATTTTTGTAAAACTCACTTTTGCATTATTTAGAAAATACTTTAAATACTTTTGAAAATTTTTTTCCTAAACAAAAAATATTTTAAAATAAAACTCTATTTTAACTACATAAATTTTTTTTTTTTTAAACTATAAAAATTTATAAAATATATAAAATAAAAAAATTATAAGCAATACCAAACAAAACATACAGTTGGAAATATAAAACAAGCGAAAGGATTTGCTTTTCTCAAAAGTGAGGAGACTTTCCATTCAGCTATACCCACAGCTATATACCGTCTGGGACATTAAAAATATCATCTCACATAGATACCACACTCACTATTACGTTCATGAGTGATTATTGTCTCTTTTTGTTTTGGCAAAAAGAAAGAGGAAATTCTTGAATGGGATTGGGTTTCTATCTTAGGATGCTTTTTTACTTGACTACCCCGCGGACAGTATAGAAGCAACAATAGCAAACAAAATGTTGGATTTTCCCAAACCTGCAGAGACACACCAGGAACTCGAAACTGCTATTTCATTGGAAGTTATAACAGCAATCAGGCCTAAAACAACATACAACACTGCATATACATTGGGAGAAAATTACAACACAGAAAAAGCTGAATAAGGGAAATGAATTAGAAGCTCCCAGATGGCTCCAGTTGAAGATAAGCAGCAGCTGATCAAAAGAACTTTCCACAATCTTGGCTCCTGGAAATAGGAGGTCCAATCGAATTTTTGCAATATACAACTAGGTCTCAATCAGAATTACACTCAAGGTTTTGGATCTCTTGTTTGACACTTGAAAATTAAGAACTTGTTATTTGTTGGGATTATGTTGAGTAGTATTCTCTCCAATGATAGCTTCAAGTAAAGGCAAAGGTATGATGTCCCCCAAGTTAGCGTTATGGTTGTGAACTTTTGAATGTGCCTTAAAGCCAATATACATTGTTATCTACAATCTGCAAACTCATCAAATCAGCAAGAAGGAACTCGAAATGTAATATATTTTAAAACAAAAAAATTCACTTAGAACAAGCATAAGCACCGTTCAGATGTCATAACTCATAAGACTAACTTACAGCTTACACATACTGAAACTTAAAAGGAGTATTGGTATTAAACAAGCTCAAGATCAAATAATACAAATAATTCCAAATAAAGACACAGTATCAACTGAATCAGAAAATATGCTCCAAAGTTCTTCTGAAGCTAATTGTGAATGTGAATTTTCAGAAAAGAGTCGCGATGAGGAATAACATGATCAGAAAAGACTGAAGACTGCATAACACATGTGGATAATGGCTATGGTTTGGAGCATCTGGAAGGAGAGGAATTCTAGAGTATTTGCTGTAGAATCATCCAATTAGAAGTTTTTTAGCCAACATTTATGCCTTACATAACAACTGGAGTAATCAAAACCAAAAAGAAAAAGCAATCAACTGTTGTCATGGGTCCTTACTCTTCTAGTGGCATACTGAGCAGGTCAGGTCACTACCAGATGATGAAGATGATGATTTGACAGAGAACGCTTCAAGATATTCCAATTCTGAAGAATTTGAACGAAAGCAAACCCGTAACATCTTTAATCTTATTTCTGTATTTTGGAGAGTTCTTTCAATTTTGGTGGCTTCCTACTATTTAATATTGCATTTGAGCTACTGATTATTTGCTCGATCATCATATCTTACTTTTAATCTGGTTGAGGTCTACGACAAGCCCCTAATCTGGCTCCCTTAAGGGTGATTTTCTAAAAGAAACGTATAACGAAAACAGACAGTCTAAAGTTAATATTCAGATGTTCAATCTTTTGTTAAAAACTATCTGATAGTTCGATTTCATATTTTGAATAACCTAAGCATCTGATAATAAGTAGTAGTTTTGATATCAAATTTCTGCAAAAACGTTGGTGACTACCTACTCCTGTTTACCTTATACGTGCAAAATTAGATATGCTATAACAAATATGAAATAAGACAAGATAAGAAATTATTACACAAGAAGAAGCAATACCATGCATAATTACTTGGTGATTGTAGCAGGTTAGACTCAACATTCCATAGCATACTTCTGAACCTACATATCCGAAGCAAAAAGGTTTAGTAGAGAAGATCTTGCCACGACCCCCTAGAAAAGAGAAAATGATACAAACCGATAGAAATTACTGAATTGAAATGCATAGTCTTACTAAACTTTGAAAAAGACTAAAGGCTACTCTTACTAAACTTTGGAAAAGGGTAAAGAAGATTGCCTCAGTGACATCTTCCTCAAGGAAGATGCTTGAACCTGCACTTTCTATATCGCGATAGCCATCAACCTGGAAAATTCTAAGCTTGCCTTCCTGCAGTTTCATACCCTCAATTAAACCATCACTTAAAGGCATGACGCAAACTATTAACAGCCAAAAACTCCCTAATAATCACCTTAGTTCCATAAACAAGGCCTCCTCCAATCAAAGGATGGAAGCATGCAACATTGACCTCATCCTCCGCACTGGGAAGAACTCTGGCAAGCTCCATGTCCGAAACTCTATAAACCTGCCAATGCATATTGAATAGAGTCAGAAATATAGAAGGCAAAAGCACTTTGTCAACTAGCTATTTAAACTGACAATTTCTCTTAACACAATCACAAAATGAATGACGCAAATGCACAAACGAATGGCATGTAAGGCGTTATTTGGTATGACATGGTTTAGCCGGTTATGTGACAGAAATGTGGAATGTTGTGCATGCAATATATTTGATTTAAAAAAAATTATTCAAAATTGGTTTATCACCATTACAAATCGAGGCTCAACATTTGCCTCTTTGAATCGTCTCCATCTATGTTAAATTTCCTAAACTTGTATTCCACATAACTTATGGCCATCGTAGCCATAAAACCCTGACAACCAAGTGCTTCATATTTCATAGGAGATTTAATTTTACAGAGATCACCAACCCCAACTCTTAGGGTTAAACGTAAGAGCAACTATAAACATGTCTATCTGTCAATGCATGAAAACAGATATGCTCACCTCCAAAATTGTATATATTGGGACAGTTGTTTCCCCTTCAACAAGAAAGCTCCTAAGAAGTGAACTATGGCGTCGGCCATATGCCAATAGTATGTGCTCTGATGTCGGAGAGAACTGAGAATACATGAAAATATTTGGTAAGCTCTAGCACTCATGCATATGGAAAAAGTCATAAATTACAAAAATTGAAACATAAATAGAAACATTTAGCAAATTGCAAGGTTCTTCGAAAGCAGGAATGGAACAGCACCTACTGAAGGAAATGTTGCTTTAAATACAATAGACAGAAACTTGAAGCTCAATTTCAGAGAATGTCTTTTAAAAAAATCAAGCAATCGCTTTCTAACTACATTTAAGTCAATCAAGACATAAGATCCTCAATACCAGGAGAATGGATCTACCACACACCAAAGAATATATACTTATCTCACAGAAGTAGCTCAAACTAAAAGTAAGAAAAGCGTAAACAGCGTCTGTCAATTCATTATATTTAGAGGACAAACCTGGATAGAAGTCAAACAATGTGCAGCTTTAATTGGTCTCGAAGCAAGAATTAAGCCAAAACTGCAACCCATTAAATAATTAGGGAAAGGCATGAGGTTCTACCGCAAAACCGTGAAGATAAGAATTTGGATATCAACAATAGATGAAGTTCATCATACGTGGCCTCCTCAAGTGAGTATATCCGAAGCTCATACATCACTTGGCGAGCAGTGATTGGATGGCGTGTTGGGGATGTTCCAGCCGCAGATGCATCATGTTGCATATGAGATTGCCCAGCATCTCCTTCGCTGTTGGGAAGTACACATGCAACACAAGCAGCTAAGAATCTCCCACAAGGTGAAAAGTGAGCACCCATTTCACTGTTAAGAAAGAAAAATCATGTTAGCATAGAATAACTGGCCAATATTGAACAAATATTAGAATTAAGTTAAGGGAAAAATGTGGTATGAGTGATATCTTATGGAAGTATCGGAAGACCAAAACCAACTCACCATCCCTATAATGGGATTAACAAAGCCACAGAATCCTCATTTCACAAACATCTTAACCATTCAAATTATCCAGTATCCATGGTTCCATAGCAAGAGAATTTGGAACTTCTGAGTGCCCTTTTAGTTAAACTTTAACTATTTTACAGAACATAAGTAACTGAACTTATTTGTTGCAATTCAATCAGAAAGTCAGCTGCATGCGCACATGTCTAGCACATTGAATGCATTATCTTCCTTGCATCTTCAGTTCAAATACAATACTGACTCCTCTGTTCCATATGGTAATTGAAAATATCGGCAAACACGCTAACCTTCTGCTCGTAAACTGAACTTCTGGGAGTGAAGGAAAAATTGCGTAGCTAAATACCTTATGGAAACTCACGTGTTCATTTTTTATAACTGCAGTATAAGTCCAGCGATTAGCAGGACCAGTGTGCTCAATCTTCGTATATACTACAGGACCTTCAGTGTACTCAGATTAAAGTCTCCTTAAACTATGACTAGTTATGAACCATGTACTATAACAAACATGTTAAAATGCAACTGCTAGGTTGCATTAGATTGACATGACCTTGACACCAGAGAACAAGGCAAACGCACTAGTGGGAAACCACATTTTACACTCAGCAAGGAAAGAGTCATGATTAGCACTACCTGCAAAGGACTGCATGTGCTATGGTTAAGCAGCAGCTATCAAGAAGTGCGTAAGGATCTTGTATATCATAGGGCCAGACTCTAAGCTTCACAGTACACGGTAGTTCTGCATCTGGAGCTGCTGCCATGGATTTTGATATTTCAGATTGAACGCTAGTTGGAATAGTTTGACCTTCAGGGTCATCGCTCTGTACATTTACAGAAACTTCTCCTGAACCTGGCGAAATCAACATACGAGAGCGTGATCTATTACGAGAAATAGACCTTCCTCTGATCCTGCTCTGAGCAGCATTTGTGATTGCTGACGTAGCCACTAGAGCATCCAAGTGTTGCGAATAAAGCATCTCAGTTGGTAAAGCACTGGGCCCTCTTCGGCGAGTTGAGGATGAGTTTCCTTGGACATGAAAGCCAGCTGCAGTTCGGCCCATTAACCAACCTTGGAGAAAGGGTAGTTGCCAGCAAGCTGGATCACTAAAGGGATTAAATTGCAGAATTTGTCCACCATCGATAACTCCACCACCAAGGTTGGTCTGCCTTCGCTGACGCAAAGGCTGTGCATTGTTGCTCTCAAAGTTGTCTCTGTTGCCATCAGAAGTTGCCATTTGTCTTACAGGCTGCGATGAGTTTGCAACCTCATCATCTGTTGAAACATTAGAGATAGCAGGTTCAGGAGGAGATATATCCATCGGTGTCAGCTCACTATGAGAACTTTGGTGAGAGGTCGAGGCATCCCCTCTTTGTTGTCCACTGACTGAAAGACTATCCATATCAATACAAGACATCCTTTCATCTTAACTAATAGAGGTTAGCATACACAAAAATCAAGTATATGAGACGCATTACCTTCAGGATGTGAACGGTTTCTACAATGAGGAAAGATCCCTGGAGGATAATGAAAAAAACTAGGAGATGTCGAAGGAGTTGATGAAGAATCTGAAGAATCAAGATCATTAACCTGTGACATAACTGACAATTACTAAAGACCCATGTGATGGTATTTCAGCAAAATCAAGAGATGGTGACAGATTTTAAAAAACCTCAGCAGTCAAAAGGAATGGAGCACCATGGGGATGAAAATGGGCAGCTCTGAGAGAACGACGTGTCTTCAGCACAATATTTGGAGTAGATGTTTCTCCAATCTTACTATAGCTCCATATGTGCAACTGCAATTATAGAAGGAACTCTCGGGGTCAAATAATTGGTATGAAAACATACTTAAAATTTGTATAGTAAATAGACCCTCTACCTTGTGTCCTGAAGCTACAGCAAGAAGTTCACCTCGGGCATGGAAAGCAATAGAGGCTATTGGCCGATCTGTTTGAAATGAGGCTTAATAAGAAAACGTAATAAGTTAACAAATCTTAGTATTACGTTCTGTTTATAACTTGCAAGAGCTCTTACAGAAATCTTTTGATCCTATGCAAGTTGCAGTGCGTGCATCCCACAGGCGCACCTCATGATCCAAACTACCACTTGCAAGAATTTCTGGGCACAGAGGATGGAACCTAACCTGTGGAACACCAAATAAAATAAACTCTTATGGCAAACGGAGAATATATGTCCCAGCAAGTTTCCAATAGAAAAGACATTTAAAGTTACAGTTATACAAAAATAAAGTGTTGCCATATTGCTTTAATCAGTCAGCATACAGAAGTTATGTATAAGCATATAAAATTTTGAGGATTCAGAAAAAAACATGTGAATTCAGATTTCCTTCTAATCAATGAAATACATTTGAAGTTGCCGTTAACTAAGAAAACTCTAATCAGCATCTAACAGTACTAGAGACCTTAAATTACACGATTGCTTTAATCAGTCAGCACACAGCAATTATGTATAAGATAGATGATTTCAAGGATTCAGAAACATCTCGAAATTCAAATTTTCAATGTTCAGTTTTCAGTTAAAATCTTCAACTAACCAAGAATTTCCTAGAAAACTTGGGGAACATAAAAACAACAGATCAAACAGAAAATATGAAACTTGAGTCAAGAGGCTTAAATTCACACAGATCAAACAGATTTAAATTCACATTTAAATCTACATTAAGTTGGAAGTTAATGCAATTAATTGTAACTAAATGTGTTCAAACAGATCCCAAAAACAAACAATATTTCATCTAAACCAAAATTACAAAACAAAATATTATCATGTCTGACGAGGACTCAAGGGCACTAAGGAAATAAAGAAATATTGCACATGTAAAAATCAGCATACCACCCATGGTGTTCGCCGATGTCCAGTCAGAACCTTCAAACACTTTCCAGTGTCACAGTCAATTATCTTCACGGTGTGGTCACCACTGTGTATAAGAGAAGTAGGGCAAGAGCAACCAGGAGGTTAACCAAACTTTCCTCAATGATAAGTGCCTGAGATAATGCATTCAACTCACTGTGTGGAAGCAAGTTTTTTTCCATCAGAACTAAAGGCTGCAGCAATCGTTGATCTTGGTGGAGGAAGAAGAGGGCAATACTTGGCTGAAAGATGCTTCAAAGATTCAGCTTCTACCCTGAGAAAATTGCTTTTCATTAACAAGTAGTAATATCTTTACTAGGTCGACTTGTACACTCAAACACATCTAGATTAAGCATGACGTCCTACTTCAATGAAGGAAGATGATACAATTTGCACTTAGCAAGCAAATCCAACTTGAGGGTTTCATTATATTAGCTCACAGCTCAACCAATTGAAAGTCCAACCACGCATACCAATTTGAAACCAATGGAAAAAATTTTACCAGGAGAAAATAGCTTGTCTTGCATCTGTTTTTCCACATGTCCGCCAAAATCGATGAGGCATCTGCTTCATTGCACCCTTCCATAACTTTTTCGACGAATGCTTCACTCGGGGAGAGATCTCCCTCCATGCTAACACTTGATATATATTTGCATTACTAGATATGAATTTAAGAAAAGAAATATAAGTATCATGAAGATGGAGGAAGCAAGAACTGCAGATGCTATGAAGATCACGTTCATTCATTAATCACTGCTAAAATGCAGGAGACCTATCTGGCCTAAATCAGCTCATCAACCAGAATAAGTACCATACCAAATGATAAACTATGTCCTGCTATATTTCTCGCACCTTTTATAGGATCACTTACTCTCCAGCAAAAGTAAAACATCAAAAAAGATATATCTTCCAGAAAAGCCATCTATTTGACATTCCTCTGGTTCTCTCACTCAAAGAGTAAATACCATCTCACTTTCTTAACAATTTTTTTTTCAATTGCCAAAGACAAAATCCTGTCTGCGTGGCCCTCAATCATCACGTGAACAACAATTCTCGAGGATAAATTCGAAAAATACGGAACATTCCCCTTATCTCCTACAAGTTTATGATTTAAGCTTCCATGAAGTCGCACTTCAATCAGAAACTACATTACACTATAGCAGAATTAGGGACTAAGAAAATAGCATATATTCATATAATGTCCATGCTTGCAAACCTTATAAAAGGCACACTAATCTGAAAGGAACTCCCAAAAGTCAGATAGCCTAAGAAAACAGGTATGTATACAAGTTCAATAAATCTCCAAAGGGAGTATTCTATGCCCACGGATCTTAAACTAATTATAGAAGAATAGATTGATGTCTTATACTTCTAGACAACAGGGATAAAAGGACATGCATACTAGCTAGTCAACATATACCATAATGTTTGAACGCATGTCAAATGGTCCCAGCCAAGAGCAAAAAAGTAACTACTCTGTAAGAAAGGTCACAGTAACCTCTGCTTCGAGCTACACCGACAGTGTGAGCACGATAGAGCCTGAGAACAAGACAGAGAAGATTCTGTGAAAGATTTGGTATCATCCAGGCGAGATTGATTCATTGTCTTCTAAATATGATCGACCTAAAACTCACACAAAAATATATCAATAAAGATAATAAATGGATCAGCAAAAATAATTAGACAGCACATACAAGAAGATAGTTATAGGTAAAGTATAACTACAAGTAAACCATTGGTTATGCTTTTAATATAGAGGAACAAAAGAACTACAACTAAAGCAAAAAAAAGAAGTAAAAAAATGCAATACATGAGGTACAAGGGTCTAATAGATGCTAAGCAAAAGGAACATAGCAAACAGAGACTCTTAGTAACATATGAAGTTCGTATTGGACAGGAAAATCTTCCTAAAACTCTGGCGTGCAAAGGACTTTGAAAAGACTCCATGTTCATTCATAACAAACATAGATGACCATCCTCTCCTAGGACTCATACTAGTACTATCAGAGTTTTGAGTTAGCACATAAAGCACAACAACTAGTTTAGGACAATCCAGGAATAGTAACCACGAGAAGAAATCAGTTATACTACAATGAGATTAGTATGAGGCAAATTGTGGAAGCAAAATCAACAGGAACCTTTCCAATTAAACCCATGAACTTTCATGTGAGAAAACCAAATAAGGACCAAGATATCACAAAAATTTTCTATCAGATCCATGACTTATAGCTTTTACAGCTCACGATTCAAGCAACAATCTAAAATGAAAAATTGCCACAATTTAAAATCTTCTGCAGGAAACCCACCATATCACCCAATCGAACCCAAATTACGCAAAGCAAACTCAAGCCAAAATTACATAGAAAATACACTAGTCTCTTAGAGATCTACGCAAAATAGCACAGGTAGTAGCCTACCTGGTACACAATCACGAAACTAAATGCAATTAAACAGCAATCGAAATTTAATCTCTCCAACGTTATAATTCGAGCTTATAAACAGCAACCGGATAGAGTCGAGACGAAAAATCCCGAATTTTAGATTCCAATTAGAGAAAATTGTTACCTTAGAGAGCTCCCTAATTGAAGCAAACGGGTGTTCGAGAAGATCTCAAACTCCTTAACTGCGGCGGCGGGTGCTGCTATAAATTCGATCCCGCATTTTGATCAACAATTACAAATTGATACAGACTGAAAAATCAATCAACAAGAGAGAGAGGCTTAGAAGGCAAATGTTCGAGAGAGGTGGTGGAGAATCGCGACACAGAGAGAGAGAGAGAGAGAAGCGTAGGGTACGAATTGAACTCAATGACGCTGGAATTATTAACACGAATTAAAAAAAATTTTGATATTGATTTTAAAATTACAACGGATGTATTTGTTCGAAATTAACCTTTTTACCACTTACGTAGTGAAATTTGAGAAATTTGGTTCTACAACTTTTGGAAAAAAAAGTTATATTATAATTTTTTTTATGTATCATATAAATTTATTGGAGTTGTTTTACAAAATATTTTAAATACTTATTGAAAAAAAAATTAAAAAAAGAATATATCTTAAAAAATTTTTAAAAACAAATCATACTTTTTTAATATTAAAAAATAATAAATAATTAATAATAAGATCAAGGTATAAATATTTTATATTTTATTAAATTTTTAAAAACTTGTAACATATTTTAAAATTTTTATTAAAAATATAAAATAAAAATTTAAAGTAAAATTTTTTAAAAACTTTTCCGAACAACCACTTAGTTAACAATAGATTGACCAACTGTTCATTCTTTTCAAAAGACATTTCAATTGTAAAAAAATTTCACTTACTCAAGATTTTAATTCCTCCACCTTATATATTTCATTACCACTCCAACCTATACTTTCATATCAAATTCTACTGCTATTAAAATTTAGCTATAAATTTCACTTCATATATTTTAATTAACACTCAAATTTTCTAACCGAATTTTACTTTCGCATAACTTATTTACGCAAAACTTACTTTCTTATACTTAAAACACTACACATCCTGTTCAGTGTCTCCTCTGAATTTAACCTTTATGAATACAAACAACAGAAAATTTACAAAATGTGGAACATGGTGAATACACTTGAAAATATCTCATCCATGAAAAATAGAATCAAATATATTGTGGATAATTACGACTCCCTTTTAAAACTTATTAAACCTATTCAGAGGCCCCCATACCTTACACGATGAAATAATATTGAATGAATCGCTGCAGACCAGAGTCAAGTTTCAAACTTAGGCTTCATTGAACCGGGTCTTTTATCGCCTGATAGATTCGAAAGCCAATAGCCGTTCAGGGTTTCACCAGAGGCCTGCCATAGCAATAAACACAGATGTAGTTAATTAGGGTTTCATTTATTCAGAGCACCGGTAATACTGAAACATTAATGAAACACTGAGCTCTTCTCTATTCATTGATCCCATACAAACTGGATATATTACCGGCTTACTAATCTGGGTTTTCCTCAGAAACTATGCAGCATGAATCTGAAACTATAGCTCTTGGCATATGTTTAAAACTAAAAATACTACATCTCCCAGTAGAGCAGCTGGTAGACTGGGAATACTAAGCAGCCATGTGACATGCTTCTATTTGATTAGCTTTAAACAGAACGTCAATTTGTGTGACAACAGATAAGGATGATAAATTCTTTACCTTTAATATGCAATTTGAGGTGAAGGCTATGCCTGTTGCTTGCTAGGCGAACTCAGCTATATGGAAGAAAATCACTATGGTCGGAACTTCCTTGCAGCTCGCAATTGCTGGATCCTCTTCTTGTCCTGCTCAAACTTGCTTTGCAACATCATTACCTCTGAGAAACTTTCAGACATTAGCAATGCAGTAGCAATAGTACTCAACAATCATTTCTACAAGTTAAAATGCCGCAATCATATACTAGTACCGGGAGAAATCATAAAGCACATGAAAAGGTGAAGGAAAAGATAATACTAAGCTTAAAAAATAATCGTTGATGCTTTTAATTTCGAAACTACAAACTCCAAGAGGGCTTACTATTTTCTTCATCATAGTGCCTAAAAAAATAGTTATATTGGTGCTTCAATTCAAACAACATCCAGAATAAGTACCTGACTAGTGGTAGTTTGCACTTATGAAACCTTAAAGCATCTTTCCATCCAGGCAAGGTGTCATAACAATGCTTTTTTATCTACAGTATATACTTCTTAGACCATCAATAATCAAGCACAAATGACGATGCAAAATTAAAAAATTCTAAAAGTTCCTCCTACTGGAACAGAAACAGTTTAATTTTCCCAAATATTCAATTTAAGTATGGTTCAGGACCATTTGGCATATTATGAGAAAATTTTATGTCTAATCTAATTCTTAACTCAAGCCCAAAATTTCACTTGAGAGGCAATTACCGAATTGAACCTTCTTCGCTCAAAAAGCACAGTTCAGCAAAAGTCAAATCATGATCAAATTCAATTCCGACCAGCAGATTTAACTTTTAACCACAAAGTTGCTTGCAGATGCTATAGAATGCTTTAGGTAAAGCATGCTGGAACAGTTCCAAACACCAACCGGGAGTTGGGTCGCGATGCTGGAATCGCTCTGTAAAGAGTTTTTGTTCAACGCACTCATAACACTTTCCTGAACCTACACGACCACTTATCCGAAACAATTTACATACTATATATTAATCTTAATAACTTTCAAAATACAAGATTTTTCAGCCAAACAAAAGACTGATCATTCCACAAATAGAAGGTACATTGCTCAGACTATAGCCTACAATCAGTCATCACAAACAAACTGCCTAATTGTGTTTCCAAATCCTGAGCATTACTATTCATTTCTTTAAGAGTTTTATGTCCAAAGTTGCAAATCTATAGTGGCTCCTAGTCACCCCAAGTGTCTAAAGATAAGAGTATTTGCAGGACAAAAGGTTTGGAGGATATATGAAACCAAATAGCAATCAACTAAAAGCAGCAGTGGGTCACAAGCATGCTCAATTATATACCATTCAACTAAATCAAAACATGAATAAGCGCGAAAGTTTCTGCAGCAAAATGATGTTCATATTCCAGCAGTAAGCAGAAAGGTTCCTAGATGGGCTTACCATTTCTTTGTGCCTCCCTCTTTTGGAACCTATAGAAGTCCTGTAGCTCTTTACTCTTCTTCATAGCCAATTTTTCCTTAGCAGCAGCTTCCGCAATAGATCCCACAATGATCCCACTTTCAGCATCAGTTGTTTTCTTTCTGCCTTTATGATGAACCACAACAGTCCAACCGCCCTCTGCAGTTGCTGCTTCTCTTTCCTTCCTTGCCTGTAAAAGTCAAAATATAATTCATGTAACAGATCTCTACCAAATAATCGAGGATTTTAAAGGTTTTGTTAATCACTATATCCTTGTTTTTGGATCTAAAAGTATCTCCTTATAGTCTCCTCAAAATCTACATCCAACTTGCACCATATATTCTTTCTGATGTCCATCTGAGCATTGTAGAAGTTGCAAGCATCCTAACCTGCTCTTCTTGGACCTCATGAGCAGCTATAAAATCATCAATTCTTGTCTGAAGTTCCTTTAGTCCTGGCCTTTTCTCTTTGTACTTAATAAGCCATTCTGCGGAAAAGCACACACCAGGTTCAGACAAAGATTCAATTGCTGTCTGAGACATAACATAAATAGAGGCACAAAACAAGATTGAAGAAAAGAAACTAACACTTCACTTCTAACAGAAATCATGCAAGAAAGCATTCCAGTATGCCATATACTACCATGTCAAGCAATTGGCAAGTGTATGGAACAATCATGGAGTATTTTAAAATGAATTACTAACAACAGGAAATCCTCGTTGAATTCACAGTTCTACATCTTTCAATATCTGTGAAGCAGAAATGTCAAAGTTATCAGGCATAGCTTAAAGTAAATCTCTTTAACTTAATCAACAGTAATACTATCTTACTAAAGAAGCATATGGACCTGTTAACAGCAAAACTTGAAAGGAAACCTTTAAAATTTTTGGTGCAGAGAGGAAAGACATCAGCATAAAGGGTATCAATACTAGTGTAATCGGTAAATCGTGTACTTTGTTGGCCTTGTGCACATCAGAAGCTGAGAAGACAAATTTGCAAAATGCAAAAAACATCGCTGATTTAGAAAAACTTTAAAAGAACAAAAAAAGAAAAAGAAAACAACAACAACTACTACTACTACAGTAAAAGTATCCATACTTCTCATTCCCCTTGAGCAATCTTCATCCACTCCTGAGATCTCATCAACCTTGTCAGAATTTGTTCCACTTGCACCCTCTTCTTGTTCCTCTACTGAGACAGGGGCATTCTTTCGTCTCCTTTTATCCTTTTTAACCTTATTTCTTTTCTTCTCATGGCTAGTTTTCTTCAACTTGCGTTCTGAAGATCATATAATGCAATAAAGTTTGTTCATATTTGCATTTCATCATCAATAACTAAGAACTAGGGAAAACAGGAATTTAATCTTCTAGTTCATAAACTAAAAACTTCATACAAGGTTTAACCAAGAAGTGAATATTCAATTCAAATTTTCAAGATTTCAAAGGGTTTCCAAGTAATTGATCTACTGAGCGATAATCTGTTTATTGGGTGAAAAGTAAACAGATAAAGCAGTTCAACACAAACAGCAAACCAACGGAAAGTTCACAAGAGGCTTTAGGTCCCAGAAGATTTCGTGAAGGATGTTAAAACAATCAGCAGGCAATACTAATCAGCTCATGATGCAGTTGAACCATGTTCAAGATAGTATTTTTAAACGCAAAGCATAACCACATAAGCTTGCCAAGTCATATTAACTAGCGAAAGCAAAGTGCAAACTAATAAGAGTTCATGAAGTCACTCGAAAAGTTCAAGAAGGAAGCAAAAGATACAAACTATCACCGAATTTGAAAAATATCCATGGGAATATAGATTAATCGTGTTAATTGTTCCTATGCTTTCTTAATAGAACTTAGAAACTCCACAAAATCATAAATTATTGCTGGTTGGCTATGATAACTCCTAATACAGCAGCCATTGGGAAATGTAATGCCATAATAACATACACCTTCGGCAATTTTGACACATTCATCTCCTAATAGATTGGGTGTGGAATCATTCGAATCATGGAATCTTCCCTGATCTTTGTACTTCCTTTTGTTTAACTTGACTGGTACTGTTTTGTTTTCCTTTCTTTTTCCTGTTCCATTTGCTTTTTCTCTATAAATGAAAATGAAAAGAATGTCTCTGTAAGCTGCATACTTTCCTTGATATCCAACATATAACTGAAAGACTTTAGAATCTTCAATTAACAACAAAACAAGAAAAAATTTATCATACCTTCAAACAATGGCGCATCTCCATTTTCAGCAATTTCTCTAAATTTTTCATCAGAAACTATAGAGGTTCTCCTTTTCTTTGATATCTTTTTCTTCATCTTAACTGTTGAACTTTTGCTCTTCTTTCCTGCCTTTTTGTCAGTTTTACCTATGAGGAAAAATCATGCAGCTCACCTCCAAACTGCAAACTCAGATATAAAGCTAGTAGGGACAATACTAAAATCAGAAAGCAGATAAAAAACATCTAGACATAATTCTTCACGTATCATAATGGCATAAGAAAATTATCATTTTGATTTAAGTATAGCAAAATGAATCAGATCATTGAATGATAATAATCGGCTTACATTGAGTTGTTCACATAATGACAGTGCTTATGTCCCTACACTTGCAGAAAAGTCATGAGTTCTATATTTGCATTGCTTCAAGTTTTATGACATAAAACAGATCAAATGATTCACAAAACAATCTTTTTCGAATATCTATTCCTTTAACCAACATGGGCTAACGAAGTTGCTACAAACAAGTAACACTCGTAGCTAGGCCCAAGGCACACAAAGTATGACCGAGACACCCATTGAAGAAAATGTGGTCTCAAAGGTATTTAGATACAAACGCATAAGATAGCTTCGTGAACTAAAAAAATCCAAACTACAGTTCAAGTCAAAAGAAGAAACATGTGAAATTTCAGGGGTTAGCTCCACTAAACCTACTATTACCCCAAGCTTTACTTTTACGAAAAAGGAATCAGAGAAGACAATTTCCTAATAAAGATTGCTACAACATTTACTCATGAGAAATAATAAACAACAAAAAGAGTATAAAGAACTTACCCATTCCAAAAAGTATGTAAAAGGTACTTCTCCTGTTTCAGAATTTCTTGACCTCTTTTTCACAGTAGAGATTATCTAGCAAACCAAAAAAGGGATCGAACAATCTTCAGTTCAAAAATTAATAATAGTACTTGCACAATTCGAAGAATGCAAGAAACCACAGCTGCGTTGTGGACATAATTTGGAACGAAAAAGAAAATTACAAAGTTACATGTTTAAAAAAATACCTAAGATAACCCTTCATACATGAAAAGTGAACTAGATTTAGAAGATACAATAGTCTCATCACATGTAGAGCGTAAACTAATCTACTGATGCAACTCATACCCTTTAATAGGCATTGCCAATACATTCGATTATATTATAACAAATGCAATAGAATATCAGCCAGGAGATCACCATTCATAATTCTCCTTGAATCAAACAACCAAGCCAGTAAGAAAGACCTATTTTCTACCTTAACAATCAAAAGTAGCTAAGAACCATTAGAAAACCACTAGAGCTACTAATTAGAAGCAGCAACAAGAGCTGTTAAGCTGCTACTTCTCCTGTTAGGCAATTAACCATAGAGAAAAGACCAACCAGCTATGCCTTTTTTCAAAAAAAAAGAAAAACACAACAACAGCATTCAATCCAAGAGAACCATTTAAAGTGCTAAAAGTCCATTGGTTTCACTCAAGCATTCCATCTAACATGTCTCAGGCAAGTTTCTATAGAAACCATAATTTTCTAATTCCATCAAGCATATCTTAAACCTGAAAATTTTTACACTGGAAGAAACACCGAAGAAAAACAAAAAAAGAAAAAATCAATTCTAGATACCAGAAGAAAATTCGTTTACCGGCTGCGGGAACCGGAGCGAGAGATCGAGCGGCTACGAATTCACGTGAAATTTTCTGAGAGAAACCAAACAATCTGGATCGAGTCAGACCATGACTCAATGGGAAGACTATTGACCCATGCTTAGTGTTTGGTCTATCTTGACAATTTTGGGCAAAGTATTGAAAGCGTACAAAATATTTTCTAAATAAAAAATATTTTTATATATTAAATTAATTTTATATATTTTATTTAAAAAGATAATAATAAATAATAATAAAATTTTATTGATAAAATTGTTTTCTACTTTCTTACTTTTTAAATAAATTTTATAAAATATATTAAAAAATTATTTTTTTAGAAAAGTCAAACGTACTACTTCACCACAAGCGATATTTTTGCCAAAAATTACTTTGGATAACTTTTTATACTTACTTTCATAAATTCACTTTTTTAAAAACTCATATCAATTCCGGACAAGTAAAATTGCCACTGAGCATGCATAGTCGTCTCATTTTCACTTTCATTTAAATTAAAGGTTAATGATGATTGGTATCATTGTGGCTGTTTAGTAAGTTTCACAGTTTGTCTGGTTAGCTCTCGCACCCTATACTTTTGGTACTGCAGTAAACTTCGCACACAAAATGCGTTTAATTTAACTTATCAAAAAAATAATTTATAATTTGTTATTTATATTTTTAATATATATTTTATAAATATTTAGAAAATTCATTTAAAATTTAAAAAATATGATAAAATTTTTTATTATATATTTATATTTTTTTAAAGATAAAAAAACTTATGTAAAAAAATAAAAATATTTTCTATTTAAAAAAAAAACTTATTTAAAAGAACTAACAAAATGTTCGAGCATAACACCATCCAATAATTGTGGTTATCTTCAGCCGCACTGGAAGTTCATAGCATTGCAAATGCCTTATCACCTATTTTTCATTACAATTTTATTTTATATTTTTAAATAATTTTTTAATAATATTTTATAATTTGTTTAAGATTTAAAAATTATATATTACAAAATTTTATATATTTATTATTATTATTATTATTTTAAATTAACAAAATAAAGCTATTAAAAAAATTTTAAATACTTTTGTTTTAGAAAAATTCTTTTCACACTCCCACAAACATGCCAGCAAGCAATTTATCATATGAATCCTCCCGTGCCAGAACAAGGTAACGCTTCAACATTCAATTAACTTCACTTTCAAATAAGACAGAGGATCCATTGATATATATGCAAAGCTTTTTATCTGAAAACTAATGGCAAAAACATCAACTAGAAAAGATGCACTTTGCAGATCCTCAATGTTTATTACCCTACTGAAGGACGATATAAACAAATGATTTTTAACTGGAGGTAATTCCACGGACTTGCTTTTTGGTGTTGGTGATTCCAATAAAATGGTTACTTCTGGTGGCCATACTTCAAGATACCGTATACATCAATTATACCAGGAGGAAAGACTGGGTCAGTCGCTGCTCTCACAGCGACTTTGGTAACTGCTGTTACATTAACTGGTGGCGTGAGGAGAGGCCCCAGAAGAGGGATCCTATTGACTGGCTGTGCATTTTGGAGAAGCTGTAAAGAAGATGCAAGCTCTTAGTGAACGTTAACTCATGATGCAAAATGCAGACAAACAGACCAAACACAGCATTTGTAGAGAGAGAGAGAGAGACCATCTCTAGTGGGGCACCAATCACACCGAGCGGAACCTTCATGCTCCCAACTTGCCGAGTACCATGTATAAACCCTGGTCTGAGAATAACTCCTGGAAGGAAAAGCTGACATTAGATTGTTTGATGTTCTAGAACATTGATGAGCTTAAGGCCAAATTGTTTATATGTATTGTGCCCTGAAATAAGATGATGTGGATGCCAGAACAAAATGAGGAGAACTAACAGTTGTAATCAGCTAAAGAGGTACTGCACCTTAAGAAACCATAGACATTTAACAATACAGCTCTTGAGTGTGCCTATGTGCATCTTAAGTTTTGCAGTGAACTCCAAGGAAAATATGTAGTTTTAATTCTCTCATGCAGTCACACCATTCATTGAAGATTCAACGCATGACTGAATGCGTTCTTACCTCCATATGTAAACTTTGTCAACAATTCTGCTTCCGCAGCTCTCTGCATCGTGAGAACATATTTCATTACTATTATGCAATAAAGACAATGACATGAATGTTTAAACATATAACAAAAACATACTCTAGACTAAATTCAGAATGGTCCAAGCACTCTTATCGTTCATCTATTAAGCAACCATGAAAAGGCGCTTGTAATGGAACTGAAAGAACCTCAGATTGAGTATTAAGTTCTAGCACACTTTCCACTTAGCCAAGTTTCTAGTTAGATGTTCAATAGCCAGGAAGATGGTCACAACAGTTTGCAAACTAGCATCTCTTTTACACAATGGTTAAAAACAATAGTTGGCAAACTAGCACCTTTTTTCCAAAAAGGTACAGATAAATATGATCAAGAATTTCAGTCATGGAACCTACACAATTTTCTGAGTTATTCATCACTACTTCCTCCTTGAAAAAAGGCAATACAAGGAATGCACATTCCTAATACTAGATGAGAAGCTTTAACTTCAGGAAAAACTAATAACTTAAAGATAGAAGAAACTACAAGTAGAGTTCTATCTATGACTACAGTAACTTTAAACATCATAGCACTTTGATGTTGAACAGCAACAGCAGGCTTACTGTCAACACTAAGTATCTCCTATCTTCCAGTGTAAGGTAATCATGGATTTATAAACAACAAAATCATATCTGCAGCTTCAGCAATACTGCTGGCTTAAAAGAATAGATAGTGTTGAGCTGCAGGATTTATATGCCATACCTTCCCGTCATAATAGCCTTGCAGCATATAATTTGCTATACCAAAATCAGCAGCAGAGATATAGACAAATCTTTTTACACCTGCAAACAAGAAGTTAAGACATAGCTCCAGCTCCAAACAAAGGCATGTACCAAACAAAACTAACCTCCTCGAATTTACATGTACGAGTTAAGATTAGTAGTAATCATATTTAAGCACCAAAACCAAGGAACACTCAAATAAAACTGTGACCAAATACACAAGCTACAAGGCTTCTGTCCATGACCAAATCTACTAGCAGGATCACTTAGTGCTATGTGATGTAAACAAATTGTTGTCATTGATGAAGGCAGCCAACTCAAAATAAAAAGATTTCCTCCGTATCTAGAAGTAGAATCTCCACTAACAAGCCTATATTCATGCAAGTGGCGAATATATCCCATGTATTGTATTAATCTACACTTACTAGGTACTAATACGGTAATACCCACACTTTGATTATTCGAGATGTGAAGTTCAGGAAATTAGGACTCACCTTTCTCTGCCGCAGCCCTGATGGCATTAATATTTGCAGTCCCATTTATCTTGTACATATAAGAATTTGATCCAAAGCCTCCAACACATGATATCTAAATGAACAATGTTCAAATCACATATGGGGTACAAGAATATTGAAAGTTTTTGGTAAGCAAAACTTCAGAAGAGGTCACTTAGTGAGTAAAAAGACACTCAACACAAGCAAGACATTCTTGGAAAGAAATGAAAACATTTTTATAATAACCAAATAAAAAAACATACTACACCAGTTATTCCATCCAGAACATTTTTCCAAGTATCTGGTTCAAGAAGGTTTCCTGCAAAAACATGACATATAAATGGTCCACAATTGCAAAAACCGCATTAAACAATCTCCAAGGATATTTGTAAATTGTAACTCAGTTGACCTTGGTGCCACACAATTTTGTCAGCCCATGTCTCCCTAATAGAAGCCCTTCCAGATCTAGAAAATAAACAACTGTATTAGAGCTGAATAATTCAAAGTAAGTTACTCAGAAATTGATGATGCTAGCATCAAATTTCTTAGAGAAATCAAACTTCTAATTTCAATGAAAAAAATAGCTGCTTGGATGTACCAAAAGGATGTGAAAAGTTAACACAAATCAGTATATGAGGAAGCAGTATTTCGAGAGTACCATGTGAAACCTAGCCAACCTAAAGAAACCAAAACCTATTAATCCCATGCCTAATAATTCTCTCAAGACTTTCAACTACTGATAACAGCATCCTTATTTGGTTTTGGCACATAGAATGGCAAAACTAGATATTTGATTCTCTTTACTTCACAATCATGCACCTTAGGAGTAGGCGCCGTTGCCAAGACTATAAGAGCTTGCTCAGACTTTCCAAAAATAAACTCTACCTAACCGCTACTAAAGAGTGATTTACGCAGTGACACATAAACCATGCATCAAGAAGTTGGCTGTGAGATGAATCAGATAAGACGCTCAAAGTTGGACTCCATGTATCAATCTAAGAAAAAGTTCAGAATGCTCCTTGAGGAAAAATGTTACCTGCTCAAACAAGAGACTGATAGTCCTCGGCCCAACGCCTCTCGACATATATGTGAACCAACAAATCCACTTCCACCAATCACAAGCAACTATAGCAAAACTAGTTAGAATAACTTATCAAAAACTTAGTAAAAAGAAAAATAGCACATACTTGTAAAACTTAAAACAATTGTTCAAATAAGCTCAAGCAAACCTTGTCTGATGGTGGAGGTGGACCTGTTACAGTCTCCGCTTCCTCGGTTTTAAACGGTTCTTCTACACGGTTAGAATCAGAGGAAAATAACCTGCTATCACCTATTACACCTATTTTCCTGCATAACATTTTCAAAATGCACAACGATTAACTCAATGCTCAACACAAACAATTTCCTTACAAAATTATTCTGCAATAAAACCACACATTTTTCAATATTTGCAAGCTACCTTAAAAATGAATCAATTGAATTTCAAATTTCAAAATATCAAAAGCCTATTCATCAAATTGATGCACAGGGTGCCTCAAGCAATACCAACACAGCTATACATGGGTGGAAACGCTCAAGAAGGAGTGCAAAAGGCTGCTTATCCTGCTTGGGCTGCAGCTAATAGCATTTGTAGGCAACCAGGTGTGAACATGGGCACTCCGCTGATATTAGAGTCCAGCTGGGACTCTACTTAGTTATTAGGTAGAATTTATCTAGAGATGAAACTCTTCAGCTAACCGTATTAGATAGAGTTCTACTAGATGATGAACTCTTTTGGTTGGCTATAATAATCTGTTGTATTGAACAATAAGCATCAAGAAGTTCAATGAAGTATTTTCTTTTTATCTTAGGCTAGCTACTTTAAGTTAATGGTTTTACATTATCGCATTGCAACATTTGGGATCAAGAGCCACTGGTCTCAATGAGGACACCCGCTGCCGCAACGCCTTCACCAAATTCATCAACATCACCGACATTTGCATCAACCATTAAACGCCGGAAATTTTCTACAAATTCCCACCACCCCAGTTCCCCACAATCTCCCTGTCAACCTAGCATGCAAGATTTGGCAAACATGATTGTGCACCTAGCAACGGACTTCTATGACCACAAACCTCAATTTTTCGAGAGATGTACATGGACTTTTCACTCTTGATTATGCCATTGCCAATCTTACATTCAACCCTAACCAACCCACCTCCACCCCATTACTTACCACCACTGCAATACCAATACGGGGGCGTTTGGCAAAAACATTCCCCAAAAGCAACTTTTGAATTTTCTATTTTACGTTTTTCAATACACTTTTTATATATCTAGAGAATTTATTTAAAAATTTAGAAAATATAGAAACATTCTACGTAGTAAGATCTTTTTATTGCTTATTTTTTTAATATTTTTTTGAGATAAAAAAGTAGAGCTCGTTTTCAAAAAAAATATAAATCCCTCAAAAAAGCTACAGGAAATCCACCATCAACATATCCTTCCAACTCTTCCCATTTTCCGAACCATGCATACTTCTCCAACCAACCTTCCACTTATACTGCTGGTCTCTCTCAAATACCTCAACTGTCTACCTCCACCTTTCCTAGGTTCGGTTCATTTCATGCCTACCCACATCACACTGCTCAACAACAATTTCCACAGACAGCAAACACCACTCTACTACATCCACCCAACAACCAGCCGCATACCCACAACTTAATCCCTTGATGCAATCGCCACACCATCCCTTTGGCTTGCAGGATCAACAGAAGTATATCCCATGAGATAAACATAAATGTCCAACATTCGACGGCACCGGTCCACATGAATGGATATTCAGCATATCATTAGTTTCGGTACTAACAAACACCTCATTTTGAGAAGGTTTTTATTGCCTCTATGTACTTACAAGACGAGGCCAATCGATGGTATCAAAATTATGAACGAGATAATCCTAACTATTCATGAGAAGAGTTCACCGACGCAATACTCTTCCAGGTCCTACAGCTTTTGGAAACCCGAGGTACGCCCTCAAGCAACTCACCAAACGGGTAAGGCACACAAATCCATAGCATCATCAGACCAACAACAAAACTCAAAATATAAATAATAATTAAAAAAAGAAATATTCCCCAAATTCACTGATACGCAAAACATGCTTCAAGAGTTCAACATATGGAAACTAACACCTAACTTTATAATAAATCAAACAAATAACTATCCATTTTGATGAATGGAAACTTATAACGCAGTAATCAACCAAAGAATAAAATCACCCGAAATGAACTCAACTTTTCAAAAATCCAACAAATCAAATGCCTATTCTCCACCATCTCTCAACTTTCATCACAACAAATAAGTGCACAAAAAAAATGAAAGTGAAATCAAAGAGACAACAAATTTACCAGGTTCCACCGAGCTGGAACGAAGATGAACGAAACAACCATGACGCCATCGACCGCATTGTCTTTTGCTTCTTCTCACTCTCACGAATCACTCTCCTTCTACAATCCGTAACAATAACAGCAAGAAAAAATTGAAATCGAGATTTGATTCAGTACTGAAACTTCTCTTTTTCGTTCGATTGACGGTTGTTTATTCAATAATGAGAAAAAGAAAAAGAAAACAGTTTTCATTACAGTTTTGAGAAAGACTGTTGTAACAGGTGGCGGTGAAGATTGAAGAAGATCAAGTGCACTAGTATTGCTGTGGCGCTCGACCAATGAACGCGGCCTTCTCGTTTCGGGCTTTTGGTGGTTGGACTAAGGCTAAGGCCCTTATGCAACAGGCCCAAATGATATACTAGGCCCATGGTGGGCCTTAATAGGGGTAGGTTTTTAGCCGAAAATAGCAAGAACTTTAAAAAAATAAAAAATCTATTGCTACGAATTTATATCGATAAAATTATGAACCTATTATTCAACCGCATTACAGGCGTTTGGTATTCATTTTTAAAAGATAAAATTTAATTTTTCAATTCATATTATTTAATAATTTTTTAAAAAATCTTAAAAATTTTATTTAAAAATTTAAAAAATTATAAAAAATTTATATAGTAAAAAAATTTTATTATTTATTTTTATTATTTTTTTGTTAAAAAATAGACTTTATTTTTAAAAAAAATTTAGAGAAATTTAATTAAAGTTAATTCTAAATACCTAAAATCTTTATACGCAATAGCATCGTTGAATAGAAATCAAAGCAATTAAACACTGATTTTATTTACACAACGTTAGAAAATTTCTAATAAGAAATTGACACAAAATAATTGATAATAAACAAAATGAACTTATGGAATTAGATAAAGTGAAATATATGGAAATTGTTACCGTGCATAAAAGTAAATTCAAAAATTTTATTGAAAACACCAAAAATTCTAAAAATAAATTACCAAAATTTACCTAAATTTATTTTTTCTTTGTTGCTATAATTATAACATATATTGCTCTATTTTACAATGTCAGAAATTATAAACACCTAAAAAGCTGAATATTTTTGTTTAATAAATTATCTAAATGTCCCTTATAAACTTAAAGTTACAACTTTTAAATATTATTTCAATCAAATATTGATAATAAAATTAAGGTAATTTCAAATGTAAGAAAGAATCAGATCTGTTTAGAAAGATAACTCCCAAATGATAATTAATGTACAATGAAAAATAACTGTCCAATATAATTAATCTTCGTTAAAATTAAATTTATTACTTTTTTAGTCCAATTTATTTTGTTAAAAGTAGAATTGAATCCAATTTTCTTGGGCCCAAGTGTTATCTTAACCTTTGGGACGACTTATTTCAGAAATAACTACATTAAACTTCTTCCAAAAATAAGTTATTTATTTCATTAATTTTCTAATTTTCAAGTCACAAAATGGATTGGAGAAATGGCTCTTAAATAATAATTTTTTAAATTAAATTTTTTTCAAACTTATTTCGAGCAAAATTGCTAACGTATTTTCAAATTTCGTTTGTATATACATGTAATTTTCGCTAAAGAAAATGACTTTAAAATTTTCAACTCAAATTCCACTCGCTGTCCCATAAATCCATAATTGTTGGACTTGGATCGTACCGTCCGGATCGACGGAACCGATCCGAGTTTGTAAATAAACTAGATATACAATCCAACCGTTGAGATCCATCTGTCCGGGTCGATTCGAGCTGATTTTAAAAAAAAATTAAATGTTTTTTCTTGCACGCCGCAAGCCTCTAGGGTGAAGTCTTCTATTTTTTCTTCTCCATCCAAACTCAATCTACGCAGCGGCGTCTCTCCGTCCCCTCGCCGGATCAGCTCCTTTGACGTCTTCTCTTTCAATTATTTCTTCGCTCACACGCCACAGCAACTCCGCGTACGTCCAAGCAGCACAGCTCAAAACAGTCCAAATCTGTGCTGTGTTGTGGCGACGCTATTAGTTTACTTCTCGGAAGACGGTAATGAATCAGCAGACAAGACTCGGCGAATAGAATGAAAACTTATCATTATGGCTGATGAAGTTATAACGGCACGAATCCACAGGCACATTAGCACCATCAGAATAGTTCTTGAAATTGTTGAGCTCACTAACAGCGCCGGTTTCCTAGTTAGAGAAATTCGAACTTTGGTTAGCACCAAAGTTAGAATCTTTCTGATCGGTCGTCTTCAAAGATTCAATTTTGGAGAGCAAATGAGTCCGGCGACGGAGCAGAAGGAAGGTAAATGATCGTTGAGATAATGAGGACCGACGGTGGTTAGGGAAACGAAGATTGCTGAATGCTCTACTCCACCGACGAATTCGAAGTTGCCGACAGCTGTGCATGATAACCCTTGCAGCATGCTTGAGCCCTGCGATTCGTATAATGGCTTTATACAGTGCCGTTTTCCAACGGTGTTGAGCTTTGGCTCGAATTATACTCGTGATATTATGTCTATGTGTAGCACCTGTACTAATGATTCATTCAAACTGCTTAAGGTTGAGGATGGAGTTGATTTTTTGCGTCCTTGTTTGAAGAATTACCAGCAGATTCAATAATTGACCCAATGAGTTAACCCGTGATCCGTCGATCCAAATAATGATTCGGGTTAACGTTTCGTTTCGGATTCGATTTTTATAACTACGTCAAAATTACGTCGGCTCAAAAGAAACTCACTTCACTAGCACTTGTTCTTATTCCGGAGAACAATTTATAACAGTACGTTTGGATATATTTTTTCTCCTCTATTAGTATATATGGCTTTGTTATTTAGTGATATTTGAGAGAGAACTTATTATTTTTTATTCTAATTTTTTCTTTTATATTTTCTATTTTTTTAAATATTCTACAAATTTATTTTAAAATTTAGAAAGTACAAAAAAATTCTACGTCGTGAGATATTATTATTAATTATTTTTATTATTATTTTATGTCAAAAAGTATGACTCATTTTTAAAAAATTTTATAAAATATTTTTCTTTTTAGAAAATTTCATTTTTAATAAGCACTTCCAAACATCCTCTTAATATATATTGAAAATATCAAATATATTGCGGTTATCAATAGACGAAGGAAAAATATAAAACGCACTTATTTTGTCTAAATAATACGAAAATTGAGATAAGAGCAAAGCAAACACAAACATAAGATATTTATGTAAAAAAATAAAAAAAATTTACAGAAAGATAAACTAGTCTCAAAAAAATTATTAAACTAAAACAATTACAAATTCTTATACTTCACTTTAAGTGAAACTTTTAGTAGAAAACTTTACTTATATCTCTCACACTTAATATTGCGAGTGATGTGAACGATATTGCTATATTTCGAATGAATACCTATTACCTATATATATAGTGTATCTAAGGAGATTCTTAAACTTCTTAACGGTTAGCTTTTCATCTTTCCATTAAATTATCTAATTTTTTTGACTTTTCTTATTCTAAGAGATGCTTCAAATTTTCAATCATTGGTTTTCTAACTTTTTGGATAATAAGTTTATTTTTTTTTGGATTTTTGATATTTCAATATGAATACACATTTTAACTTATTTCATTCTAATGAATTATTAAATTTATATAATAATTTTACAATATCTAAATGTTTATTGCATCCTTTGCAACATTAAAGTAATTGTTGAATAAGGTCACACTTTGTGATCCCTATGAATAAATTTAAAAAATTATGAAAATTATTTTGTTTTACAGAGACTTGATCTACATTTTTAGATGAAAACCACTATTATAACTAGCAACATTTTTAAATAATAATTAAAATATGTATGATAAAATATGAGGATTTGATCGCATTTTTATTCGATTGAAGATAGTTTGATCAATTTTGATAAAAAATGTGTTCAAACTTATTTTGAAAACTCATTCTCAAAAATGACCAAATTTTGGTAATTTTAAGCTCTTTTTTCACAAAAAGTTCCCGGTTACATTAAAAATAAAAAAAAAATTCTAAACTGAATTAACCAGTATCAACAAAATAATACATAATTAACATATAAGCAAAAAATTTTAAGAAAAAACAGTATAAGTTGAACGTAGAGTAATAAGACGCAAAAAATTTACATACACTAAAACTATTAAACACATAAAACTAGAGAGCTACTCCATGAATGTGGAACAAAGTACCTAGAAAAACAAAGTCTACACAAGATCAGTGAAGAAAACTCAGAAAAACAGAAACAAATTGATGATCCAGCCATTTACATACATATCTTCACTAAAATAAAGGGTAGGATAACTTCTAATGATTACAGTAGCCGATCATATCTATAAGATTCTTTCTCAGTAAAAGGCTACTGAACCTCTGATAGGATGTTGACATTGAGTAGAGTAAAACTTTATGTATTCAGTCAGCAGTTCTCGATCTTCTGATTTATCTTTAGAAAATTGCTTGAGCTCTCAGGTGCCTTGTGTGCCCTTCTAGCTTTTGTTCCAGAGATGCAGGAAGATATTTGAGTCTATCGTGAAGTTGTACTGTCAAAACCTTGTCAAACTATGCTATGATGCATGATCCTGGAAAACCAAACTCTTCCTGTACATTATTTAATCAAAGTCTAATGATAAACAAATAAATTTCTCTCAGGTATATAAACAATAACAACTACTGATGAATTCATACCTCTACTGATGGACCTTTGTACGTCCCGGATCGCGTGTAAAAATTATCTGGAGAATCAACTGCCTCAAGCCATGCGTACTCCTCTTCCTTCTCATGTGCAGTGAGAGCATTACTTGCTGCATTGAATTGATAGTCCTCATGATCTGATGTTTCAAAATCTAACTCGAGAGAGAGTAGTATACTTTTTTGAGATTAATGTTGTATGCAATAATTAGGAGCTCACAAACTGGCAATGCTAATGCCTGTCCAAAAAGAATTCTTGAAAAATCTAACAAGAGAAGTAAAACACTCAACAATTTTGCATGAGAAAATGATTTTAGCAGTTAATTTCATTTGCAAAGCAATTCAAATGACATGTTGCAGAGAGTTTTAGTGCATAGCCTTATGTAGAAAAAGAAACAGCACAGAATGTCTTGGAACATATATAGTGCAAGAAGGTAGCATGTTGCGTCACAGCCAAAACATCTGTTAAGTCGTACCATTTGCTGGACTGAAACAGCAATTTGATGCTTGTGCCATTCAAGGAAAAGCAATCACTACTACATCCAGATATACAAGGATTTGAAGCACCTAAAAGGTCACGCCATGTGAGAAATATAGTCAAACTAAGTAGCTGATGAGGTTACAATGTGGAAGAAACTCTGAGAATGTTTTTATGCCTGTTTATTTGGTTATATCTTTCATGTTACCATCATTAGACCTGATTCCTTGACAATAATTAAAGGAAACCAATCAATCAGTAACTGCTGTATCAAAGTCTGAATCTACATGAAATCAATCTGTAAATAAGCCCTATACTATATTAAAGCCTGAATTGCCCCTTCTGTCCTGGTAGACTAAACAATACAACATTGGTGACATGAAGGTTTATAAGTTCACCATGTAACATCATACGGGATGCTCCTAGAACTTCAGAAGAATTACAGCATGCAATTCCTATGCCAAGACTCATGCAATCCCCAGCAGTATACTGACTAACTAGGAGCTAAAGGAAAGAAGCATGTCCTCTTGAGGCAAATGGTTTTCTTGATAACTAAGATATCGAAATAAATCTGAAACTTACAAAAGCTGGAATAAGGGTAATCACGATAGTAGGTACAATGACGACCAGCAGCTTCAGAATATGGTGGTGCAAGGACATCAAGGACGGCACAAGGTGTGACTGCTGTAAAACAATGTATGTTGCCACCCTTTGGGTAGAGAACGGTTGTTGGGCATGATGCTGTCAGCACTGTATCTGTGTGCAACTTCGCCAATTGAACTGAAATGCAAGATACGGGAGAAAAGGTTATCATGAACTGGACGTAACCTAGAACTCTATGGAAACACAATTTACTAATAAACTTAGCTATAATCATCAAAATAACTCCTCAAAATGTGAAATTAAACGCTTACCCAGGAAGGGATCTGTTGTGCCACCTTGTGCTGTGCATGAAGGTTCAACCAGGTCATATGCTTTTACATGCAAGGACCCATACAGAATTTTACTCAGCACAGTCATGCCAGGGTGATCATGGAGCGGAATTACGGATGCAGTTGGGAAACAAAATATGCCAATCTGCAAAGTGCAAACATCATGGATCACTTCAAACATTAACCACTCTTTTTGCAACAGCAATTCCATCACCATTATCTTGACTACAATGAGAATACTAAATTCATAGAAACACTTAAAAAGCCATCTTTCTAATTTAAGACAATCAACAAAGCATATCCTTTTCTTCTCCCAGAGACCATATATATATATATAAACTTACACTGAAAAAATCATTTTCATATATATGCAAGTATGTTATTGGCTGAGACCATCGAGCTACTCTGCTTGAGTTATTATAGAGGTTAGATCCAAAAAATCCATGCCCCCTGTCATCTTCAAGGCTTTCATCCCGAAGCCCAACATCCGCTGGATGGATGGCATCTGAACAGCTAACCATGTCAAGTTAGAAAATCTTTAGTATGATTGTTTCATACAGTAACTAAAGATGCCTGGAATACGAACTCTAAGAAAGGATTAAGAACCATCCAATATGTGAGGTTTGATGTACTAAATTCAAGGAATGAAAGTCAAGGATGTGAATAGAAGCATCAACTTTTTGTACTTGGGGACTTTACTAAATTTTAGCGGAGCAAATCTTAGAATCCTTTCTAAAGCTATTCCTCAATGATGACCATGAAAGTAGACTCTACATTGACATATTCATGGCACCATAAACACTCATCATCATTTTTCACTTCTTAGACAGATTCGCTTCACTTAATGTTGAGATTTAGAATTAAACATGACATCTATCCAATAACCCAAAGGAAAAACACTAAATCCACGACCTATCTTAACCACAAACTCTCCAATTACACAATCAATCATGAGAATCGAACACAGCTTCACAAAATCTTCTCCTTTCTCATTGGTCACTTCAAGGTAGCAGCTTTCTAGCTAACACCTGAGCAAACAACATCCTACGAATCCTTTAAAGAAGAATTCTTCAAGTTATATTCACCATCTTTATTAGATAAATAAGAAAAATCATCCCAAGGTAATCAAGACACACAAAAAATGCTTATATTAGAATCTTTTAATTTGCCTGAAACGACACACTATAATTTTACGTTGAATTCAGTAAAGTATAACAAGTAACTACTTGAATTTGAATACAAGTAGAACGAAACGAATACCCAAGAGAGAGCAGAGCTTCTTGATTGCCTGAGGTGAAGCGGCGGCGCCGGAGGAGGGAGTGAAGGTTTTCCTGCAGAGCTTGTAGAGCGCCTGAACTGCTGCAGTCCCATTCGCCATGAGCTAACAAAATCACCGCTCAACAAAGAAGTGCTAATCCAAGATGATAACAGGCCTTTGTAAAATAGTCGGCCCATTTAGAGCATATAGGAGCTCAGCTTTTAAATTTTTAGTCACTCCATTTTTACTTCAATCACTTCAACAAGAAAGATGCAACTTTTAAACCTTCATCAGACCATCTCAGTCCCTCTCCTGTCTCTCCCTTCTCCTCATCGATCATTCACCAAACTACCAATTCCATCTACCGTCATAACTACCAGCTCCAGATCCGGAGGCAATTCGAGGGTTACGGTTTCCTTCAGCTCTACCTCCCTCCATGGCTGGAGCTTCAGTAGAGTAGAAGAAGATGATAAAGACTTGTTGCTTAACGATCCCAACGATCTTGGAGAAGATGGGGAGATCTATAGAAGAACTCTGCGGCTCGTGGAGTGCGCCATGTTTGCTTCTGTTGCTGGTCTTGCTTACTTCCTTAGTAATTCACTTGCTATTGAGGTAAATTGATCGAATTACAAGACAATTGATTAAATTTTACTGGAGTTTGAGCACTTTTAGCATTGATTGGAATGTTAGTGTTTTAAAAATTGATTCTTGGCAAAGAATATAGTTTATTAAAAGATTTAATTGGGGAAATTTGCAAGCTTTGATTGCCTAGATTGGTTTGGAAGATGATGCTTTGGTAATGAAGATGGTGTTGAGTTCAGTAAAATGTGTCATTGTTGACTTGTTGTTTAAGGAGATTTTGAGTATTTCGAGTTAGAAAGGTTTAGTTCTTATTAGAAATTTCAAGAAATATTTTTGAGTATTTTGTGATTTTGAGTATTTCAGTAAAATGTTCAGTTCTTTTTAGAAATTGTTATTGAGCTTGTTCTGACTTGTTTGAGTAGATGTTAACTAAATTAATTGAAGTAAATATTAGAAGGTTTTAGGATGGGAAAAGACAGGCTTGCATGCTAATTCTCATATTGTGATTAGGTATCAGGTAGAAGTTCATGCCTTGAATGCAGTAAACGTGAATAATTGAATGACGATGAAGGATGAAGGATAACGAGATCATGAAATAGCTTGCAATTGATGTTTTATCATTATTAATATTTCTTTGTGGTTGGTATAAGCTAAATCTCCTGATGTCTCTCTTTCTTCTTTCCATATGCAGTTTCATGTATTTATGGATTTCTTAATACGCATATATGTTCAAGAGGACTGTTCTTTCCTTTTCATCTTGCTGTTTATCTAGGTCAAGTTGAACTTCCCTTGCAGAACTACTTTGGCTGTTTCTTCTCATTGCCAATTGTTATATCTTCAATGAGGTGGGGACTGGCAGCTGGAAGGAAAACGATGGTCGGTAGTTAGCAAGATTTTTGCTTTGATGCTGGTTGTTTCCAAGAAATAAATTTCTGGTTATCCAACATTCTGGTTAATTGCTTGCAGGTGGCTACTGCTATGCTTTTATTAACACTGTCTGGCCCTGTCAAAGCATCTACATATCTGGTGAATCTTTGAACTGCTACCCAGTATCAGATAATATCTGCTGATGTGCATTTTGACTTTCTAAATCAGAACTTTTAGTGGAAGCTACCTTACTGCTAACCAACTTACAACTTATAATTGAAGCTAGCTAACTGTTTGATCTTATTATTTGGATTACTACTCCATTTCTGACTCTATAATATGTTTGGCAGCTCATGCATGGCCTGGTTGGTTTGGCGATGGGTTCTCTTTGGAGGTGAAATACATGATAAAAAGCAACACTTATCTCTTTGTTTTAATATATTTCCTTCTATGCTAGTTGAGAGTCTGATTGCTACCTTGATATTGTCACGTTCTTTATAGTCTTACATTTGTTTATTACCTTTGCCGTGATGTGAATTAGTCAAGTAGCTTTCTTCTTCTATGTTATCACGTTTAAAAATTACTTGTTACTGATTGCCTAATTGATCCCTAGTTTCAACTTGGTATATGAGGATGCTCCTTTGTTGTAGGTTACGAGTAAATTGGACTCTCTCAATCGCCTTCTGCACTGTGGTATTGTCTTGGTCCTTCTATTTGCATTGAGTATTGCAATGATATTTTGGACCAAGTGTTAGTGTGTTGATTGAAATGGATTTTATACTTGTTTTATAGGTCCGAGCTTTAGGGGCTGTTGGATATGTCTTGTTAACCTCTTTCTTGATCAGAGAAAATATACTTAATCTGGTAGTACCTTGCTTAACCACGGTTGCTTAGTTTCTTAGTCCATCCATCTCTTACTATTGAATTTTTGACAGATCACTATAAATATTCATGCATCTCTCACCTATATCCTCGTCGGTATAGGAGTGAATGCCATACCCTCGATGGATGCAATATACACCCTTTTTGGAACTTTGGTAACATACTAAACTTTCATTTAATTCGTCTAGATGAGCTAGTTTGTAGAACTTGTAATCACTTATTGTTGATGAATTATCTTGGAGCAGCTACTGCTCAATTGTGGGTTCTTTGTGTTCTTGCTCCACATTCTCTATGCAATAATCCTGAGCAAACTAGGAATGAAGCATTCTTTGACTCTTCCAAGATGGATGGAGAAAGCATTTTAATTTTACAACTCACCAATTTCAAGACATGAAGCTTTCAAAAGGAAATCATAGATTCAACAAACCTCCCTCCCAATTTAATATTCGACCGGAATGAAGCATGCTCCTGAAGGATGCACGCAACTGAAAGTTTCGACCAGATCCTTTGTATTGCATAGCTAGCGTTAGTGAAAGGCAAATGGAGAAAGTTCGCAACAAAGGAAAAAAGGATTGAAGAGCTCTGTTATTGAAAGACTATTACAGAAATCTTTTGTAATCTATCTAGTTTGCAAACTTGCACATATGTATTCTTTATAGTGAAGATTACTCTATTGTATTTTCCAAGATTGTACAATTGTAACTTTGAATATTGGTTATTAATTTGATTTAATTTTTACCAAGGTGGCAAATTACAGTAAAGCTTTTTATATGTTCAGTGGATGGTATTCATATGTAACTAGCTATTTGGAAGGAATTAGAGTGTACATTACTTCTACAGATATGGTTTAACAGCAAGATTTCCGTTGTTGTATTTCATTTGAGCACATAGGAACTCAGTTGTCTATATGCTAAGAAGTTTTTAGTGAGAACACAAGAACTAGCATTTACACTAAAAAGCTTATTCTACGATACTACTTTTTAGGATACAGTAATTAAGCATTATTTACAATAATCAAATTTCTGAATATGAACTGTTATGCTTTCATTGTACTTAGTTTGGCCGCTTTCCTAGCTACTGGTTATGAGAAAATTGCTTTCATGAATAATGTGAAAGTTCTCTGAAGTTGATCATAAATTATAGACAGTATTAGTCCATAGTACGTTTAGGGCTTGTTTTAAATTAACTGAACTTCATTTTATCTCTTCAGATTTTGAGTTCGGTTACTTCACTCCGAATTTTATTTTTATTTTCACATCGAACTTTATTTCTATCCAAATTTAATTTCAAACTTCGCTTGTTTCAAATATCACTCCGAATTTTACTTTCACCAAACTCCACTTTTGAAACCGAACTTTACTTTTACGAAATTCAATTTTGCGAAACTCAGTCACACACATCCTTAATAGTTTGTTTTTGCTATTCTTCTTTTTGCCTAAAAGTCCAGATAAATGTGTTATATGTGTCCATTTTTCTAGCTTTTCGGTTAATCTCATCACAAGGAGGTGTGTTCTTTTTACAGGAAGTCTTTTTTTTGGAAGTAATTTTTTGAGAAAGATAGGTTTTAGAAAATAATTCATAAAAAATAAATTATTACAAAAGAATATTAAAAATTATTTGAAAGTGAATTTTGGCAAAAAGAAGTCACATGGGGATGCAAATTTCTTTTACCAAGAAACAACTTCATCGTTGGAAAAGTGAGTTTTTTAAAACTAAATTATATAAATTAAATTATTGCAAAATATATATGTAAATAGTTATCTAATTCCGGGTTAAAAAAAAAACTCGTGCTCGTATTGCTATATGAAGCAACACTCGTACATACTCGAATGCAATAACTCTTTATGAAGATGCCTTGTTGTTTCCAGGAAAACTCGCAACTGATAATACCGCAGAAACTAATCACCGGAAAAAAAAAAAAGCGTAAAAATTTGACAATATGTATGTTTTTCATTTCTGAATGAAAAGAATAAGGTAATAAGAGTTGCACACTGTAAACGGAAGGAATTCAACTGGTTACATTCACTTCACCGTCTTAGTTTTGCGCTTTGCAGTGAAGTAGGTTTCTGGTCTTCTCTTCAAATTGACTACCACAATGCTGTAGACACTACTGATATTGAAATAAGAGTTGCAGGAAAACAAAAGAGAACAAAAGCCAAAACTAAATAAGACAGCTTCAAGGAAAACTGCCAGAAAGAAAGCTAAAATAAAAAAAAAGCAGCAAAATTGTTCATCAAGCTCAGAGAACTAAAGGTCTCTGCATTGCCTCTGGACAGTACTGCCTGCACATTTTAATACCGTACGTTTCAAATATAGAAACACGACGACAAACTAAGCATTTATTTCACTTGCGTGAGGTTGTCTATATGAATCCGTTTACTCTATTTAGCTCGATTATAAACGAGATCTATCGAAAGATTCAATTCTTTTAAATCTTTCGCCACCATCCTAAAACAAGTTTATTTTGATTTATCTTTTTTTCTTTTAAAGTGTTCAAAAGAAATCGCATCATTCTTTATGCACGTTACAAATATAGAGACATGGCAAATTTGTCAAAGAACTTCACCTATACCCAATTATTGGAGCAAAGAATTCAGAATATTACAGAATCACTGCCAATAACAGAAGATGATCTTATTGTACTGAGTACACAATTGCCTTGAATGCCAACAATAGTAAGCCACATACATAAAGAAAAAAAAAAGAAACGTCATACATATATACCAAAATATTTATTACGATTAAATGTGTTTATTCTTCTTGACTTCTTCACAGAGTTCATGTTAAGAGAATATATAGACAACGGAAGCAAGCTACACTAATCGAAAGGAAGCAGAGTAACAAATTAAGCAACAAAAAGACTCAGTACAAAAGCAGCTATATATGCTTAAGCTACACTGCAATTTGCCTCTTCTCAATGTCTGTAAACCGAGATTCATGGAACTTGGCAATGAAATCCGAAGCCTTCTTGTCGACATAAGGGTCACCAACCCACGACTTTCGATCTTCATCACTAGGCCTTATCTTACTTGTAGTATACCTTGGCTCTTCATCGTCCCCGTTGGTTGCATTTCCATCTGATGAGAAGCTGCAGAAGATACAGAAAAGCGATGATTTCCTTCTACCCATTTCCTGTCTTCAACTGCAACAGGGAAAGAACTACTACTACAAGTATGACAAGTTTGTTGCAAAGAATTAAGGCATAGTTCTAAGTATTTATAGCTAGAGCAATGAACTAACAATGAAGGTGCTAGCTAGCTAGCTAGCTAGCTAGGGAACCTATGATAAGATTTCTATACGGTGTGTGAACGGTGGTAGCGACCGGATGCAAGGATGGCCGTCTAAATTCTAAAGAAATTTCGCGATACCATGGTAAAAAATCATTGCTAAAGCCAAATGGTTGGCTTCTGCATCTCTGCTTTTAGGGCTTTGACCTTAATTAGTAATATTCCACTCCGCTCCAACATTATGCCCTACCGCTTACATATCGTCACCCAGAAGAACTCCATTTGAAAATGCTTCAAATTAGGAGCTTTACGAAGAAAACGCTTATTTTAAAAAAAATTCAAAAAAAAAATTTATTATAATATATATAAGGGAAATTTTTTTTAGGGGCACTTCTACCACTTCTTCTTTAGTTTATTTAGTATTGAATCCCTATACTAAAAAAATTGACCTACTTCTTAGAAATTAACATCCCTCACTTATAAACGCATATCTATTCCATCACCTAACCAATATAGGATAATTAAAAAGCGTGGACTGTTAAGCCCACCAAGTCAGAGTCCACTTGGCTCAACTTAATACGAGTTGCTGACCCACGTCTAAATTAGGTAGTTCGTTTTTTACTTGTCTATCATTCCAAATCTATATGCTACTAATTCAATCCTAGCCCACCAAATTAATCTATTTTTTATTTGGGCCCATTAAGTCATATACACTACTAATCCGAGCTTATCGTAACTTGAAGATCCAACAGTTTATAATTAGAGTGATTTTTATATTTAATTTTTACTATTAAATATGAATAATTATAAATTAGATATATTGATAAATTTCAACTCAAAATAGAATCACAAAATGATATCCATTATGCCACTAGATGAAGATGACAGAAAACTTAAAAAAAACTCCATTAAATATATATATTGACGTTCCATAGCTGTACAGCAACATAAAATGATCGACAAAAATAAGCGAAATTTTGGAAAACTTCCAGACAAATCCATGGGAAGCTTCAACTGGTATTTCAAGCCTTTGCTTACGCGTTGAAGATCTAAGGACCAACTAGATGTTACTGCAAATTAAAAACATGATTTGAATGATTGCTTGCTTCCATGAGCTTTCCAGAAAAAAGTTTCCTGCAATAACTCTAAATTGTATATAGCTCGTTAGCTGTACAGCATAATATCATTCAAAAGAGACGTGAAATTATAAACAATATTATCAATTTAGAACATATTTTCCATGTAAACTTGCGAAAAAATTGAAGTGCATTCAGAATCTTTACCCTAGGGCAATTAACATCATTGTTATTAAATACTCGAGACATTCATCCAAACATACGAACGCGGTTTAAACTCTGAAAAAAATCCACAGTGCAATCAGAAAATTTTCAGTGCAAATATTCCAAACATATGATCAAGTTTTTTTTAACAGATTAGATGTACACAGTTCAAGGAAACAAACATCAACTTTTCTTTCATTCTTATGTCTGCTAACAGACATGTTTTGACTTGTTATTGGAGTTACTTCAGAAATTAATCTGTCAGATAAAGTACGTGTGTTACTTGCTTGAAAGTGAAATCTAAAATCACTTCCTTGTGAAAATAAACAAGCCCAAAGTGCCTCACCACAATTTCCATGAAAGTGAATCGTTAAAAGTTGATGCAGCTATATAACATGTGAAAAACGTCAACTAAAAATTCAAGGAGCATAATAACAAGCTGTAGGAGTTAACTTAGGTGATTGCTAGTTATTCCAATAAAGCTACGGAGGTAAAATAATTGAATCGTTAATCTTAGCATTTCAAGGGGGTTGGTCAAAAAAGAACCTTTTGGTTCTCTCTTTGAACTAAATGCTTTCGAGTATTTATTGCTTGCAAGCTGTTTCACTTTCTTCGATCAGTTAATCTTCCAACACTACATAAATTTAAATTCGAAGCTGCCAAAAAATAATCGAATTTGAAAAAGCAATGGTTAGGCATACCGGCCAGCAACCAAGCAGACAGGATCACGCGAGTGATAATAATAAATAACGGGTATCTTCCTTTTGCCTTTGCCTTTGAATACTATAATATTTTGATAGAAAAATCATCGACGGAGAAAGTCTCTCATGCTGTATTACATAAGCAGAGCGATTTTATTATGCATTTGCCAGAATCCTAATTATGAAAAGAGGCTTTCTTTTGATGTGCACTAGAGCAAGAACTCGTTGCTCCTAGACAGGTCTTATGTTAGGCTAGTTCTAGCCACGTACAAAAACCGAAGTGCCCATAGACTCCTAGTATCTCGAAGTGTTGCTAGTTCTAGCCACGTTAGAAGTGTTAGATGAGCCTTCTTGAGTAGAACCAAACCAAAAACTAACTCACAAACTCATATAATACCTAACATTTAAGTTGGTATTTAAAAGTACTTTTAATTTATTTTTTATTATAATTTCTTATTTTGCGTATGTTAAAATTTATTATAATTTTTTATATAATTTTTTAAAATTAAAATATAAAAAAAATTATATCATAAAATTATCTCATAAAGTTGAGTCGTTTGCCAACACTTCTTCCCCCACCCACTGCCAAGCTTAACAACCTCAACACAAGGCAAACCCTATCAAGTACCAATAGCAATATAGATATCCAAAACATGAATCAGAATTATAACAACAAAACAATCATCAACGATCATAATAATCTATCAACATCAAAATTCTCAAGTGCTAACATCAAATCCATGATCCATCCAGACAGCCTCAACTCAATCTAAACAATTATCAAAACAATCAAAATATAACAATCATCAACATAACAATCACACCATACAATGTTACAACAACAAAACATGGATCAGAAATTCAGAACTGGAGCCTAGCAGCAGTCCAGCACTTGTTTAAAATGTTCAAAACTTCAGAATTCAAAATTCAAATACATAGAACATAATAGCATATGTTCAGATGGTAATGAACTTGGTACCTAGATAACATTTATACCTTAAGGTACTGGTTCAGAAATAACACTGATCTAGCACTTCCGGTCCTTAGAATCCAAGCTTGGTATTTTATATCTGATACCTATAACAATCACAAATCAAACCCACACCATCATTCAACATTTTTGGACCATACACGAATTCAGTGGCATTACTAACTCATTGAAAAACATACCCTATTTTTGTGAAGAACGCCATTCAATCCTACCGAAGTCCGATAGTGTACTTTCACACACACATATATATATAATTCAGTTTGGATCGAAATGGACGAACGGATCGACAGGGTCAATTTGTAATCTGTCCGATTCGATTCGAGTCTTGAATTGATTGCAGATCTAATTAATTTATAGATTTGGATCAACTTAAATTTTAGGTCAACGATTTTTTATTAATTCATAGTCAAAAATAGCTTAAATAGGTGTCAATGAGTTCAACAAGTTTCAATTTGAGTTCCGTAAAAGTGAATTTTATAGAAATAGATTTTTTTAAAAAGTGAGCTAAAATTAGTTTAGTTTTTATTCTAATTTATTTGGAAGTGGAATTTTAAAAATTAAAATAATGAGTTTTTAATAGTAAAAATGAAAATAAAAATTTTAGTTTAATGAACAATTGAAATTTGCGAACTAAGTGGAGTTCCGAGATGTAGAAACAAGCCCTTATTTTCAGTTCAGTTTCGTCTATATCGAGTTCGGCTTCTTTTTACTTTCGTTCCCTGTTTACATTTCCCGCTCAGCAATTTCTCTGCGGCGGCGGCGACCGATCTACTTCTTCATCGGCGTCGGGATCGGCACTAAGCTTAGGGTGAACCGATGGCTGCGGGCGCTGTTGATCCTGATCAGCGATGGCTTCTCGATTGTCTCTCCGCTACTCTTGATAACGATCGAGATGTTCGAGCTTTCGCCGAGGCTTCGCTTAAGCAAGCTTCACTCCAGCCAGGTTCTTCCTTTCTCACTCTCTCTATGCTGCATAGAAAGAAGTTTTTGCTTCAATACTATAGTTACAATTTCACTTTCAATGTTGTCTTGTTCGTGCAGCCTGGCATTCTACGAATAAAATTTTCTATTATAATCTGACAAAAATGTTCATGATCATATTGCATCTGGCATTTGGTAGTTTCAAGACATGTATGTATGTAACCAATTCCAACTAAATTGTCAAGTAAATAGGGTGGAACTCGTTATTGAATTTTCATTATAGTATTTTCTCCGATATTCTCTTTGTAGTCAGTGTCATTTAATTGGTTTATTCTCCACGAGTTTCTCTTTGATTTGCCTGCTCTTTTTGTACAAATCCTGTAGTTAGCTATCGTCTGGTAAAGTTCCCAAAATATAAACGATTTGGAGGTAAGTAGAGTCGTAAAGCTGTGTTTGTTGGAGGAAGCACCATTTTAAGTTTGTATAAATACTCGGATAATGTTTGGACTCAAGTATTTTCTCTATACGTTTCTTCTTCTGACCACGTAACATTCTCATATCGTTTACTCTTTTGTAGTTCTTTCTCTGTCATGAGTCAGTAATGTTTGTTTTTGTTTCATTTTCTTCTCTGGTTGTATAAAGCTCCTGTTGATGAATTTGGGGCAGTCTATTATCAAATTTTGATTGCTTTTTGTTTTTCGAAGGTTTTGGAACTGCTCTTGCTAAAGTGACTGTCAACAAGGAGATTTCGTTTGGACTACGACAGATATCCTTTTCTAACTCAGAATATAAGGGAAATACATTTTTTCTGGACCCAGCTAAGGACATTCTTGCATTTATCCTCTGTGGATGATCTTGTTCATTGTTACAGTCCTCCTGGTTGTACTGCACTTAACATCCCGTACTTGTCAGCTGTGCTTTTGAAGCAATTTATAAAACAACATTGGCAGGACGATGAGGAGGGCTTTATAGAACCTGTAGTTTCGGCTGAAGAGAAGGTATCTCTACCATCAATTAAAAGCTTCAAAGTCACGTTTATCAGTGTATATATTTGTCGACGTATGTGCATGACATCATCTGATGCAGCATAATCAATTGAATGTCTGATTTTCACGAAGTATAGTTGCACTCGTTCCCACCCATTGTCTTCCACCACTTTTACTGTTTCAGTTACTTTATACTTTTCTCTATTACATATCTCTATGTGAAACTGTTGTAATGTCAGAGAATGATATGTCAACTACTGCTTCCTTCTTTGGACGACCCACATGGTAAAATACGAACAGCAGTTGGGATGGCTGTGGCATCAATTGCGAGTTATGACTGGCCGGAGTCATGGCCAGAGTTACTTCCATTCCTCTTGAAGCTTATAAGTGACAAGAGCAATGTAAATGGAGGTATGTGCTTCCATGGTCATCATGCTTGAACTCAGGTATATTTAAACGGCACTCACTTTTGAGTTAAATTTCAGTCCGTGGATCATTAAGATGCTTATCTCTATTGGCTGGTGATTTGGATGACATGTTGGTGCCGAAATTAGTCCCTGTTTTATTCCCATACTTGCAAACAATAATTGCATCTCCGGATGTAAGTTAATTTCATGTTCACTATTATGCTTCATTTGGATTTATGCTCAAAACTTATGTGCAAGCCTACCTATTAATGATGCTATCAGCATGGTCATTCTTGTGTTTTTTCTCCTAATAATGACACCTGTTTATTTTTCTAGTTATTTGAAAACTCTTTGCGTGGAAAAGCTCTTTCAGTAATCCACTCATGTATCTCTGTGTTGGGTGCTATGAGTGGTGTATATAAGGTATTCTTTGTGTTCTCTTACTTTCTGTTACCAAGAAAAACCTTGGGTATATTATTGCTGTTAGTCTGTATCTCTGTGGAACTGATGTGGATTTTTTGTTTCAGTCAGAAGTTAGAGGCATGATGATGCCAATCCTTAATCCACTGATGGAGCAGTTGTACACTATTCTACAAACTCCTGTGCAAATTGATGATCCAGATGATTGGAACCTAAGGATGGAGGTATGCATCTCTTCTAATTGATGAATATTTTCGTTTTAAATATGAGCAATGGGTTGGGATTTTCTCCTCTCTTATCTCCAGGCACTAAAATGTATTCTCCAGTTCATTCAAATCAATCCGAACCTAACCGAAGCTCAATTTTCTGGTAAAGTATATATGATAATTTATTATATCACTTCTCTTGCGTCTTTATAAAGTTTGCTTCCATCCATGTCCAGTTTTTGCTGCACCTCTATGGCAGACATTTGTTTCTTCCTTAGAAGTATATGAGCAATCATCCATCAAGGGAAAGGAGGATCCACATTCTGGCAGATATGATTCTGATGGAACTGAAAGGAGTCTTGATGCTTTGGTGATTCAGGTACAGAAATGCATCAGGGGACATTTGGGAGTGCTTATGAAATGGCTTTTCTAGAATGAAGGATATTTTGGAGATTTTTTGAGAAACGAGCTTAATTTTTTGACTAAAAAAATACAATTTATACATATAAAGATTTTATGATATGCAATTTTTCTGTACTTTCCAAAATTAAAAAAGAAATATGTAGAATACTGTAGAAGATCTATTGGGAAACACAAAGTGCTTATTTGGAATGATAGGCACTTCAAAAGCTCATCCAAACGTCCCCTCACCACCAGTTCTTAATATTGAATGATGTCTTTGGAAATTCTATTGATTCCGTTTGACATCTTGACGTTGTGGAAGTTTTCTAAGCTGTTTTTGTCTTGATTATTGCAAATTAAACAATGGTGTTCTAAGTGTTGTAGAATATTGAAACTCACATTTGTGTCTTGTGTGCAGCTGTTTGAGGTATTGTTGACGATCATTGGAAATCATAGGTTGGCAAAGGTATCTGTTTTATTTAACCCACCATTCCTTGTTGTTGTTATAATTATAAACTAAAGTATTCAGGGCATTTCTGTAGGTTTTCGGAAGGAGCATAAAAGAGCTGGTGTATTACACTATTGCTTTCATGCAGATGACAGAAGAACAAGTATGCTGATCTGTTAATGTTGGCAGTTGTGTTGCATACATAGTCAGTTAGGTTGGATTAAGATTTGATTCTTTAATGCCCCTTCAGTGATTCATGAGGGGTTAAAAGTTACTTGTGAAATTAAAGAGAAACCAACCCTGCTCTGATATGCCAGCTTACCAGAAATTGATTATAGACAGTACCTAAAAAGATAATGGCAATTGTGCCTTAGTATTGCTTAAAGTTATTGTAAGTCTTTCATCACCAAACTCAGGGTTGTGGAGCTTGAACTTTTTGCAGATTGTTTAGTACTTTGTATAGCTTAATAAACAACTCTGGAAAAACTTTTCTTATTTCTTATAGAGAATTTAAGAGGAGAAATTTTTTATTTTAAGAAGCTGGTTAGGTCAAGAGCAAACTATATGGTGAATTAGCAGAAAGAGGGCTATGCTGAAGTTGAGGTAGGGAAAGAAGGCTAGGAAATAGATAGTGTTTTCGTAAAAAAAGGAGGTTTTGTTGATTAGATCATCCTTTTCTTAAGTAAGTTAATTAGGGAATATACAAAAAATAATTGGACATTCAATTTGCAAGTGCTTTCTTCCATTTGCACCCATTCTTGCGTACCTTGTAGAATAATTTTCTCTTACGGCCAAGAACTTTTCCTCTATTGACTTGCTTAGAAGGTATGTGATGTCCAAATTCTCTTTTGGACAGAAGCATTTGCGGTTAAAATTGTAACGGTTGCAGAAAGATTTCAGGGATCAATTAGTATTGCTTAAATTTTGTGAGTTTGAGCTTCATGTTTAGCTGCATTTGTTGTTTATGTTTCTCGTCTTTTATGGTTTTTAGGATTGTTTCAGGTATGTACATGGTCAATCGATGCTAACCAATACATTGCTGATGAGGATGATACTACTTTTAGTTGCCGGATCTCGGGTATGCAGTTTCTTGGATCTTGTCCCCTTTTGACATTCTGGCAACTCATTCCTATCTTCTATGGTTGTATTTTCTTTGTCAAGTCTGGAATTCATTGTACTTGTACTCTCCATGAAGATCTCTGGCTCTCTGTTTATACAAATTAATAACAAAATCCTTAATAGGTTTACATATATGGAGTAATCCATAAGTAAATAAAGCTCTAACTAATACTGGAGTGCTGGTCTGCATTTTTTTGGGGTTTTTTCTGGGCACGGGCAACGATGCGACATGCGTACATAAGATCATGCAATCATAATGTATTTTTATGTATCCACAGTGATTAGATTTTAACTATTATTTAAGAACAGAATATATGTAACATGACGTATTGCCTAAAACTCACGTTCTCATCATCTTAATATGAAATTATATATTAACAATGATAATGTGTTTGCAAGTTTTATGAATTTTTTGGGTCCCAAATTTGAATCTATTGCTTCACTTAAAAATGAAACATTGTAAAGAAGTTTTATACAACAAGCATTTGAAATCAGTGTACTGAATTAATTAAAAGGTCTTAAAAAAAGATTGACGTTTTAGAAGGCAATTTAGGTAATTTAATTTTTTCATATTCAGTGCACTTAATGTTCCACTTTTTGAGAAATCCTTAGGCTTATCTGTTAGTGTAGATTAAAGTGGGTCCACATGCTGCAGTGGGTGTCCTCATTTTGCTGTGTGTGGACACTGAGTCATCAAATAAAAGGTAACCGCTGCTTGTGACCCCTGTTCCTCATTGTAGCATTGTGATTCAAAGAGGAATTGTAAAAAAAGAAACAAAATGAATAGAAACAGCTTCGTCTTAGAGGCTC
This sequence comes from Acanthochlamys bracteata, assembly GCA_019914995.1. Classification (NCBI taxonomy): domain Eukaryota; kingdom Viridiplantae; phylum Streptophyta; class Magnoliopsida; order Pandanales; family Velloziaceae; genus Acanthochlamys; species Acanthochlamys bracteata. Next base: position 5,432,664 of record CM034143.1, read on the forward strand.
CTTATGACATGTTTTGCCACAATTGTTCGCTTGTTAGAATAGAATGACTTTGTGATCTCAACTTTGATTTTATCCAGATTTCAACATGAGGTGGCAATCATTTTAACGACTTGTGGAATTGCCTTGTTACTGCAGAATTAAGAGCTGTCTATGACAAAATATTTTGGGGTTAAGCATTTGGTCATGATATCCAGAGCGATTGCAAGTTAAATCTAAAGGAAGATTTTAGATATCCTTCAAAGGACCAAAGACTTGAATCCTTGTAAATTAAACTGTTGTATGACTGAGCAATTGAGCATACCCTTTCTGTGTTCTTAACACTGACAAAGGATTTGCTATTGATTACTTTTTCTTTGCCTGTTGATGACATTTATAACTATTATTGTCAGTTTGCTTTCTGTTTGTATCGGTGCAAAGTATGTCATTATCATGATCTTTAACTTGATTGGTGATGTTTGTTTTGATCGTTTCATGTACCTTTTACAGGATATGTTCTTTTAGAAGAAATTGTAAGTGTTTATGGTTGTGAAGGAATGAATTTTGTAATTGAAGCTGCTCAAAAACGTTTTATTGAGTCAAGTCAATCAAAAGTTTCCGGTGCTGTGGACTGGTGGAAAGTAAGTGCTCAACATATTTATGTTCTTTTTGATCATTTATATATCATTTAAAGATTGTTTACCTGGTAAAGATGCTCTTGTGTCATGTCACATGACCTATCGCTAACTCTATAAGTGTAAAAGCAAAAATGGTTTCTTATAACTTGTGATACCCATGGCACGTTAGAGTATGTATTCATGTCATTGCTTGTGTTCATTATTTCGGGTATTGTCTTATAGTAGTTTTAGGTCTTTGGTCCAGGAGCCACCTATCTTACTAGTTGGTTAGTTATTGGAGTTTTATCTTATTGTAGTTTTAGGTCTTTCATCCAGGAGCTATTTATCTTACTAGTTAGTATGTGTCTAAAGTCCTATTCCTATCTAGCCTAGTGTTTTCACCTCTTCATGATATTGCGTTCAGATTATGAATGTGCTTGTCTGACATAGGATTTTTTATGCAATCAGGCCTCTCTCACGCAGGTATTATTTATGCCTTTATTGGGCCTGGCAAGGTTTTTTAGCTTGTCAGTAGTATTTACTGAGATTTTGCTTCTCCATTTGAGCTTTTTACTAGATAAGTGTCCTTTAAACTTGGAACACAAGGTGACCCTACTCTTATACCAACTTTTTGAAATGCGGGTGCAAATAAACCTTTTTTGTTGATTTGGAAGCTAAAACTCATTTAGCTTAGATTGCAGTGGATATGAGAAACGTTTATGTCAAGTAATGATCTCCTAGTGATTGGCTGTTTTATTTTCGTATAGAAATGCCTGCCTGTTTGTACAGCTTTTTTAGTACCGTGCTCTGTATTAGATGCTTTCAGATATTCTCATCTACCTTCCTTCTCCCTTTTTTTTTCTGGAGGCTAGGCTGTTTCTTGTCACTTAACTGATATTTATTGGACTGATTTTGTGGCAGTTACAAGAAGCGACACTTTTTGCATTCATGGCTCTTTCAGAGCAGTTGGTTGAAGCACAGGTCTGCTTTACTTTCTGGTCTTATAGGAGTTCCAATATACCAGGGTATTGGCAGGATAACCTTTTTTTTTCTGAGGAAAGTATTGTTTTTATTTCCAAAAGTCTAGGATGATGAAATCTGACATCAGGAATCTTCTTGAACAAATTCTTGTGGAGGACATGGAAATAGGTACAATCTAGTTTCCTGAGCTTTATGATGAGGATGTTTTGAGCAAATACCTAATGAAATAGATTATGGTGGCGAATAGGGTTGAATGAATGTCCATTTCTTCATGCACGTGCTTTCTCGGTGGTTTCAAAATTTTCTTCAGTGGTTAGCTACATGATCTCTAGTTATCTTTCATTTCAAGTTTCTGAGATAGTTATGGAACATTTTGAAGTAACCAATTTGCTTGAGAGTTAATGCAGATCAGTAATAGAATTTCTGACAAAGTTCTGTCTGCTGCTATCCATGCATTAACTTTAGATGTGTAAGGCTCAAGCTCTGTGAACATATGCTGTTTTTTAAGAGATGGGTGTTTATGTGGGTCGGACATTTAACTGCAGATTCCCGCCAGTGAAAGTAGGGGCGTGCCGTGCCCTCTCTCAACTTTTGCCAGAATGCAACCAGGAAGCTCTTCAGCCTCATCTGACGCTCTTGTTTTCCTCTTTAACAAATCTCTTGAAGCAGGTAAATCACACAACATTTACATATCTTGTTCTTTTTGTTGCAAAACAATTCTTAGATGGTAAGTTTGTCTTTCAGGCATCTGATGAAACTTTGCACCTAGTCCTAGAGACGCTTCAAGCTGCTGTTAGAGGAGGTTGTACTCTCTACGGCATTGGCATCACTAGAGCTTACTTTGCATCTAGACCAAATACTTAAGAATTTGTAAATCATTTCCCTGTTTTTGGGATTCTCTGACCGAAGCACTTCCTGCTATCCAGCGCGCGAGCAATTGTCACTCATGGAGCCAGCCTTGTCTCCAATCATCCTGGATGTCTGGCTGCAACATGTGTCGGATCCTTTCATTACTGCTGATGTTTTGGATATCCTTGAGGTAAACCTGTGATGCTTCCATTACAAAGATATGCATTAAGTAGAATATTGTGTACATGACTGCTGATTTAAGCTGCAGTTTTATAAGATATTTCACACTCATACGACATGCTTTATTATGCAATTGCTTCCTTCATTGCACAAATTAATCGTTTCTTCAGTTTTTGGTACATATATCAAATTTGTGGCTCTAGTTGCACTAAAACTGTTTCGGTATATATTGCCCCCATTCTGAAATGTGGTAATTTCCTAATTTTGTGACATGTGATCATTTATAGGAGAAGGAACTTTTTGGAGAGTTTTCTGTTAATGCCAAGGTCTATTTTTGTTAAGAAAGAAATTTTCTTTGTATGTAATCTGATTCTCACTATGAGTGAAGAAGGCAGCAAGGTGGATTGGTACTGACACTCTAAAAGACTGATTTTTAGACTATAGTTCGTCCTCCACCTTAGCCATTTTTCGATCCCTGTTTTCACAACCAAGGGTTGTGAAGAGCTGTTTCCTGAAAATGTATATACTTTTACATTTTGGACGTATACTTCTTTTGGGATATATACTTCTTTTGGGATACAACTATTGTTAATTCTTTCCCACCTGACATAAAATCATGTGACCTTAGTTTCATGGGATTTAATGTTAAAATGTATTCAATGATGATTATCACATGTTCATTGAAGAAAACTTTGTCCTTGAATGGCTCTGGTCCCATTTTTCCTTGATCTGTTCAAAATATGACAGCAATCTCAGGTATATGATAGGGCAAGGAATGGCATTTTCTTTTCATTAATCTTACTTTTCTTATTTGCAATCAATATTTTGTTCCGTGTATGGTTGAAGATTGTATGCTCTGCTATCACTTACCAGATTATTCTTTTATGTGTACTTGATTGTTGTTTACTTGCTTTGCCAAACTCTCTTTTGTTGTTTGTTTACTAATCAGTACATACATATTTTGTAATATCCCAGATAAGATGGCCTGGTAATTGTACTTTCATTACATGTTATATATTTATATTTGGTATTGGACTTAGATGAGGGGTAGGACTGGTATATTTAAATAGTCTAGTTGCCTTGTCTTATAAAGACATGCCATTTTTGCTTTAAGCAATTTGTAACATTAGAGTTTTATTGAGTAGGTTATTGGGTCGAATGCTATGCAAAAAACTTCATATTCAAATTCATGCCTATCAGTATTGGTTGGTTCTAGTTTTGAGGCTATCAACCTGGATTTGTGGCTAGAAAGGTTGCTATTTGTGTAGGCTTTAAGATTTTTCTTTGGACGCCATCTCATTCCATTCTTGTGCATAATTTATTTACTTGTAGCAGTGTTTATTAGCCATGCTGCATCTTTTGTAGCATATTTACCTCCATTTGTTCTGTTATCTATCTAGCATATGCCTATTTCGCTGCAAGTTGAAGATTGCCACTTTGCCCATATGTTCTGTATATACATGAATTCCCAGAGAATCCTTGCTAATACGTATTGATCCTTTCAGGCAATAAAAACTTCGCCTAGCTGCATGTGGCCTCTTGTTTCTCGGATCTTACCATCAATTGGTCCTGTACTAACTAAAGTATGCTGGTTTTGACAAACAATTAATAAACATCTTAAAGATCTCATTTCATGTCAGGATTCCCGATAAGTATCCTAATATACTGTGAATTCTATATTTCAGCCACACATGCAGGGTGGTGGGTTGGTGCCAGGGTCTTTGGACCTTGTGACAATGATACTAAAAGTACGATTCTGAACCTGTTATTTCTTTTGATGCAAAGATGTGCCATCTTCAAAACTTGATAGAAATGTTATTTTATAGGGTGCTCCAATGGATATTGTGAAGGCTGTCTTTGGTGTTTGCTTCAATCCTGTGATCCAAATTCTGCTCGAAAGTGATGATCATAGTGAGATGCAGGCAATACTCAGTGCTCTTACATTTCCTGCTAATTTTTCTCTTGACTGTTTTGAGCTATCACTGATGACCAATCTGAAATTTAGAATGCAACAGAATGTCTAGCTCAATTTCTTTCTGGAGGTAAAAGGGAGCTGCTTGCATGGGGTGGCAAGCCAGGCTTTGTTATGAAAAGATTACTTGATGCTGCTTCTAGGTGATTTTTGGATTCTCTTTCTTGAACATTGCTTGTTCCTCAATTCCTCATTTCTGAACTGCTCGATGAGTTAATACTTGAGTCCTCTGTTAGCTTATCATAACTGTAATCAACATAAAAACACAGTCGTAGCTTTTGAGATTGTTGCAGTTTACAAACTAAAACAATAACCAAGTTATACACGACTTGAACAACGATCATGATGTCCACATCAGTTTCTTGCGTTGGCTTGCAGCACTTGCTAAGAAGCAGTATATTTGAGATTGCACAAGTCTCTAACAAAAAAAACTATGGTCATTTTGACATGTAATTTCTTTTTTCCTTTTTATACCGCAAGTAAGTTTCAACCTATGAAATTATGACTAACATAAATGTACTAGAGAGACTCTGGATTTTGACCTATCTATAATCTTTGGACCTAGTTGCTCTATTCTCCTTGCTTGTGTATTCGCACTCTAATTTTGATCCAATATCTTAATTTTATACATCAATCAGGCTACATTTACATACTGTTACCTTCTCTCTACATTCTGCCCTTCTTAAAAGGATGGGTAGGGAACTGTGGCTATCTTATATTTTTGGTTCCACGTGAATTTGCATATGAACCTCTAAAATATTGAGCTGCAGGCTTCTGGATCCATATCTGGAGAGTTCAGGGTCATTTTTTGTTGGTAGCTATATTCTACAGCTTGTGTTGCAGTTTCCTTCTGAAATGAGTTCACATATTCGTGAGCTTGTTGCTGCCATTGTGAGACGTATGCAATCTAGTGAAATAGCAAGTTTGAAAAGTTCACTGGTTGTCATAGTTGCAAGGCTGGTAAATTCTTTCCCAACTTGCTCCTTTGTAGTTTGACCATATGCTTTGTTGCTTTTAAATATTTTTATGTTGTAATTGCAACTTATGCACATATTGTAGTGAAGATAATAATAGCGATGCATGCTTTTAGTTGTCACTAGGTCTTATTATACTTTGGATGAGTAGAAACCGACCTTGGACCTTTCCTCTATACCAAATAGTTGAGTACCATTTAGTGGCTCCATTTTTCAGAAAAATCCATTTAATTATAATGGTTGATAAGGTATGATGCCATTAATCTTCAGCATCTGGAAGATTTTTTTTCTTAAATTTAAAACTTCTGAGTATTAATTTGCAACTCGACTTTAGAATCCCTTTTCAGTGATTGTGTTTCTTCCTAAGTAATTCATTTCTGATCTCTAGCTCTTCTTTCTCTTAGGTGCATCTCAGCGTACCAAATGTTGGTCAATTCATTGATTTACTGCTCACTATACCTGCCGAAGGCAATGAAAATTCGCTCTTTTACATTGCATCAGAATGGACCAAGCTACAAGGTAAATGATGTTTAGACTGCAATAACTTACTGATTTCATTATTTTTAATTAATATTCTATCTTCTTAAGTGACGGGCAGTATTTTTTGGTTCATGTCTCCGAACTCAGATATCAGTATCTTTTTAGTGAGAAAACATGTATTCCAGCTATACCAGAACTGAATTAGCATATGTCTATATTTGTACATTCTAATTGTCATTAGTAGATAATGCTCTCTTGAAGATAGTTGTGATTCAGTCACATTCTTTACTGTAGATATAATGATTCAATTTTTTAGCCTTTGATTTATTCTCTTTCCCTTTGATTCTTGTTTGGCTAATTTAGTTGCATTACTGTGTAGGGGAAATTCAGGGAGCATACCAGATAAAGATTACAACAACAGCTCTGGCTTTGTTGCTCTCAACTCGTCATGTGGAATTAGCTAAAATCAATGTCCGAGGGCACATTATCAAGGTTTGGCTTGACTGTTTGTATGTGATTATGGGTCTCATCAATCCTGAAAATTGCAAAGTGTGTTTTTCAAGAAGCAGAAGTTAACCTTGCTTTGGGGTCCAGTCTAATTCAGGTATAACCACTCGTTCAAAAGCAAAATTAGACCCTGACAAATGGACTATGATTCCACTTCCTGCGAAGGTAATCTTCAATGTATTGCCTAGGCCTTTTAAGTTATTGAAGCACATTGCTTTTCAAAGAGGTTATTTGGTTCACTTCCTGCAAAAGTTCAAACCGCTTTCTACCCTTTGTGCCGTTTAATTTACTTTTTTCTCATTCACTCCATTAGGTACTTGTATGTCTCTATTGTATATCCTTGGTTGAATAATAGTCATTTCTGCATTGCTGTAGATCTTTGCACTATTGGCTGACTGCTTAGTCGAGATTCAAGTGCAATCGTTGGATGATGATAATGAGGTGCATATGAATTTTTCTTCTTCGATTGAGGGGCTACATGTTGTTACTTATAATGTTTTGATTGTTCAGGATAGTGATTGGGAAGAAGCATCTCATGGTGTTGGTGGTACAGACCAGGATGTATCGTTTTCAGAAAGCATAGAGTCTAGGCCTTCCGTTGAGCAACTAAATGCCATGGGAAAGGTCTTTAGTGAGGTACGGTTTCCTAGTACATATGTTTTTACCACAATTATAGATTATTCAGGAGTAACTAAAGTTTGCAACTTGCTACTGATGAAATTTTATTCTGTTTACATGTCCAGAGTGAATATGGCAGTGAAGCTTATCTTTATAAGGACGATCCTCTCAATGAGGTTCAGTATCCTAAAAGTTTTGTTTAATCTCTGTTTGATAAGTTTTTGAAAATGTATGACCTTATTATGCAAACTACTGCAGATCAACCTGGCAAACTATTTGACGAACTTTTTTAGGGAGCTTGTGAACAGTGATAGATCATTATTTGATCAACTTTGTCAGGTAATAGTGCTGATTTCAATTGGGTACAGTGCAGATGGTTTTGAAGCACTGTTATGGAATTTTGAGTTGTTTACTAACTATTTTTCTTGGGTGAAATGACAGAGCTTAACTCTTGAGCAAACGAAGGCAATTGAAGCCGCTTTGAGCATGTAAAAAAAAAAAAATTGTTTTGTAAGAATTTTGACTTCACAGGTGGAACATCATACTATTATCCTTTTTAAGTTCTTTTGAATATGCTTGTACTTTTAAACTCGTCTTCATAGTATGTCAAAATTTCTTGTAAAATAGGCAATTTGTTGTAATTGTTCATATTCTGTTTTGTTTAAGAAGAAGTGACCTAACTTTTCTGTGAGGAAATGTGGACTCCTCTCGTTCGGTTTTTCCTAGTAACTTTCAGTAGCCTGTTGTGTTTCACAATGAGGTACTCCTGCTCTCGGAAGTTCATGTCATGATGTTTTTGGATGCAATCTTAAAAATGTTTCGTCTCAGAAACTGGCATTTATCTTGAAAGATATGCTTGCGTCGAACGCGAACTATTTGAAGAAATGAAGAAAATGTGAGGAGTTGATTCTTCCGGACTAAATAATTTGTATCATTTAGTTTGATGTTTAGTGGATGAGATATAGAAGGAATTTTAGTAATGAAGAAATGATTTCTGGGGAGGTAATAGGTTGAGTAGAAATGTGAGGAGAAGATACTGGACTGAGATTATGAGACGAACCAGTTGTGCTTGACGCCATGAAAGCTGCTATGGCTCTGGTACCATGACAAGAGTAATAAAAGAGAAAAACTGGAGAAAGATATTCTATGAATTCATCTCACTAATGTTATATCAATATTTATATAGAGAGAAAGATGCTAGAATATTCTAAGCTAAAGACAGATATCTAACAGAAAGACAAAGACAGATGTATAGTGTAAAAAAACACATTAGCAATAACTAATTAATTATGATTTAACTTCTTAATTATGATTTAACAGTTCCAAATAACAACATCTAAACTGAGCCTTACAGTACAATGTTAAACATTGTACCTACAGAAACCTTGTGTCGCTGGAATTTGACAATTATGACGAATATACACTAGATTCGTGGAAAAGGTAAACAAGAATGAGTCATGTACGACATTCATCACTGCAGGGCGGCCTAATATTATCGCTATTATGACACAAGTACAAAGTCCTAGACAGTCACCCATTGTGCAAATTACAGAGACATGCTCCCAGTGGACCTCATGGAAGCAGGTAGCCTTCTCATGTTCAGTTCACTCCTCCCTCGATGAAGGATCCATCCCAGCCGATGGGCTATCAGCAAAGTATTCCTGGTGCTTCACATTTACACCATACTGGAGAGTGGAATTAAACAAGGCTCAGTGTCAATTCATTAGCAGATGCACAAAAGAAAGAAAAAAAAAAAAGAAAAGAAAAGAAAAGCATAGTATGGGGGCAGAAGAAATCAAAACAGTAAAGGAACAACATACTGCTTCAATGTATTATATGTTACACACTACATAGTTGTTCAAATTTAAATCAGCAAAAAGAAGGGGATAGAAGTCACTTTTACGGGTGTTATATCCTATAGCGTTGACTTATATGGCCTGCACATCCACTTCTGAAATTGGACATGAGCATAGGTTATTAATTGTAGCAATGCAATCTGCAACCAGGTGAATCAATTCAAGCATAGTCGCCAGCGGTTACCTTTATCGTAATGGATTATAGTTCAAAAAACGCCAATGTCCATAACACTGATATCATAATTGGCTAGTCTCACGGCCGAAAAAACAGAACTAGGTATAAGATGTAGGCTAGGCTGGCATAAGTCTTGACCAAGAATCTAGTACAGAAGTTGAAGGGAGCTGACAAAAACCAATAAATAAGAAACTATTGCTAAGATAAATCATGTTCAGTATCTTCGTATCTGTAACTCCTTCAAACCCACCCGGTTCTCAACCAGTAGGCAAGTATCCTTGCTTGCTAGAATATAACCAAAATATGCATACACTTCTAGCAGAATCTTGTGTGGATGCAAAACTGAACACATAATGAAACTGACAGTTCATACAGTTAAATGATTCTTGTACTGGAAAAAATACTTAAGAGCATTATGATAAAGGAAAAGGAAAATATAAGAATGCCTTTGTTTGCTCCTACGGTTATCAGTGTAGATCTGTTATTAGTTACCTCATGCAGTGCTTTGGAAAGATCCTCCATTGTCAAGATCAGACGCTTGTCCTACAGAAAGAAGAGAAAAGAGCAGTTTTTGTTATCCATTAAGAAAGAAAACCTAACAGAGTAATGAAGTATATGAGCACCTTTGGTTGCTTGCTCTTGTTATCCTTGACAGGAGCTGCAACCCTTGCCTTGCAATGCCTTAGGTCATAGAAAGATATCAAAAGACATGACATAAGAAGAAATGAGAACCTTCAGTTATACTAGGCTTACTAACTAGCAGGCAATCCTTAAACAATTCTTTGAGGAGAATAACAATAACCAGATTTTCAACAGTTTTGCTGCTATTCAAGCTCTCTTCTTTCGATGGATATGACATTATACTTTTCAGAATTTCAGACTCATACGATGGCTAGATTCTTTTATATAATACTCAACTCAAAAAGGTCAACACGCTTCACAAATACAAAATATTATCAGTTGCCTTGTGAAAGTAAATGATTGTCAATGACCAGACTACCTAGTTTATCAAATACAACTCAAACTTGAGACACATAAAACACGATTCATGTCTAGATCTAAAAATCTAGATATCTAACTTCTCTGCAATAAACTTCGGTATACTTCAGGATCTCATTTATTAGCCACTAAAAAACAAACACTAAAGCATGCTGTAAACTTGCAGAAAAAATATTAAAATTCAAACAAGACAGTGCATTTGAATGAAAATGAACATTCTCACTAAAACATTTACGGGAGGGGTAAATAAGAACATACTGAAGTGCATCATTAGCAACTTCCATGATAAATTTCTGTGTCGCTACCGAAACCAGTCTCGTTCTGTCAACAGCATAAAAAATCATCAATAAAACCAACAATAATTCGTTGATACAACTTCAAATCGAAACCCCAACGTAGCAACAAAAAAAAAACAAAGGAGATCGAATTCTTATCAATCATACAGTCTCAAATCAGGGCAATGGAATCCGCTCCGCGAAAGGTAATGCTCCACCAACTCGTCTGGTATCTAAATCAATTAAAAAACAAACAATCAATCAATTCACTTCAATTGAATTTACCCATAAATTAAATTCTCAACGAGAGAGCGAGAGAGAGAGATCACCGTAGGAGTGTAGTCCATGAGAGAAGAGAGGAAATCAGCAAGGGCGGTTTCATCATCGTGTCTTCCATCGCCGCCACCGCCCCCACCCCCGCCGTTTTTGTTCGACGCCGCCGTGGTGTTCATCTCTCTACTTCGCCGTGGCTCTGCAGTAACAATGATCTTTTTAATAATTAGATGTTTATTATATATTACAGAAAAAGTTTGGTATGCATATAAAAAAACATAAAAAGAGAGATCTATCTGAAAAGAAAAGTAGAAACTATAAACGTTTCCTCCAAGCATTTTGAGTACAATTTTACAAAATTTTATCAAAGTTGCTTCTAGAGTGTTTAGAAGGATTTTTGAAATGAAATTTTTTTAGAAAAAAAGATTTTTTTTTTTTTGTTTGAGAAATAAGTTTTACTTTTTATCTTAAAATTAATAAAAAAATTATTTATATAAAATTTTTCTTTATTTTCTAATTTTTTAAATAAAATTTTTAAACTTTTATAAAAATATATTAAAAAACATTAACTAAAAAATTAAAATAAAACTTTGAAGGAATGGAATGCAAAACGCACCACTACTTAACTATAGGAATTGCTGAGTATAGGATTTGTGACATTGCAAAGTTGTATGAGATGTTTCCTCTTTATCATCTAACTACAACAATTAGGGTCCATTCTTTTTTAGTACAGCAAATGATTTATTAAAAAATAATTTATTATCAAGTAAATTATTATAAATAATATATTAAATATGAGTTTAAATAATTTTGATAACTGAAGTAAATAAAAAGTAAATTTTTTATATTTTTTTGTGTAACTAAATATGAATTTTAGTAAAACAAAGTAAGTTAATATCTCTCCCAGATTTTGTTATACTAACTCAGTATTCTAACGATCTCTCTTTATTAAGAAAGTAAGTTATGAAATAAATTCTCTTTTTCAAAATAAGTCTAAAAATTAAATTAAAAATATTTAATAAAAAATAAATTTTTATATTAAATTTACATTAATAATAAACTTTAAAATTAAACTTTAAAAAATTATTTTAATAAAAAATTATTTTAAATTTTTATTTATTTTATATTAAAAATAAATATTAAAAATTTTAAAAATAAATTTAGATGACAGATAAACACGCCCTTTTAATGCACTCTTTTGCGCTAAATAACTTACTGAACAATAATTTATATTATGATAGTGCTATTAAAAATGAATTCAAATTCTTATATTTTTTTATAATCATAAATTAATTATAAGTGATTTTTTAATATTATTTTGTGTATCTAAAAATAGTATTTAGTAAAAAATAAAAAGAATTATAATTGAACATTATAGTTCAGAAGTTTCACAATTTGAGACCACTTGGACCCCATCATATATATGGCAGTTGCAACCTACGTATGTCATTTTCTGATCCTCTCTGCTGAATTCCTTAAAGCATATACTAGAAAACAACACACTGTACTGACGTTCTCTGTTTCGTTCATTTCTTTATTTCACAAAACTTTTCTAAGGTTTTGAGATTATATTTGACTTTAGGACATGGAGTCTGGGACCATGGCGGCTGCTTGCCTTTCTTCAGTTCTTCTTCATCCTTCTCTAAAAGGTTTGTAGTAGCTTTTCTTTTCTTCCATTCATGGACTTGATCATCTGATTATTAACAGCTGAAATTTTTAGTTATAACATGAATAAGTTGGTGTGATTGTTTTTTTCTTTTACATGCTTTTGATATCTAACAGTAAGTTGATGACTTAAACTAGTTTGTTATTTTAGATAGCAAGCAAATTTTCCTTGGAGACGCAAAGATGTTGAAATTTTCAGTATCTGAAAGGTTTTATTCAATCAGTAACCATAGCAAGAGCATCAAAGCAAGTTTATCTAACAAGAAAACAGTTGAAATTCCTCGACAATGGTATAACCTTGTCGCGGACCTTCAAGTAAAACCACCTCCTCCTCTGCATCCAAAGACGTATAAGCCACTAGAACCTGAAGATCTCTACCCACTTTTTCCTCGCGAACTTGTTATGCAAGAGGTGAGTGATGAAAGATTCATCGACATTCCTGATGAAGTCGTTGATGTTTATGGTCTCTGGCGTCCAACACCACTTATCCGGTAACCATTGTTACACATTTTGGATATGTTATAGAAGCAGAGTGATTATATATTCGGTGCTAGTGTTGCAAATTTGTTTATATGTTTAGTAAAATTGATCACAGAGCGAAGAGATTGGAGAAGTTGCTCGAAACACCTGCAAGAATTTACTACAAGTATGAGGGGAATAGCCCGGCTGGATCTCACAAGCCTAACACTTCAGTTCCGCAAGCTTGGTATAATGCTCAAGAAGGGGTAAGAAAGGTTGTGACTGAAACTGGTGCAGGTCAATGGGGCAGTGCTCTAGCTTTTGCTTGTAGCCTATTTGGCCTAAATTGCGAGGTGAGTATCAAAGGCAGACTTAGGTTTGCATGATGTCGTTAGAAAAGTTTACTATGAGTAATTTAATTTTATAGGTATGGCAAGTCCGAGCATCTTACGATCAAAAGCCTTACCGAAAACTAATGATGCAAACATGGGGAGCAAAAGTACACCCTTCGCCTTCTGATGTAACGAATGCTGGAAGAAAGATCCTGCAGATTGATCCTTCAAGCCCTGGTAGCTTAGGAATAGCAATCTCGGAGGCTGTTGAGGTTGCTGCTACAAATGAGGATACCAAATACTGTCTAGGAAGTGTTCTTAACCATGTCCTGCTTCATCAGACTGTCATAGGCGAGGAATGCTTAAAGCAAATGGAAGCAATAGGCCAATCACCAGATGTGATAATTGGATGTACTGGTGGCGGGTCTAACTTTGGTGGACTTTGTTTTCCTTTCATCCGAGAAAAGTTGCATGGAAGAATTAATCCTGTACTAATAGCAGTTGAGCCTGCGGCGTGCCCTTCACTGACAAAGGGCGTGTATGCATACGATTTTGGAGACACTGCTGGGCTGACACCGTTAATAAAGATGCACACACTTGGTCATGATTTTGTTCCTGACCCAATTCATGCAGGTAAAATTTTCATAAGGTGGATGTGCCCATTTGTTTGGAAGTCATTTATTTAGTCACTGAAAACGGACAAGGTGTTCTGTAGGAGGTCTCCGGTATCATGGGATGGCTCCTCTAATTTCACATGTGTATGAGATGGGATTTCTGGAAGCTGTTGCAATACCTCAGATTGAATGCTTTCAAGGTACTTCATTCCCAGAATCCATAAGGACAAAATTTTCATTCTACAACAATGACACCGTTAGAAAGAGTTGATTTCAAAGGTCTACATAGAATTTCCTTCGACATATTTCAAATGATAGTTCTTTTGACCTAATAAGCTTAATGATTTGGTCATGAAGCAACAAAATTTTGTGGGACTCTAGTTCGAGAGTTCATAAAGTTTAACATCGGAAGTTTTTAACTGCAGCTGCTGTACAATTTGCCCGCACAGAAGGCCTGATACCAGCACCAGAACCAACTCACGCAATAGCTGCTGCAATCAGGGAAGCAATTCACTGCAAAGAAACAGGGGAGAAGAAAGTCATCCTGATGGCAATGTGCGGTCATGGACATTTCGATCTTGCAGCTTATGAAAACTATCTGCAAGGAAAAATGATCGACTTGTCGTTCTCTGAAGACAAAATTCAATCAGCTCTTGCCTCTGTGCCAAAACTTTGAAAAGCATATTTGCCATCTTGTAATGTTATGCCTTAGAAAGGTGCCAACATCCATATTCATGTAACTTTGGCATTTCAAATATGTGCCTCAAATGGATACTTGGCGTAAAGGAAATAAATCTCCACCAGTATTCAATAGAAAAAGGCCTAAATGCAGCCTCAAGTCTCCGACGGTCAAGTTACAGACCTTGATGCCATCAGCTAAATTGACATAGGCACCATTTGACAATACGTTTGGACTCCGTATCATTCCAACTTTTTATTTCATATTTTTAAATAAATTTTATTTCGTAATTCACTAAATTACGTAGGCATTCAGTCAATTTCATTGAACAGATTGCCAGCCCTTTCATTTCAAGTATATCGTATGTGAAATATCTAACAAATGCCTTATGCTGCAGGTACTTCTATAGCCTACCTTATCTCATATGGAAGACACCTTCTCCTACTATCTTTAGGTATGTCATAGAAATGTCGAATTTCTCATCAAGGTACATTTCAAGTCCAAACACATTGCTGTATAAATTTTAATTCAGACTCGTGTTGTTTGGTGCTGTTGAACTCTGCTTGAACATTTATCCATCAAACTTCTATATCTTCTATATTATGTGACTTAGGGATTGCCCCAAGTGAATACCCTTACATCGATCAAGAACCTAAGCAGAAGAAGAAATGAGAGATCATCTAGGCAACTCCGGACATGATTTGAAGAATGTGCTCGAGGGTATTAACTTGGTTGAAGCTTATATGATTTCTCAATTTCTTGTACTCTACTCCATTTACATGTACTATAATTTCTTTGCGAGCTATCTCATTTTGTTTAACTGAAGCTGAATAGTGTATGATAACTTGCTGTTGCATTGTTTTTTATAAAATTTATTTTATAAAATTTTACTTTCAACTAAGTGAAACACATTCTTAATCTATTTTTCATCTTATCTACAAGTTGGAGAGTCTCATAAAACATGGACATAAATGAGAGTAAGCGGCACGGTAAAATGTTGGTACTGGCACTCTGGAAGTGTTTGTGGAGGTCCTTTATACTTCAAAAAAATATCTTTCTTTTTCAATAAATTATATGTATTTAAAAATTTTGATTTTTTAATTATAGATAAATTATACATCATAAAAATATAAATAAATAAATAAATATATATATATATATATATATATATATAGATAAAAATATACATCTGGTTTTAAAAAAATTTTAAAATAAACTTTTTTGAAATGATTTTTGAGCAATTCTGAACTAGCTCTTATGGGATGTTTGAAAATATTTTTGAAATAAAATTTTTTAAAATGAAATGTATTTTTGTTCTATTTAAAAAATAAATTTATTTTTTATCTTAAAATAATAAACTAAATAATAAAAAAAATTAGTATATAAAATTTTTTTATTTTTTTAAATTTTAAATAAATTTTATATAATATTGTAAAAAATTTATTAACGAACGTAAACTGATATTAATTTCTGAAAATTTTGGAAAAACAACTAATTTAGTTGTGGGCCTTATCTCAGAGCCCATTGGCTTTTTATTAGTTTATCTTCAACTAATCTAGTTAGAAATGTTTGAAATTTAAAATATAAAATACTTTTATTCTATTTGAAAAAATAAGTCATATTTTTATTTTAAAACAAAAAAAATAATAAGTAATAATATAGAATTATATTATATTTTTCAAATAAAATAAATTTTATAATATATTATAAAAACTTTATTTTTAAAATATAAAATAAAATAGAAAAGTAAAAAATATTTCATAAGTAACGCGCCGGTATACCGCTTCCGCGCCTTTTAATTTGAAAAAACCTTTCATGAAAATTCGCGCTTTCCCGTTCTCAAAATTTTGGGTTGAAATTTGTATCTAGCTTCGGGCAAAAACCATTTCTTCGATTCTTTCTCCGACATCAGCGGCAACATCAGATCCAGAAGGTTCTCTTCTTCTTCGTCCTCTGTGTAGTTCCAATGCTTCGTTTGATTTCTTAATTTAATCTGGGGCGGATGAATTTCTAGATCGAGTTCGCTGATTAGGGTTTTCGTTCAGGTAATGATCATGTAACATTTTTCTTTAATTTTTGGCTTTGTTCTGAAGATTGTGTTTGAAAGTGTATTCTAGTAGTGTCCCGTTATTTCATTTCAATGTTTGCTTTTCTGGTGTTGAATTTGTAAATTTTTCCTATGATTTTTCGAGTTGGGGATTTTTATTTTTGAATTAATTTGTATACAACTTTGCCTACGTTTTGTAGCCGGTCCCGGGTTGCGGTAGGTTGACGGCTAGCATAAAACTTTGTCAACTCTAATAACATGAATTAATTTGAACAAAGCAGGCGGCATTGCGCGAGAACTGAAAATCTGATAGGTTTATCTTTGAGCAGTAACCTGAACCTTCTATTATATGTTGTCTCTTTACTGAAGCGTATATTGAATCTTGTATTTTAATGTAGAGCCGGGTGCATCTATGTAGCTGGACTTTTGTCCACCAAATTCTCAAGAGATGGAATGGCACTCTTCATAAATCCATTCAGCAGTACCGTTTTCATCAACCAAAAAAAAAAAAAAAGAACACATGAATTGTATTTTATATTGGTAGAAATAGTTGAAATCTACCGGTGCATCGCTTGTGCTCTTACTGGATTTTGTTTGCGTTAGATGGCATGATGGAAACAATTCCAGAAATGGAAACCGTTATCGCCACGGTTAGTGGTTACCATGGCACGGAGAGGTTTAAGCTAATCAAGCTAATTTCGTATACCGGTGCCAGTTACATTGGGGCTCTGGCAAAATCAACAACCCATCTGGTAAATTTCTGAATACCAGCATGATAACTACTCGATCTATAGCAGGATTGAACCATGCAGCTCGAATGGTGTTATTGTTTTTCTCACTTTTTTATATAGGTGTGTTGGCAATTTGAAGGAAAGAAATATAATTTGGCAAAGAGTTTTGGGATTCATATGGTGAGTCACCGCTGGTTTGAAGATTGCTTAAAGGAGGGGAAGCGGCTTCCTGAGGGTCCGTACACCTTGCAGTGGTATATGTGGTTTTGCTCATCTCTTGTTTCCTTGAGAAAAAAAAATGCGACTCTGATGCTTTAGTTTCTTACTAGAACTAGCGTCAGTACTTTTTATATCTTTTGTTAGTTTGATAAGATACCTATTTGGTTGAGTTTCTGTCCTTGCTATGGGTCAGATGTAACACTTGAAATTAGAGGTTGATAGTACCAATGCTTGGTTCCGCATTAATCACCATCTACTAATAGTCTTGAAAAACTCCATACAGAAAATCTGATATTATATGGAAGAAATAAGTGGATTTCATCATAGTTTACTGCCTGATTTTGTAGTGATTTACACATCTCCTTTTCTGGGAGGGCTTTCTTAAAATGCTCTGATTTGTTTCTTGCAAGCACTAGACTTAGTTTTGTTTTCACTTTGGCAGTGGGCTACAATCAGGACCTATTCTGTGGGAAATACCTGTTGTACATGCAAAAAAAGGACACTCGAAGAGTAGCAAAAGGAAATTCTTGGCTGATAACTCAAATACCATGCTCACTAGTGGAGAAGCAAATGTCGGTTTGAGTTTACCTGATGTTGGGCATTTAAAATGTCCAATCATTGATCTTAGCAAAGAGGTGAGAGCAGTAGTCCACATTGTCTTTTGAATATCGATAACGCCCTGAGATCAAGTTATATGTTATCTACGAGTGTGAGCTTATGTGTTAATTTTCTTGAACTCATGGCTTGCCATCAGCTTAGGTCAGATACCGATGTCCTCGTGGATTTTATGCTAACTCTTGACTAAAACTCATCTTGAATATACATCACTTGCATGAGTTTTACTGCCTGTCTATCATCTCTACTCACTGTCTTCCTCTTGACTGTCCAGCCACATTTTCACATAATCTTACCTCATGCTTCTTCTTCTTTAGATATGAGATACTTCTTTTCACCTCAAGACTTTTATGAACTTTTCTTTTCTGTGCTAACAGGTTGATGATTCAAGTTACTTGCATTCTTTGCATCCTACAAGAAGAAAGGAATCCATTGGTGATGTGAAAAACAGTTCCCTAAGTGAATCATCTCGTAAAAGATGTCGCAAAACAGAAACTGCATTATCATCTGAGGATTTTAATAATGTAATACTAGACCATAGAGAAAGGGATTCCCAACGTGAAAGTTCTAGAGAAAAATCTGCTTCCAATGGTGCTTGTACGCTAGAGGCGAATAATAATCTGTCTATTGAATTGAACTGTTCTAGAAATTTAAGCAGCATACCTCTGAATGGAATCACTTCAGCCAACAGTCAAGCTGAGCTTGTGAAAGAAAGAAACGGACCTTGCAAGAATGAGAATAATCAAAATGAGAAAATAGAAGATGGAAATGACCAGATTCAAAAGACAAATATCGAGACATCTTTCGAGGTATCATGTGCTATATGCTGGACAGAGTTTTGCTCATCAAGAGGTGTTCTATCATGCGGGCATCGTTTCTGTTATGCATGTATCCATGAATGGGCTAATTGTCAGGTATCAATTTCTCTCTAAGCCATTTTAGTCATTATTGCACACAGTTGCATTCAAGTAGTCATTACCGAATTCTGTCATCCATAGTTCTTGGTTGTTTACAGTCTTCCTAGAAACCTAGTTCCTGTGAAGATGCCATGCAGATGTATTTGACATGTATCCTAAGACATTAGACCTTGTTCATGCTCACTCTTCTTATTTAATCACCAACATTTAACAGGTAAACCAGTTCGCGTGGGTGTTTATATGTTTCTCTTGAAATCTATTAAAGTAGTGTATTTATTTCGTGCACCATCAGCTTCGGAGGTGTGGAAGGGTAGCTCAGAAATCCTTTCAACTTCGTAAATGTTATAGATGAAATTCAGGACCAGTTTACTTGGTGATAAGTGAAAAAGTACGGGAGTTTATTGTGATGAACTAGGATAATCATATTATTTTCTCAAACTTAACCCAAATTGTTTGGAACTAAAAAAGGTTGTTTCTGAGAAAATCTTCAAGGGCGGAAATATTCATAATCAGCTGAATGAATCACAACCTAACCTTTTGAAATGAAATATTATTGATGACTTAAATTTCTGCACTTCATCAATGCAGTGTACAAACGACTGAAGATTTCAATTTTCACACTGATCTTATGTGAGATCGTTATCATGACTTTGAACACTACTGAGAATTCTGGGTTTTCCTTATGATATTACTGTGTGTTTCTGATGTTTTCCATACTTAAATAGTTGGTTCAGTTTCCTGAGTGGCGTGTAGGTTCTTGACCATTTGTTCGGATAGATTGCATAATGGATTATGTGCTTTTCAGGCGTCAAAAGGGAAAATCTCAACTTGCCCTCTTTGTAAGGCCAGTTTCACAAGCATTACGAAGGTAGAGGCTTGTGCAACATTTGACCAGAAAGTTTACTCACAAACAATTCCATGTGGGTCTCTGGGAGAAGATGCCTTCTCGTTTCTTGGTAGAGAGAACATCTCCGGAATTAGGGTGGTAAGAATTTGCACTCTGCTTTGGTTTCTAAGATACCGACAATATCAAAGATTTGGCTATAAGCTAGAATCTTTGCATGGTTAATTTGTTATCTCATGGTTCATTGGGTTGAGCATTGCATTGTGCTTGTTCATTTACTGAATTGGTAATTGTCATCTTCAATCTCTATTGTATATGTTAGTAATCCAATGGTACTATATTTTTGGAGTGATGTTATACTTTAGTTCCTGTTTTAATTCCTGTTTCTTGCAAATGATGTAGACCTCAGAGACTGTTTGCTACGAGTGTCACAACCATGAACCTGAGGATCTTCTAGTAAGCTGTCATATCTGCCATGACCGTTGGGTGCATTCGTACTGTTTGGATCCTCCATTGGTTCCTTGGACTTGCCTTCATTGCAGGGATCTACGAATGTTATATCAACGCTTCAGATAGCTTAGTCTGCATATTGATGTGGATATATTGCTGGATTCTTATAAACCTGACATCAGGACTTGTTGCTGGATTCAACCTGTACATCAATGAATGCTTTAGCTGACAGGTAGCCTGTTAAACGTCATCCTGTAAACTTGACAACATTCAGTGCAAGAGATGCGAAAATTATTGGCTACTCCCAGTTTATGTGCTCCCTAGCAATGAAGTTGTGTGAAAATCAAATCGAGTAAATTTATTTTGAAATGAAAGTTGCACAGTTTATTTCGCTAAGATTGACTACCAAAATTGGTTTTTGGGTATCGTCCTGAGAGGAAAGATGTAGTTTATAACACAGCCGGTGTAACAGCAGCAACAACAACAATTAACTCTGATTCCTCTTTAAGGAGATGATATTGTTAACTAGGCCTGAGTAGAACTCAATCCAAAACCTGGAGCAATAGAGGAGGTTGACTAAACATATCAACACCTGCCCAACTTGGTAAACAGGCAATGTACGACTAATCCAACACTTTCCTGCGTGAGGGGCCGAGTCAGACATACGATCTCCTTTGCAAACGCTAATGGAGCCAGTTAATGTGTCACATGTGATTTGCTTTGATATCTTATTAACTAAGCTCTGGAAGAACTCATCTAAAAACTCTAAAGCAATAAGAAAGGTGTTCTAAATCTATATCAATACCTATCCAGTTTGACAAATAAATAATGTGGAACTATTCTAAACATTAGCGATTATTTGTTTACGCTTAAATAAGCATATTTGTCATACAAGTCCATTGAGCTAAGTGGATTGAATTTTCTACAGGAACTGGAGAAAATTTTGCTTTGTGAACAAGTGGTGTTTGCGCAAACACAATGCGGGTCCATCAGATTGCGACTTATATTATCAAGTTGTACCCTTTTAATTGCTCAAAACTGGTCTGTGCCGTCAAGATGAACCAAGCAAAAGATATACATGATGTAGTGAAGAAGCTTCATTTTTTTTTTTTTCAATTTTATTTTTTTAAATATATATTTTATAAATATTTAATAATTTTATTTTAAAATTTAAAAAATATATAAAAATTTTACGTAAAAAATTTTTTTATTACATATTTTTATTATTTTTTAAAATAAAACATAAAACTTAATTTTAGGAAAAAACAAAAATGCGTTTTATTTTAAAAAAAACCTATTTTATATGCAATTCCAAACGCACCCTTCTTTTTTTTCCAGGTATGTTTTATGCTGCTATCTATATTAGGATACGACTTCACACAAAAAATCGGTGGATAAGGTGATATTTGAAAGTACTTTTGAATAAAACAAAAATTATTTTTATTATTTTTAAAAAACAAATTTTATTTTTCTATTTTTAAAGATAATAATAATAATAATAATAAAATTTTATGACTCCATACATTCTAAATATTTTTAAAATTTTATAAAATATTATAAAAAATTTATTAAAAATATAAAATAAAAATTAGCAGAAAAACAAAACCAAACATGACCTTAGAGATAAGCACTCCCTGCAAATCAAGAAAGTCAGCAGCAGAAGTGAAGGTTAGAACCTTTGCTGCCATTGTGTTATGTTATGAACTACATCTTTTGTCTCATGACGATACCACATAAAACCAATTTGGTAGTCAATCTTAGCGAAAAAACTGCATAAGTTTTCACTCTCAAAAGATAAGTTTACTAAAAATTTTACTCAAATTTTGATCTTCGCAAACTTCAATGCTAGAAGTATACATTGCTCAGTAAAACACAAGTTCACCACAGTGATTTGCTCTATAGAATTTGTTTAGCTGAACATTTTTTCAGGCAACCTACAGTTTGAAGATATTAGTCGCAATGCCTTCATTTGAGGAAGCAACAAGCCAGAAATAAAAAGAAATAAGCAACCAGAGATGTCAAGAGTTCAAGTGTCCATGTAGGTTGGAATAAAGCTGCTGGAATTAATGGGACAACAATAGAACCGCATATCCAGCCTACAAGGAGAGCTCCAAATCTGAGAGAAAAGCAACGAACCACTGTCAAGTCACACTTCCAATTTAAAGCCAGTTCATTAGTCATCTATCATTACATTCTTACCCTGTAATAGATGCTCTAACAACATTCTTCATCTTTTCATTGAGGAAGAAGATACATGATCCAAGCGCAAGCGCAACCTATCACAGAATACATACATCTCAACAACTATCACATGTCACGCAACAAGCAAAACAGAACAAATATAATAATACTTTACCTGGAAAGCAGGCCCTGTCTCTGCAGAGTTAAATATACTCCATCCTGCAAAAAATGCAAAGAGACAAACTCGTCTTGCAATAATATCAGCAGGTGGAACTTCAACATAGTCAAGCAAAATTTTCACCCATGGAGGAGATTCCTCCACTTTCTTCTTCAACCTGCTTTTCAAGTTTATTTTGGTTTTCTTCCTCTCTCTAAAACTCTTCATGATTATTTTCTCAAATGCAGCTTCTATTGATTCCACACTTCTCTCATGACCAGCATACTGCTCCAGAAGAAAATTTCGAGCACTTAGTACTTCTTCTTCAGAAGCATCTGGAGATATACCGAGACGCTTATAAGGATCCCACACACGCATACGAGGAAACTTTGGAATATTTTCTGCAAAATAATAATGTTATAAACAATCTCATGATGATGCCAAAACAGCCAGCTATGTGAGATAGACCAATTAAAGAATACAAGATAGCATTCAAAGATGCAGGTAAAATTATCTATGCCATTGTGCACACCGTTATCCTAGAAGCAGTTCTAAGCATAGATAAATCTAACATAGTTGATATGCTTGCATTAGTTATTTGACTGTGCAATTCTGAAGTTCCAAATTTGCATGGAAGCTTACAAATGTGGAAGCATCTGTAATTTGTATAGGGAATTGAGTGTTATCTACAGACAATAGCAGCTAAATCTATACAAGAATTGTCATGCTTCAATTGCAAATGCATCATATGTTTCAAGAATAGTCAAGAAGATGCACAATCAAGAATCTTCAGACATGCTGCAACTATTTCGGAATTTTACGTCAGCCCGAACATCAATTCATACACAGTCAGTCTATCAGAAAATATGGATTTACCTTGGATTATTGGTATCTTCCTAACGAATATCTTCTTGACTAGACAATCTTTTCAGACTCAAATTAGCACAACTAAAAGAGGGTCAAGGCTGTAACTAATCAGAAAGTACGTTGAAACAACGCAATGCAAAATAATTTCTATTAAAGTCCTAGTATGTTCAATCCAAGTAGCTATACAAAGTTGAGGAATATATGGTTTCTCGCTTGAAAAAGTTGAGGAATCTCTCTCATACTGTTTAGGTGAGTATTGAAACTAAATGCTGGAGAACATTGGAAGGTCACCTGCATGCTTCACAAACATAGTGAACCAGCAGATTAATTCAGCTTTGGTTGAACTCTAATTTTACGTAGTGCAGTATTTATTTCCAGACGAACAAAAGCAAAGTCAATCAAATCCAAAAGCATGCATTTCTACAAATTATTCCATTTGAGGGATGTCCAGTTGTATATCATTTTGCTTTGACCTAATTCACTGATAAAACAAGATAAATTTATATTTCTTCTGAACAAGCTCATCTCTACATGTTTAGGAGCTATCCCATAGCTGGAAAACCATACATAACCCAAGCATCATATTAGACATTGATTAAACTTCATACAATGAAAAATAAGCTGCCATACTTCTCAAATTCATGATTCCCTTATTCCCAACATAAACTACTTACTGCTTACTTGCACAAACCAAGCATCATGATTCACAAATCATACAAACTACTAAATTTTTCTAAAACCTACCCTTATAAGCTAGTGAAGCTTTCTAAAGTTTCATGACCTTTCTTCATTATAAAATTCAATCCCCTGCATCTTAATTCGATGAAGAAGTCAATTAATCCAAGTACTGAAATTTGTCTCCACCAAAATTCTATATTCATATCAACCAAAATCAAACACAAGCAACAAGATTCTTCAAAAGCTCATGCTTCTCAAATCCTATCCAAAGAAAATAAAAAATTTATTAAAAAATCAGTCTATCTCAACTTGAAACTAATCAATTAAACCTCACCGTATCCAAAACTGGCTCCGCCACCAAGTGAGACATCCGCCATACACTTGGTTCCTCTTCTAACAACTACCAAACTAGGAGCCCATCTCCCCACTATAAGCCTCCCTCCTACATCCCTACAAAAACGAAATAAAATTGAAATTTTCACTAAATTAGAGCCGAAAATTTCCCCAAAAATATCCAAAAGAAAGAAAAAGAGGAAGTTTTAAATACATACGGGTTGGGGTAAGAGAGGAAACACTTGGGTGGGAATGAGATTGAAAGAGAACCCATTTGGTGAATCTGCTAGAGCTCTCGTTTTAGTTGAGAATTTTATTCGTGAAGCTTCATTCCAAGAGCTGCTCAAAGAGTTTTTCAGAGAGAAGGAAAAAAGAGGGAGTCCAACAGAGGCGGTAGCGAAGAGATAAAATGGACCTTTAATGGGCTCCCAATTTTGTTTGTATAATTTTACGAAGCCCATATTTTTACATTTTGGCTGATTTATTGCTTATTTTTTAACCCTCCTTGTATTTAGGGCCTGTTTCCCTGTACCACAAAATTTTAATGTTTTTAAACTCATTTTTAATATAAAATAATAATTAATTAAAATAAGTATAAATTAATATAAAAATTTATTTTTTAATTTAATTTATTTAATTTATTTCTCAAAACTCAAGTACATACTTATAAATTCATATTTTAGACAAATTGACCATGATAATTGAATCAAGTATATTAAATTAATTAATATATATTTCATACATGTTTTCTTCATTACATAATAATAATGTAGTATGTTTTGAAATATGCATGAACGTTGGGTTGGTAGAAAATGAAAGATTTGAAAACTGAATGGTAGTTTTGAAACGAACTAAAAAGTTCAGTAGTAGAAATAAAAAAGGAGAGCAACAGCTCTCCTTTTATTTTGTTGATAAGAAGGACACGTTTGATATTGCTTATCAAATCTAATAATTTTTTTTAACTATAAAAAAGTATGCCAATTTTTTAGATTTTTTTTAATTAATAAAATAATATATCTATAAAAAAAATTTAGAATTTTTTTTTAATAAGTACTTTCAAATATCTAAGAAATTGTATTTGAAAAGCTCATGATGAAATCTAGTGCATAGATGCATCACCACAAACCCATTTTTAAACAACCTTCCAGTTTGCTTTGCTCAACATCCATTACCATGCCTATGGGGTCGTTTGGAGCTTAAAATAAGATATTAAAAACTATTATTTTAAACTTTCTAAAACTAAATTTATTTATTATATATATATTTATTAAAGAAAAAAATAAAAATACTCTCTCTCTCTCTCTCTCTCTCTCTCTCTCTCTCTCTCTCTCTCTCTCTCTCTCTCTCTCTCTCTCTCTCTCTCTCTCTCTCTCTCTCTCTCTCTCTCTCTAATCGATATGATTTTCAATTCAATCTCTTCCATTTGATATAAAATATTATAAGTTAGAAATATATTCACAATATTTTAGCTTAATAGAAATACTAATTCACCTCTATCCAGTCACCTAATAGAGATGACATAAATTACACAAATTTTTAAAAAATATATATTATATTATTTATGTCAAGTGATCGGATGAAGATAAATTCGTAGTCCGATTGAACTGAAATTTTGAGTAAATTTAATTTATAATTTTATATTTAATGATAAAGATTGAATTAAAAAATTATCTTATTCATAAATCAGTAAAAGAGTACCTATAAATGTCCCCAAAAAAAAAATTTTGCTATCTCTCTTCTTTTATAAAATATATTTTATTTATATAATGTAAATTTAAAAAGAGAATTTCTTGAGGCCAAAAAAATATATAATGTATATTTTTTAATGTACTTCTCGTACTTATAAAATAAAATTTTTTTAGAATAAAATATACTTTTATTTTTTTAAAAAACAAACTCTATTTCTTTTATTTAAAAAAAATAATAATAATATACAATAAAAGAATCTCATTAAGTAAAATTTTTTTTTTTTCTAAAATTTTAAATATTTTTTAAATATTTATAAAATATATATTAAAAAATATAAAATAAAAATTTACAAAATTATTTTTATGATAAGCTAAACGAAACTATTCCTAAATCTTTGATGTATTGTCACTTTTCAACAAATATTTTTATATTTTAAATAAAATTTGAACTATAGTTTAACAAAATTTTTTTATTGCTCAGAAATTTTCTTAATATTTATTATTTTATATTTATTAATAAATTTATATTTTAAAATAAATGAAATATTATTTATTTAAAAAAATTTATTTTGTAAATACTTTCAAGAACACTGTCTGAATCAAACCATTGATATTATCGCTTTGCAAAAGGACTTCCATTTACCTAATTACAATCTTTGTCGAGTAGCTCCGTACTTCCATTCACTTATAATCATAGATTATAGGAATATATGATTGCGTTGCTTATCTCTTTGTTTTTTATATTTTCAAATTTTTACTTAATATTTTAATAAATTTTTATTATAAAACAATTTAAAATTTTACAAATATAAAAAAATTTACCTCATACAATTTTATTATTATTTATTTTAATTTTTAAATAAAACCAAAACTCATGTTTTAAAGTTTTTAAAATTTTTTTTTCAATAAATACATCTTATATCATCAGCATTATTTTATTGCATGTAGTTCCACTTCCAATTTCCAAACAAGTAATATATCCAGCACTACTACCCTTAAAAATATTTCTAAAATATGGAAACTAAAATTACAGGGTCACGTATTACTAGTTTGATTCTTTAACAAGCTTGAATACTGTGGAAAGTATTCAACCTAGTATTTGGATATCCACAAAGTTACAGCAACTCATATCTTGCTAGTTGTTACAGAACACAACAGGATCAATCTCAGCTTCAATTCCAAAAAGCAGAAGCCTAAATTGGATTCCAAGAACAAATCGTTGAAGCAACAAAACAAATCAACCAGAAGTGAAACAAAAATATAATAATCTTGAATTGGGAAAAAAATCACATATATCGAAGGAAGGATTTCGTTAGCACTAGCTCTCTAGCCTAGCGAAGGCGAAAGCTCTTAGGTGGCTCTTCGAATGAAAGAAACAGATCTAAATTTTGGAATCATTGACTCAACACCAAAACATACAGAAACAAAAGTTCAAACAAAATTCAATATACATAATCATAGCGACGAACAATCAATCAACAGAAAAATGCTACGATTGACTAATTGATAGAACCAGAAAGCCTCAGACATCCAAGGAAGGATTGAACAGCATTAGCTCTCAAGCCTGGCGAAGGCGAAAGCTCTTAGGCGGCCCTGCGAATGAAAGAAACGGCCTTTGTGCTTTCATCATTGGCATCAATCAATCAAATCTAACGAAATCAAATTAAGCCAAACCAGAGCATGAAAAACGATTTAAATCAATCTATCAGCAAAAGAAATTAATAGACCAATACACAAAAGTTAGAACAAATCAACATTGTCGCAGATTAGAACGATAAGACATTGCAGAACCAACGAACAACAGAAGATCACTGGCGCCGCAGAGAAACGTTTTCCTAGGGTTTCTGCTTTGAAAATTTACGAGAGGGAGTGGGGAGTTTATATAGCAGGAGAAGTTCGATAGTTCGAGATACTTCTTCCAGATCGATCGTTGTGGACCGTAGATTTAATTAGGGAAACACAAATCTCGAAGCACCAGGCAATAGATCGCGTTCCGTGTATTGGGCCTAACAGACAAGCTCAACCCAACTAGAACTTTTTGGGCTGAAATGATGAAGGGCACTGGGAAGCCAGTACAATTACTATTGTGCTAAGATACCTTCTATTTAGAGTTTCTTTAGGTTCAGTTATTATTTTAAATTTTACTTTTATTTAAACTGAAATTTATTTTTATCAAAATTTTATTTTAAATTTTATTTTCATTATTATTTAAAATTTTATTTTTCATTAAATTTTATTTTTATATAATTAAAACAAGCTCTTATTGCATATTTCAAATGATCGGAAATAAGTTTAAAAGATGGAAATTTTAGAAAATCGAATTCACATAGAAGTGGATTAGAAGTAAAGTTTATTTTATGTTTCAACTGCATTCGGAATTAGTATTCAAAAGTAGCGTTAGAACTTGAAACGTAGAGTTTGAAATAACAAGTCAAATAAATAAATATTTCATTGTGTTTTCTTTTTTATGTTCGAGTGTGTTTGGAATTGCATCTCAAATACTATTTTTTAACTTTTTTTTATTTTATATTTTTTTAATATATATTTTATAAATATTTAGAAATTTTATTTAAAAATTTAGATAGTGTAGAGAAATTTTGCGTAATAAGATCTTTTTATTGTATATTTTTATTATTTTTTTAGAAGTAAAAAATAAAACTTTTTTTTTTAAAAATAAAAATATCTTTTATTTTATAAAATTCTTAATTCCAAATGCACCTTAGCTGCAGTACTGATGGTGTGTTTGAAAGTGCTTATAAAATATAATTTTTTAAAATATAGGATATTTTTATTATTTTTGAGAAACGAATTTTATTTTTTTATTTTTAAAAAATAATAAAAATATGTAATAAAAAAATCTCACTACATAAAATTTTTCTATTTTTCTAAATTTTTAAATAAATTTTCTATATACTTATAAAATATATATTAAAAAACATAAAATTAAAAATTAAAAAATTGATTTTTTGGTAAGCAATGCCAAGAACTGAGTTTTTAGTATTCAAAGTAGCGTTTAGAACTTTCATCGCAATAATTCAACCATATCTTTCGCAGAGTTTAATTGCAATTCTTTACCTAATTGTCATTGATGGTTTATTCTCAAATACTTTCTTTCCTAATATAGTATACTTTGTTTTGGTTAAATGCTACTTAATTATATGTGGTTTAATTTGATGAAAAAAATGAGCATATTTCTTTATTATTTTTAATATTTAGATTAAAAATTATTAATGAAGAAATAGTCCATTAAAAAGAAATTAATTTCCATGAATGAAGTTCCGGACAAGTAATGAGTTTCTCCCAAGTCACTTTTCCTTCTTTATAAAGTTATTTGCAGATTTGTTTTTAAATGCACCTAAATATAAAACTCCTTTTAAATTTATTTTCAAATAAAATAAAAAGTAGCTCTCATTTCAATCTATCTTTTAAAAACTTCTGAAGAAATTTATTGAACTTCTATTTTACTACAACCAAGCTTTTGAAAGTCAAATATTAGTCCAGAGATAATAATATATGATCCAATATCAAAACTTAACCCAAATTTAATCTATATAATTCTGATTATGATTAATATTTTTTATATGTATAAATTAATAAATTGAGTTAGAATTGAATAAAATTGACTCGATTATTAAATAAATTGATTTAAAATTGACCTACCAATTTGAATTAACATTCTCATAAGGACCAACTCTTTTCTAATTTTTTATCATATAATTAACTTTGTCAACGAAAAAAGGAATTAATAGTAGTATTTTATAAATTATTATAATTATAATATATTTATAATTAATTGTCAAATTTTATGCTTTAATAAAATAGATTATTGAAAGTATTTTTATATAAATATTTTTTTAATGACAAATTTAGATTTTGTAGAATAATTTTTATCAAAATTTTGTTAGTTAGCTATGTTTATCAAAATTTTTATAAAATATTACTATGTGTTTATAATAATAGAATTTTAGCTCTACCACATATTTTTAAAATAAAATAAGAATAAAATTTTCTTTGAATATTGTAAGGACCGATGAAGATATTAAAGAATGTACAATTTTACAGATATTTAATAAATCTCTTCACCAAAACTATATCACAATATTTATTCTAACTGATTTTATAACTTCACTAAAATTTAAAAGTGTAAAATAAAAGTTAACAATTATAAATTATTAAATATATTGATCAAATTTAATTTAGTATTGAATAAATAAAATCAAAATTAATAAATTTAAATTATATAATTTATAAATTAAATTAAAATTAAATGAATTTAATTATTAAATAAATCGATTTATAATAAATAAATTTAAAAGCCGCCCCCAAAGCGAATTGCAAATCCAACTGAATCTGAAGCCGAGACAATTAGGCCCATTTAACAGTGGGCCATGAAACTGCTTTCTCTTCCCTTTCGTTCTTCATCATTCATGGTTTAATCTCTGCCGTTGCTGACGTTGAATTTTGGAATCTGAATGACATTGCTTTCCTCGATTCATGGAGGTATACGATCTCTCGTTGATCAAGCAAAAAGCTTGTAATTGTCTGTGAGTAAATCGATTTCGATCTGGAAGCAGTGGTTTATCGATCCATTCCTGGCCTTTGTTATTTTCATAAATTGAAGGTGATGTTGGGATTTTGATGATTCGTTGTTTTCTAACCTGACTGGACGGAGATTTGGGGGAGATTGCAAAGCGGGGAAACGGTCGATAAACCTCTGCATCCGGTTCTCACTCACTCTGTTTTTTACTACTGATTCGTGTTTATCTTTTCTTTGATTTTTTTTCGTAAGTTTGTTTTTTTCCCGTACTAATGAATCCTTTAATCTAGTAATGGCTTATGGAATCTGTTTATAGATATTAATATATATGATACATTGCGCTGCATCTAGTTCAATTTGATTTGTTCGAATTGGATACGGGAAGAGATATTTTAGGACTCAAGGAATGAGGATTTAGATTTTAATCTATTGCAGATTGTTAGAAAATGTTATTTTGTTCTCCTTTTTTTATCGACTGGTAGAGAAAAGATTGGTTGATTGTAGACCAAAGCTGTTTTCATGCAATTTTTTGGCTGCTTTTGATAGTTTCTTTTTATTGTACTGGATTAAGTGAATAAACTTATCAGCAAAGAAAATTGAGGACTTTGGTATTAGATTGTTATAATCCTGTAGTTATCTGTGCTTGTCTAGTTGAGCATGGTTTTTCCTCAAGAATTTGTGTTTTCTTGAAGCATTGGTTATATCTTGATGCTAGAAATGGGTTTGGACCACAGGGCTCTTTAGAGTGACTTCCTGTTCTTTGTGTATTGTGTGTCCATGTTGTTCTCTCATTCCAGAAGTAATAAAGGTTAGGTGTTTAAACTAGAAAATATATACTAGGCTTAGTAGCTTCTCCTCCTAGTTGGTGATGGGATGCAAAAGTAAATTAGTGGATTCTTCACTTCAAAAGCTTGATTTGAAGAATAAATTAGAGTTCCTAATGTGACTTCAAATTATAAGTCAAGCAGGCATGTGAAGTTGAACTTATGAGCTGAGTTTGAACCTTAGTTTTAATTTGATGCTAGTAAGATCAACATAGCAAACAGTACTTGGCTCGCTGCGAGGCTTTCATTGACATTTGAATTAGTATCATGAAAGGCGTATGTTTTGTACTCGTTTCATTTACGCTGTACCAATGCGTTCATTTACTCCCACTTTCTTTAGCATTAAGCTAGCACATGTTTTGCAGTGTTGATGATAACGAGTTAGGTGACTGAATGATAATGTTTGCACTCTGTATAAGTATGGTCTTTCAAGTGGATTTGCATTGGACTTATATGAGTTGATAAGTACAAATGAATTTTAACTTGATTTATAGCTGTGTCAATTGATCAAGCATCTAAGAATTTGGCAGTTGCTCATTCTATGTCTACTTGTGAATGGTGATAATGATTTCCCATATGTTTCCAAGAAACTTAAGCGGAACTGTGGAATATAGACTTTTGGTTTCATGTCCTGATTTTCCCCACTTCAGACTAGTTATGAGATCTCTTAAGACATTCGTCATCTGTACTTATCTCAATAGATTTTTACTTTGTCGTCTTTGAAACGTTCTTATATTAAAGAATGGAACGATGGTTTATTCGTGAGTGATGCATTTGATATGTTGTTTCCAATCGCACTCAAAGGGTCAATCCAATCTTTGGGTGCAGGGTGTAAATGTTACTATGGCGTAACTACTTTTAACCTCTTCTACTTCAGTTACGACCTGAATTTGTTTAGACACATATAGCACCCATAAAATTGAAAATTGTGTTGTTTCCTGTTTGTTAGGAAACTGGGGAGCTCCTCACCTGCACTAGCTGAGTATAAATAGCATTTTCCGATACTCACTCTTGTTGCAACATAGTTAGGATCCTAAGTTGAATAGTTCTACAGATCCTTTTTATTATTGCTGCTATTATCCTTCAGATGTTGCTAATCAGTATAAAGTTAGAAACTGTGTCATTTGCCTATCGTCATCGTTATTACCTTTAGGAATTTGATGTATAGTTTTGTAGAAACTGGGAGGAAACAGAAGTATGATCATCTGCAAAATCACACTGAAGGAGCTGTAATATAAGTCTTGTAGTATATCATTTGGTAAAATTTTGCGTATATCTTTTAATTTGGGTTTGTTTTTTATTATGAGAAGCTTTTAGATGGAACATCAATGAAAAATGCGTCTTTTGAGTCTTGAATTGCTCGTTTCAAATTTTCCAGTTTACTTTATTAATTCTTCATCATTATTGTCTCATATTGGTTCACTTCTTTGCTGAATATGAAAGAATGGTATCCTGAATCAGCAGATCATATTAATCTTAAATTATATATAAGTGCCCTGTTTGCCATCCCATTTTAGGAGTATTTTTACCTTTTTTAAGTCCAAAAAGATCATGCAAAGTTCAGTTCTAGAAAATTTGGAAGTCGTTTGTGAATTATACGATATTAGATAATTATATGTACAAGCTTTTCTTTAAAAAAAGGTATAAAAAATTTTTTTAAAAAAGTTTTCTTTTGGTTTTGTTTTACGGTCTACTTTTTAAACTAATCCAAGTCAGGCGTCTTGAAATGCTGAACGTTAGCTTCAAGCCTTCAACACCTTTTAACACTGTTGCTTCTAAATTAGCTAATGCTTGCACGGCTACTGGTTCTTTTTTTTTGGTGGCTGTGAAAAACAAAGACAAACAAATATGCCAATTTCTACAAGGTTAACTGGATCTGGAGCTCGATCCAGTTCTTAGGCCTAAAATGAAGGCCTTCATTTGCCCTTGTTTTATTATGATAAAACTTCAAAGCCCAGACGTAAACCTGTTTTGTTACCGTCAGCAGTGGTCCATATTTAATTTCAATTCAATACAACTGAAACCAAAAAAACATAAAAAACGGAACTTTCCATCTTTACCCGTTTTGATTTCTCTCTCTCCGCCGTTCGCCGTCGATGGCCGCCGCATCGCGCCGCCGGCCGACCAATCTCATCCCGCAATCTCTACCACTACTCCTCAACCTGAAAACCCTAACTCTAAACCTACCCCTATTACTGCACCTACATCTACACCTGCTACTGATCTTACCAACCCTTCACCGAGTTCAGCAGTTATAGCTCCTCCGCCACCAGCTCCACCTGCGGGCCCTTTTACGCCGTCGTTCCGAACGCTGGTGGTCCCACAGGTGATCCGGGCTGTTTCCCTCTCGACGATGAAGCTTATCCCCCATCGTCTCACTGGCCGACCTTGACCCCTGTGCAGACGCCGCAGGCAATGCCCTATGGTGTTCCGAATGGGTACATGGCTCCTGGTGCTGTGGTTCCTCCACCCAGTGGGTAAAATTCTTTCTGTTTGGTTATTTTTAATTGGTTGTGGAAAAGGTTGATTCTTCTTTTTGGAAAACAAAAACTCTTACTTAGTATGGTTTCAACTCATTGAGAGTTTGGTTGCTTTGTAATTGGAGAGCGTCATTTGTTTGTTGGTGTTGTGTACGAAAGCTTGATAATTGGAGTGCTTTGAAAAGATATCTGAGAGAGTGCTTTAAGTTGATGCTGTCCTTTCGCTTGTAGTTTGAGATTGTTTTGGCGTTTCCTCTTACGTTGACCTGAAAACGTTTTACCGTGCACAGTAACAAAAGGTCCAATCTTTTAAATATAATTCTACCACAAATTCCTTGTGGTTGCTGTGCACATAGAACAAATGAGCTTATAGAGTTGGGAGCTGCCCTGGTATAATTTTTCTTATGGGTTATGTAGATGGGGTTTCCTTGGTATGAGTACTGTTCTTATGAATCTTGTTACTTCTAATTCGTAGGGTCTGTCCTCGGAGAAGTGGTGAAATTGACATAGGCAAAATTATTACTAAAAAGTTTAACCTTTAGCAAAACTTTGTAGTAGTTCCTCTTGGTAGTGATTCTTATCTCATGAGTCTGCTGTTACTTGGTTTGTCAATTATGTGTAAGTTACTGTCAGTTTTTTAATCAAATGAGTGCAGAAAGTAGCTTTAACTGAAATGTGGTAGATGACTTTTTTCCAATATCAATCAAGTGATTTGTATGTAGTTACAAATAATTCGTGAAGATATACCATTCTGCATGATTAGCATATGTTGGATGTAAACTAGGTTTTGTTACTTTCTCTTCTATGTGATGTAAGAATGAATGTGTACCTGGGAATGATAGTTTTAGAAGGAGGGAGTTATGTCAATGTTGGGGGGGGGGGGGGAGGGGTGGGTTGGTTTTAAAAGATCCTTTCAACTGTATGTTGGTATGCTTAATTCCTTAATCATATTCATTAGCAGTTTGATGTGTTTTGGAGTATATCTGATATTTTGCTGGCTCACAACCTAGCTAATTTAACAATGAAAGAGTTGTTGTTTTTGAACATTTTGTTTTCTGCAATACTTGTAAGTTCTTTTTGGATACATGGTGTTGTTCTCTCAATTACCTTCTACGGTGCATATTACTTGAGAGTGGATCTTTTGAGCAAGTAGATCTTCCTGCATATATACATTGAGTACTATGTTCTTTGTCTATGTTTTTGATGTTTGTTCTGGTTCACTCTGCTTTATATTAGCTTTTAACTTCTATTTTAAAACTAATAGCACATTTAAACAAATTGAAATTTCATGGTAAATTTATCTTCCCTAGTGATCGAATGATCTCTGCCACTGTTGCAAATGCTCACTGTCATTGTCCACCATTTTGAAGTTTTTATCCAAGGTTTATGTGAGGTATGTCAAGCTTTGACCATTTATCTAGCTACCTTATGAAAATTTGC
This sequence comes from Acanthochlamys bracteata, assembly GCA_019914995.1. Classification (NCBI taxonomy): domain Eukaryota; kingdom Viridiplantae; phylum Streptophyta; class Magnoliopsida; order Pandanales; family Velloziaceae; genus Acanthochlamys; species Acanthochlamys bracteata. The sequence goes on from CM034143.1 coordinate 5,468,153, forward strand.
TGTATTTTCAAGATGATCCCACTGGTTGACGATCAGGTGGTCATTCTTTCTATGCTTTTGGTAAGCATGTTTTGAATTCCTATGTTTCTTTTGTTAAAAAGCCCATGTTTTCTATATTGGACGGGAGGCTTGTTGGTTGATGCTTACATGAGTATAACCTAATAATTTCTTTAGCTGTTTCTAATGCTTTTGCAGGGATAGCTCATCATCCAATGCCTTACCCTCCTGTTTTACCCTGGTTTTCCTATGCGCCCGCAGACAGCTATGGTTCCATCCCTTTCACAAGCCCCAGTTCCAGGATTTCGTGCAGTTCCTCCAATTGTTACACCTCCAGTAAGGCCAGTTGTTCCCATTGTTGCACCAGCTGAGAAGCCACAGACAACGGTTTATGTTGGAAAGATTGCTCCATCTTTGGAAAATGATATGCTTTCCCTTCTTCGGGTTAGTTTGTGTAGCCTGATTACTTAGTGCTTATTCTGTAGTTACTGCTACTCTATCATCATAGTAGAATATTTAGTACGTGGAATAGATCTATGATATGCTTTTGATGAATTCTCTTCTGAAGCTTTGTGGGCCTGTGAAAAGTTGGAAACGAGCTCAAGATCCCTCCAATGGTACTCTCAAAGGCTTTGGGTTCTGTGAATTTGAATCTGCTGAGGGAATCTTGCGTGCTTTGCGCCTGATCAGTAATTTGAACATTGATGCACAGGAGCTGGTGGTATGTCTGTCCATCCCCAGTGTGAAACTTTTGTCCACGACTTTCTCATGGTCTGTTATGCTTTTGAAAGTTTCGTAGTTGCATGATTATTTGCATGTTCAGATCCTCACTGGGTAAACTACTACATCTCTAAAGATAAAAGTGGGCATGAGAATTTGTGCTAAGCGTCAATAGTAAAGGGATATATTCTTATTTCGTAATGATATGCCTTGGCCAGATTCAAGCAACTGACTTGTAATGAAAACTTGATTTAAATTCAATAGGATTTAACCGTTTCATGCAATTGATAACAAATATGTTGGTATTTAGTGCTCAGCAAGGCAGCTCGCCACAAAGGTACATTCACTCTTTTTCAAGTGTGATACTTTTTAAAAATTTGTGGTGGTAGTGCATATTTTGGTTCTCATTTAAGTTTATGTAATTTTTAACTTTTATTTTTTGTTTGCTGTTAGGATCTTTTTCTGATATTTAAATCTTATATATTCTGTCTTACTAGGTTGAAAATTTTCATTTGCAGCTGAACATCAACCAAGCTAGCCGGGAATACCTTCAGCGCTGTGTTGATAAGAAAACTCAAAGGGAAAAGCTTAAAGCAACTGAAGCTGAAAGTTCTGGGAAAGAAAGTGAAGGTGCACAAGGTGTAGCTAGTCAAGAGTTTTCTCAAACAACCGTCGGAAAAATCTAAAGAGGATATTGATGAGTCGGGCAACAAGGAAGTTCAAAATGACCCTCAAACATTTGGCATTGTGACAGATGAAGATCACCTAGCTGATAAGGAGGCTTTGGAGAAAATTTTGCTATGTTAGAAGAGAGTTTAAAAATCAGGCCCCTTCCTCTCCCACCACCTATTCATACTCTTGGTGATGATCTTCCAAATTAAATTCTGAATTGCCCTCGAAATTAAAGGATGGAAATTCAAATGTTGATATCCTGAAAACTGGTTAGGAAAAATTGTATAGTAGGTTATATAGCTATCTGTAAATATTTTTTGTTGAACTACGGTAAATATCTCATCCTGGATGCTTTGTCCTTACTCTTGCTGATGCAGGTGATGATAAAAATGAAGATGAGACTGTGAGTGGAACCAACTCAACCACCGAACAGCAAAATCCTGAAACAGGATTCCTGACAGGGCTAAAAGACTAGACAGAAGAAGCAGGGATAAGGAGTATGAGTCAAAGCGTGAAAAGGAGCGAGAACTGGAGAGATATGAGAAAGAACGAGAAAGAGAGATTTTGGAGGGAGAGGGAGAAAGAACTGAAAATTCGGGACGTGGAGCGTGTCTACAAGGAGCGGTTAAAGGAATGGGAAGCTAAGGAGAAAGAAAAGGAGTACCAAAGGCAAAAGGAAAAGGATAGGGAGAAGGAGAAACAGCGGGACAAATGGAGGGAAATCTCTAAACAAGAAGATGAAAGTGATGATGATGACATGAGGAAGAGGAAGCGCAGGAGCAGTTTGTATGAAGAAAAGAGGAGAAAGAGACAAAGGGAGAAGGAGGCTGATACTGCAGACAGAATTAGGGGAGAACATGAAACCGCTCAGGCTAAAAATAGGGCTGTAGAAGAACAGCAACGCATACTGAATCAGGAAACTAATGGGAGTCCGAAGACTGTGATAAAAGGCGAAGAAGCTAATGAAAACACATAATTTTGTGAAGCACAGTGCTGTCCTTGATAATGGTACTTGTTGTATTAGTAATATGATCTCGTTCGTTCTTTGGCTCAAATTTCTGTATCATCATACTGTTTCGTTTTTTTTAACCTATAGCAGGTAATGGAAACAATAGAACTGGCACCTGCGTCAAGCAAACAGGAGCTGCTGCAGTATCAGATATGAAGTTGAATGGGAATGCTCCCAGGAAGCTGGGCTTTGGACTTGTAGGCTATGGTGACGAGCAACTGTTCCTTCTTTCTTTAATCAGGAGGATGATGATGGTGGGGAAGAGAAGAAGATGAGACCTTTGATACCACTTGATTATTCTACTGAGGAACAGCAAGCTGTTCAAATAGCTATGTCTGGCTCACAACCTAATCATATGCAGCAGCTGAATATGCAAAGCGCATATCAAATGTAAACCCTAAAGAAGAGAAGCCTGATCTGGAAAAAGAGAGATACAAAAGACAATCCAGCCTCAAAGGGTGTGGAAGTTCCAGGAATGATGTCAAAGAGAAGCATGACAAAGTTTCTGACTGGGAAAGGGATAGAGAAGATAAGCTCAAACCAGGTAATAAGAAGCTTCTGGATGCAAAGCAGCTAATTGATACGATTCAAAGACAAAAGATGAGTTGTTCAACTATCGTATTAACTGGGAGATATACGACACGGTTAGAATTGCCTTTCCTCTTGTTATTCTTTTCCTAACTAGTTGTTTTGTAACTTGCATATTGGATGACTAAACATATAGATTAAGACATGTTTGTAGATTTGTTTTTGTTTTCGTTTGTGTTTTCACTAGCATGAAGTAGTGTGTAGAAACTGTTGAAATCAATTTGAATGTATGAAGTCATCAGCAAGCAATCCTCTTCAGTTGGCATCTTTAGTGTTTTTACTTATCGTTTGTTTATTATTTTCTACTTTTGATTACGATTAATCTTCTTTTCTATTTTTGTTTGAGTTATTGGTGTCTGGAATTAGTGAGTTTGGAAGCAAATGAACTATTGCTATCTTGTAGTACTTGCTTGTAGTTGAATATTTTGTATTTCTCATTACTGCAGTATCAGTTGCATGAGAAAATGAAACCATGGATCTCAAAGAAGATAACTGAGGTTCTTGGTGAAGAGGAGGAAACTTTAGTAGAATACGTTGTCATGAGTACCAAAGATTATGTAGATGCTGCAAAAATGCTTGAACGTCTGCAATCTATACTGGATACGAGGCAGAAATGTTTGTGCTAAAAATGTGGAGGATGCTCATTTTTGAGATAAAGAGAATAGAGACATGTCTTTCATCTAAAAGAACATCCTGAACTTATGCTTACAACCAGCATACTTATTTCGGCTTTTTTGGATCAACTGATTGTAAGATTTTTCAAACTTCCAAGTTTTTGTCTTTCGTAATTGTTTTTTGTTTTTTGTCACGGGCCTAGAGTTTTTACCTTGGCTCGTGCGGCATTTAGTCACACTCCCTTGTGGCTAAGTCAGCCTTTCACCCAAATGAGCTATCAAAGATAGCTAAAAAAACTTAAATGGACTAGAGGGAAAGTAAGAAACACTTGAAGAGAGCTTTTTAGAAGGAAAGCACATCTTGGGATGAATCGATGTCCCAAAATTTCTTCCACGTCCCGTTCAGGTGTCATCATAATAGATGCTGAAGCTCTTATGGATGCTGTGGTATTTTGATCCTCCCTTGGCTCCATGTTGAGATGATTTGGTTCTTTTGGGATGGCCTGGATTGTTGGTTGTGCCTTCTCCTTCTCCCTTGAGAGTGGTAAAGTCAAAGTAGTCTTGGATTGAAAATTTATTTCGCGCGACAAAGATACCATGCACGTTTTCCCTTCATCCATGATCCACATGGAGTTGGCAAAAGGGATAAGTACGGCCTTTACGCGATCCATAAACTCCATACCAAGAACTATAGAAAAATCATCCGTGGGCACAACGGAAAAGTCCAAAAGATCAGTCCACTCACCTATGCATGTTTGGACTCCACGAGCAACACCAACAATAGATTTGGGTTCAGAATTAACCGCCTTAATCCATCCTTGTCCCTTTTCGTACTTGATGCCGAGCCTCGTGGTTTCCTTCTCCTCGAGGAAATTATGGGTCGCCCCTGTGTCTACCAAAGTTCGGACCTCCCGTCCTCCAACTTTGGTCGTCACGTACATTCGACCCTTCACCTCACGTTTTGGCAATTCGGCGTTGGCTTGGAAGGCACTAAGTAGTTGTAATGAGCCAATCTTTACTTCTTCAGGTTGTCGTTGTGGCTCGTCTATTATCTCTATTAGTGCAAAAAGTTTGTTCCGTTTTGGGCATTCCCTGGCCATATGAAGTCCATCACAAAGGAAGCATTTTAAATGATTTTTACCATTCCCTCGATTGTTGCCATTGCTTACTTGTCCTCTATGGGAGCCTCCCTTGGTCTTTGGTGTGTCAACCGTTGTTTCTTTGACTTGATGGCTATCTCCACCACCATTGTCCTTCGAGTCCTCTCGAGGCTTATGCTTCTCGGGTCGTTGGAATTCTATGAGGGACTCGGCTATGGCAATAGCAGAGTTGAGGTTTTGAGGTCCTCTACGTTGGATCTTCAGCCTTGCTCATGTTTGCAATCCGTCCATGAAAGCAAAAAGGGCCTCTTTTTCAGAAAAATCATGGATCTCCAAGATCAACTCTGAAAATTCTTTGACATAGTCCCTTATACTGCCCTGATGGGTCAAGCGCCGAAGCTTTGCCCTTGCCTCATCCTCGGTATTCACTGGATAGAATTGCCGTTTGAGTTTTCTCTTGAACTCTTCCCAAGTGAGAATGGTGCAGGTCCCCCTCTCGATCTCAGCATGCCTCCTCTTCTACCATACCATTGCGGTATCTTCAAGGTAAAGAGTGGCATGATCGATCTTACTTGTATCTCCCGTGATGCCGGTACTCCTAAAGAGTTGCTCTAAGCTCCAAAGGAAGTTATCAATCTCCTTCGCGTTCCGCGCACCGTTATACGCCTTGGGTCTTAGAACATCCATCTTCGAAGGAGTCGAAGTTGAGGGTACAGCGGAAACTCTCCCTTGTGTAACTGCCATTTTGCAAAGTGTCCAACCCCTTCGGACATCCCTCAATTCGGTAGCCAATCTTGCGACCTCTTTCCTAAGGGTCGCTACTTTCCTTCTAAGAGCATCCACATCACCCAAGAGAGAGTCTTTAACGGCCTTACCTTGGCGAGACGATGATTCGGCCACCACACGAAGCTCTTCTTGTCCCTTCTCGAGCTTCTCGATGCTTTGGCCCAATTCCTCGAACTGGTCCACCTTATCCGCCATAGTAAGCTCCACCCTAGCGAGCCTTGCATTCACGTTTGCCATAACGTCCCTAGACTTCTCCTTCCGTTGGCGACTGCTCTCGGGAGCTCTCCTATCAATCTCCATTCCCTCATGGATGGTAACATCGCTTCCGCTTGCCATTTCTGATTAGCAGAACCTTGCCTCTGATACCACTTGTCACGGGCCTAGAGTTTTTACCTTGGCTCGTGCGACACTTAGTCACACTCTCTGTGGCTAAGTCAGTCTTTCACCCAAATGAGCTATCAAAGATAGCTAAGAAAATTTAAATGGACTAGAGGGAAAGTAAGAAACACTTGAAGAGAGCTTTTTAGAAGGAAAGCTTTATATTACTTTGGCTTGGTACAACTCTTAGTTGAAATGTTTGATTTGCTTGATCGGACGGTGGAGATTGTTTTGATCGGACGGTGGAGAATACATGATCAAAAAAGTTCTTACAAAATATTTCTTACAAAAGTCTCCATCTTTCTAGAGTATTCCATAACATACTCTAGATTTAAGCCAACTATCTTATATCTAGATTTAAGCCAACTATCTTATATCTAGAGTATCCTATTATACTCTAGACTTTGCTTATGCACAAGATAAATTTATCTAGGCAAAAAGTACTTTACCAAGGTAATTTCGATGGGGAGAATAGCCAAAATAGCCATACCGTGACAAATTACACGGAGTCGGCTGTGCAATTTTTGGTCTGCAAAGAAGCTTCTTGCTCAAATTACCCTACTGAACATAGATAATTCGCTTATCTGGCATGCTTCAAGATTGGAATTATGACCATATGGATATAGCCATGCAAAATACCAGCTTTACTACTGTATGGTCTGCCTGGGGGGGTTTATGTGCTTCCTAGTGTATGTATTTTTGGGTATATTGCACCATGTCTGTTACCTGTATGGCGGTGGTGTTTCTTATTGGATATTCCAATTTGTTTAGATGTCTGGCATGCAGTGAACTTTAATATGCAGGATTTATGATGCTCACCATTGAAGTCTTTCTCGCTGTCCAGTCGAGGACTCTGCTTCAGAACATAAACAGGATTAAGACTATACATACCTACAGATCCTTCAGGAATATCTCCAACTAGTGCAACTGCTTGTTATAGTCCTAACAAGTGCTGGCGAGAACTCAACTTGAGAAAGGGTTTCCTCTCTTTATTTTTGAAAGTCACCTTCTTAGAAATCTTTGACAAGTTTTACTAAGAGTTATGCAGTTCTAAAAAAATGAGTTGCATGCCTTAAGAGTGGGATCTCCAGTTTATTCCATCATTAGGAGGAAGTTTATGTCGACTTTGTTGGGTTTTTATTGTTCGTACTTATACTCTGTTATGCTACAGTCTGCTGAACTATACCCTTTGTTAGTGACATAAGAAGAATTGTAATAATTTTGTGCAGACATATGGAGCTGTAAGGTATACGCGGAATTGTCAAAGCCAGAATGCGAAAGGAAATGGCTGGGTTTGTGTTCTATATGTGATTTTTATGTTTCTGGTTAAATGCCTATATATCTTGCTTAAGAATTGGCTGATGTTCAACTAATTTCGTGCCATGTGTATGCCTTCCATTAACTGGTTCTTGTAAATTTTTCGAGTCAGATTCCTGGAGAAATTCGCATTATATTACTATCTGGCAATCTACAATGTTTATCTTGTACATCCTACTTTGAATTCCTGTGAGTTACTCTACAAGTTTATACTGAATTGGCTACTGTCAGATTGCAACTATAGCCAGGATTTGTGATGAGCGTAGTTCTGGTGGTGGTTATATTCCTTGTCAGATCTTACTGCTTGCTTAGCAGTGGAGGATGCCAGGGAAAATGCTGGTATTTGTTCCGCGCATGGAGATATTGGGTGTGTTTCACGCAGCTTATAAAAAATTATTTTTTATTATTTTTTATTTTTTAATATATATTTTATAAGTATATAAAAAATTTATTTAAAAATTTAGAAAGTGTAGAAAAATTTTACGGAGTGAGATTTTTTTATTGCATATTTTTATTTTTTTTAGAAATAAAAAAAATAAAATTCGTTTCTTAAAAAAAATAAAAATATTTTATATTTTAAAAAAAATTTATTTCATAAATAATCCCAAACACTCCCAATTGTCTATCCTAATAGTATCCTCCTGCTTAGGGTTACTAGCTTAAAACTGATTTTTTAAGAAGTTAATATGAACTGAGTTGTTAAAAATAAATTTAATAAAAATAAAATTTATAAAAGCTAATATAAGAACTCATTAGAAAGTGAAACTTTAATCAGAGAAAGTCACTTCTGAATCATTCGTGTAAAGTGAACGTCTTAGTTTTTAGCACTATATTTTATTTATAACAAACTTTTACCATAGTATTTCATTTTTTAGTAAATTTTAAAAAGTACAAAAAATTATATGTTACAAATATATATATATATATAATTTTTATTAAAGATATAAATTCATTTCTTAAAAATTTCAAAAAGTATTTTTGAAAATTTTTTATTTTGAACAATTTTTTATTTTATTTTTTAACTCATTTTAAAAAAATGAACTTATATCAAGATAACTACTTCCGTTATGGCTGCAAAGTTTCACATACGACGCGCTTAGTTATCTTTAATTCTCGCTTTTTTAAAAACAAAATTATAAAAAATGAATTTGAATTTAGAGTGAATTAATAAAATTTTAGATTTATTTATTATTAAAACAAATTTAGAATTAAAAATTTTAGTTTTAAAATTTTATTTAAAAGTAAATTTTTTGGGGAAAAACTTAAGCTTGGTTGTGTATTTATTTTATTTTAAAATTGAATAATTGAAATTTTTTAATTGAAAAAATAAGTCCTCAGCTTTAGCTGTTTGTTTACAATTATTTGTCTTGAAAAAAGTAGCGATAAGTCAAACAGTAAGTTGACTGAAAAAAATACAATTATTTGTCTTGAAAAAAAGTAAATTTTTTAATTTATAAGTTGAAAAAAAATTTCAAACAATAAATATTTGATGTTTATGGGCAATTTATATAACTCATTTTTTTAGCTTATAAATTAAAATATAAAAAACTCCTCCGTTTAGGGGCCGTTTGACTAAATTTAAAAGTTTTAATTTTTATGATAAAAATTATTTTTTTGACTTTTTAACAAAAAAAGTAGTTGAAAATTTTTTTAAAAAAAGGAGTTACGTGTTTGGATAAATTTTACTTTTTAAAAAAAAAAGTTGAATAAAATATTTGACAAAAACTAAAATATTTTTTATAATAATAATATATATATATATACATACATATATATATAATATATGTGTGTGTATATATATATATATATAATTATGTTAATTTAACAGGGTCAATAATGTTATTTTTTTCTTTAAAAAAAAAAGTTTTGAAAAAGTTACTCAACGGCACCTTATCCGAAAAGTCGCACGATATTTTTTCAGAGGACGATGACTCTTATATCCCTACTAAGTTCACACAATTACACCGCTATATATTTTCTATCCACTTATTCACTCTAATTTTCTTATTCGCTCACACCCACCCGATCCTAGATTGTCTTCTCCGCTCGACTCCGCCCTATCCCCGCAGCGATCCCTTGTTCCAGCGAGCGTGTTTCTTCTCCGACTCAGACCTTCGCTCCTTCGTCTCCTTCTCTTCACCATTACATCTCTGTAGCTGTTGTGCAGGCCAATCGAGCTCGCACGGAGACGGCTGCGAAAAGGTAATTAATTTTTCTTCTTTCAAGATTCGACTGATTAATTTTAGTTCTATAAAGCTGATTTAATCTCGTAGTTCATAAATTGGTCTTAATTCCTTGCTTGAAATCATGGTTGACCGATCAGCATTCAGTAAGTGTACTTTGTGTTATTTAATTCATTGTTAATCTAGTATTGGCTGCTGTGTTTGCTACTGTCATTTTTGAAGTTTTATTGTCTCTTTTTATTTCTGGAGATGGTCATTCCTTATGAATTTGTTGCACATATTGGGAACAATTCGGAGCTGTTGTTTTGAGGCTGATAACCAACTGCAAATTTGCTTCTAATTTTGGAGTTCCTTTGGCCAGCTTTGCTTCTTCCTGTTGCAGGAGGAAAGATAAAGTCTAATGAAGGAAGCTAGTCATTTGTTTAAATTTATGTGTATTACTTCGTTGAGATTCATGTTTTTAAATTTGTGTGTATTCTTCAAGTATTGTTTTGCCATGCATTCTGACTTTCACATTTCTTGTTAATACAAATCAAATGCAGGTCTACAGTGAGCAAGATTCATAAAAGATGCCTTTGGAACTAGGGAATGCAATATCACATGAGCAAGAGTTAGTGGATGACCCGAAAATTCGCACATAGAACATTAGAAGCTATATACTTGATTTACTTACAGGTCTGTCTATGGAATTGAAATCTGCATCCAGAATTAGAACATGATGCTATCTTATGATACTTATTGTCTCTAGGCATTTTTCTTCTTTTAGCATTTGTCGGGTTCCTATATATTGGAAGTAGATTCGTCTTAGACAATCTTTACGTTTTATACAATCTTAACAAATACATTCTTAGTCTTTGTTTGGTATCAGAGCTAGAGTCAAAACATTTCTAATTTGGTATCAGAGCTAGATTACTTCGTTTAAATTTAACTTAAAATTAGTTAAATTAAACCTAGTAATAGAAATTATAATTTTTATAGATCTGTAAATCTAGAAAGACTATATAATTTATATGACAGTACCTATCAAAGTAGAACATACTATATTTACATCTTTGAACGAACATCATATTCAAGCCACAGGAGTAACTTTAGAAGAATTATATTAATTTAACAGGGTTAATAATGTTATTTTTTTCCATTAAAAAAAAAGTTTTGAAAAAGTTACTCAACGTAATTTTTATTTTTGTAATTTATAAATTGAAAAAATAATTTATAAGTTTTTCATCCAAACACTCTTACTATTTTCAACTTAAGTGTATCCAAACGGCACCTTATCCGAAAAGTCGCGCGACATTTTTCCAGAGGGCGATGACTCTTATATCCCTACTAAGTTCACACAATTACACCGCTATATATTTTCTATCCACTCATTCACTCTAATTTTCTTATTCGCTCACACCCACCCGATCTTAGGTTTTCTTCTCCGCTCGACTCCGCCCTATCCCCGCAGCGATCCCTTGTTCCGGCGAGCGTGTTTCTTCTCCGACTCCGACCTTCGCTCCTTCGTCTCCTTCTCTTCACCATTACATCTCTGTAGCTATTGTGCAGGCCAATCGAGCTCGCACGGAGACGGCTGCGAAAAGGTAATTAATTTTTCTTCTTCCAAGATTCGATTGATTAATTTTAGTTCTATAAAGCTGATTTAATCTCGTAGTTCATAAATTGGTCTTAATTCCTTGCTTAAAATCATGGTTGATCGATCAGCACTCAGTAAGTGTACTTTGTGTTATTTAATTCATTGTTAATCTAGTATTGGCTGCTGTGTTTGCTACTGTCATTTTTGAAGTTTTATTGTCTCTTTTTATTTCTGGAGATGGTCATTCCTTATGAATTTGCTGCACATATTAGGAACAATTCGGAGCCGTTGTTTTGAGGCTGATAACCAACTGCAAATTTGCTTCTAATTTTGGAATTCCTTTGGCCAGCTTTGCTTCTTCCTGTTGCAGGAGGAAAGATAAAGTCTAATAAAGAAGCTAGTCATGTGTTTAAATTTATGTGTATTACTTCGTTGAGATTCATGTTTTTAAATTTGTGTGTATTTTTCAAATATTATTTTGCCATGTATTCTGACTTTCACATTTTTGTTAATACAAATCAAATGCAGATCTATAGTGAGCAAGATTCATAAAATATGCCTTTGGAACTAGAGAATACAATATCACATGAGCAAGAGTTAGTGGATGACCCGAAATTTCGCACATAGAATATTAGAAGTTATATACTTAATTTTCTTACAGTTCTGTCTATGGAATTAAAATCTGCATCCAGAATTAGAATATAATGCTATCTTATTATGCTTATTGTCTTTAGGCTTTTTTTTTCTTTTAGCATTTGTCGGGTTCCTATATATTGAAACTAGATTCTATCTTAGACAATCTTTCCGTTTTATACAATCTTAACAAACACATTCTTAGTCTTTATTTGTGAAACTGCAATAGCACATTCAATTTGGTGTAATAGTTTTTGCAAAAGCCAATCTGCATTACGGGAATGTTATTCCTGTTAGTTGTACACTAACATATCGAGTGTTGGAAGAATTAATTGCACGTGTTTCCTGTTAGTTGTACGCTAACATATCGAGTGTTGGAAGAATTAATTGCACGTGTAATATTTCACTTTTTCTAAAAATCTTCTGGTCCTTTCTGTTTCATATTACAGGAAGCAGGGCGAAGACCTATTTTGAAATAAATCCCCAAATTCCTTGCCGAAAGAAAAAAACGTTTCCCCCAAAAATGTCTCCGGCGAAAGCATCGAACAACAATAACAATGGAGGAAAAAATAGGAGGAATAAATCGGGAGGATTTGAATCAATGGGTTTGATTCCTGAAGTATACAATGGAATCAAGAGGAAAGGTTACCGCGTGCCTACTCCGATTCAACGCAAAACCATTCCGGCAATTCTCTCTGGCGTTGATGTTGTTGCCATGGCCAGGACCGGATCTGGAAAGACGGCTGCATTCTTGGTACCAATGCTCCAGAGACTTCGGCAACATTTGCCGCAAGTAGGTGTTCGAGCTCTGATTCTTTCACCAACACGCGATCTTGCTTTGCAGACTCTGAAATTCACTAAGGAACTCGGGAAATTCACTGGTATTAATTCAATTGATCAAAACTTTTTCTCAAATTTCAATCTTGTATTCGTTGTACTATGTTATTCTTAGCTATTGCTGTAGTTTGACGTTTATGTTAAAAAAAACTCTTCGAGTAGTTATATTTTGTTTTATTATCAATGACTGTAACGATATTTGAATTCGGCATTTCCTGTAATGTACTATGCAGAAATTTATGTCAAAGTTAAGTTTTTTAATGATTTTATTTTGGTTGTTATATCATTGACCTTTGTATACAGACCTTAGGACTAGCTTACTTGTTGGTGGTGATAGCATGGAAAGCCAATTTGAAGAACTGGCGCAGAACCCTGATATAATAATTGCAACCCCTGGAAGGCTTATGCATCATTTGGATGAAGTTGAGGGAATGACTCTGCGATCGGTGGAATATGTAGTCTTTGATGAAGCTGACAGCCTTTTTGGTATGGGTTTTGCAGTACAGTTGCATCAGATTCTGGGTAAGTTAAGCGAGAACCGCCAGACATTACTTTTCAGTGCTACTTTACCTGAAGCTCTTGCAGAGTTTGCCAAGGCTGGTCTGCGTGACCCGCAACTTGTTCGTCTTGACCTAGAGACTAGGATTAGCCCTGATCTTAGGTTGACATTTTTCACCTTGCGCCAGGAGGAAAAGCAGTCTGCATTACTGTATCTGGTCAGGGAGATGATCAATTCCGACCAGCAGACAATGGTTTTTGTCTGTACGAAGTATCATGTGGAGTTCCTTAACATTTTGTTCAGGGAAGAAGGAATTGAAGCATCCATCTCATATGGTGAGATGGATCAGGAAGCTAAGAAGATTCATCTTGCAAGGTTTAGGTCGAGGAAGACTATGTTGTTCATTGTGACAGATATTGCTGCAAGAGGCCTTGACATTCCGTCTCTAGATAATGTTATAAATTGGGATTTCCCTCCAAAACCCAAAATTTTTGTACACAGAGTAGGACGAGCTGCTAGAAATGGTCGGACAGGGAATGCCTATTCGTTTGTAACATCAGAGGACATGCCATACCTATTGGACCTTCATCTTTTCCTTTCAAAGCCTCTTAGGCCTGCACCAACTGAGGAGGAGTTGCTGAATGACATTGAGGGAGTTCACTCAAGAATTGATGAAGCCATTTCGAGAGGGGAAACAGTTTATGGGCGTCTCCCACAGTCGATCCTGGATCTTGTTTCTGACAGAGTACGCGAGGTTATAAATGAATGCACAGAACTTATCGCTTTGCAGAAACCTTGTGCAAATGCATTTCTCAGGTATTTAAAGACAAAGCCTCCTCCCTCAAGGGAATCAATTAGAAGATCAAAGGATTTGCCTCGTGAAGGCCTTCATCCAGTTTTTAAAAATTCTCTTGCATCTAACGAATTGACGGCGCTTGCATTTTCAGAACGCTTGAAAGCATTCAGGTTGCTGCTTCTAATTGGTTCGATGTAGTTCTATTAATTCTTTTTGCTTTTGCCATTTTTTAATCCTTTAGATGTCCAAGTAATGGATGAACTTCCTAATTTTTCTTAGACCAAAGCAAACCATCCTTGAGGCTGAAGCAGAAGCTGCCAAGACAAAGTATTCTCAAGTATGTTCTTTAACTTCTTGAACCAATGTAAGCGGTCTTAAAACAAATCTATTCAATTGAGCTTCTGTGAAAGCTAATCAGTTAACTTAAGTAGCCGAATTTTGGTTCCATTGGTGGATCTGTGCTATTATTTACTTCTTAAGTGCACGGCTGGCACTGTTTTCTCATACGTTCTCAGTCCTAGCTAAATAACCTTGTCTTTTTCTCTTTCGTGGAAATTATTTCCTAGCAAGTTATCCATTGAATTACAGCTTTGTTTAACTTGGCCTTGCATTGAAGGTTACTAATCAATGGCTTGATGTAATGAGAAAGAAAAGAGCGGTTCATGAGGAAGTTATCAATTTGGTTCATCAGAAAAAATCAACCAATCAAGAAAAAGAGGTACTTTTATATGTGTGGTTGTGAACTTCTACAATAGCATTTATGTGTTTGAATTGTGTCTCTCTCTGGACATAAAATAGGAAAAGATTTTTATTCCACCATTTTCTCTTTTCCTAGTTATTCCCTCAATGTGCTCAATTATCTATGTGATATTTAATAAATATTGGTGTACTGTCCCCTGTAAATTGGTGATCGTAGTTTATTTTTACAATGCAGGAAAGCAAAACAGAAAGCAAAAATTCGAAGGATTGGGAGAGAAAAGGTACTGGTTTGCGAGCTTGTGTTGTATTGCTCAGGGACGTGCAGCTATTCTAGTTTTCATTAATATCATGCTCTTTCTGGTGACATATAAATGGTGATTGTTTTTTCATTGAATCAGGAACATACAACAAATCTTGTGACACATTATAATAATAAAAGTATACAAGTAAAAGCAGTATACTTATGTGAAGCTAAATACGAAATCACAGATATATCTTACTTGGAGGCTTAGGCTTCATTCTGTTTGCTGGAAAGTGGTGAAGTGATTCCTTGAGGGTGCAGAACAGGAAGTCTGTCAAATGGGATAAATTATTGAGACAATTATACACAACTTGAGCAACATCCAACCATAGAATCTTCAACATAGTATATTGTAGGACTCTGGATTTTAAGCTGCTGCTACATCAATTAAAAGACAGTAACCTTCCAATAAGTTAAAATAGAAAAGCTCCGCATGCCGGTTGCATCACCCATCATTCCTTTAGATCATCAATATAGATAGAAATTCAACTTTTTTGCATATACAAATAGTGAGGAGTATGTTTCTGGCGCTTTGAATATTTTCTCACATAATTGAGTTCATCATTTACACGGGAGTACAAAAGTTGTTAAGATTGATCTACTTTTCTCTTATCAAACTTACCTTTAGTACGCATCCATACAGAAATCTGTGGTGTGAAAAGAAAGGCATCAAACTTTAAGGATGAGGAGTATTACATCAACTCAATGCCTACAAACCAGGTAATTTTTGTTTTCCCAAAAAGCTGTAGTTGAATGCTATTACCTCATTGATATTTGCTCTGATTCTTTGCTGCGAAATTGATGTATGAAAATGGATTCCTTGTACAAGTGTGTGAACATTACGAACTTTCTTTTGACTCTTTCTGCCATTAACTTTTCTAGCTGAAACCTGACATTGTGTATTATTGGTTAGATCTATGAGGTTCTTTTTTCCTCCGGTAGTTGGTGTTTCTGGTCCGTAACCAGTAATTGTACTCTTTTTGTTCCAGCATTTTGAGGCTGGGCTATCTGTGAAGGCCAACGAGGGCTTAGAGTCTAACAGGTAAAATCTTATTTTGTTGGTAACATATTCCACTTTCTGTTAGCATCATCTCAATAATTTGAACAGCCATACAAATGAACAAATTTAGAGCATAAGCTGAACAAGTATTCACCTATTGTTTATGTAACTGACACCCTTATATCTTTTGTCAAGACCTCTAATTTTTATGGCCTTTTATATGAGGTACTGCTATACTAGAATTATTGATACAGAACCTTAACTGCTAATGAACAGATTGGAGGATGCTGTACTTGATCTTGTAGCTGACGATATCTCAGGGTTGCGGAAGCAAAATGCGAGGTATCACTGGGATAAGGTATTACCAAACTTGATTCTGTTTTTCTTCTTCTTTTGAAGGTTGTCCTGACAATTTTGTTTGCTTGCAGAGGAGCAAAAAGTATGTCAAGCTGAATAATGGGGAGCGCATTTCTGCGACTGGAAAGGTATAAGCCTAAGAAGATGCCCCTGATTTTCTTGGTCCTAGCATATGTCCCTGGATTATTTGCTTCTATTGACTTTTTCTCTCAGTATGACAAGTAGAGGTACCTTTACTCTTCAATATTGGCAAAGCATAATGCTAGCAGCTAGATTCACATCTATCTAACGAGCATAATTTGAACAGCTCTTTTGGTACAAATATAACCTCTAAACTTTCATACATCAAATGTTTTACCATGCAAGCTGGAAAGTTAGCAAGAATATTACTTCACAGTAGAAGCTGTTTTCTTATTAGTCATGATCTCATGGAGTCTTTGCCAATCAACTGGTAAAGGCTTTTGATTTAACTTGTTTTAGAAACTTTTGTGTTCTTTTGAGCTGAAAGTGAGTTGTTAGGAAGTGAGTTGCTGGAAGTGAGTTATTATGAATAGTATTTTTGGAAATGGGTTTAATTTTTGTATTCTTTTCTAGAAAGAAGTGAGCTGAAGTGACTTGTTGTGTTCTTTTGTATAACTGAAAGTGTGCTGGAAGTGATATTTTAGAGGAAGTGAGTTGTAAGAGTGAAAAGAATTAGGTAAACTGCTTTGAAATTTTTAAGAGTTTGTATATAATTGGCAATTTCAATTACATAATAGTGATGCATAATTCAACTGTTTTGCACAATTCAATTATGTAAAGTGATGCAGTCCATTCGTCTTGGCTATTTTCGCTAACAGCATTGTCCATTCTCCTTAGATGACTGCGTTCGCATTCTTATTGGAACTTCTTTTATTTGGACAGACATGTGACTCATCATGGACATCTTCTTTACCAAAATATATTTGTTTTGTAGGAGTTTATATGAGCTATATGCTTCCAGTATTCTTTCTTTTTTTGTTTTTTGTATTTATAAAAAAATCAAATGTCATATCAGTTTAGCGATGTGATGAACTTTAGTGTTCACTAATCTTGAAACATTGTTCTACATTTCTAACCTGCCCATAAGCCTCACTATTTGTCGATGCACAGATAAAGACCGAGAGTGGGGCAAAAGTAAAAGCTCAGAAAACAGGGATATACAAGAAGTGGAAAGAGCGCTCCCATAGAAATATCTCACTAAGTGGAGCCATAGATGCTGAAGATAGCAGTGGTTTGGCAGGTGATATTTAAAGTTTCAAAGTATTCTGTTGTTTATGTTACTATCTCCTCTATAATGAATTCACCCGATCCCTTTTGATACCTGAGGTACAATTTGCATATACCTGTGCACTGTATGTCACTTTGTTTAGTTAATATACCTTTGCTGATGTCCTGATGATCTAAAAATTAGCAATTCATAAGCATCTTTATGGTTTTCTAAGATGATTGAAGAACAAGTTTCCAAAGTCCGTGTCATTTTTTTAAGATAACTGAAACAAATTTTACTTGATAAGAAAGAAGCCTTCATATTACTATCTACTTGTTCACCCAATGATGTTTGTTTTAACAGTTGTTGTGCAAGAAAAGTTATTGACAGCGTGTGTGCTTAATGTACTCAATTTAACAACTTCTTTTCTTTGGGGTAGGTAAACATGGAGAATCAGTTATCAGAAAGCACTTTAAAGGTGGCAAAGGACATAAATCAATGCCAAACGCAAATGTCCCCTCTGAGCTTAAAGATCCAGAGCAAGTTCGTAAAAGCAGGCAACAGAAAGCAATGAAGATTGCTAAATTTAATAGCAAATCAAAGGGAAAACCTCCAGGCAAGAAGGGAAAGGGGAAAGCTCCTAAGGGAAAGGGGAAGGGTAGAAAGAGTAGGAAGTAGGGAGTATTTCGAAGAAGAGCACTAAGTTGTAGAGCTAAGCAGAGATTCATACGAACAATTTTTCACAGGTTTTGACTTGAGAATTAAACTGATGTTGCACGAAAAAGTAAACCTGCTGCAGTGCTACCCTTATCACTTTCTCGTAGTATATGTAATGCATTAGTTAATATTATTTATTGCTGAATTTTTGTTTATTTAAATTCAAATTTTGTTGTATATACAACACTGGTGCTGCCTGGTGGCCCTTAAACCTTGCAGCGGTTTTCTGTCTCCCTCAGGCTGCTGAAGTAACAAGTATAGGAGCGAAAAGTAGTAGGGCTTTTTTGTTGTATATACAACTACAAGTAGTAGGCAGAAGACGTATATTATTTCTAATTTTGTAAAACTAATATGAATAAATAGTTTTATTTTATATCCGGAGCAAAAAGTTGCTAGCGGCTTTATTTTAAAAGCCTCGAATCGTTGAAAGCAGTTTTTTCCAGTCTAATAAGGGATGTTTGGTATTGCTTATAAAATAAAATTTTTTTAGAATAGAAGATATTTTTATTTTTTTTAAAAAATGAGTTTTATATTTTTTATTTTTAAAAAATAATAATAATATGTAATAAAAATATTTTATTATGTAGAATTTTTTTATATTTTTTAAAATTTTAAATAAATTTTTTAGATACTTATAAAATATATATTAAAAATTATAAAATAAAAATTGAAAAACTTCCAAGGAGAAATGGAAAGCCAAAAAACTCTTTTTACGTTTTAACGGTTGAAAATCGCTTTTCACAATCTAAGCTTTTTTAGCCAAGATTTTGGCCATGTTTGGTTAAACCTTAAATTTAGAACTTTTGGACGAAAGCTGTTATTTATGTACTTTTGCTGAAAAAAGTGGTTGTTGAACTTTTGATTAGAAAGCTGCTTTTCTCTGAATTCTGTTTGGATAAATTTTACTGTTTAAAATTTTTTTATAAAAAAAAATTATAGTTATGTTTGGCTAAGCTTATGCTTATAAGTGAATAAGATATATAATAACCGAAATGTCTTTTATGTAATGACTTAAGTATATAATAAAAAATATATTATTAAAATTTTAAATTTATTTTCATATATTATCTAATTTTTTGAAAATTAATTCTATAATATATCTAAAATATTTTTGTTTAATATTTTTTATAATAATATTTATAAATATATTAATAAATATATTATTATTATTATAAATTTTGTAATAATATATTTAAATTACTTGTAAATATAACACTATATTATTATTTAATATAATAATAATTAATTAATTGATAGAAATGAAAAAAAATACGGTAATACATAAGCAATATTAAATAAACTTTTAATTAAAGATAATACAGTTAATAGATCAACAATCATAGATAGCAACAAATACAATCATAATATTCATAATTACTATTTATATATTTTATTTGTAATTGCATCACGTCGTGCGATTCACTCTGCAGTAAATAATATAGTAAATATATTAACAAATTTAACCACACTTTTAGTTAAAGATAATATAGTCATACATCTAAAAGTTCAGCAATCATATATAGAAAAAAATACCATTATAATTTTTTTTTAAGATCTTGCCATAGATCACTAACAAATTTGATTATTATTTTTCATGTGTATTCATATATATCACACTTAAACAAAAAATTTTCAAATGTAATGGTGCACAAAAATTCATTATTAAAGTCATTCTAACAGTTGACATATGTAATACATAAGGATATATTTTTCGTTAGGTTCACATTTCAACCTTCCTAAGCAACTGTAGCTGTGTCTCTTGTATGCTTTAAACTTATAACATTGTAAGAACTTTAGTATATTACACGCAATTATGCATCACATATAAACAGATGGATCAGTGCAAGCTGTGGTGAAAGAGATGGTAAAAGCATATGTGCTCCATGTTCTTAAATAAAAAAAAAAAAAAACCTTCAGTTGAAACTAATGGAAGGCATTTTGCAAAATATACAAGACTAGAATATATTGGTTCACCCTCTTTGTACCAATGCAAACTAATATATGTTATACAAATGCATTAACAACTCAAAGAATTAAGAAAAAGCTAAAAGATGTTATGTATGTTACATCTCAGTGAATTAAGAATCAAACAACAAACCTCCAACATATATCTTTGATCGTGATAACTTCAATATCTCACACAACACAACTAGAAAGAAGAAAAATATCAAGTTGTCTATAAGAAACATGAAAGTAAACTTTTGAATTCACTGTTTTAATACATCAAATAGTATTCCAATTGTCAACTGCAACAAATGTTTAATTAGATTATTCATAACTTTTTGCAAAACTAAAAAAAAAAAAGAAAAATCTATTCTTAACAAGCTCCAGAGCTATTACTCCATGATGTAGTAGCGACTGTGAGCTGTTCCTCTATCAAAATATTTGTAATTGTGAATATTTCCTTCTTGAGACCTCATCATATATATATAGAGCTGCCAAAAAAACATCAGTTGAGGAGGAACTATCAGATCAGTTAAGATCAATGCATTAACACCAGCACGAACATTAACTAGTTCTAAACAAACCATAGTATCTTACAAAGAGATAAAGCCCAATTTTGAGGAGGAGAAAATCACAATCCAAGAGGTGTGTACAAAACCATCGGAGGAAGAAACTACAATGCCTTTCTTTCAGTTCAAGTTTTCAGTAGAAAAGATTGTTATAGACCTCTGTCTGTCAGATGCAGTAATAGATCCAAGTCATTCAGTTATTCGAAAGCCATTTCAATTCTATAGCATTTATCAAACTAAAAAGTCGTAGACATTCTAACAACTGATGAGAAACATACTTTAAAATAACTATTGGTAACCAAATATCTAACAAAATAGATAATAATATGCATAAGGAAGAAGTATGAGAAGTATAGATTAACTAAGGAAATCAGTTAAAAAAATAAACACCACCACATAACTGTTGTAGGTTTGAACAAACTTGTTTATCTAGACGCCATGACAAAATGGAGTCTCAATCTACTAAACTACAAAATAAGGTCAATGACAAAAAGGTCTAGAACCTACAAAAGTAATGATAAACTTGTAGTTAAGTAAAATTAAAACACTAACAAGGGACTACTATCAACATAATTATACACACAAGAATTATACACCTACTACTATCAACAGAATTATAGAACTTCTCTATATAACTGGTACTTGCTAAATATCTTACGAGGCTGAAAATACATACATGTAAACTAGGTGCAGCCAACTCAGTTTACAGCTAAGCATACCTCAACAAAATCATGTTATATAAACCTGACGAGCTTAACCACTTATGCAGGAGCTTAAGGTTTGCATATATTGTTACTGAAACAAAGAACTAATCAAACCATTGAGGCCCCTTATTGTAAGCACGACGAAGATAATGTAAAGAATATTAGGTGAGCATTTACTTGAGATGTATTTCCTCGGTAATGATAACTTCTAGATGTATTTCCAATGTAACGAATCTCGGTAAATCAAGTAAAGCACATATCATGCTTCATTGATCTCGTGTCCACAAGAAAGAAACTTTAAAGAATGTAAATGATAAAGGATTAGATAAAACACAATAAACTTATTTTGACACTGTAAAAACAATATAGAATTAACTCACAGCCTCGGCAAAATTTTCCAAATCTTTCTTTGGCCGCCACCACGAGTCGGCAAACTACCACCAGTCCTCCCCTCTCTGACTGTAAAATGATCAACATTTCATTTTTACTTAAAAATAATACTAAGAGTATAAAAAAATTCAATAATTATGATATTAAAAAAATGAAAAACTAACCAGCTTGAGTAGAAGGACTGGTTTTGAAGGCAGCTTACCAGCCGGCAGAGGAAGGAGCAGCACCGACTGCTGCGCCAGAAGGTGATTTTTCGCGGCAGCTATTGCAGCAGTGGCAACACCTTCTGATGCTGAGCGGCAGCAATCAACTGCGATGCATTGTTATCATCGTCCCCGAGCAAATCGAAAGGGTCAGAGTCGCTATTGATTTCCGATCAAAGATCAGTTACAAGTAAGAACGAAGTTGGAATCGATAGTTAGATCAATTTCCAAGAGTCCATAGCTGGTTAGTTCATTGCTGGTGATTGAGTTAGGGTTTTGCGACGGTTAGAGAAAGTAGAAGAAGAAGAAGAATAGCTTTGAGAAGGAATATAAATTGATAACTACAGATATATCAGCGGGGGAAAGAAGGCAGACGGAGGAGAAAACTACAAACGATCAGCGTCGGAGAGGAGAGATCAAGAAAAAGGATCGCCGGGGGGAGGGGCAGCGGAGAGGAGCCGAGCGAAAGAATTCGGGAGCGAATGAGAAATAAGAAAGAGCTGAGAGAATAAAAAAAAGTATGTGGGTTTATAAAGTATGTAATTATTTTAACTTAATATAGGCATAAATGTTTTTTTTTATAACCCGAGATAATAAGCCCCGCACTGTTTTTTCCAGAAACATCATTTTAATGCTTTTTTTTTATAAAAAAAAAGCGGTTTATTTTTTAAAAAAACATCAATTGCTATTTACTATTTAGTGTTTATTTTTTGCTAAAAGCAGCAAATAAATTTGGCCAAACATGGCCTTTATTACTGTGCTGTAAATCTGGAGAAAAGCAATGCCAAAAGGGCCTTCCTATTTCTTCATCAAAGTTCAAATTTATATTTTTGTATTTCTTTAATACTAAAAAGAAACTTCCGAAACCACATGACTTAAAACTTGCACCATTAAACAGTGAATCTTGGCGGGCTTTTTTCTTAATGGGCCTCTTTATGAACAGGACCATATATCAGGCCCAATGGTTTATTCCTGACCTTTTTTAACTCCAGCCACCTCTCCACTCTGAAAAAGAAAGAGAACTCTTTATGAGTAGGCCCAAGGTTTTAAGGGGAGGTTTAGAATTATTTATTAAAGTAAAACTTTGTTTAATTTTATTAAAAAACAAATTTGATTTTTTAATTTTAATAATAATAATATGTATTTATATATTCTATAATGTATAATTTTTTGTAAAGTTTAAAATTTTTTTAACAATAATATAATAATATAAAAATTTATTAAAATTACGAAATGCTTATTAGAACTCCGTAGAATGATTAGATACAAGAGTTGACATCTTGGGTAACTGTAGATGGACCCATGTTAGCTACACATAATGTTTAGATCCGTTTGGGATTGAGAACAGCAAAGCTTCTCGGAAAAACATTCAGAAAATTTTTATGAATTTAAGAAAATTGTAGCTAAAATTGTATCATGATATACAACACACTCATCTTTTCCAAAATTTTAAAAAACTTTTATGGCACTGCAAAGAACTTTTTGGGGATTGAAAAACTCAAAACCATCCTTGAAAAGCAATGACATTGTTTTAGGGTAAGTTTTGTACCTTATAATATAGAGTTTTTCTAACATAAAAAATATTTTAAAAATAAATTTTAATGTTTTTATTATAAATAAATAAATATTAATAAATCTAAATAATATATATTTTTTATATTTTAAAATATAAAATTAAAAAATTAAAATAAAATAGCGTCCAAAATAATTTCAAACGGTGCCTTAGATAGAGATTCATGCTTGCTAGATTCCATATATTGATAAATAAAAACGTCTTAATCAAGCAAAATAGGATTTGTCAAAACATGTTCATTAAGAATCTTAAAGACTTTTTGTTTGCTTTTTTTTTTTTGAAATTTAATCAAAAATTATGGTAGCGTTTCGGAATATTTTTGAAATAATTCTTTTAAAACAGAAAATATTTTTATTTTTTTAAAAAATAAGCTCTATTTTTTTATTTTAAAAAATAAAAATAAAAAATCTTATTATATAAAATTTTTTTATATTTTCTAAATATTTAAATAAATTATTTAAAAATTTATAAAAATTAAAGAACTATTTTTGTTAAACGGAAAGCCAATCGCACACTGCTTGTTTTGATTATTTCCAAACCTACTACTGCTACTGAAAGCATGCTGTCTTATATAAGTAGTGGGCTCCACCATTTTAATTTTTTAAATATTTTATAAAATATTATTACAATATTAAATAAAAATTATAATAAAATTTTTATAGTATTTTAAAAACTTTTATTAAAATTTATAAAATTGTATTAAGAAATATAAAATAGATAATTAGAATAAGCAGTTGCTGAAATACATTGCTAAACGGTGCGTTATAGTTATACGTTTCCCTATAATAAAACTAGCTTCATTTTGTAAGTATTGTCATTTAGAAAATAATAATATTAATAATAATTAGGGAAAGAAGATGAAGACAAAGAAACAATGTTGCCGTGCTCCTCTTGTACTGAAACGGAATCTCATCTTATAATAGTTATTTCATAGTCAAACTTCATAGAATATAAAAAGATAAATTATCTAAATCAAGCCTTTATATTATATAATAACTTTTTTTAATAAATTGTATAGTATTTTACAGAATTTTAAAAAATTATATATAATAAAAATATATATTATTTTTTAGTTAAAAAAATTAAATTTATATTCTAATACATTATATTGTGTGATTTGTTTTCTTTGCTAGTTATCTTCTAATAACTTTATAGAATATATTTTTATGCTACAAATATTAGTCAATATGTATATAGTTGTTGAAGAAATTTTTATTTATTCATGTTTTTTAATGATTAGTCCTTTAAAACCATTTCTCTACACAGTATGGAAGCAGAGATGAGAAATTCATTTTAAGGGCTCTTTTGAAATTGTTTATAAAAAGGTGTTTTTTATATAAAGAATATATATTTTTAATTAGGTTTTTAGCAAATAAGTTTGTATATTTAAGTTTAAAAATATAAAAACAATTATACGTCAATAATTCTATGACAATTAATTTATTTATATTTTTCAATTAAATAAACAGAGTACTGTAAAATGTATTTTTACAATATAAAAAGCTGAAAAGAATATAAGAGTATATTTATTTGTTTGGATGTAGATTTCTTATAAAATGAGTTAGCTAAAAAGTGTTTGAAAGAGTGAATTACTTTTTTTTTTAATATTAAAAATGAGTTTAAAAAAAAAATTTTAGTTTAAAAGTACGAAAAAGAGGAATTTAAAATTGAGTTTGAAAGTGAGTTGATATTAAACTTTTTGACCAAAAAATTAATTAAATCATAGATAAATATGCTCTAAGTAATTGCAAATAGTTTCTAACTCTGAAAGAATCCAAAAAGAAAATTTTGTTATTGACATTGACCAGTAAAGGAAAATTTAAAAAGAAGATGAGAATCTATATGTGAAAGTAAGTTTAATAAACTTTTGGCAAGCAACCAAACTTAGGAGATACTTGAGAGTAATTATTAAACAAAAATAATTTTAAAAAAATTTAGATATATTATTTTATATTTTTTTAAAATTTAAAAATTATATATATAATTATTTTATAATTAAATATTAAATTATATATTGATAAAATTTTTTATAACTGTATATTTGTGTCCAACATTTTCTTAATTATTTTTATTTATATAAAAAGAATGCATCAGAATGTTTATACAATAAAATTTTTCTCATATTTAAAAAATAATTTTAATTTTAAATAATTAATTTTTTAACTAAAAATAAAAATAATTAATAAGATTTTACAATTATAATTTTTCTATATTATAAAAATATTATTAGAAAACATAAAATAAATTTTTTTTATAAAAAGCTATGGAACTATAGTCCAAACAACGCCAAAGTCTATAATGCTACGCTTAGACTTTGCAATTATCTTATGATTAAATAAGAAAAACAGAATTTTTAGTATCTATGTATGACGTTTGATATCTATGCATACGTTAGGTAGTTATCTTACGCGTTTGAACTATACGTTAAATTTAGTTTTTAAAAATAAGTTTATAAAAAATAATTTTTTTCAAAGTTAATTTATTTTTTAAAAGTGAGTTAAAAGTAAAATTTTTAGTTTTAAAATTTGAATTTAAAAATAGAGTTTTTTAAAGAAAAATTTAAGTTTAATTTTTTGTGTTTACTTTTTTTGAAATTCAGTTAGAAATTAAGTTTTTATATGAGAAGAAGTAGTTTATACGGTAGGCAAATATGCTCTTGATTAGCAAAAACTTTTTATAATATTATAGAAAAATTTTTAAAATATAAATACATTATAGAATCATAAGTTTTCATATGTATACTGTTTATTGTTTTAAAACAGATAAGTTCATTTTTTAAAATAGAATAAAATTTTCAATTTGAATTTAATGTATATAAAATTTATATGATTTGTTTAAATTAAAACAAACATGCTCGTTCTAAATATATTAAAATACTTCTTCTTAAAAGATTTATTTTTAAATTTTATATTTATTTTATATTAAAAATAAATTTTAAAAAAATAAAATTTAGGGTGTCGGTAAATACGTCCTTATCCACTCTAACATTTCTCTAGTCCAATTGTTTCGATCTTGGAATGTTACCATTTAATGCTTATTTTAAAAAAGAAATAGACATATTTATATTTTATAATTACAATCGCTTGATAGAATCGCGCGTTCTAAATATACATAAGTGAATTTTACAAAAATAAAAAATAAAAATAATTTTTTAAAAAATAAGTTCAAAATAGAGTTCAATTTTATATTTTACTTATTTTTAAAATTAGAAGTAAAGTTTAATTTTGAAATATAATTTTCAATTTAATATATATTTGAAATATAAATTATTTATAATTTTAATTTTAACTAAAAAATTAAAATTTTGAATATTTAAAATATGCCCAAAACGGTCGGATAATTTTGAAAAAGAAGTGCATTGAAATGCTTATAACGAGAATAGTATAGAAATACTGTATGCAACTTGCCAAACGCTATAAAAATACTGTATGCAACTTTTTGTGAGCTGCGTTTGACGTCACGTTTCAAAAACAATTTTTTAATTTTTTTTCATTTTATATTTTTTAATATATATTTTATAAATATTTAGAAAATTTATTTAAAAATTTAGATAATATAGAAAAATTTTATATAATAAAATTTTTTTATTATATATTTTTATTATTTTTAAAAGTAAAAAATAAAATTTATTTTTAAAAAATAAAAATAAAAAATATTTTTAATTTAAAAAAAATTTATTTTATAAGTAATTTCAAACGCACCGCTAAACCAAACAGCCTCTATTTTTTCCATATATATTCACATATACGATAAAATGAGACTTAAATTTGAATATATGAAGAAGCAGTGAAACGTTTATGACAGATGAAGGAAATGTTTGAAAATAGTTTAAATTTATTTTAGAATATTTTGAAAATAAAATTTATCTTTATTTTAAGAATTAAATTTATGATATTTTTTATTATTAAATTTTAAATTAAAAAAGACTAAAAGTTAGTTAAACTAGTTAAGACTAGCAAATTAGTCTATTATATTACATGCTAAGAAAAAGACTTTATATATAAAAATATATTGAAACTCAAACTTTTCATGAGCGGAAGAGCCAAGTGTTCTTCCTCAGAAAAAGGCAAATAAAGAGACGAAAATGACTCTTTTTAATGTGTTTTCTTTACAGAAAATAATTCTTTAAATAAAATTTTTATATAATTGTCTGAAAAGTGAGTTTAAAATATAGATTATTATAAAAATATGTAAATGATTTTTAAAGTAATTTTCTGATAGACAATGTTACTTTCGAACTTTAGAAAAACACATTTTTATTTATATATTTTTTGTAATTTAAACAGTCTTAGACAGCATAATAATTTTTTAAATATGTCGATTTTTTTTCTAAATAAAGCAAAGTTGTGACCAAAAATTTATTTTAAATATATATAAATGAGGTATGAAGATGTAAATGAACGTTAATTATTTCTTTTATTTTTTTTTTTGAATGGACATTCTCAATTAAAAAAGGCGATAACCCCATAAAATATAAAATGAAAGTAGTGAGTGGTTACCGTGCGGTTTATTATCTAATCTGTTGATTCCTTCGAACCAATTAAAATCTTCTTTCTAACAAAAAGCAAAATAACAAAAAATGTTTAGCTTTATTTAAAACATTTAATTCAATTTTTTATAAAATTTATAATATTGTCAAATTTTATTTAAAAATTTTTTTAAATATAAAAAATTCACGTGAATAAATTAATTTATTATTTATTTTAAAAATTTTTTAATATAAAATATATTTTAAAAAATTTAGAATATTTTATAAGCACTCTAAAAAATCTACTTGGTTTTAAAATCACCAAATTATACTCAACGTATATAAATATAACATTGTAAAAGACTGTATTATTAGTATTACTCTACTTGCTAACTCTGTCAACACAAATAAATTATTATTACAAATATCCAATTGACAATTATTCTTAATGGGTGATTTATGCAAAAAAAAAAATTTAAAAGCGTTGTTTTGATTTATCTTGTTGATCGATGATTCCATCACCTCAATCAATCTTCTTTTTAAATCAATTTCATATAATTAACATAAACCAAATTATTCCATATAGTTCATTTTCTGTATAATTTGGACCTGTTCATTGCTAAATTATTAAAGTTCTGGGTGCTTTTGCAAAAAAGGCAAATTATAAACCCGCTCCTCTGCAATCGATCGTCTCTCTCTTCTTCTGCTCTCAGAGAAACAAACAGAGAACATTATATGCTCTTCCATTCGAGAGAGAGAGAGAGAGAACAAAAGTTTCACGATTGATGCCGGACTCCTGTCAGTTAGTTTCATAATATAGTCCCGCGAAATCATTTTTATCGCCGACGTCGATCTCCGGCGTCGACGTAGAGAAGTTTTCTCTATCTGTTAATTCTCCGGTGGAGTTTTTCTTTTGCTTTTGGTTAGATCTGAACCGTATGATGGGGAAGATGGGTTTCTCGCTGATCCCGATGAAGACATCGACAAGGTTGCTGTGGAGTACTAGTTTCTTCCGCCACAAGACCGAAGCCTTCATCTAGAAATCAAACTCCCCGACTCCCCAATAAACCTTCAATCAATTTGATTGATCTTCTCTCTCTTGTTTAGTAATTAAGAACACTAAGAAGTAATTAATAAAAGGAAGAGCTTGAGCTAATTTGGGTGATTGAACAACTAAGAATTTGATTGCTGATAATGATGAACCATGGACCCACGAGGCTCGTCTTCGATTCGTCTGCGCAGCAACGTAGCAGTGCAGGAGGGAACATGCTATTCCTCGGCGCCACCAGTGGAGGTGATCTTTTTTCCTTAACTTTCATTTAATATATATTTGGAAGTAGAAGAGATTTGGAATTGTTGAAACCGCTAAGTGAATTTTGCCGGTTATTTATGAACTTGATTCAGTTGGCAACTTCTGAATATTTTCATATTCTCAGTTGATCTAAGATATACTAGAACTTTAGAGCTTCAGAATGGTTGAATTGTTTAGATTTGTTAACTTAATTCAAACTTTGTAAGGAGCACAAAGAGTTGGTTTCTGCTTATAACTACTCCCTCGGCCTTGTTAATATACATGACTATTTTTAGTTGTAGTTGAATAATTTACAGGATTCTTTTAACTTTTATTAATAATTGTATGGCAGAGGAAACCCATCACTGTAATTGAGTAATCCAATTTTATTGTTATGCTTAGTTTTGTTTACTTATTTCTTAAGGGTGGGGTGCGGCTGTGGAGGAGTTAGGGCGGCGACGGACGTTCTACACAGCAGCTGGGGACGAATTGTGGGAGGAATACTATGATGAGCAGCAGCATGAGAAGAAGCGCCGCCTCACACCAGAGCAGGTTAGATACTACAATACAATCTTTACCATCTTTCTTGGGTCCTACCACTACCAAATCAAGATTCCTGCTCCATCTCTTGCTGATTGGAGAGAAGTGTGCTGTGTGTCCTTGTTCCACACACCACTTTTGTAGGCCTTCACTAGAGGACACAACCCACTTGAGCATTTTTAATCCTTTAATTGGACGAATTTGCCCCTCTTTGTCATTTGACTTTTTGTTATTACTATATCATATCATAATCACTATGTAATCTTGTAAAGTAAATTCCAAAATTAAATACCGTCTACTGTAGTACAAGATAAGCTCGTGCAGTCACATTCTCACAAAATGGATTTGGAACCCTCAGTTATATCAGATCAAACCACCTATCTAGGAATTTATCATAATGTTCCACGCTTATTTGAGAACACTATGTATCATAAAAGATTTAAAGTGGTTGGTTTGTGAAAAGTTTGTATTAGGGACCCAGTTGGTAGGAATGTGGCAGGTATACAAGTGGGACTACAGTTTTGTGTTGGGGTAAATGAGCTGATAAATCATATATGGAGCATGTAAAAAGATGGAGCAAAAAGATTCCAAATTCATATAGCTACCCTTTACAAAAGAAAATAGTTCTCATATTGAGTTTCTGCTACCGGAGGGAATTGACTTAATCTGGATTCATTGTAAAATTGGTACCATGGGAAGAAAGCTAGTGCAAGAATCGCTTCTTGAACCTAAAGCAGCATCCTACTTGACGATCCGGTGGCACTAGTTACTTTGACATAGGATGCTGGGTTGTGTTGGTTACCTTAAGTTTGAAGTTATTTGATTTACTAAAATTTTTTTGCATCTAACATTTAGTATTGTCACCTGGAAATCTATGAAGAAACCTATTTTTTAAGATGGTTGTGTATACCTTTGACAATTATATGGTTTGCTGCACACCGCTTCTAGAAGAATCAGTACATGTATATGCCTTTAGGTCATATGTGAAACTATTTACATATGCAACTTGCATGATCATCAGTCTTGTCATGCCTTTTCACTATTCTGTGGTCATGGTTGGTATAGTTATTAAATTTTTACCCGTGGCTGATCATTGTGAATGCAAGACAGAAGATGTGCTCTTTTTAGTTGATCCCAACATGTTCTCAGTTTGTGGTTAGTGTTTGTGCAGTCCAATACACTTAAACATATTAGGTATTTAGCTGGCATTACATTATCTCCATAGTGATGCAGGCCTGCAGGGGTAGTTACACTTTTTTGCCTTTTTTTGGTGTACTTTATGTGAACATGAATCTCTTATCAGTCCATGATGCCACCACTACTTTATTAGCTGGTTAGGAGAGGATTTTTCCTCTAATTGCGTTACCATCAAAAGGAAGACATTCAGTATTGTCAAAGCCCATATGAGTACCCAACTAACAACACCCTTGTTTTGACGTTGCTGTTGCTATTTCCTTATGTCTAGCAATCAGATTACTTCTTTTGTATTTGTAGTTTTAGTTGATATGTTACATTAAATGTTGCAACTTCACCCTCACAGTAGAATACAAGGTGTTGACTTTGGATATTTTTAAATGTGTGAAGATATTGTATTTGTATTCAATATATGATGATCTGAGGGGACTAGTTATTTTGTTGCATCTTTGACTTGCTTATGAATTTATGATCAAAGAAAGATGTTTAGCTTTTCTTTAGAGAGAACTTTTTGTGGTACAAAGATTCAGTATTGACGCAATTTGTAAAATGTGCTTCACATTGATCTTGCGGAAAAAAGTTGGACATCTTGGAGAAAAGCTTTGAGGCAGAAAACAAGCTAGAACCGGACAGGAAGAGTGAGCTCGCTAAGAAGTTGGGACTGCAACCACGTCAGGTGGCTGTGTGGTTTCAGAACAGGCGTGCCCGCTGGAAGACAAAACAGCTAGAGAATGATTTTGACAGATTGAAATCTTCCTATGACTCCCTCCTTGCAGATCACAACTCCCTTCTCAAGGAGAATAACCTCCTTCAAGCCCAGGTCAACTTCCACAGTCACCATCACATGCTGCTTTTTGTACTAAACTGTTGCTAGTGGTGAAGACTATTTTATAATTTAAGAAGTTTCTTCTTAAAAAAGTAGCAACTGCATCTGCAATCCTGTGCCACTCACCATCAATACTTTAACAAATTGGTGGATAATGCTCCATAGATGTCATATAACAATGCCACTCAATTCTTAGCGTCAACAAAAAGGTTAAGCATGTGCTTAGATAAGCTATGACAGGCTTGCAATTAGATAGTTCCTATTACATGTAGGAGAAGATTAGAACAAGATGAAGCTGTTTGCTTCGAATAGATTTTGAGAAGGTCCTTAACCTTACCACATTATTTCCTTGTCAGTAAAGTTTTACTACAGTATTGTAGGAGTCACAAAAGTTTCTCTGGATTGCCGTCAGTTGCCTTCAGGATGAAATCAATATATTGAAAATAAAATCTGCGTGCTCTATTTGCGTGCTACTATTTGTTGCTTTGATTAAATGGCTTACGGGCCTTTTTCATTTGTACCTGGATATAATTTTGCTTTATCCATTTATTCATGGAACGCTTTTTAGCAATGGAAGTCAATCTCTGCATCTCGGACTAATTTTTCAGTTTGGACAAAATACAGGATGTTACACATGCATTGTGAGGTAAACCCATTCATTTAAATGCAGGTTTTGATGCTTAGCGAGAAGCTTCAGCAGAAGGAAACTGCAGAATATTCCGTAAGTCTGAAGCAGGACGGTCCAGACCTGTCTGCTGAAGATTGCAATACTACACATGTCCAGGACAGCCCCAGTGCTGGCAGTGCAGTTCTTGGTCAGGGCATCCAGCAATTTGTGGACAGCAGTGGGGATTCCTACTTTCATGAAAGCTACCATGACATCGACTTTGTGGAGAATAGGATTCACTCTGAAGAAGAGGATGGGAGTGACTATGGCTGCAGCTATCTTCCTGGAGTGTTCGAGGGGCACAACCGCCAGGTAGAGGCCGGCCAGCTAGGCTACTGGGTTGTATGGGATTAAAAACTTTTAATCTCTCTCCCCCCTCAAGCTTTACTAGCAAGTATGTTTCGTCCCGAATAAGTAGTAGTTGGCATGTTTGTATTATCAGTAGTAAATAAAGGGGGTTATAATGAAAAACTGAACTCGTGTATGATCACTGAGTCTTCTATCTATGTGGTATATGTTTGCGAATTTGTGAGTTTGGAACAACTGTTTTTACCTATATATGTACTTAGCCTGCCGTGTGTTCTATCAAAGTGTGTTTGCTTTGAAGTAAATTTATGTTTTTGAAAGTAAATTTAAATTTTAAAATATTTAACAAAAAATAAGTTTATATATTAATAGTATGTTTTAAATGAAATTTTGAAAAAATATTTTTCAATAGAAAAAAATTATTTTAAATTATTATTTATTTTATATTAAAATTGAGTTTGAAAAAAAATTGAATTTGGACGGTAGTAAACAAGTCCTAAGTTGTTATAGTATTTTGTTGAGCGTTCATCTACTAATTACCAGAAATTAAAATAAACATTGGAAATTAATACGTAACAATCATATCTGCGTACCGAGGGAATGCTGTAGTATTAGAAAGGAATCACGTACCAATGTAATCGTTGTTTGACTAAGTTTTTTTTTATATTTTTTTATTTCAATTTTTTATTTTAAATTTTTTATTAAAATTTTAAAATATTGTATAAAATTTTAGGTATATTTTTGTTTAAATTTTAAAATTTTAAAAGTATATCCAAATATTTTCTTATTGCTTGTTGTTCTTAAAAACTAGGAAGGTGTGCGAAGTACTTCTTTCTTCTTAGTAGTATTAAAATTTATTAGAATCAACAAAGTTATTAAGATGATATAATTAATAAATAACATAATCCCTATGTATTAAGATAATAAAATAAAAGATTATAAGATGATAATGTAAATAATATGATAGTAATTGGAACCTATACATAATGTTTTACGAAGTTTTCAGGTTTTACCATTTGGTAATTTTAGTTTAGCCCTGGAGGTTCGTGTTCAAACAAAAAAGTGCGTTGATCTCATCTCTCTCCTGCAAAACTTAGGTCATCTTTAAAATTGCTAAAAAATAGATCTTGAAAAGAAAAAACTTTTTTAGATTTTTTTTGAAAAATAAAGTTGTATTTTTTTAATTTAAAAATTATACATATATTAATTCTACGATACTCAATTTTATTCATTTTTTTAAAAATTTAAAAATTTTAGAATACGGAAGAAGATATTTTTAAGTTCAAAAAGAAGGATTCCGTTCCAATACGTTTATCCAAAAAAACAAATAATGTCGTTTTGACTGTAATATCTTCACACAAACAAGTACGAGCAGCTTATAAACAGTTGAAATCACAATAGTAAAATGTATTGCTTAGAAAAAAATTAAAAAAACTTTTAGTGAGATTTTTTTTAAAACTAAATTTGTCTTTTTTAGCTTTAAAATTAATAAGAATTATATATATATAAATTCTATAACTTATAATTCATCCATATTTTTATATTTTCACAAAAATATAAAATTTTACTAAAAACTTTTTTAAATAAAAATATAATAAAATAAGCACTTAGAAGAACATCAAAATATGCCCGAATTCTCAAAATTTCCAATACTCTTGTAGAAGAATAATCTTCACCGCATCTTTTGAAAGAGAAACAATCAAAACAAGTCTTTGCTACTCTCTGCACATGTGGGGACGTTTGGGATTATATTTTTCACACGTTTTTTTAAATTTATATTTTATATTTTATAAGATATATTTTATAAATATTAAAAAATTTATTAAAATTTTAAAAAATATAAATAATTTTATATATAATAAAAATTTTTATTATATATTTTTATTATTTTTTTAAAATAAAAAAAATTTTAAGATATTCTATCTTAAAAAAACTTTATTACTCCGAAACGCTCCAAACCTGTAATAGTAAAAAATACAGCAGCCTTGTAGATTGTTTGTTATTATTAGGCTTCACCAAACCGTCCATTTTAGGACCTACAGTTTTTGTTTAGCAATACTAACTCCTTATCAAGTCTATTTCATTAATCAGAACAATCAGATAGGTACAGGAAAAAGACAATAGAAGTATTAGGGTTCTGATATTACAAACATTCTTGTATATAAGGTAACCCAAATCAAACCGAACCCGTCAACTGATGATATCATTCTCTCGCCTCTCTACTCCACCACCACTCGCTCTCTCCTTCTCCGCCACCGACGCGATCTCTCCGCCGCCAGTCACCGCGGACAACAGTCTAGCTTTTCCAATCCTTTATTTCTGCGGACGAATTCGTGCTATGGCACACAAAGTCAATAGCGGGGCTCGACAGCAGCAGCAAGCGTTAGAGGGAGAGAAGGTGGAAGAGAAGCTCGTTAAGGAGATGGTTTCTGAAGCTTTGGTTTGGAGCTCTCTGCACGGTCTTCTCGTCGGCGACAAGAAAGCCGAGGTACTATTATTACTCGTTGGTTTGATGGAAATGCCCTTTGATTTGGTTGATAATAACGACGCTTGCCCTGCGAGGTTATGTGTGTTGATCTAGTAGGAATGAGTTAGTTTCGACCTTCATTTGGTTTGTAATTGTTGGAATTTGCATGAGTAGGACCTAAACTTTACTATTATTGGTGTTCATGTATTTAGAGTCTTAAAGCCTGAGTGAATAGTAACAGTGCCTCTAATTTTGGTAGTTACTATCTCGGCTTGCAGAGTTTGGATGTTGTAGTGATTATAGTTTGCATGCTCATTGAACCGTATTTTTGCTAGCAAGTTGCTCTTGTTGTTGTTGTTGTTCATTTATAATGTTTACTTTTGAGAATTTTGCCAGACTATTGTTTTTGATACACAAGAATCTTTTTTGCATGTCCACAGGGTTAGTGTTTTGTGTGTTACTCAAGTAATCTAGTACAGTTGTGTTGCATTAAGACTAGATTCCAATGGCTGCGCGTGTATCTTTGCTACCAAATGCAATTGGTCATTGATTTCAGATTACTGAATGCTGTTTGAAGATTTTGTGCAACGAAGCAACTGATAATAAAACCTTGTGTCACTTTGTTTTCTGTGTGATTGGGATCTGCTAGCATACTTAGTTCTCAATCCTTATGTATGTACTTATATGGACATATAAGCATATGCACATGTTAGGTACATTTAGAGGTATTATGTCTGTTTGTGTCTGGGATAGATGGCATACTTTTGGAATGCTGTCTCATCTTTCTGGCCATACAATTTTCGTTGATGTCATTGAAAGGGCAAAAAAGAGATGATATGACAATTCTGTAAGTCCATGTTTTTCTTATAGTTTTTTCGTCAAGATTGTTAAAAGTGCTTAGTTGCATGGATGAATGACCTTTGTTGGTATCATTTAACTAAAGTTACTAAATCTCACCTAAGTTTGTTGTAGACGTGGATGTTGGTGATTGAATAGCTTGTCAAACTAGGTTATATAAATTAACTGTGAGGAGTGTGACTGGAATAGCTGGAATAAGCAGAAGGAAATGTCAGCCTTTGGCTGTATATTTGCTAATGTGCGTTATCCCTTTATGTGTTGGAGTAATTTTGTCCCATGCTTATTATTTTATGGCATAGGCTTTAAAACATTTTATGTATATTTATGTAAATATATAGATGTGCATAGATACACATAGATAAAACACATCATAGGTTAGACCCATAGGACATGAAGGAGATGGTTTGACACATGCAATGTTTTTCGATATACTTTTTATGCAATAGCATGCCAGTCTTACTATGCTGTAGCTAGCTGACTTTGAACATGAGTAAACGAGCATTCATGATTTTGTTTGGAAACTGCTATGGCACCATGTTTCTGTTATTTCATAATTCTCAAGCTTTGGCATACTAGAGATTAATTCAATATTAAAGTTAAGACTGAGATTACCATTTAAAAGCTGACAGAGTCGCTCCTTTCTTGCAGAGGTCAGGGCAAGTACCTGGAGTTGGTCTAGTTCATGCACCAATTGCTTTGCTTCCCATGTGTTTCCCGAAGCGTTACTGGAGGCAGGCTTGCGAATTAGCTCCTCTGTTCAATGAGCTTGTTGATCGTGTGAGCTTGGATGGACAATTTTTGCAAGATGCACTCTCCAGGTTGTTTTCATGTAGTAGATGGACTCTAGCATTGCTATATGTTTAATCAAACTTTTGGTTTGCCTTATTTGACGAAGTGATTCTAGTAGGACTTCACTTAAGCAGCATGAAATAAAATAGAGGGATCTGGATGATGATACACTTGCTTATATATGATTTGTGTAAGTTTAGATTGACATCACCAATTTTCCTCTAGCTTTTCATTCAGTATTGCCTTTTGCAAATTCAATTATTTCAAGGAGGTCATGATTTAATTTCCGTGTAGCTTCATTCAGATCTTACAATCTCATGCATTATTCCAATCCTTTTTGTTCTAGTTTACAGAACAAAGAAGGTGGACCATTTCACTAGTAGACTCTTGGATATTCATTTGAAGATGCTCCAGATGAATAAGAAAGAGGTAACTATTGCTAAGCATGTAGTATCACTTAAGAAGGTGTCAAATATACAGATTACAGTAAAGTCATCGTTGTTGCAGCTATACTGGAATCTTACTTCCTATTGTGGTGATCCTCTTTTGAATCTCATTCTCAGGACATTCGATTGGGTCTGCATCGGTCAGATTATATGTTCGATGCTGAGACTGACCTTCTTTTCCAAATAGAACTCAACACCATTTCCTCTTCATTTCCAGGTCTTAGTTGCCTTGTCACTGAACTTCACAGGTATATAGTGGATTTGGTTTTGGTATCTTCATATTTCCACTTCAAATTTTCTGTTAGAAGATAGTTTAGTTTAGTGGCACATTAAAAAAAAACCAGCAAAGTCATTGGTGAAGTATTAAAGACTATGTCTTTTCGTTTTGTATTTAATAATCTAGCTGACGTTGCAGTTACATCCTGCTGCACCATTTTCTTGCATAACTTCATAGGTTTCTAGTGTCTGCAGATACCTACATGAAATGCATGGAATTGCATGTCGCTTTTGAGCTTAACCATAAGAATGCGTATGATTTGCATTCGTGCATGATATATTCTAGATTGTGAGCTATTACTGCTATCTGCAAAATTCATGTCCATTTGGTAAGATAAAAAACTATAGCGTCAAGATCATTATTAATTGGTAATATGTTCGACAGGAACTTGCTTAATCACTATGGAAAAGAACTCGGATTGGATTCTAGACAGGTTCCTGGAAACACAGCAGTCAGTCGATATGCAGAGGCATTAGCTAAAGCATGGAGAGAATATAATAATGGCAGGTTGTATATGTTTCGATTCTTCATGAGAACTCAAATCTTCAATTGCTCATTCTCTTCTTTTCCCCTCTGATTTTTCAGTGCTGTTATCATGGTTGTTGTCCAGCAAGAAGAACGCAATATGTATGATCAGTATTGGCTTTCTGCTGTACTGAAGGAAATATATCCTTAAATGTGAATTTAAGAACTTTGAGGTTTCAGTAACAATACTTCGAGAAGCTTACCTGATCTGGATGTCTGGGTTCTATATTTCCAGTAAATCTTTACTTACTAAATTAGTTGTTATGCTGTCCTTGGATATTTTCTTGACCTTTCCAGCACACATAATGTGACAACCATTCGGAAGACATTGGCAGAAATTGACGCTGAAGCCAAAGTTCTCCCTGATGGGACACTCATCGTGTAGGATAACCTCTTTACTTGACAATCATTTGACACGGTTGTAGAACTAGTGACATGTAGCCACATCAGCTACAATTACACTGTTTCGTTTGTCAATTTTTGAAGTCTGGAATTCTATACATGCAGAGGTGGCCATGTAGTTGCTGTTGTCTATTACCGAGCTGGATACTCACCTAATGATTATCCTTCAGAGTCTGTAAGTGATCTCATTTTTGTTTAACCTCTACTTCACGATAGGCGTAAAATGGTGAACCTCTACTTCACGATAGGCATAAAATGGTGAAAACATAATAAAAGCTTGTCGGCACATATACATTTACATATTTAAAATTCTAGAATTAGTTAATTTAGTAAGCTTTTAGTGTGTATTTGGAAAGCTCATTTCACCTGCATGCATCTTTCTATATTTCTATAGATTAGTGTTTTCATTATTCAACCAGGAATGGAGGAGCAGGTTTCTCATTGAACAATCCAGCGCCATAAAGTGCCCCTCAATATCTTACCATTTGGTCGGTACTAAGAAGATTCAACAAGAACTAGCGAAGCCCGGCATTCTTGAAAGGTTAGTTTGGTCTTATATAGATTTGATTCTAATATTG
Organism: Acanthochlamys bracteata; assembly: GCA_019914995.1. Lineage (NCBI taxonomy): Eukaryota > Viridiplantae > Streptophyta > Magnoliopsida > Pandanales > Velloziaceae > Acanthochlamys > Acanthochlamys bracteata. Next base: position 5,507,177 of record CM034143.1, read on the forward strand.
CGGTTTGATATCCTTTTATTCATTATCTGCAAGTTGGTATGCCAAGTAAATCCTAAGACTTTAATTTTAGCAAACATCTCTCTATGTTAGTGTAGTATAATACAAACTGTTATGCATTTTAGCATGTTTATTTAAAAGCCAATGCTTTTTGAAAGTTGTCTGTTGATAATATAATGAGCTTTCTCTAAGTAGTTGATCCATTAGAATTTCTATGAAGTAATTCGTCTCTTCTTTTTTCCTAAAGCTTATTTGTTTTATGTTCAGTATCATATTACGAATAACCGTAGGAAATGTGTGAGAATGTGTCGAATGACTGAAATCCTAATTGAAAGGACATACTAATTAGTTGTTCATTTTATATTTATATACCTTTTCCAGTTGAAGTAAAAGTGCTAATGCAATAAAATTCGTAATGTTCCATCGTTGATCATGAAATCCGTTTATGGAGTGATCAGTCTTGAGAATTTTTTTCTGCTGTGTTCTCATGTGTTTCTTAGCAATTAGCTTTTGACAATGTCTCAAACTTTTTTTTTTCCGAAATTTAACATTCAGTTCTGCATGGCATCCAGATTCCTTGAAAACGAATTTGATATTGCAAAACTAAGAAAATGTTTTGCGGGATTGTGGAGCTTGGACAATGCTGATGTAGTTAAAAATGCCATGGAAAGACCGGAATTATATGTGCTCAAACCTCAGCGAGAAGGAGGAGGTTAACGTTGCAACACTTTCCTCTTACTCCATTAATGTGATGTTATGCTAATCTTTGTTGTCTTCCGACTTTAGGAAACAATATTTATGGAAATGATGTGACGGAAATGCTAGCTAAGTTGCAAAAGGAAACAAATGATGAACAGGCAGCCTACATTTTAATGCAAAGGATTTTTCCTAAGGCTTCTCTTGCGCACCTGGTTCGAGATGGAGTTCACCATCAAGAATATGTAATATCCGAGCTTGGGATATATGGAGCCTATCTAAGGTGCAGAATTTGTCAAGCCACATTTGCCTTGCAGTGTGTTTTAAGTTTTAACAATAAAATGACAATGAATGAAAAGTGTTTCACTCTCTTTTTTATAGAAACAAGGATAAAGTAATCATGAATGATCAATGCGGTTATTTGATGCGGACAAAGGTCTCATCATCAAATGAAGGCGGAGTTGCTGCTGGTTTTGCGGTTCTGGATAGTATTTATCTAACTCAATCTGAAGTTTCAGAAGGTAATAAGATATACAACTGATGTTAAGCATGTTTGCTCCTTACTAAAGGGATAAACTAAGTAGTTTTATTCTCATCTTTAGGATGATGGATGTGATCCAATTTGAAGGCTTCACCATTTGAACCAAGGAGGTGACAAAGTGCAAAATTGCATATACAATGTAATAATAATGTTCTGCATCTGATTGCAAGATAGGACTTATATTGAACATTGCTTCTTTTATTTATGCGACACTAGGAATAACATCAAATTTAGGTAGTGGGAATAACTGCAGTATGTCATTTCTATGATTTACCATTTTTAGTAACTATTTATGATGATGATTGATGAGTTGTAATTCAAGCTTTCGCATCCTTTGCCTGAAAATTCAGGTGCGTGGTTTGCAATGAAGCAGGTTTCCTGGGAACTTTATTGATCCAATTGAGCTTTTGTGCAAGAAATGGCCCGATCATGTAAAACGAAGAGTTTCACACTTGCACTTGCACGCCAATATAGAGAGCTAAATGAACTATTAAGGGCCTTATAACGAAAACTATTTCTTTTGGCCTGGTTTGCAAAAGTGGTCACTTCACTAATAATAACTCCCACACACCGACGGCTTTGCTTTCGTTCACTAATTGTTGTGTTATCCACATCATCAGATTTTTTGCATTACCCGCATTCGATTATAATTAGTAACTCAAAACCACAGTTACTAATTAGGAACTTTCGCAATAATAGCACTATTTTTATAAAAAAATTATATTTTTAATATTTTTTTATTTTTATAAAACTTCTAATTTTTTTAAATACAGTTAATATGTATTCAATATGATTTATATATATATTTATGATAAATTTTAATTTAATTAAATTATGAATCGAACTCTATAAGAAAAACTTAAAAATTATATATATATTGCATTTGATAAAGATGCCGAATAAAAATTAATTCGTAATTTAATTGAACTAAAATTTTATTATAAAAATTTGAATTCATAATTTTTAATATTTAATAATAAATACTAAATTAAGAAGATTCTAAATAGAGAGTGCCATGGGTGCCTCTCTCCCATCCATAATTAATAATATAAGCAAGTAGAGCAAGCAAAAGATAGATCATCACTCTCGTCACATCTCAGCAACTCCAAAACATTCTCTCTAACCCACTTCCTCACCCATTCATTATCATTCTTTTATGTTTCATCTATCTCAAATCTGTTCCCGTTTTACAAGATAACAGAAAGAATTCTTCACTGGTTTTTCAAATGTTTGTAACAACTTCGCGTTGATGCTTGCTTCAAAGGTATGCTTGCCTCTGAGTACTCATGCAAAACCTTTAATTGTTACATGATTTCATTCCTATTTTCACAGAATTCATTCCACAAACTTTCGATAACGTAATTGTTAGTTTTCATCTTTTTATCTGGAATGCAAAGGCTGTGATGAAGAACTGCAACTGAAGCTTTCAAGTTGGACAGGTTTTGATCAAATCAATCAAGTATGAGTAGTAATGGGCTAGTTGGGATTGCAACACAGGTTATGGTAATGGCAATACTTTCTACTGTTCTGATTCTGGTAATAGGAATTGGCATACTAGTTCTGATGCGCGCATGCACAGTAGGCTGTGCATTTTGCCAAGGCCTGAGAACAATGTCAAGGAGCATTGACAGCAACTGCAGCATGAACAAAAATAACAGGTTATCGCCTGAAGAAATGGAGAAACTCCCTAGCTTTGATTTTAGTCTTGGACAAGATTTTGCAAGCATTTCACAGGATTGCGCGGTTTGCTTGGAGAATTTTCAAGTAGGAGATAAGTGTAGAATGCTGCCCTTGTGCAAGCACTTGTTTCATAAGCATTGTGTGGATTCTTGGCTTGCAAAGTCTGCTATTTGCCCGATTTGCCGCAGCAGTGTGAATCAACATGTTGTGATTGAATTTCCTATGCCTGTAAACTCTGATGATCAAGGTGATTCATAAATATGCTTGTGAATTGGATGTTAATGAAAAGAATTATTAATATGTAGCTATATATCTCTATGAGCAAACTTTGTATCTAGTATATAGTGTGGTATTTAAACTAGATCATTAAAAAAGTTCACATTCAAGTTCAACGTTAAGCAAATTACATGTAGATCAATAAGAGGTGTTGGAATTCTCAAGTTAATTTTGATGATAACAATGAATTAAAAATTATAATTTATATTGGACTAATAATTTAAAATCAAGTTTTGCAGGATTAGACAAATTAAGCTTATTTTACTTACGGCAGACAACAATAACGGTCATTAAACAGCCAGCTGCTTTGCCACCGTTAATCAAGCAGCATACAGAACAGAGGATCCTATAGTCACACTACAGCCAGCTACTTGACTGCTGAAGCATACGAAGACTTTTCTGTAACGCTCAAAACAGAGTATTGGGTTCAACAACAAAACTCCAGCTCAAACTCTTCATTTCAAAATTTTCTGAACTTACAACTTACTGAAACAAATCAGACGATACAAGATCCACAACGAAACATCCTCTTCACAAAAAGGGAAAGCTCAATGATCAAGGAAAGAAAGAAAATTATACAACTTAGTTTGACTAATCAAGTCAAGATTAGAAAAGTCAAACAAATCTAAAGCAGACAATCTGGGATGCATTTAATTTGGACAAGCCAACTCAGCTCTTATATTTCAAACAACAACCCAGCTGAATCAAGTTCACAATAACTTGCGGGTAAATTCAAATCTATCCATATTGCATTTAATGCCATGAAGATATTGCACCAAGATAGCCGAAAGCGATCGTGGAAGCGGTTGATTAACCGGTGAACAAACTGCTCCCTCTCTGCCTTGAATGTCTACCAATGCAAAAGGGCGCCAATGGTAATCTTCTTCAACGAGAAAAATCATCATGCATAGAGATAAAATTCTATAAGAAGGGAGATAGAGCAACAGAAAAGAAAGTGTGGAAAAACGAAAGAAAGACATACAAAAACTCAACAGCTTTACAACGTTATCACTCAAGCAATTGAAATTTTGCTGCTGAACACACTGAAGACATCTCTCTCAGCATCTATACTGATCATCTCATCAGAAAAACTTCGAGAACACTCAATCATCATGAGATAGATCCTATGCTCAACTCTTATTATTTACCTGTAACTTTATACTGTTCTGTGACAGAGGTGCTGCAAGTACCTGGTAAAGAAGCTCGGTTGGAGCTTGGTGAAAGTTGTTAAACCTTATAATAGATCTAGCATATCAGCCAGAGGGGCAGTGGTGTCCAGTAGGCTATGAGAGGTTGTCTTGGTAAAGAAACCCTGTAAGAGTAAGTGTGCTTGGTGAAGCACTTTGCTCTTGGTGTATATGTAGCTTATTAAAAGTTTAGTGAAGCCTTGGCTCTTGTGATAAAACATCCGTGGATGTAGGCAAAGAAATTTTACCGAACCATGTTAAATACTCTGAGTATTATCTTCTTTATCTAAGTCATCAAACACTCTAATACTTTCTGTCTGCAGATTACATAACTAATTCCAGCTGGCTGTAAGCTTACTGTCTGAAAGATCATTAAGCTTCACGAAAATTTTTATTTATTAACTCAATTCATCCCTCTTTTTTTGAGTTAATTTTAGCCTAAGATATAGAACTGTATCTTTTTTCCTGCATAGTAGTATATATGCTTCTGTTGTGAAGATAATCATCCATAACAAAGGGAACTAAGATTGTGATAACAAAATAATTACCTGCAAGAATTTCCAATATGTAAAATTTTTGGTAGAAAACAAGAGAGAGGTCGTGTCTTGCACCAGGTGCAAGAGGTCCTAAAAGTCAAGAATAAGGGCACGTTTACTTGTCCGAAAGTGACCCGGAAGTGAATTTCTGAAAGGTGATTTCTAAAGAGTAAATTATTAAGAAGTAAGTTTATAAAAATAAATATAAAACATCACGAAGTGATTTTCTGCTGAAAAAAGTCACTTTTGGGTGAAGTAAATATGCCATAACTGACTATATTTATGCCAAAGGGAATTTTAATTTGAACAGAAAATTTTGCTTAGCCAAAAAAACTCTCAGCTACATGTCAGACATATTCCCTATTGAACTATACATCTCGCTATTTTTTTTCTTACGTTATGATTTCGACAATCTATTGAAGTGGAAGAAAAATGAAAGTTGAAAAAGTACTTAATTTGTTCGAAAAGCAAACGTATAACAAGTAAAAAAAACTTTATTCCAATGAATTTGAAGGTCTTGATTTTAACAGTATGCATACTCCTCTTCAAAGAGAACTAATTTTTGGTATCTAAATCCAAGAATATTGTGCTGCTTATAGCTATATAGAATATATGCATTTATCCATATTAGTTCCGTAGTATCTTCAACTATTCTCTTTCTTTGTTTTGTTTTTTGGAATGAACTAAATTTTGATTCAAATGTAATGTAACTATATAATATATTCATTTGATTTTGATTTCTAAGTAGTAATCCTCAAGCAAGTGGGAAGACAATAGGAGAATTAATGTATGCAACTGGCAAAGCTCTTGAAATTAACTCTTACAATTTCAAGTATCATAGAGCTATGCGTGAGAGATTCCATATGAATAATATCATGGAATTTCAAGTGTCGTAGAGAATATTTAACAATTTCATTTAATTGCGTTCTTTTCATGAAAAGTGATCTTTTGAAAAAATAAGTTTTTGAAAAAAATGAGTTATAGAAAGTAAATTATTGCAGAAGAATAATATAGAAAGTTATCTGAAAGTGACTTTTGGCGGTAAAAAGTTCTTCCGAGCGCAAAATAACAGAGTCATATATATATTTTTTGTTCTTGCCTCTTCTTTCAGTAACCATTCTTGAAGCAATGGTGATATGTGAGAAGCACCTCCAAAGATAACTGTTTGAGCTTCTCTTGATTGTTGAAACTGTTACCTAAGAAAATGCAAAACTCAATAAATGAAAATGGCAAATAAATTGTTAGCTGCATGGTCTCAGTACACCAAAACAAAACCCAATAAAAAAAAAAGATGTAATATGAAGAAAAACCACCAATGTTAAAAACTTTGTACCAATTTCTAGCCTCAGGAAAGAGCTGGTCTTGCATGAGGCACAAGAGTTTCTGAGGCTAGCCAAGCGACCGCCTATGAACAACTCCACAAAGATTTTCATACATGCAAATGAAAACTTTCGCGGAAGTGTACATACATAGGCAAGTCATTCTTGGCTACCGAAGAAACTCTCATCTCCATGTAAGACCATTCTCTCAATTAATTCCGCTACGACTTACTTCCCTATGCTTCCTAAGTTGCAGTCTATTTATAAACATATAATCAAGTTGCAGACATGGATAGTTTCAACTGCTCCATAATGGTCAGCTAGAAGATGTGGTCTCAAGAATATATGCTCTTCTTTTCTCCTGTAGAATATTTTTGCCAATATTTTTATGCTGTCACCATGAGAATGTCAACAGTTTGAAGATTAGCATTATGTCAAATCTCAAACAAATTCTCTCAAATGCTTCTGTGAGGCAAATCCCACTGCTAAAAATCACATACTGCTCCACCTCAGAATATAAAGATAAAGAGGGCCTCTACGTTGTCCCCAGAAACATTTGAACTATGAAAACCTCGTTAGGTTGATTGTCATCAAGAACTGAGCCAACATCCTGATGTTTTTTCTGTATCAGAATAACATTGCTAATACTTTTGTCACAAACTCAGAGCTTATGAATGACATCTGCTCAATCTTATATTGATTCAGAAAATGTCATGGAAAGGAACAAAGTAACTAGACTAGATGGATTTGGCCCTCCTCTAGAGTAGACGGATCATCTAGAAAGCAATTTGAGTGCATTCAGACAAAACCATATCCATTAACTGAGAAGGAGCCTCAGTCAAATACACTAACTACTCATTTCAAACACACAATCAAAGTGAACCTAGGCAATCAAATGGTCCAGCACTTCAAAGTTATTACAATCAACAGAATGCCATGCTGATTCAATTCAAGACAAACCCACACATCAATCAACTTGTACGGCTTCTTGAGATACAGGCACTTTGTAGCAATGCTTATTTATGAAAACTTCTCTACACATAAACGGGCTCAAACAACATTGTATATAACTTATTTAGACAAGCCACTTGCAAGTTATGGTTAAATATCAAAAATTCACCACCAGCAATTGACAGCCTATTTATGACCAAATGCTTTAGCAATATATATACAGATGATTGGAGAATCCTTCCATGTATTAGTATATTACAGATCATAATGCATTAGCAATTCCAAATATTACTGCTCATTGAAGTTTACTTTGCAAAGACAAAAATTAAGACAGACAGAACTGTTCCTCTTATTGGTACATTCTTGCCTTGATAAGTATGAAATTGACACTATATTCAGGGTACTGCCTTCTTTCTTGAGTTAACAGGAGAAAGTTAAAACACATGTCAGCCATGCACCTTATATCTACCTTCAACGAGAGAAGATATGTGGATACCAGGAGAGACGCAGGAAATCGCGAGCACAAGTGATGCCAGAAGATCTCAAAGTAAAGTCCTCGTAAAGGGTAGGTGTCATCCATAAACAAGCTACCTAAATCAAAACTTTGGTGCAGAACCAGAACTTAGCTTTACTATAGTTGCAGGTGAATCATGCAGAGATGCAGAATACAAGAACCGATCACATGTGTGGAGCCAATAAGAGATGCTATACGGTGCCGCGCATAGACCCCTTTTAGCAGACCGCACCTCAAAAAGCAAAAAGGAAAACAAAAAGGTTATTCTACGATAGCATTTAGCGTCATGCTCAAAACACTAATCAGCTCTTGCCAGAGTCTAATAATCATAATATATAGGCAACTATTAAGTTAAAACGTAACCTCTACAAGTGCAGCTGGCTGAGGAGAGTCAATCAAAAGTAAAGTACTCATACAGCTCCCCTTCGCAGTTTAAACCATATTGTTGAAGCGAACACTACTAAAGACATACTTCAAGATTCTATAATTCAGTCACCAGTACAGATACATAGAAGAATTTCCAAACGCCTTCTTCACTTCATGAATGGCTGCGGCTAAGTCGCTTGTCCCTGTCATAACATACAAAAATGACAAAGCATGAATAACTAGCTATTTAAAGAAGCTTAGATAATATACTGTTGTGAACCTGAAGACTCACCCATTAGCATAAGGTGAATCTCGATGATAAGCGGGTGACTTGCTGTATCTCTCTCCACGACGAGGTGACGGACTCCGACGTCGAGGGGACCTACCTCGTGGACTGTAGCTCCTGTAATGAGACCTTATCATGAAACCGATGAAATTAAGACATACTAACAAGCTTCACAGCTTCATATCACAAAAATAATATATAACATCTGTAACATAACAAGTAGAATCAACACCTGCGCCTATAGCCTGGGCTGCGACGACCATAGTCTGGGCTCCTTCGTCCATAGTCTGGGCTCCTGCGACTATAGCCAGGACTCCTGCGGTATCGAGGGCTTGGGCTCCGCCGTCTTCCACTTCCCATTCCTCCAGGACCAATGCGTAAACGGCACTCTCGAGCAAAATGACCAGGTTCCCCACATTCATAGCACTTAAGGTCCTCACCTCCATCACGTCCCCGACCACCACGCCCCCCTCCACCACCACCCTTGGAATTATGAGATAGCTCAACCCGCCAACCATTTTTCCCTGCACATTAATCAAGCATTTGCACATATTGCTAGGAACAGCACAACAAAGAGCAGAAATCAAAACAACCAAATCTCAAAAACTTCACATAATCAGACACTTATCAGATGTCGCATAAGAATCTTATGCAGTATTCAGCTTCTTCCACTATAGCTACTACTCACCAGAAGATAAACTATAAAATTTTGTTTTGTTTGAGAATCCAATTGATGGAATTTTTTAATTATAAGAGGGTACCAGGACTTACTATTAAATATCACGACTTAGGCAAGATGTGTAGGGCATACACAGTGGAATCTGACACAAGATTGCGAATAATGATAATAGAAGCAAACAACAAAAGGGAAAGGATATAACTGTTAAAATTAATACATTGTATACGTGCTAGTCCTGACTAAAATCACTCATGCTCAAAGAGCATTAGAATCTTGCTCATCATCAAGGTAGTTAAACAACAACCTAAAGAACGTGTCCTCTGTTATAACTAAATAAATTCTGACAAGTATAGCCCTTATCACCATATTTCAATAGAGAGAAAGGAATCCAAGTTTAGCTAGGTTATGACTGCAAAATTAAATGCTGATCCAAACAAAATTTAGTAGGATACATCAAAAATACCATCAGGATTATTAAGAAAAAATATAAATAGCTGACGCACCATCTAAGTCTCGGATGGCATCTAAGGCATCCCTTCGATCTTCAAACTCAATAAATGCATATCCTGGCGGCCTTCGAGCAACCCAAACACTGAAATCAATGCCAAAAGACATGAGACTGCAATCAATGCCAAAATACATGAGATTCCGTTGCAAGACTAGATTGGACAAAAACATTGGCACAGCCTCACAAAGAGAAACATATAACAAGACCATGAGTGAAAATATATCAAGCAAAAACATAAATCCTAGTCAAAACTGGTTGAGTACCTCAGAAGAATAAAATCATAAGTAAATCTTTAGGATATTAGCTTCTTACTGTGCTCAGAAACATAAAACCCAGCTCTTCCAACAACAAGATGTAGCATGCTGGACCAACTCAACAGGTCAACCATCATATTTAGGTCATTAGAAACAACTAATGGATTAAATCACTTCAATATGACATCACAAAGAGTGGTCTGAGAAGTATAACTATTCAGTAGCTTTACAGTTTAGCTTGAGCCCTAGCAATAAACATTACCATGCGCAACAGCAGCCATTTATGAGAAGCAAATATCAACATATCACTTGATGAAACAAACATCAACCAAGAGTAAGAATATGGATAAAAACTGCAATTTCTCCTATAAATGTTCACCAGAAGCTAATAATGTTGAAATTCCAAAATCAAACAACCTCCGGAGGACACCAAAAACTCGAAACTCGTCTTCTAGTTCTCTTTCTGTGACTCGTGAATCCAAATTCCCGACATAAACACGAGCCATTGCAGTCGAAAGAAGTCGCCTGCGCATTCAAAAACTTCAATTGTTACAGACTTTTAACATCGACCTAGAATCCAGGCTAACAACAAAATCATGTAATTTTTGAGCTATACTACAACAAAATCAGAGCTAAATAGCTTAGCAGTTATTCTACAGTACAATCTATCTATACTCGAAGTTCCCAAAAATAGATCTCGAAAACAGTAGTCAACAAACTTCATCAATCAAGAAATCTCGGAAACTAACCTTATTAAATATATCTAAATTCGATAGATCGAACCAAGACTGCTTCGAAACTTCTATCCAAAACACTCAATTGAAAAGAATTGATGCAAACCTGTTGTTGTTGTTGGGAGAAATTTCGAGCTGTCAGCCGGCCGCTGAGAAACAGGGGTGTTAGGGTTTATAGAGTTTTTATTTCTTGTGAGTTCCTCAAGAAAATTTATTTAATTATATATTTAATTACGCTATAGAAAATTGTCGCTTAGTTACGGGAGCGTTTGATAGTATTTATAAAATAAATTTTTTTTAAATAACAAAATTTTTAGATTTTTTAAAAATAAATTTATTTTTTATTTTAAAAAAATAATAAAAATATATAATAAAAAAAATTTATTATGTCGAATTTTTTCTATATTTCAAAATTTTAAAATAAATTTTATAAATAATTATAAATATAAATATATATATATATATATATATATATATATATATATATATATATATATATATATATATATATATATATATATATATATATATTAAATAAATAAATTTAAAAAAAAACTTTAAAAAATGCAATCTCAAACGCGTATTAATATTACAGAATGAAATTTTTCAAGAATATTGGAATTGTTATTTTGAAAAAAAAAACTAGAGAACCTTCTTTTAAGTAGGAGTTTGTTTTTATATATAAAAAAGAAAAATATATGATCCTGATTATATAATTTATTTATGTCTTCAATTTTGAAAAAATTAAATTACCATAATTACTTTTGCATAATGAAAGCTAAAAATAATATTAAAAAAGCTATAAGTACAACGGAATGCACTTATTATTTTATTTAATTAGAATTATTTACTTATAAGGAAGAAGTTTCGAAAGTAATTTTATAGAAAAATTTTGTTTTGAATAATTGTTTATATTTATTTTATAGATATACTTTCTAATATCTTTTAAAAAAATTCTTATAAACTTTTATTTTGAATCAATTTTTGTTAAGTAAATAAATCTTCAAATAACCTGAATAACTTTTCTAATATTTTAGCAAATAAAAAATAATATGCAGTTATTTAATAAAATACTCTCTACTATAAATGCAAAATTAATGCTTGTCCTATCTTCACAAAATATGTTGTCAATACAGTATACGAGTATAAAATTGTAAAAGTTAAATTAAAAATTCAGAAACTACCAAATTATATTATGAAAATATTTGAAATAAAAAAAACAGCCTTTTTAATTCAAAAAATATATTTTATAAATTTTAAAAAAGTCTTAGCTTTTTATTATTTTAAAAAATAAGTAATAATAAAATTTTATGATATAAAATTTTTCTGTACTTAAAAAGTTTACTAAAAAATATAAAATTAAATATTTTTAAAAAAAATAAACTCTTCTAAACATTCACTATATTCTCTCTTTCTGGAATCTGGATTGGGCCAACAATTCCTATTAGACCGAAACCATATTCGTTCTTTTGGGCCTTAAGAGTTTGGGCCTGATAGTCCAAGCTTCAGTTACATTCTCATCGGAGAAGGAAATGGCATCACCGGAGAAGAAGAAAGAAGCTGCGAGAAATATTATACATAAAAATAAATATATGTGGTATCTGGAAAAGATCTGGCAAAAAAACTACTAAAACTATCGGAGTAAAACCTAGCACTCTCTAAATCAGCAAAATATTAAAATCATTTTCAATCACTTCTAATTTATTTTATAACAAAATTACTTTTAATTTAGTTTTAAAAATAAATTAAATATATTGTTAGTAGTATTATTTATAATAATTTAGTTTTTAGTAAATTGCATGCACATACTATTATTTTAAATTCCTTAAATTTAATTTGTCAATAATTACACTAATATTTTCTTTATGTGGTGTTATTACATGGAGATTTACTATTTTCTTTCATGTAACAATGTCCTAACATAATTTTTAAGCTTAAAAAGTTTAAAAATTATTCAAAAAAATTATCGTAAATATAATCTAAAAATTACGTGCCCTAAACTACTTATTAGCTACTTACCAAAATTTTAATTCTTTTGTTATTTCAATTATTTTATTTAATTTTCTCTAACAGAAAGCCGTTTTAGTCAAATATTCAACTTGAAATCCAGTGAACAATCAGCTCTTGCTCTGAAGACAGTTCTCTCAAGCTGCTCCCTATCTCTCTAGCCCTAAACGAAGTGATTGCAAGTGAGTTGCAGATTTTATGAGAATTCTGTTATTAGTTCTTCTGTTAATATTTATTTTTTTGCTGTTCTTGTGCATCGAAAGTTTGATTTTTCGATGTTTTATCAGACATGGGAAGTCACAAATGAAATTTGAAGAAAAATTTAAGGGCCAGTGCTGCTTGTTCCGAGTGCTTCTGTTTGTTGGGTTGAAAAGTTACTATGACAACGACCTAGCTATTTATGTTGCTATATAGAAGGCCGTTTGATAATTCTTATAAAATAAAATTTTTAAAAATATATATATATTTTTTTAAAAAATAAGTTTAAAATAAAAAAATATAATAAAAAATTTTTACTATATAGAATTTTATTATATTTTCTAAATTTTTAAATAAATTTTTATATATTTATAAAATATATATTAAAAATATAAAATTAAAAATTAAAAAAAATGTATTTGAGAAATACAATCTTAAAGGCACACAGATGGCGTTTATTAAGCTTTAAACTCACCGCGGAGAAGTGAATTTGTAAAAATTGAGTTTAATTTTGAAGGTGAATTTAATAAAAATTAAATTTTTGTATTTATTTCAGTTTAGAATTGAAAGTTTTAGTTTTAAAATTTAAATTTTGAAAGTAAACTTTTGGCCCCAAAAAAATGATTTAAGTTTTATAAACAAGTCCATAGAATGGAAGTAAATCAGTAACATTTTAACTACATCTTTCAATGCTAATACAGATTCCTACAAAGTATACCAATTTTGTTTACTTCACCGCGGTGAATTTTATATTTATTATTATAGGTTTTTTTAACTCACATTTTAAATTTAGATTATATAAATTTATTTTGTAATTACTCGTGAATAAATGAACGGTCCTTAGGCAGTAAAATATTTTTAACTCGTGGTTTAATTATACAAAAGTAAATTTTGCTAAAATAAAGTTTAAAAAAAATAAAAATTTAATGAAAGTAAAATTTAGAATAATAATTAAAATACGTAAAACAAAATTTAAAGTTAAACTTTGATGATAATAAATTTAATGTAAAAATAAAATAGTCCTCAGAGCAATATAAATATATAAATTAGCGATAATTTAAAATTTGATAAAAAAAAAAAAAATTTTTGTAATTAAAATATTACTTTAATATCATCCGTGTGGATTCAAATTCTAACACACAATATTAAAAGAGAAAAAAAAAATCTTGCAATACATATGATTCTCAAGGAAGAGGATATTTAACTAAATGCCCATATCTACATGTGTGAATGGGAAGCCCAAAGCCCATACGAGGCTATTTTGCAATGTCGCAGCTTAAATTCTCTTGGACAAAAAGGCTATGTTCTTTATAAATATTTACATCCCTGTCCTTCGCTCCATTACCGAAAGAGAAAAAAAAAAGAGGGTATGTTTTTTTAATTTTGAACATGAATTTTTTAGAAGTAAATTTTTTTAAAATAAATTGTTAAAAATAATATTATTAAAAATAATATATTTTTCTATATTAAAAATATATTAGAAGTAATTTTTTGTGTTTTTATTATAATAATAAATGAATTAAAATAATTAGTAGATAAAAGGTGATTTTTATGTGTAAAAAAAATGCATCCAAGAAAAAGAAGAAAGAGACAGCTCTATTTATTTTCTCAGTTAATAAGTTTTTAAAATAATTTGAGTCTCTAATAGAATTAATTGAAAATTAATAAGAACACACCCGGCACTCTCTTCTTATTTCTTCGTTTTCAGATCCAGCAAGTGATAATTTCACTTTTCTCGTGTTTTCTCTTATTCCGTTCCTCGTCTCTATCTCTCTCGCCGGTCGGATCTCCACCGTCCATCGCCGTTCTTCGCTTCATCTCGGCTGTTCATCGCCGGATCTCTAGCTATGAATCCCTTCTCTTCCGGCACTCGTCTCCGGTAATCATTTCGATCTCATTCATTTCATCCTCAATTGATAAATCTCTTTTCCTCTCTCGATTTCTCTGTTGGTGTTTTGGATTTATTCAGCTTGCTTTTGGTTTGAAATTGTTTGTTAACGCATCTGTCATAGGGATGTTGAGCTAAATCAATTAGCAGTAGTTCAGATTTTAGGACGTTAATGTTCATTAAGTTACTTGTGGAGTAGTTGAAATGTGTATTGCATTTTATGGTGGAAGTAAAATTTGGAATCTGGTTGTTTTTGTTAAAGTAGCTCAATGATTTGTTTGCTTGTGGAACTTTAGTAAGTTGTCTTTCTTCTATTTCTTTTATTCCCAATTGTGGTCATGTTTATAGTTTGATTAAAGGTATGTGAACTGAGCTCGGAGTAGTTTGAATTACTCCGTTTAAATTCCATAGGTTTTGGAGCTGGACTCTTCGTCTTTGAGAACTAAAATTAATGTAAATGATGTATGGTAGGATTGAAATTCAGTTAGGGTTTTAATAGAATTTGTTTGACGACTTTTAACCTCGTATGAATTTTTTATTTCTTAATCAAAAGTGCAAGTGATAATTTTGATTCAAATGAAGGTGGTCTCTGAATATATGTTATGTAAATGGTGTAAAAATTTTTTGATGTGGTTTTGCTTTACAGGGATATGATTCGAGCAATACGTGCTTGTAAAACTGCTGCAGAAGAACGAGCAGTTGTAAGGAAAGAATGTGCTGCTATACGTGCTGCAATCAGTGAGAATGATCAAGACTATAGACACCGGAACCTTGCTAAACTCATGTTCATCCATATGCTTGGCTACCCAACTCATTTCGGTCAAATGGAATGCTTGAAGTTGATTGCCTCTGCTGGTTTTCCCGAGAAAAGGATAGGATATCTTGGGCTTATGTTGCTTCTAGATGAAAGACAAGAAGTTCTTATGCTTGTTACGAATTCCTTGAAGCAGTATCCTATACATCAGAACATTATTTTAATTGTCTCTTTTTCTTTTTGGGCTCATATGCCAATGTTCCTTGACACATAACCAGAGATCTGAATCACTCAAACCCGTATATCGTGGGTCTTGCTCTCTGTGCTTTGGGAAACATTTGCTCTGCAGAAATGGCTAAGGATCTTTCACCTGAAGTGGAGAGACTGCTACAAAGTAGAGATCCAAACATTAAGAAAAAAGTACCTCCTTCCTTTCGTATTTTAGCTCTCAGCTTGCATGCAATAACTATCTGAATGACTTAATTTTAACGCTATATGATATATGTTAATTTACATCTACTGTGGAGCTCCAATTGTTACTTTTCTTGTTTCAAGGCTATAGTCCATGGTTACAAGACAAATGATTGCAGCGGTGGTGATGCTTATATCTTTTACCAATAACTTGGGTGTCTTAGAGTCTAACTAATAACTGCTTTATGGAGATATAGTTTGTCTTTCAAAATAATAGGTACGAAAGTACGCTCACATGCTATGAGAAGTTATGCCGTTGGTTTAGCACTTGTGCTTTTCCCTTTGATACTTATATGATTGCTTTGTGGAACTTCAGATTTCATTATTCTTATGCTTTTACATTATTAGGAGTTGAGTTTACAAATATAGTTCTCAGTAGCTATAGATATCTCTCATAGTGGGATAGGGCTTATTTGTTATGCCTTTGTCATTGTGGTGCATGTAGCTTTAAATCAGCTGGTTCAATTATCCCATTTTCTAGCGCATTTTCTTGGTGATGAGGCTCCTGCACATTGCACGGTCTTGTACAGTCAATTTTACGCGATTTACCTAGGCTAGATGCACTTCTAGGGGCAGATTACATCTAATCTTGCCTACCGAAATTTTCAGGATACATACAGAATCACTTACACATACATGTGAATATACATGCACATGCATGTATTCTGAATTTATGCTTCTTATCTGTGTCACACCTTACATATTTAAAAACTGCCATAGAGATTGTCTCAATCTTGCTACTTTCTTGTCCTATTTCTGTTGTTGCCATACTTTCTTGTGTATTATAAGAGTTTTGATTTCAATTTCTGGTGACAATATTTATCTTGCTTTTTTTGGTTAGGCTGCACTATGTTCTATAAGGATTGTAAGGAAAGTTCCAGATCTATCCGAGAATATAATGTCCCATGCTGCTGCTTTACTTAAGGAGAAGCATCATGGGGTGTTGTTATCAGCAGTTCAGCTTTGCACAGATCTCTGCAAAGCTAGTCCAGAAGCCTTGCAGTATGTAAGAAAGGTATAATCATGAATGATTCAATTGGAGAAGGCAGTGCCCCTAAAAGCATCTTTTATTAATTAGGTGTGAGGTGCTACCTTCTAGGTGATTGTTTCTGTATAGTGTCTCCTTTATTTGAACGTTCTGCAGTTATTACTCTCTCCTATGCTACACTTCTCTTTTGCAAATTTGCTTCCTCTTAGATTTGAGTGGGCTCAGAATGTCAAAAAGATAGATGCACAGTTGCTATTGTATTTGTCTCACGTTAAACTACTAGAGCTTACAAGAAGCAGGAGTTGAAGCAACCAGATAAGCACTAAATGCTTTTGTAGGTCTTGCAGTTACTTTACTAGGTTTTGCAGAATGCAGTATCCTTCTATATATTTGTGTGCTAAGGACATAATTAGGTTAGGAGGATTAAACAAGAAAGCAATGTGAAAGTAGTAATATTTATACATTGAGAAAACACAACCTATCTTCCCATGAATCATATAATTTACAACACATGAATCTCTTGCTGAAAAATTGACTCTAACATGCCAGTAAACTCAATGTTAAGAGGTGTTACGGCAATGATGCCTTTTTCTCGTACCTGGAAGCATTATCTTCTAGAGGAAATTTATTTGAAGACGATATTATTAATCAAGAAAATACCAAATGTTATGAAAAAATAACTTGTGAAAATAAAATTGTAAATATTTCAAACAAAATCTAGAATTTAAATTTAAAGAGTTCATGAATGATAGTGTTGTCATAAAAGAAAACCCAAACATGGTAAGTTAATAATCCAATATTTTGTACAACCACACTTCAATGCCAACTGAAACAAAAAACATGGGTAGTGCCTTGCTGAAAAATTGTCGCAGTGAAGCAAATATCAAGTTTGAAATTTTGGTGTACATGATTTATATCTAGCTGAGGAGAAGCTTCACAAAAAGTGCTGTCACTACTTGTTCTTTATATTATTTAGATCTCTATGTATCATGTGCGTGGATACTGGAGTTACTTAGTTTTGATGTAGTTATTTACTTTCATATGTGATTTTGCCTTAATAATTTGCGTCATAATTAGTTCTTCTGAGTTGAGATTATGTGCTTTGAGGTTTTAAACAATTAATTACATTTCCTTCATTTGACTTGTAGAATTGCACAGATGTGTTGGTTCGAATCTTAAAGGATGTTTCAAATAGTGCTTACGCACCTGAATATGACATTTCTGGGATAACAGATCCTTTTTTGCACATTCGAGTGGTCAAACTTATGCGTATGCTGGGCCAAGGAGATCCAGATTCCAGCGAAACTATGAATGATATTCTTGCACAGGTAATGTTGTTGTGCTTGTGTCTATGATTCTTCTGTGCTGTGCCTGCAAGCGCGATAGTTTTTTTTTTACCTATCCTTTAACTTCGACTTGTATTAAACCGCAAATGTTTTATTTATTTATTTATTTATTTTCCTTTCTTCTAACTTATATGCCCTTTTATTAGGTAGCTACGAAGACAGAATCAAACAAAAATGCAGGGAATGCTATTCTTTATGAGTGTGTTGAAACTATAATGGGCATTGAAGCGACCAGTGGTCTTCGTGTCCTTGCAATTAATATCTTAGGTAGATTCTTGTCAAATCGGGACAACAACATCAGGTTATTTCTTTTTCTTCTGAGATTGTAGCTTAAATTTGCAATAATCATAGATCCAATTATAATTTTTTGAAGCACTACTTGTGGCATGTCTTCTAATCACACTATGCATATGTTTCCTACCGATTCTTGATGAAGTTGATGTCACACGAAATGTACTGCAAAATTAACGGACATTTTACTAATGACTTCAAATATTACTTAAAAGACTCGGAAGTTCCTATTGCGCGGAATTCATAGTGTCTCTCAGATGTTTATAAATGAGGATATTACAAGCATTGAGACTCTTCAAGTGTTATTCACAGTATGCTGTGTGAAAATCTATATGTGTAAAAATTTGCTGGTGCAATTACGAGTTTCTAAGTTGTAGTCCGAGGTGTAGTTACTCGCATTAACATTTTAACCACTCAGATTCTTCCAGTGTTAATCAAGTAGTATTGATTAATCGCATGCGATGTCCCCGGATACTTCTATACTTCTTGATTTCCTTTTTTGCGAATAAGAAAATGACCATCAAATATTTAAGAAATCATTAGATACGAAATCAACTTCTGGTCAGTATGGCCCTTCATCTCTTCCCTTGTGAACGGATAATGCTACAATGTGTCCTTCACTACTGTTTTAGCAAAACTTCTATGCACCTTTTTAAGGAAATGAAACAAGTCATATCTACCTTATCTTTGTTACATAATGTTCTAATTGCCAACTTCCTCTTGTTTTATTAAAATATCATTTGCTTCGTTTAAAAGTTGCATGTTGGGAAAACTTGAACAAGCTTTTGTTGTTTTGGAAAGTCTTACGCACAGTTTCCCACCCGTTTCCAGGTATGTTGCGCTGAACATGCTAATGAAGGCCGTAGCTGTTGATGCTCAAGCTGTGCAAAGGCATAGATCTACCATTCTTGAATGTGTCAAGGTATCTTGATTCAGGTCCTGATGTTTCTTATGAAACTAATGACTTTTAAATACAAATAATGCAAATAGCATTATATTCTTTGAATTGAGTCATAAAACTTCCATGCTTCAAACTATATATATATATTTTTTGGTTTTGCTATATAGTTGGTTGCTGATGGAGTTTGTGGCCTGGCTTAAATTGCCAGAAATCTCATTGTTATTCCTCAACCATAGAAACTACTGTTGTAAGAGTTGGCAGATATTTTGTCTCTGGTCTTTTCATTGTCTTATTGGCATTAGGGATAGCTCTAGGTAATCGTGGAACTGGTAGTTCTAGGATAAAGCACTGGGCGGTTTATGTTTAATCCGCAGGATTTTCTTTCTGGAGCGAGAGAGATGTTCTTACTTAAATGTGGAAAGGAAAGAACTTAGGAGTTAGGTGTTTCTTTTTTCCCCTTCCTTCTGTGAAGTTATAGACACTTCTGATAATTTTATCCATAACAGAAGATTTTGTTTCTTCTAATTTTCAGGATTCTGATGCTTCAATCCGAAAGAGAGCTCTTGAGCTTGTTTTCCTTCTAGTAAATGAAACCAATGTAAAGACTTTGACTAAGGAACTTATTGATTATCTTGAAGTAAGCGATCAAGAATTTAAAGGCGATCTTACGGACAAAATTTGCTCAATTGTTGAGAAGTAAGCACTACAAATTTTGAAGCTTTTAATATGAATCACTTGACAAATAAAGTCTTATATATTATTCTCTTATAAGCTCATAGTCTGTGAACATTTGTGCAGTATCAACAATGTCAAAACTAGAGAAGCCTTGATTTTGGCTGTAGTCAGCAATGTTGTTATAGACTATAACATAGCTTGCTTTATCGTGGTCCTTGGGGTCACACAGATACCTCATTTCCTGTTAATCTCTCGAGAAGATTATGTTGCATGCCCCTTCATGAACAATAAATTTTAGTATAAGCAATTTCTCCACTTCTCCTTAAAAGTTTTTTATCATAACATTAGTGGTCCTAACTAAATGGTACACTTTTCTCATCTAGGTCCTTAACCTTTTATTTTCTTTTGATGATGGTCATTCTGCTAATTAACCTTGGGAATCACTTACGATAATACGATTTCCATTCTATCTTTATGGCTGTATTATAAGGTTTTGTTAACCATCAGATATAGACAAGTTGGTCTCCAGATAAGCTTCTAGTTAACTGCAGATCTCTGTCTGGAATAAGCCAAACTGAAGCAACAATGTATGTTAGGAGCACAAAAGTCTTAACTCTAAGGACCAAGTAATGACATATAGTATAATTTATTATGATGAACTACCTGTTAGATAACGGCTACCATTGACGCTCATGCCATCAGATTCGCATAGTTATATTGCATCTTAACCTAGAATATGTGGATTATGAATGGTATTTCAAAATTAACAACATGTACTTCTCTTATTGGCTATTCTTTATTTTAATAGGTTTTCTCAGGAAAAGCCGTGGTATATTGATCAAATGCTCAAGGTCTTGTCAGAGGTAATGGTGAAGTTTCTCTATTTTTCCTTCACCAAATTTAATATCCTCTTGCATATTGGTACCTTATCTGATTTACATTGTTTTATATTTATTTCATTTATATTAGTATGTCTTCTCTATACGACAAGGAGTTAATTTTGTAAGTTTTTGCTTATGGAAACCTGGGTTTTTTCTTGTATGCTAGAATACTTGATCATCTTTCTTAGTAGCTATGGTAGATAGAAAGTGTCTAACAGGAAGGTAGAAAACCTTGCTTTCTTGTGTTGCCAGCTTCTTTTAACTTAACAAAAGTCGTGCAATTTTTTTATGATTATGGTAGACAGCTTCTTGGAAGATTTGATGTTATAGACCTTTGGAGCAAGTACACCTAACTTTGGAAAAACAAATGGCAGATGAAAACTGAGAGATGTTGACAATTATGACTCAACTCCTTTGCTACTGAAGTAGGAACCTTTGATATTTTCTAAGTTGAACTCCTTGGATAACTTTCACACGCACTGCTGCTATATATTGGGTTCAAGTTCCTCAATTGGTCAAGTCAAGATTTTCTACTTCTAAGCTATAAACTAGTCTTGAGGACCAAATTGAAGATACCATATCCACTTGTTTTTTAAAATCAGCAAAGCTGGTCCTTTTCTGTTTAAGTGTTGAGGCATTATGCTCTGATACTGGCTAAAGATTTTGTTATTGGTCTTGTAGAAATTTATGCATCAATGGTTTTCATTTCTAGCAAGTTTAATTTTTAAAAATTTTGAACTTCCATGAGAGGCTATAGGTATCTCAATTATTTCTTGACTGCTAATGCTTAATAACCTCTATACTGTAGGCTGGTAACTATGTAAAGGATGATGTGTGGCACACCCTTATAGTTGTGATAAGCAATGCACCAGATCTTCAAGGATACTCTGTTAGATCACTTTACAAGGCAATTCAAAATTCACTGGATCAGGTATCTAAAAGTTGTAGGATTGGGTAAACTTATGTATGTGTTCCTCTATTAATGGTTCTCTTCATTTTTATAGGAAGTTTTAGCTCGAGTTGCAGTTTGGTGTATTGGTGAGTATGGTGAGATGCTTGTCAATAGTGCTATGATGCTGGAAGGAGAGGAGCCAATTACAGTAAGTACAATGTCTCTTCTTATCATTATTTTGTTTTTAATTCCTATTAGGCGGTGATGCTATATAGTTTCCTGAAAGCAGTATAATAAAGAGTCTTCATCAGTTATGCCTGCTGCATTGAGTTCATTTATGACTGCATCCATGGACTTTTAAGTTGGTTTTCGTTTACAAATATGTTGTTACCTGCTCTCCATTGTGGTTGTTACTCCTATTTGGAAAGCCTGTTCTCTTAATTGTTTAGTTTTGCTAATCAACTAAAAGCATATTATTAGATAAAAATAATTTTGCTTCTCTTTGGGAAATTTTTTTGAAGTTCTTCTATTCTCATGATTCTGTTATTACTTCTATTTTAATTAGACAAAATATTTTCAGGTAGAATCAAAGCAAGCAACTTTTTTACCACTAATAGGCATATTGTCTTTTTCTTGTTCAATAATGTTACTCTGGATAATGAGGTGGAACCAACTTCTACTATATGTTGCAGGTAACAGAATCTGATGCTGTAGATCTTGTTGAAGCTGCCTTGAAGCATCATTCTTCAGATATAACAACTCGTTCAATGTCATTAATAGCGCTACTGAAGTTGTCTGCTCGCTTCGCACCAACCTCAGAGTATATATTTCAGATCACTTTAGAGCTGCCTGTTCTTTGAAGTAAATTTGTATCTGCTATTTTCTAGCAAGATTATCCATGAAGTTATGATTGAAGCAGCTGATGTCCAACTGATGGGCCGGTGTTTTTGCGTCTTTTACTGTAACTGTTACCCTGTTATTTTATACCCTTATCTATATGTCTTTTGTTATTTAAAAAATACATCGTCAACATCACTGAACTTTTTTGGATCATAGCTTCTTAATAGAGTGCTTACTTTTAGTTGTTAGGGCAATAAGTAATTATTTTTTTTTCTAATATTAGGAGGATAAGAGAGATCATTTCCCAGCAAAAGGGTAATCTTGTCCTAGAACTACAGCAGAGATCAATTGAGTTCAACTCCATACTTCATAAGCATCAGAATATCAAGTAAGTAATAGGTCATTGTCTTCAAAGGAGTTTATGCATCATAATTGTTATTTCTGTTTCATGTCCTTCAATTTCTATATATTTGCAGATCTTCATTAGTTGAACGTATGCCTGTTCTTGATGAGGCAGCCTATCTTGGTAAGAGAGCAGGATCTGCAACAGCAACTCTTTCTGGCACAGCTGAAAAGTCCAATCGGACAACCTCTTCTCGAACTTCAATTCATCTTCCAAACGGTGTAGATAAGCCGCTGGCAGCTCCTCTAGTCGATTTACTTGATCTGACTTCTGATGATTCACCTGCTCCTAGTTCATCGACGAATGATTTTCTGCATGATCTTCTTGGTGTTGATTTGACAAGTCCACCAACTTCAGGTTTGCCATTTTTCTGAATTTTCAAGATGTATAAAAGAATTAACTCATTCTAGTTTCTTGTGACACAGTCAATGAATACAGTCAGAAGGTTTTATCATTATCAGCCTCTTATTTTATCATTTATTTTATTATAATTCCTAACAAGGACATAAACGGATGAAGTTAATTTCATTATTCAGATTTTTTCTTTTTCATATCTTCACTGATTTTTAATCGGTTACATCTTGGTTGCTTTTACCATGGATGTCTTCATTCAATTGGTTGTGGGCTTTTCTTTTAACGGAAATTTCTCCAAGCCTTACTAATAATTGATGCTGTATGTTTCATAGGTGCAATTCCGAATGCAAATACTGATATTTTGATGGACTTGTTATCCATTGGAACACCTGCGCCCAGTGCCTCATCACCTTTAAACGCTGTTTCTTCAAATGCTACTAATGGAATCGACCCGTTCGCGAGATTATCGTCACCTTCTTCGCAGGCTTCTCCCCTGGCTGTACAAAAGTCATTGCTTGATCCTATGAAAAGTCTTACACTAGAAAGTAAAACTTCGACTGCTGCTGCACCTGTATTAGACTTACTGGATGGCTTTTCAGCCAATGCACCTCTTCCAGGTAAGTTTCCGAGAGCTCTAGTTTATGGGCTTAAACTGTATGAGTTCTCTCTGATCAATTTGTTTGAACAGAGGAAAAACCAACTTATCCGTCTATCACGGCTTTCCAGAGCAGCACATTGAAAATCACTTTCGATTTTACGAAAAACCCAGAGAAACCTCAAGTTACCCAGATCAAGGCTACTTTTACAAATTTGTCTTCAAACACTTACACGAGTTTCATTTTTCAAGCAGCTGTTCCAAAGGTATGCTAAGTCCCTTAAAATACAAATCTAGGCATATGATCATGCACCCTACAAAGTTGTATTTATTAAAATGTACTTCTGATTCAATTGTGCCCATGACTATGGTATCATTTATTAATTTGATCTTCACGACTTGAGATTATAGGTAGCAATTCTATGCCAAGTAGTTAAACAAAGATACATTTGTAGCATTTGTTACCTTATTTGCTTGGGATTTAACTTGGAAAACTATAACCACATAGGAACTTTATCACATTCTTGGAGCATAATAGGAAGAAATTTTTCTTAAATGAAAGAAAAGACCTTTACACTATCCAGAGGATTTATACAAGCTATGTTTTTGCATGCAGTTTATCCAGTTGCATTTAGATCCAGCTAGCAGTAATACTCTACCAGCAAATGCTAATGGGTCGATTACACAAACATTAACTCTCACCAATAATCAACACGGGCAGGTACGTTATTGCTAATACTGCTTTATTGAAGTTCTGATTATAGTGATTTCTCTGGTTAATGGTCATACATAGATTGGATGCAGTATCTCATCTGAAAAGCATAAAATTCACCTGCAAAACTTGATACAAGATGAATTTGGTGAGAATTTTATGAGCAAATACCAACATGACAATGGCCTGGCAAGATTTGGTCGATATGTATAGTGTATGTTTTGGGGTTTTGATTATGCAATTTGAAGTTTGATGCATCTCCAATTCTAATACTGTACGCCTCCCTTGAAATCTTTGTTGGCATCTATTGAACTACGTATTGACAAATCATGTAATATCTAGTTCAAACTGATTGGACTACATAATTGAAGTAGATATTTCACAATAGTATGCAATTCAAAGAGAGGACAAGAGGGATTCGATGAAGGGATACAAAGTATGATTAAGTTATATGTATACAGGGTATAGTATTATAATATATAGAAATTTGTTAGTATATAGGTATACTGAAATATGCCATACTGGGAAATGTGATACTGAACTCTTTATATGTAGGCCAATGCATGTTGGTTCAACTACTTGTAAGTGATAGCCCAGTCAAGGTTCCTCAATTTTGGAGTTTGAACATGCTGTTAGAATTATAGTAGCTACCTTGAGTTGCAATCTTGTTATGGTCATTTGCATCTGAAATAAATGACTCAGTATTTTCTTCTACTATTTTCTTTTCTTTCAGAAACCCCTTGCCATGCGTATCAGGATTGCTTATAAAGTGAACAATGAAGATACCTTGGAACAAGGACAGATAAATAACTTCCCTCGTGGTTTGTAATGAGAATGCTATCTTATTGCTTGTGGTTCCAAAGTGACTGCTTCAGCTAACTTAAACCAGTGATCAAGTCATGGTCTTTATGCTTTGTCATCTGACAGTGATGACAAATCATTTGGTGAGTTGAGTGTTCTGCCATGAATAGTGGCTTCTGTACATTAGGCAGAACATTCTGGGTTGTGTGAGTGCATTTTTTTCATCATGGCACGAGCAGGTTGGTCATCGTGAGAAATAAAACGCTTGATCAGTCCATACAGAAATTCTATGGCTTTTGTTCCGGAGCAGCTCTCCTTCTACTCATACATATGCAGTTGTACCTGTGGATCTCTATTCTATAATCATTGTATATCAAATGAGTCTGAATTTTTTTGAGGCGTAGATATGTGGTATTGTAGTTGTTCATTGTATAAGCACATTGAAGGACGTGCGGTTTTGATGTAGCTATTGTTGTGTTGTTGAGTTATTTGGGCTTTCAAGTTAACCAAAAACTTGTTGGGGCTTGCTGTGTAGGCAATACGCAATTTTTTGAGGATGAGAGGCAGCAGTAGATGGTGTCACATTTGGGGTTCCTCCGTCTCTCGCTTTCTTCATTTATTTGTCAATTAGATTGTTCTTCCTTGCTCTTCTTTTCTGTGCACGCTTCTTTTTCTTCCATTCAGGTTAATGCATTTATATTCTTTTCGCAAGTTTCTCCACAGTCTTGTGCAGTGTTAATTAAGATGATTGTTGGACTTTGTGGTTGTGAATTCTCTCTAGCTACTCATGTATACTCTTCTCTCTCCAACGTGTCACCATCTCAGCGGCAGTAAGCGGCTGCCGCTGCTATCGATTTGATAGATCGACTTCGATATCCTTTGAAATTTCTGTTACCTAGATTTATCAATAATTCACAACAAGAGCTTTACTGTAACACAATATTGATTTAACAAAACTTGAATTAGAGGTCTATTCTAACAAATTATTTTATCCAATTAGATGTATTTAAAATTTTGATTAACTAAAAAGTGAATTAGGTGGTATAAATATGCAAAATAGGATTTTGTTTGCAATAGGTGCAGCTTTTTTCATCTGTGGTTCTGTTGAAGCGAAGCCGTGACGCACGCTTCGTTCTTCGGCAAAAAACAGAGCACTAGTTTCCACCCGGCTCTACGCCTGGGAAACAGCTGCGGTGATCCGGGCTTTAGGAAAGACGCTTATGTTTCCTCTGCTGATATCACTGGAGCTATTGAGGTGATTTCTGGTGTTCATCCTGCGTTGCTGTTGGTAATCGTCTTGGGTTGTCGGAGATCGTTAGGGTTTCTGGAAAAACAAACTCGTCAGTCGAAGGTTGTTTGTGGAGCGTGTTGCTGCTGTGACGTTGGAGGATGGTCGGATTGATCGTGCTGTGGAGGTGTTTTGGAATGTTGTTGATGGTACCGCTGCTTTAGGTGATGCGAAGGTTCTCGAGTTTTCTTCCTTCTTTTCATTTTTTGGTATGTCTTCTCATGCGGTGTTCTGGAGTCTAGAATATTAAAGCGTTAGAGAGGTAAGCTAGATTGCATGACCTTGATCTGTGTTGTGACTGATGGTAGTAAACTTATGCACTATAATTATAAAACCGTATCATTCTGATCAAGATTAATTCGCCTCTTCTCTTCAATATTCTACTTGTAGTTGGCTTGTCTTCTACAATTTGTGATTAATTTGTTAAGCAGTGTGTGCCCCTTTATCTTCAGAATGCGATAAATTCAAATGCCTGATACTTATATGCTAGTAGTTTACAAGTTGATAAATTGAACAATGAATGGAATTGGAAATTGCACAATTAGAATTTCTACTCTCATGTAGTTTTTAACATTATGGCATCTTGGTGACTTGTGGTTTTCTGTGAAAATGGTGTCACTTTGTTCTTTGAAGATCAACAAACCAATTGACTTCATTCCAAAAAATTTCGATATAGAATTGTGGAGTTAGAATGTTTGCATATTTCTCATGAACAAAGCTCTTGATACACTTTCACTGTCATGCAAATGGTCGAAAGCATCACACTGCCAATCTACTCATTTAGAAGGTTAATAAGTACGAATTTACCTTTGACTTATATGATGTTTTTTGTTAGTTTCGTAGAAATTTGTTACGCAGTTTTTTTAAAAAAAAACATCTTTTATAAATAGCTCCTTTTGGGACTTGATTTTATTGCAAGTTTTATCGAGGGTTTTTGAATTTACATGGAACCTAGTGCTCAAATGGTAACGCCACTGTTTATGCTAAGAGCATTAGGTTTGCATCTATGTTGGTCATCATGAAAAAAGCATCTCAGTTTCTTATCAGGTAGCCGTTTTATTATTGCATAGTTCTATGTTATATGCATTCAAGCAAGACACTATACTCTTATCTTCACTTGATGTAAATTGTATGAAAATTGGAATAGTTCAGATATTGTAGATTTCGCTAGACCTCATGCCATGTACCAAGATGATGCTTTGGAGTATGCTTTAGCAGTTATCATTCAGCTCTGCTCTGTAGTTTCATTCCAGTTCAAATAGGACATGACAGTGTGCTTTCTGCGTTAGGTATGGTTCATAATGTATAGCTATTTCATTTGTATTGCAATCAAGTATTTTTTTTCTTCTTAGAGTAAATTGTGTGGAATGAATGCTCATTCAATCTAAGGGCTCCAAAGTACAAGTCGTAGACTATAGTAAGAACTTATTTAGTAGACAATTTTAAGTGATTCCACAGTAATTTTTTTTGCTCAAAAATTATTTTCAAATAATTTTTTATATTTATTTGCAAGTTATTTATTTATTTATTTAGAACTTACTTACAAGCAAGAAACACGCCCCCTAATTCTTGAATTTCATTTCCTTTACTTTTTAAACTGTAATCCAAATTGTGCCAGATTTAAAAAAAATTAAGATCAGATAATAATATTTACTTCTTAATTAGTTACTTTTGTTTTAGATATTTGTGTTGTTTTGTTGTGTTACCAAACTGTGTTTGTTTGTTGCTTCCAATTTCAAGCACAGATATGATTGATTGCCGGAAATCAAAGTGGTTCATTCATTATTCCAATCTTGTCCTTCTATTCCAGCAAACCGATCAGTGCCTCATAATTTTATTTTCTTTCGTCACATTTGAAGTTATGAATAGTTTATATATTTTAATTACATAAAAAATTAAAATTTTTATTTTTATATATAAAATTTTAGTTTCAATTTTTTTATTTATAAATTTTTTAATATAATTATATTTTTAATTTTTAATATGTTTTTAAAAACTATTAAAATATAAATATTAAATTTTATTTTTATTTTATTTTTTAAAAAATTTTATTTTTTATTTTTTATTTTTATGAAACTCAATTACAAACATTTTGAAACATGACTTTAACCAAAAACCAGTTCCCTTCTCCTCCGTTAATAAAACCATAAGACGGGTCCCACATTAATTAATTTCTCTTTCTGATTTGGTAAGGTTCATAAACCCCTGTTTCCTGTTCTAAACATCATCACTGGATCCAGCTCATCTCTTTATCGAGCCGTTATCGTCCCGCTATTTATAAATTTATATCTCCCTCTCTTTCTCTTCACCGTTTTCACCTCTTCTCTCTCTCTCTCTCTCTCTCTCTCGTTCCATTATAGAGAGAGAACGAGAGAAGAGAATTCAAGAGCTTCAAATTCTGGCGAACGATGGACGTCGGGAGATCGAAAGATGCGGCGTCGGTGGCGGCGGCGATGGACGAGGCGGACCAGGCGTTCTTCTATCACGGAAATCGTGGATGTTGCTGTTTCTTCTCCGGCTGCGGTGGTAGTAAGGTATGGGAACGAATCCGTCCAGATTCATTCACTACAATCTCAACCGGTGAAGTTTCCCACTGGTGGTGGATGAAATCGTTACTCAAGCTTCGTGAATGGTCGGAGTTGCTAGCTGGACCACGGTGGAAGACGTTTATTAGAAGGTTTGGGAGAAGTTGTTATACCGGTAATGGTGGTGACAGTGGTGGTGGTGGGATTAATGGAAGGAGAGGAAGGTTTCAGTATGATCCGTTGAGTTATGCGATGAATTTCGATGAAGATGGGCATGGGCACTGGGATGGGAATGGAGATGGTGAGATTGGATTCTTGTACCCTGATTTTTCAGCGAGGTTTGCGGTCTTGCCGGTTTCAACCAAATCGTCGATGGATCTCGGCAGCGGAGTTGGTGGAGATAAAGATTCGCCGTCGCTGTTCTTGTCTTCCCCGCGTTCTGTCGCCGCTCATTGAACGGTGGTGATTTCTTCGATCGCGTATCCTGGTTGGTGTAGATTTCTGTCTCTGGATTTCTCGGGTATAGTTGTTCTTCTTTTTGGATTTTTTTTTAATTTTTGGTTTTTTTGGTTCGTTGGTTACGGATGGAGAAAATCTTTTCTGTCCTGAGATGAAATTAAAAGAGACCCAGGAAATAATTTCTGGTTGGCGAAATTGGATCCCAAATTTGGCTATGGATTTTTTTTTATTGTTCTTCCTATCCTGTTACTGAATTTTGGTCAGATGGAAAATTGTCTGCCCAAAAAATTGAAATGAAAGAAAAAGGTATTTTTGATTGATTGAATTAATTCTTTTCCATCTTTAATTTTTTTCCCTTTATTCTCTGGGCCAACAATTGTAATTCTTGTTTTGAAAGTATACCTAAAAAATCTGTGGAATTAATAGTTCTTCGTTCTTGTGGTGAATATCCTTGTTATAGCACTTTATTTCAAATTCGCATTTTGATTTGACATTTGTATCTTTTATATAGGGAAATGTTTACTTGAATCCATTTCAATAATTATTTAATTCACTTGCCACTCTTTCTCTTCCAGAATTTTTTAAAAATTTTATTATTAATATAAAATTAATTTAAAATTTTATATTTTATTAAATACTTATAATTATAATTTAATTATTAAATTGATTTGAATTTATTTTTTAGTTAAAGACGTCTTATATATCAGCTTAGCGTAACGTAGGCTCATATATATACGAAAATTATATCATAATTTTTATATATAATATTTTTATTTTTTAATTAAAAAGTTAAACTAATTTTTAATAAATTATATATAGTATATATTATAAGTTTTATTTTATAATTCGAACGTACCCGTCTTACATACAGGCTGCTAGCAGTCTAGCCGTCCAAGATAGCTCATCAAACTATTCACGGAGAAGTTCTAGACAGGATGGTGCTCTCAGAGTGGCTAACTAACATTAGCTACTGACGAAGCTACATGCCCAGAATTATGCGGATGATCTGATCATCCCCATGCTTTCGAGAGAGCATTTGCAAAGACCACTTTCTGCTCCATAATCATCTTTTCATGAAGCACCAGGCTGTTCATTCGAAGCTGACATGTGGGCGTTTGAGATTGCGATTTCTGAACACTTTTATTTAATTTTTAATTATATATTTTAATATATATTTTATAATTATTTAAAAATTATTTAAAATGTAAAAATATAAAAAATTTTACTATATAAATTTTTATTATTATATATTATTATTATTTTTAAAAAAATTATTTTAAAAAAATAAAATTTTTTTATTTAAAATAATTTTATTTTATAAATATTTTCAAATATCTCCGTATATGTTCTTCTAGATTTCAACCTGAATCATTTGATAGCATGCGCACACTCTTATGTAGATACTTTGCAATCAGCATTAGTCGAGGACGAAAAGCAGCTTCAGACTGGGAAGGGATGTCACTACATCTTTAGTTACCGAACTGCTCTTAGCTCTCTGATATTTCAAATAACTTTCAATTTGCATCCGTCGCCATTGTTAACTATTCACTGAACAGAAGATGGAATTTCCAAGCAGAAGCGGTTGGAAAAAGAACGAAATTGATTTCGGATAATTGGATTACATTCGTCTATGAAAATAATTAGGAGACTTTTGAAAGTATTTTTGAATTTTTTTAAAACGAGAATTATTTTTTAATAAAATTAGTATATTTTTATTAGAAAAATAAGAATAATAAAATTTTACTATATAAATTATTTTATATTTTTAAATTTATAAAATAAATTACAATAAAAATATAAGCATTGACATCTGAGCTCATAGAGCTAACTGTACGAAGATTCACCGTTAATCAGTGCTTAGGTAGATACGCGTATGGTGCGGTTGTTTATTCGTGAGGTTAAGCAAGTGCCACGTGCCACGAGCTGAAATCAACTGTAGGGTCAATGATTGACAAATCGGTTTTTGAACTAAATGGTTCGGTTTGGGCTCAAGCCAAATTAGGGAGTGTTTACCAACACTCTAAAACTTCATTTTTTTTAAACTTATTTTCCACATAAAATACATACAAAAATTAAAATATTTTTTTTATCAATAAAATTTTTTTAAAATTTAAATTTAAAACTTACTATAAATATATAATTAATATAAAATATTATTTTTTATTAAATATATTTATTTTTTAAATTTATTTTTTAAAAACTCCACTTCACCTAAAAACTCCCCTTCCACCCCCAAAGTAAACACACCCTTAGTTTGGGAACTATTTGCCAAATTTGCCTGTATCAACTCCTAGTCTCTCTATTGCATTTTTCTATTCCTACATATCAAGGACTGATGTTGCAAATTAAAAGACTTGGGCATTATAAACCCTTCCAACCCCCGCCGCCCAATCTCGGAACGTTTATATGCTCAATCTCTTTCGCCAGAGCTCCGCCGTGCGATTCCCGTTCTCCGCCGCTACTGTTCTTCTTCGTTTATCTTCAGCTGCTACTTATCCGCCTCAGCCGGAGTCAATGGCTAAAGGGGAGATGGAGTCCGCCGTCGTCGTGAAGAAAGATGTAGATTACCTCGACGTTGTTATACCAAAGCGAATCCAAATGTTTGAAGAGATCCAAGCACAGCAACGTGCTCACCGCCAATCCGTTGGTGGGGATCCTATCAAGTTAGACTCTCTCTATATCTTACTCTCTCTCTCTCTATGGTCAAATAGGTAATTCATGGCTGCAAAATATGAACATTGAGCAATTTGATTAGGTCTGAACACAATATTTTTATTTTCGCTTTTCTTTTACGTTTTCTCTGGATGAATGCATGAACGAATGCAAGTCAAAATGTGAATTTTCAGGCAAGTTGTAAAATGTGCTCTAACTGGCAATGGCAGAGAAGCGATGAGCCCTCAATCGGTACTGATTAGTTAGGCAGTGGCTTTGGTATGCAAAACTGTTAGGTAGAAGATAACTTGTTGAATTTAGCGCCATTGTTGACGTTGTATAACTGGTGAGACAATGAATTCTCAGGGGTAGTTTAGTGTCCTATAATAAGGAGGAGTATGTAGTTCTGTAGATTTACATTTTGGAAGAACTTTTGGTGATAATTTTGTGACCATCAGCTGATAATATTTTCTTATCATGATTTGTACCTGAAAATTTGTTTGTTGTATCTTTAATAAGTATTTTTATGCCTGTTTTTAGAGTAATACTTTACGCTTAATGTTGGAAATTCTGTTGCAATTGGGAAGGTGAATAATTGCTTAGTTTATGAATTTTTCTCTGCAGGATTAAGCTGCCAGATGGTGCAACCAAGGAGGGAAAGAAGTGGATTACATCTCCCTATGATGTGGCTAAAGAAATTTCGGTTGGCTTGGCTGCAAATGCTTTGATAGCTCAAGTGAGTTCGAATTTTTTGATGGATTTAGAGTAGAATCCTGGAAGCTGCACTCTGATATGGATGTTATTTTCTTTGAAGCACTTTTGATTTTTTGTGAAAATTTGAAGGATAATGCTTGTTTTTCATTGCTCTAGCTTAAGCAATGTTAAGATGTATAACATGCCTATATATGAAGATTGTCAGTTAACTATATAGTCATAGGGCGTGGACGATGCTAGGTTCTTTTTTGTAAGAAACTTTGATGGATTCTCCTGAAAATACATTTATGTGCCTTTTTGGGAGAACAATATTATCTTAGTATTGGGATATTTTTAAATTATCTATGAATCCTTTTTTTTTTTTTTTGTTATGTTAGGAACATGAGAGTGCAGGCTAAGTTTCCTTTGGTTGCTTGTCTGCTTAATTATTTGATTGAGGTTGGGAGCGGTGCTTACTACATATTGTACATCATATTTGGAGTAATCTAATAAGCCTGGTCATGTGAAAGATGCTGAGACACTAACTTGTGAAAATAGTACCTACCTTCTCCCTCATTTCTCTTATTTATTTCTAGGACTGAGGCTAATTTCTGTAATTTCACTTCAGGCTGCGCAGTAATGTGTATAGAGTGACTGCTGTACTTTCTGCTGTTTAGGAACAGGTTCAATTTTTTCACTTGAAATTCCGAAGTCAGTTATCTAGGAGGTTAGATCTAACAGATTAGGAGTAGCTTTTTTGGAAGTTCTAAATGACTGCAGCCAATGCAGATGTCCTTCATATTGTACACTTAATCTCATTTCGCATTTTCGGTCTTGCTAAAACACCCTTCAAATATGTACCATCTTTTTTTTTTTCCTTGAACTTATGGCAGATGTTACTTATAGACTTTCAATCTAAATTGTCGATATTGCTCTTAAGCCTTACATATGCGCTATATTTGTGGTGTTTCTCTTTTTTTTTCCTCCTGTTTTTTGCATAATGATGTCCGCTTGTCTAGTATAAGTCTAATGGGAATTGCAGGAAATAGGATGTAAAACCTGGTATTAAATTCTTAGGATATTGGTGTGTGGGCCATATAAAAGCTGGTATGTATCTTGACTATGTCAGTGAGATGTGTATGCTAACACATCGATATACTATTGTAAAAGTTAGGTTTCAAGAAAGCCTACAATGCTTCCATTTCAACATACAATTTTCTCCTTTGCAGAATCTTTTATGAATAAAATTAATTGTAAATAATAATAATAATAATAATAATAATAATAATTATTATTATTATTATTATTATTATTAAATAAAAAACTAATGCATGCATAGAAAGTATAAAGCAATTACATCCACATTTATATAACAAATATAATTCATAGAACTATAATAATATACTTGCTTCAAGCATTTTCACAGCATTGACATTGTCATCTTCTACTTTCAAACGGCAAAACCAATAATGATTGGTGAAAACTTGAAGGCATGCAACAAGATCCACACCGCTTATTCTTACATGTTGTGGGTTGGTTTCTTACTATTTATTTTGCCCTTTTATAAATATTGTATGTTTCTTGGTTAGTTGTGGATGCGTTTAGTTTGAAAATATAAACCAATTAGTCATTCTTTTTTCAGTTTGCTTTGGTATTTTGTTCTGTAGAATTCTATTGTATGCTCAAAAAAGTAAACAGACTTCTACAGAAATTTTATTGAAAATATTGTACTGATAAATTTTTTAGTAGGAGAAAGTTCTACCGAAATTCCATTTTTTCAGTACGTTTTACTGAAAATGTTCTACTGAGTTTTTAAACATTGCTGTTCATATGTAAACAGAAAAGAAAAACCTACTGAAATTTATTGAATGAAGATTTGATATAAGATGTGATTCGGAGACAAATCCTAAGAAGGTAATATACAGCTGAAGCAACCAATTTTAGATTCACACAGATGGATAGTGTAAGGCTTCAAGGCACTTCCTGTCTTAGAAATAGAGTAGAGACTTAGTTCTTAAAGTATCTTACGAAGGTGATGGCTGCAACTGTACCACTTATGGTCTTGAACCTTTTCATGTGCATAATTGTTCTTAGTATTGCCTGTTGGGTCATGAATGATGAATCACTTCATAGAAGACAAGTTTACCATTCTTTATTACAATAAGTGTAATGATGAATGCACATGCAAGATGCAAGTGGAAGTTAGAATCAACCCTGGACAACTATGTTTGTGAAAATTCTCTTATCTATATGTTTTTGGGTATGGACGTCATGCTCACTCTTAGTCTTCACAATCTTCACCAAATAAGCTACACTATTGTGGATACGTACTACAACTTTGAAGTATTTATTGCAATTGGATTATCGGATTGTGTGCCTGCAGTTTATTCCTTTTTTCTTCTGGATATTGCTTCAACTTTTCTATAATGTGTGTACATTTTGGATCCTATCATACTAATGGGGTTATCTTGAAATTTCTTGTGCATGAAGGTAAATGGAGTTCTTTGGGATATGTCAAGACCGCTTGAAGAGGATTGTGAATTAAAGTTGTTTAAATTTGATGATCATGAAGGTCGCGATACATTTTGGCACTCCAGCGCTCACATCCTTGGGCAGGTACTTGTGCATACTTGCAACCATCTCTAGTAAATTGATTAGGTTATGTTCAAGTAAGGATTAGCATGAGGACATCGTGTATTTTGAGTACTGGAAAGTCATACAGTGCATTGTTCTCAATCAATTCTTCTTATTGTATGCTGGACTTATCTGCTACTAGATCACTTTGTACTTTTTGGTCCGAGAAATTATTGAAATTAGCGTTATAATGCTGATAAAAAATTATATGATGAATTGCAGTCTTTGGAAATGGAATATGGATGTAAACTCTGCATTGGACCATGTACTACAAGAGGAGAGGTAAGGATGTACTTTTTATAAGCTTTTCCCCCAGCTCTTATTAGACTGTCTTTTGTATGCATTTTTCAAGTTTGTCTTTTTGATAAGCTTTTCCCCAAGCTCCTTACTTGTTGTTGGTTTTGTCTTTGTGCTTCTTAAGAGTTAAAAATGATTGGTATATTGGACATTTTACATATTATTGAACAGTTATGTGTATCAGCTTATGTTTCATGATTCCAACCATTGAGGTTGATCATACTTGGCTGTTGCTTATTATTTTTGAAGATTGATGATGACGCCTATGTACTTCACAAATTCGATCAGGAGTTACATGTAGATATGGGATTCCCTCCTTGTGCTTACTTATTGTGAAAGGTTGTAACACGTAAAATTTCATTCTTTTGTTGTAGTTTAAAACCAGATGCTGTATATTATGCATAATTAATCTTATAAAATCTCTGCTCTATTATCTTAGCTTGTGAACCTTGTGAGCTTTTCTTGGGCAATACACTTTTGTGTATTGGTTTAATATATACGCATCACTACTTTTTGACAGCTCCTAGTTTTTGAGATTGAAAATGTGCATTGCTTTTCTGTCTTTTCTATTCTTTTCTTGTGATATCTCTATTTTATCTGTTTTACAGGGTTTCTATTATGATGCATTCTATGGTGATCTGACTTTGAATGAGGATCATTTTCATAAAATCCAGTCTCAAGCCAGTAAAGCTGTGGCGGTATGGCTACACTCAAGACATTGTCTCATCTAGAAATTTCAGCACATTTACTTCCAGGAGAAATGTTCATTCTTCGTGTTATGTGGATTTGGATGCTATTGGTGAATGAAAGCAAATATAGATATTACGGGAACGAGATTCTGATCACTTTAAATGTTTACCCTGGTTCATAGACTCATAGTTCCTTTCAGGTGGATTCTTTAATTTATTTGATATTAATATAATTACAGGAAAAACAACCTTTTGAGCGGATTGAAGTTTCACGAGAGCAAGCACTGAAAATGTTTGGTGACAACAAATTTAAGGTGATTATTATTTAAGCAAATTTAATGTTTCACTAAGTTCTGGTTATTGAACTTCTATCATTATTACTATTGTTGGCTGCTGTCAATTTTATTTTATGTAACTTGAATGTCGTATCTACTTCTTGGCTGGTAAATTTTGGATTTTTGTAGAGAATAATTCAATTATTTGTTGTTTGGTGACTATACTTATGCAAATCATGGCACTCTGCAGGTTGAAATAATTAATGAGTTACCTGAGGATAAAACTATCACTGTTTACCGTTGTGGTCCTCTTGTAGATCTTTGTCGTGGCCCTCATATTCCAAGCACATCGTTTGTGAAAGCATTTTCTTGTCTGAAGGTGATGTCTCATGTTTTACTTTGTTGTTTCTGTTTATATTTAATTAATGATCTTGCTTATGTGTATGAGTTACTAATTTTCAGTAGTGCAGGCGTCATCATCATACTGGAGGGGAAAATCTGACCGCGAAAGCCTGCAAAGAGTTTATGGAATTTCATTTCCTGATTCAAAACGTCTCAAGGTACTGGTTCTGCTTGCTAATAAGACGTTTTGATTAACTCTTATGCTTCCATTAACTCCGCAAACTTGTTTAATTGATGGTTTGAGCAGCAGCCAAAAACGCTTTACTGTCTGGGCTTTTTTTTTTATCTATTTGCAGTAGCTTATGTGCGACCTTTACTTGTTGCAGGAATATCTTTACCAGCTAGAGGAAGCTAAAAAACGTGACCACAGATTACTTGGTCAGAACCAAGAACTCTTCTTTTTCCACCCTCTTAGGTAATGGCAACTGTTAATGATATTGTTTTCGTTTTTGTCTTGTGCTTTTGGACACAACAATATTCTTAACTGCCGGTTTCAGCCCAGGAAGTTGTTTCTTCCTTCCGAATGGGACCAAAATTTATAACAGATTAGTTGATTTTATACGATCTGAGTATCAGAAGAGAGGCTATCAAGAGGTATCCTAACATCATCCTAAGTTCAAACAAATGGGACATCAATTGCTGCTTTAACTGTTATATGCATTTCTCCTCAGGTCATATCACCAAATATATACAATATGCAACTTTGGGAGACATCCGGTCATGCAGCAAACTACAAAGAGAACATGTTTGTCTTTGAAGTATTACAGCTTTGCTCTTAAATCTTGTGTAGTGCGTTTTATCTGATAGTTCTTCTCATGTTTGCCTGACTGTTTATTTGGTATTGCAGATTGAGAAACAACAGTTTGGACTGAAGCCAATGAATTGTCCTGGACACTGTTTGATGTTCGAGCACAGGGTTCGGTCATATAGAGGTGAGTTTCTGTCTCTTACTTCATATACTCGTTGAATGACTGCCACAATAGGACAAAGTTCTGCAGTCCTAAAGTTTACTATTTGTTGGCAACACTACATGTACCAAGCACATGACTCTGTTGGAGTTATTCTGTAGAATTGCCTCTTCGCCTTGCGGACTTTGGAGTTCTTCATAGGAACGAGTTGAGTGGTGCACTAAGTGGTCTAACTCGTGTTCGAAGGTTTCAGCAGGTAATAATTAGCACCTTGATGACATTTTTTATTTTTGCTAAACAATGGCTTCTTTCTTGGGATGTCCATAAACTAAGTTCTCTTTTTGTCTAATCCAGGATGATGCACATATATTTTGCAGGGAAAGCCAGGTGATTGTTGACTCCCTTGCTGCTCTAAAGGCTTTGTATTTACTTACTTGTCTAACATTCTGAATCATTTTTATGCTATTTTTCCTACATATTTTCTGTTTTTGTACTTGTTCATTTGGATGGATTTTTCTTCATTATTAGCAAATCTGATATGCTTCTCACATTCTTCTTTCTCAAAACATTTGCAGATAAAACTGGAGGTCAAGAATGTTTTGGATTTCATTAGCTATGTTTATGGTATATTTGGATTCACGTTCGAGCTGGAACTATCAACTGTATGTCATTTTGCAGACCTTCTCTGGCCTATTTCCTGTTCTTTTATTTCGTTCTCTGCTATTGATCAAGCTAGCTTTGTCATCAATTGACCCATTACATTGCACCATAGTCCTGTAACAGTAAAGTTCTTACGCCTTTGGAATAGTATTCCGATAGAGCTGAGGCTGCCTAATTACATGGACTGACTTGTTGGATTGGTAGATAATAAACTTTTACCGAACTTGGTGATTGAGTATCTAAGAAAAGCACAGTTTAGCTCAAACTTGCATTTTGGAAGTGAAATATGAAAATTGTTCACATTATCTCATCTAGTTGTTTCCTTTATGATTGAGCAGGTCATTCAGTCTAAAGCTGTACAATAATTTTCTTTTGGCCAAATGGGCCAGCCCTGACTGGACTGAGTCTTTATGGCTTCTCTGACTTATATGGTAGCCTTAATGCCTGGGTTGATGTCCTATTGTGAGCAGTAGCTACCATAGAGATGAATTCTTCACCCAGTAGCCTGAGATAGAAACACTTTCTTGGATCTTTCAATGATATCGAAAGAGTCACTTCTTTGTTATATATTGGCACTTTGTGATAGAAATTGGCATATTTTCTTTTTTATTTCTATAGCTGTTGCTCTTTGTTCCTACTTTCCTTGTCTAGGATTCGATGCTTGGATTACATTGGTTGGTACATCTTAATCATCCAGTTGCTTATTGATGTTTTGGAAACTTAGGTTCCTATGAAGAAATTCTTCAAAGTTGAAAATATATTCCTCTGATGCTTAGGTTGTTTACATTCGTTCAGTTGGATGTTGTGATGTTCGTATGGTTTTTGTTTATTGTTTAGTTGTTTCATGTCTCTGGTTGCACCTCGTACTGTTCTGAAGACGGTTCCAGGGTTAAATATGTCTGAATGTCACTCCAAAATTCCCAAAATTTGAATAAATCTTTCATGATACAACTCTTTGTCATATATTTTGATCAAATATTCACTTGTGCAGCGGCCTGAAAAGTTCCTTGGGGAAATAGAGACGTGGAACAAGGCTGAGAAGGCTCTTTCTGAAGCTTTAGATGAGTTTGGTAGGCCATGGCAGGTATGTCTCTCTTTGTTGTTCAATAACTCTTTTCTATTATATAAACGAAAAATAGGGAATATCTCGAGTTTTTGCACAAAAAATGGATGTAGATAGGTTATATTATCTAAGTATTGCTTTTGTTGAGTATAATGCATTCTGGTTGGAGGTTGGAATAAGTCCATAATCTTTCTAAAACATGATCACTTGCTAGTTGAGTTAGGCGAGCCCATAATCTTTCTGTGATTATTTTGTTCTCTTTTCAGATGATAATTGCTCACAAGCACATGAATATTTCTTTTGGTCTATGTGCATCATACATCGTTACTTTAAATTCAATAAATATCAGATGCAATAAAAACTCTATTTGCCTCCATTATTCGACTTTCTCCCATTTGATCTTGCCATTCACATGTGTTTCCATTTTAGCTGTTATGTTTCCTTTTATATTACCTGTAATATCTATAACTCTTAAACTTTTATAATTATATGAGAATTCTTTCGTACCCAATTATGTCCAGTGCCTAGAAGAAAGCTTATCCATCACAATGTTTAATTGCAGATAAACGAAGGAGATGGTGCATTTTACGGGCCAAAGGTTGATATCGGTGTTTTTGATGCATTGAAGCGGAAATTTCAGTGTGCGACTCTACAGGTTAAGTGCAATGCGAAATCTTATTCTTCATGACATGAGTTCTATCTCATATTTCTTTCTAAAATTTTGTTTTTTGTCCTTTACAGCTTGACTTTCAACTTCCCGAACGCTTCAAGTTATCATATTCAGCAGAGGATGAGGCCAAACTTGAGCGGCCTGTGATGATACATAGGGCTATCCTCGGATCAGTTGAACGTATGTTTGCTATCCTTTTGGAGCACTATAATGGAAAGTGGCCATTTTGGCTTAGCCCTCGTCAAGCCATTGTTTGCTCTATATCTGAGAAATCTCAGCCATATGCCGAGCAGGTATGATAACATGGCGATCTTCTTATACATTTGTGAAGTTAATGAGAAACCTGAACTGAATTAAATTGCTTTGGAACATCTTGGATGGCTTGTTACCTTCGGCTTTGCTGAGAGGATAATGATACACCAAGTTCCATGGTTAGAAGTATTTTTTTCACTACATGTTAGTGGCTTTGCTAGGGTTGCGCTCTCTCTCTCTCTCTCTCTCTCTCTCTCTCTCTCTCTCTCTCTTCCTCTTCTCATTAAGTTGTACCCATAAGATAACTGGTGACAATGTTCTTCCTAGTCCACTCCTGCTGCCAACATACATAACGCATTTGCGAATATACGCAGCTGTTATTTTGTTCAGGTTAACACTTGCAATTTTGCAATTCATGCAGCAGTAACCACAGAAATGGCAGTCCTACTAGCATGATGATATGCAGTTTGATACTTCAGATTCTTGAATGGTTGCATTATGCTATCGTGGTTAATTTTAATCAAGAGCATGAGGACCATATAACTTATGAGTTGATATAATTACAAGTCTAAATCTTTATTCTACTTGTTTTATTCATAACATGTGTGCACTGTACTCAAATGTACTGTATGATCTCTCTAAGTTTATTTTTAATAACAATTACAAATCTACAGGTGCATGAGCAACTAAAGAGTGCTGGCTACTACATTGATATCGATTCAACAGCTAGAACATTTAATAGAAAGGTAGGCTTCCGTTTAGTGATTGATACCTTCATGTTTTGTGCAGCATTTGGATAGTTATATGCAGTATATGATATTTTTTATTGCACGTAGTGTGTTGTCTTACTGG
The DNA here is from genome assembly GCA_019914995.1 of Acanthochlamys bracteata. Lineage (NCBI taxonomy): Eukaryota > Viridiplantae > Streptophyta > Magnoliopsida > Pandanales > Velloziaceae > Acanthochlamys > Acanthochlamys bracteata. The sequence continues at coordinate 5,549,017 of CM034143.1, forward strand.
AAACATGTAGAAACTTAAAACTGAATTGGGCATTTGATTGTTTATGAAGAAGTCCTTAATGGATGAGCCAAATTCTTTATTATAAAGTTTAATTTATGAAGAAGTCCTCAATGTTTTAGTTCTCTCTTTGCAGTCTAATTTATCAAAAAGTGATTTTGGTTAGATTCTGCTTATTCATGAAACTACAGTTTCCAAGTATGATGCTGTTGAGAATAATCTTTTCTTATGTAACCTGATATTTCAGATTAGAGAAGCAGAAGTCGCTCAATATAATTATATATTAGTCGTTGGTGAGGCAGAAGCAAAGACTGGACAGGTTTACTTAATGCCCTGTTTTCACTTTTTCCATTTTGATGATCGCCACCAACTGTTAGCCAATAAAATGTCACTTGATCTGCAGGTAAATGTCCGTCCCAGAGGCACTGGTCCATCAGCACATTTTGCGACAACGTTAGATGATCTGCTAGCATATTTCAAGAAGCAAGTGGATGAGTTCAAATAAACTGTGTTCATGTTTTTGCTGTAACTTAAATTTTCTGGGGAACACTATATAGCATGTCACGTTTGACGTACATAGTGATTGAAAAGCAACGGAGTTTCTGCCTAGTTGAGTCTTATGATTTCAACATGTTTGTGAATTGACGACTAACACATGTATTCGTGATGCTATTTGTACCTTTAGCTATTGTAATTTTAATTCCTAGAATCTATATTAAGAGTGCGTTTCAAAAAAATATTTTTCTAATTTTTAAATAAATTTTTGTAGATTTATTTAAAATTTTAAAAAATCCAAAAAGTTTATATCGTAAAATTTTATTAATGTATTTTATTATTCTTTAAAATAAAAAAATAACTTCTATTTTTAAAAATTGGATAAAAATATTTTTAAGCATTATTAACCACACTCTAATTCCAACATCTTTGGAACACCCTCGTTTCAACATATGAGTTCCCACAATAATACCTCGAATGTTAATATTCGAAGCATAAAATGATTAGTAACCACAAGACTCGAACTGTTATCATTTCACTTGATGTCTCTCCAGCATGATGAATATAGATTTAACATAATGATATCATCATTCATAGCAACTCAAAATTTTCAAATTTCAAACTCCATAATAAAACATATCATTAACACTTAGGAAATGTTTGGCAGTGACGCTGTTTGTTTTAAAAGGTTAATAAATATTTCTCTAACTTTTTAAAAAAAATATCTTTGATAGTGTTGTTTCTTTATAAAAGCTTTGTTTTTATGAGAGATCTCTCCGCTCTGTTCACTACTTGAATTCAATTGGGTGGGGATTCTATAGCTGCGATCTCTTCCCTACCAAAACAAAAACCTTCCTGCTTTCTCTTCTCTGTTCTTTCAATCTCCCAAAATCACTAACCCTAATTCTTCCGATGGCCGGCGACGGCAAACGGAAGCGCGGCCGGAAGGCGCCGCCAACTTTACCGTCCTCCTCCGATGCCAACGTCGCCGTTGAGGATCCCCCTCCCTCTCCCAAACTCCGCCGTGGCCGTTCTCGTAAAGGCCTCCGTATCAACCAAGATGAAGATAAGACTTCAACCAACCCCGCCCCTGCTGCAGTTATACTGCCCAACGGTGGATGCGGGGCCCACACTGCTGCCGCTGCGGCGGCTGCTGGAGCGACTGTTGTGGTCCCCGCAGGTGAAGCACCGCCGTTATGGGAACAGGTCGCCAAGGTTGTACCTGCCATGGACGCGGTGGTGAAGGTTTTTTGCGTTCATACAGAGCCGAATTTCTCATTGCCGTGGCAGAGGAAGCGGCAGTACAGCTCCAGTAGTAGTGGCTTTGTTATTTCGGGTAGGAGAGTGTTGACAAATGCACACTCCGTCGAGCATTACACTCAGGTTAAGCTCAAGAAGCGGGGCTCCGATACCAAGTTCCTTGCCTCAGTGCTGGCAATTGGCACTGAATGTGATGTTGGTAATGTGTAAAGTTGAGATTATTAGAAACTTTATGTGCTCTTACATTTGGTAAAGTTTCACTTTCACTGCATATGGCAACAGAGACTTTTTTTTTTGGTGCTTTTGCATTGGTAAATGCTTTGTTGGGTAAAAATATGCTAACTTTGTTGGAGTTAACAGTTTCAAAATTTAACTGAGGATCCATTCCATTTCTCCTTATATTATTAGTTGGTTTTATTATTGGATATGTCATCTATATAGCTGGAAATATTAGTTCTTCTATTTGAAATTAGAATTTTGTTGAATTAAATCCAAGCATGTTCATCAAAATCAAACACAAATGATTTGCTATATCTTAAATTATAACGGTGATGTGGCTCGCAATAGTTCAGGCAGTTTTTGGTTGTAACTACTTTTGTAGTCCTGATCCTCACATCTTTGTAATAGAACGATAATATGATTAGTTTTTTGTGTAATTACTGCAGTAGAATTGCATGTATTATAAATTAAATTGCAGCAGAATATGTGGAAGTTATGGCATGTGTGGATACTGAGAAAGTACGAAAATTTGTTGTTAAAATCTAAATCCACCAACAGACCAATATATCAATTCAAAAGATAGGCAAGCTAAGTGTGGCATAATAAATTCTTAACTGCCTCGTGACCGATACAGTCTACAATTTGTTAGCAATCAGTGCCTCTAGTTCTTTCTTTTTCTAGAAAAAGAATCTTTGCATGGCGCATTTTGATTGTTTAATGATCTTTTCTACAGCCTTGTTAACTGTAGAAGATGATGAGTTCTGGGAGGGAGTTACACCAGTGGAATTTGGATCATTGCCTGCACTTCAGGATGCAGTTACTGTTGTTGGCTATCCAATAGGGGGCGATACAATCTCAGTTACTAGTGGTGTTGTATCAAGGATGGAGATTTTATCATATGTTCATGGTTCTACAGAGCTTTTGGGCTTGCAGGTCAAATTGCATTACTTATTTAATGTTTGGAAAGCTTTTTTCTATGACTATTAGACTGTTTCTCCAATGGTGGAAAAACTTATAATAAGGTTCACTACTATCATTAATTGAAGTCATTGTCTGCAGATCGATGCAGCAATAAATTCCGGTAACTCAGGTGGTCCTGCATTTAATGACAAGGGAAAATGTGTTGGTATTGCGTTCCAATCTCTTAAACATGAGGACGTTGAGAATATAGGATATGTCATACCAACACCAGTTATTTTGCATTTCATCCATGACTATGAAAAGTCAGGAGAATATACAGGTGATGCCAAAGAGTGTTTTGTGCAGTTTGCCTTGCTTTAAGTTTTTTATCTTTTTTGTTAATTTTCTGTTTAGTTTCCTTTTTTTCTGCATATTATTTTAGGATGGAAACATTTTTTGAGGAACAATCAATGCATCTTTTTACCCATTAAAAGTACGCCAAGGTTTGTCTTAATGGATAAAAACTTGTTATATCTCCTTCCACACAATTTACTTTGCCAAAACGACTAATAGCAATACGTAAACCACTACTGTTCTACATATGTTCGTATCTGTATGTATACTTCTTTATGATAAGGTGCACTTCTTGTGGTCATGCATAAGTTATAAAACCTTCCATGTCCTGATCCTAAATCTGATTGCATACATTTTTTTTTTTATAGGCTTTCCTATGCTTGGGATTGAGTGGCAGAAGATGGAAAACCCTGACCTGCGAAAGGCTATGGGAATGGCGCCAAACCAAAAAGGTGTCCGTGTTCGAAGGGTTGAACTGACAGCACCAGAGTCACAGTTTATCAAACCATCTGATATAATTCTGAGCTTTGATGGAATTGACATCGCAAATGACGGGACTGGTGAGTAATTAGATGCCATCATGTACATTCTTTTCTTTCCCTTATATCTTATTTCTGAAGTCCTTGGAGCTCAATGTATTCTCTTTTATGTTATTGAAACCAAAAGTTCAAGTGCTCATCCGAGTAAAGTAGCAATTTTGTAAATCTCCATAGTAACTTCTGTAAGATGTATCTGATCGTTCTTTTTCCCAAAGAAGAAATGAGTTTTGAAGTGCTAGATCATCATTAATATCATCTCTTGCTTCTTCTTGATAAGAATGTCGCTCATTCTAGAATTCCTATAAATGAAGGACTTAACTAGAAACACTTCGTCAATAAAAGGGAAATTACGATTCTGTGGGGAGTTTAGGTTACAATATTATATAATTTTCACCAAGAGGCTTCACATTTTGCCTGCTTGTCAGGACAAAGTTTTTGAGTGATTAATGAGGGTTTTCTTGACATCTCTCTTTTTCTTGTTCATGCCTAGTACAGAATTACAGGGATGTTCTTTGTATTATATTTAATTATTATGCTTCACTGTAGTTTTTTCTGTTTAGTTCCTTTTAGGCATGGAGAGAGAATTGGGTTTAGCTACCTTGTTTCTCAGAAGTATACTGGGGAGACTGCTGTGGTAAAAGTTCTGAGGAACTCCAAAGTTCATGAATTCAGTATAAAACTTGCTAGTTACAAGCGGCTCGTTCCACCCCATATCAAGGGAAGACCACCATCATATTATATTGTAGCTGGCTTTGTGTTTACGGCTATTTCAGTACCATATCTTCGGTCCGAGGTGCTTGTTTTACTTTGCTTTACCTTTATCTTTGCCATTTGTTTTCTATGGATGTAGGACAACTTAAGAGCATGATGTAACTTGCTTTCGACAACTAAAGTGGTGATCATTCAAGCATACGCATTTTGTTTTCCTTTGTGCCGCTTGAATATATTGTAGTAGTATAGACATGCAAAGTTATGGTATGTAGTATAGGTACAATCAATGTTTTCTAGTAGTTTTTTGGGAGTACCTATTGACCTTTTTTCCTAATCGACTGTGATTTAGATTGTTTTGCGTGTACGTTGCTTTGCTAATGTTGATTATTAGACAAAAAACATGCTTGTGATGTTTTAAGGACTGCCATCATCCGAGTCCAATGTTTATTTTAACAATTGGCTGCTGCTGAAGGCTGAATTTTTCTTTATGAGTTTGAGTTTTCTGTCCATTGCTTTACTTGTTATTATCTTAATTTGCCAATATTTAACCTATATAGGATGAATTGAAAATATTTTTAGTTGTGATGTATATGGGCTTTTTTGGTTTTATTTCTTTCTAATGCAATAAGAGAGGATGTAGGAGTTTTTTCTGTAACTTTGTCTTTACATAAATAATTTTCTAGTGGGAACAGAATTTTGGAAATATTTGGAGACATGGAGCTTTATGTGTTTAATTATAGCATGCTATTGGGACCAGTGCTGCTATAAGGGTCAATTGTTTAGGTTTGAATGATGATAGTATATGAGGTCTGGTTAGTTCTTCTAGCTGTTTGAGGATATTTACTTGGCATCTTTTTTTATGAGAATGCATTCTATATCTTGTAGTATGGAAAGGAATATGAATATGATGCACCAGTCAAATTGTTAGACAAGCTTCTGCATTGGATGGCCCAATCACCAGATGAACAACTTGTTGTGGTTTCTCAGGTTATAGCTCTTTCCGCTAGCTTACTCAATTTCCCCAATCTTTTTCATTAACAGTAATTGGCGGTGCTTAATTGCATGTTTTAGGTTCTCGTGGCAGATGTTAACATTGGCTATGAAGATATCGTCAACACTCAGGCAAGACAAATGCCTGTTATTACTTCTAGTTCTTATTGAAGTCCGACTGCTCTTCTATAGGGGTTGAACTCCATAGACTAAATGAGAAACTGATTTTCCTCCTTTAAGTTAATTATTGTTAGTTAGAAGATTTTCCTGTCAAATTGGCCTAATGTGATCGATTTTTTAAAAGAGTTACATTTATTTCTAGGGTTTCTCTCGATTAATCTTATTGGGTTGAAAGAGGATAGGAGATAGTATTTTTAAGGAAATATTTATGGCTGTTCAAACCTGTAACCTGTATACCAAATCTTGAGAAGGATGACCAAAACTGGACGTGTTTCTGATCAGGTCATAGTCTGTTACATATTTTACATTGTGTTAAAAGTGGAAAGTATCGGGAATAGTTTTGTCTGTGAACTTAAAGGGACATGCCTGGATGGATGATGTAGCAACAGGGAAGTAAGAAGGAATTTACTTCCCCTACCCTTTATGTTAATTTTCAACAGCCTCTCATTAACCGTAAGAGAACCAATATGGTATGAGATATAGTTGTTGCAAGTATAGAAGAGCAATAGGAATCTGTTAACATGTTAGAGAAATTTGCCTTTTACCATGAGAACCTTATAAGATGTTTTCCACAGGTTCTTGCTTTCAATGATAAACCAGTGAAAAACTTGAAAGAGCTTGCAAATATGGTAGAGAACTGCAAAGAGGAGTTTTTGCGGTTTGACTTAGAGTATCAACAGGTATTGCTTCTCCTGCATAGTTCGTGTAACTGATTTGTGGTTCAGTATTATCTGTTCTGGTTCATAGTTTATTCAGATACAGAAGTATAACTTAAGCTGTTGCTTTATGATCTTGTAGTAGCTCATGCTTTATAGTTTATGCAGAGGCTCTATTATGCCCCATTGTGATATTACTTGTTGTATCTTCTTGTCTTCTTGCGTGGCGAGACACATACTGATAGAGAAGTCATAACCTGATTTATTTTTATTAATTTTCTTAATGTGATAACTTGCTGTCATGCATTTTGACAAGAAAAGCACTGTTCTTGATTTCTAATGGAGGTTCCATATAAGATGGCTGAATGCATGGTCCTTCCTTGTTGCTGCCCTTACGGCTTCACATGGCTTTCTACTTTCTACTATGTTTGCAATAAAATATAAGCTTTGCATTTATTTACATGGATTTTTTTTGGAGACAGATAGTTGTTTTAGAGACAAAGACGGCAAAGGCTGCAACCCCAGACATACTTACTACACACTGCATACCTTCACCCATGTCTGATGATTTGAAGACATAAAAATGTGTGTTCTGGATGTACTTTGGTCGAGATTACATCTGGATTCTGCTTAGTGAGACCTAGTCGTGCTCAGCAAATTCCTATAGAATGTCAAAGATGACATAGTTTATGAGGAAGCGGAGTTACTGGCCTTCTGCCTTGCTTAGTGCCTTAATCTGCATGGGTGTTTTTTGTGTCTCTTTCAGTGAAGCTAGCAGAACTAAGCTTTTATCATTTTCAGCCTTTTTGCATAGAAATTTAGGATGGCAAATGATTATGCTTTGTAGGGCATTTTGTTGTTCATCTCTCTTTGGCTCCAAATTGTATGATCCAGATGTAATCAGGTGCTACTAGATAGTCTAGATTACATAAAGAATATTAATTGACACAACTCATAGTCAATGCAGATGCTACATGTACTATTTAATAAACATTACTGAACGGTGGTTCCTTTCCGAGCGAATTGTTTGCTACAGTATACCAGCATGATTCTGAGCATTCATCTGTAGTAGTTTTCTAGACAAATAAGTATCTTGCCAAGTCATCAACAAAGGTATGTTTTGCCTTGCTTTTCTATTTCTTTCTATTCCAATATTTTATTTCACATTTTCAATAAAATTTTATAATATTCTACAAAGTTTATTTTAAAATTTTGTTTTTTACTATAGATTATTTTTATTAATCTTTTAGATAAAAAAAGTAAAGTTTTTTAGATAAAAATATCTTTGTATCTCACAGAATTTTTTTTTCCAAGCTTTCCCTATATATCAAGCCAAATTCATTGCATGCAAGTCCAAAATTCTTTCACATTACTGACTACAATGCAATCCATCGTTTTCACATGACTACTCGGTACTGCATATGTTTGGCTGTTGTTTCTGTTTATACCTTGAACATTCCCTTACGTCTCGGGAAATAAATGTTGGTACATCTTACTGTCAACCCTTCAGAAATCTCTTGCACAAAGTTTTAAGTGGCTCATGATTCAGCACTTTATTTTCAAAGCTTTCTGTTCCCTCATTTGCAACTTCATCCTGGACAACATAGAGTTGAAATAATAAAAATAATGTCAGTATATTATATAGAGGTGAAAATATGCAACTTTGGCACTCCGCCATGCATTGTAATCCCTAACCTAATGCAAGATTGCGATCACATAACCAGATAACTTGCAGCAGAATAAAGATAGCTTCACTAGGTACTTTGATGAAAGGGCTACTGCACAAAATTGGCATCACTAAGGAACAAAATGCAACCAAATCGCTATGCAATATTTGAAAGCTTAAAGGAATGTAAATGGTCAAGAAGACATTGAAAACTTGAAATCATAACATCAACTATTTTCATTGACAACCATGTAATAGTCAACACCTTCCTGTGATGACTACTTACAACATATTTCCCAATTGGGATTGGGACGAAAGTATAGAGATATAACTTACTAATAATTCAAGGACACATTCCAGGAGATAGATATTAAACTCAAGATAAACATAGCAGAAACTTACACTGATAGCTTTAGCAGCTATACGGCTTCGGATTATATCCAGCATGACATCTTTACTGAATTCTGGATGGCATTGGATACCTAGGATATGATTTCCAAGTGCAAACATTTCAACGTCTGTTTTCTCAGAAGAAGCTAGTACCACAGCACCTGGTGGCACTAGTGAAACCTGCACTTGATGAAAAAGTACAGTTTACTCTGAATGCTATTGCTTTACGTGAATAAAAAACCAAGCCAACAATGCATGACAGAGGAGGCAGATAACTTTTCTTGTCATCCTATAGCAAGTTCACAAAGCAGTAATATTTATTATCATTAATCTTGAGCTGAGACGCAAGAATATCTTTTAGAACAAGGAAGATTATCCCATGCAAATCCAGAGACCGAGCACTCGCAGGCATTATTACAAAGATGACATAATGCAGTTAATTTTAGAAGTTCCACCACATACAAATGCTCTAGCCATACCGCGGTATCAGTTTGGAGGGCAATCTAACCTCTTTTCTGACTGAATGCTCATCTAGTTTTCAATAAGCATCTTTTAGACTAATGCAAGATTGTCATGCTGAAGTATGTAGTTTTTTTACAGCTAATATGCAAGAACTATAAAATTGATGTTCCTTCTAATTCTTTTTGTTATACAAAGTAAATTCTTGACTAAGTTTATTGTAGATAGCATAGCCTCTTGTGTCAACGAGAGGACTCTAATGGATATGAAAAGGAGCTACACATTTTGAGCATGTGCTATCAATCACCTTATAACCAACTAGTCCAAGTGAATCAAATAACACAGAAGCACATAAAAGAAAAAGGAAAAGGCAACTGCAGAATCATGAAAATATAGTCAATACCAACAACGGCAACCGATCCGTTTATTATCTATTCAACCAGTTCAAGCATTCTGTCACAGCCGAAGAAACAAAAGGCATAAATTACCTGGTCTCGGTGGCTCTGAATAGCATTTAATTTTGACGGCAGCTCCAGCCCATAAAACGCCTTGATCTTCTCAGCATCAATGTTGAGAGTCTTCACACCTACCTCCCAACCAACAGCAGCTCTCCCTGTTTTCCCTCCTAGTGCCCGCGCCAATATCTGCATAAGTGACCATAAAAAGACAAGCACTTTCAACTGCGAACCACAAAACAACTTTTCTGCTTTTTGCAAGCCAGTTGAATCTTTTCTTCTTTTCAATACTACCTCTTAAAAAAGGGGCTCAAAAACAATTTTAGCACCAAGTTGAAACTAGACGACCAGAGCCTATAGGAGTGGAAGCTAAGGCATATTTCTCCGCAATGAGAAGTCATGGATTCAACCTAAGTTAAAACCAAACAGCAAAATCTGATGCACGGATTCTAGAAGATTCATCTTTCACATTTGCTGCAATTCAAGAGCCATATTCACTTAACATATTCCTACAGAAACTGCAACTTTCGATCTTGCAAGATACCAAACCTCAAATTTATCACAAAATACCATTCTGTTTAGTTCAACTACCATTTACCAATTGGGGCCACAACAACTAGATACCCGATTCATTCAAAGACTGAACAACAAATATCTGATCAAAGAATCCCTTAAATCCTTTCTATGCGCTGCAATTCAAAGACCATATTCATGAAAATCTTCATGCAAAGCTTCAAAGGTCAAATTTATCTCCAAAAGAAAATTTCCATCTCCTTCCATCACAAATTGATGATGCTATGATAACAATTAACATAGATTTCCAAACAAAATGAACCAATCACCTTCGTAATCTAAGTAATACCTGATGACCAAAACAAATTCCGAGAATTTTCTTTTTCCTAGCATGTAAATCTTCAATCACACCGACAAGTCTATTAATCCACGAAGTACTCTCATCATGCGCATCAGCAGCACTACCAGTGATCACGAACCCATCAAACTCATCAACAGAATCAGCAAATGAAAAATCTCCATCAACAACATGAAAGATCTCCCAGCTTTCTTTCTCTTGTTCATCGGGAAGGAGTCGAGCGAGCATGTGAGCATATCCGCCATGTTCTCGCTCGATGTAGGCAGTGGAATGTCCTGCTTTCAACACGGCATACCGCCGGTGCTCCACCATGGTGTTGGAGGAAGACATAGAATGGACGGCTGCGATTGAGCGATGGAGAGCTCGGACGATGGAGATTTGGCCATGGTGGTTGTAGTGAGTGGGTTTTATATAGGTCTGTAAGGGATTGTGGAGAGAGAGAGAGAACATCGTCGTTGTCTCTTGTTGGAGTTCACGGAAGGAAATGAGTTTGTTGTAGCGGAAACGGGCTACTATTACCTTTTTGACATATACCTTATTTGTAGGACCTATTTTGCAAATTATTTTGGCGGACATATATAAATTCCGTACCTCCAGACCTGTTAATTTATTTCAGTTGCAGATCTCCTATCTCGAAACTGACGTCAGCAGTGGCGGACTCTATCTCTGCCGCCGCCGCAGTTACCGCCGGCGTTTAAGCGGTGGGAGCTCCGTGTCCTTTTTCTATACGCCGTCATGTTCTATTCCAATGCCATCAACATCTCTCACCGCCTTTCTCGCAGTACTCCGCTGTAGCTGTCTCTATCTCCTGATTTCTCTAAAAATGTTATGTAATTCAACCACAGTTGGTCGATATCTGAATTTAATGTTGGTTATAGGGAAAGGCTTTATGGACTCCGAGACGGCTGGATATCAGTTCGACTCGATTATGCTTCCCTTAGACAATCCTTGTAATTTTGCTTCTGATTGAAAATTTCTTCCGGTTTTTTAATGATCTGTAGTTTCACATATTCGGTTTTCTAGGAAGTTTTTGTTTATATGATTATTCCTTCTCTCTCTCTCTCGCTCGCTCGCTACAGATCATTGTAAGGTAGAAATGGATTGACATGACACTCATTGCATTGTATTTTATTTTGTTTTAATCCATCCTAGTTATGAATTATGATCATAATTTTGTTCTGCTTTGGGATGAACGTTTGTTACTCAAGTTTGGTTACTTAAATTCTAATTTTCATTAAAAAATTAAAAATTATTTTTTAAAATAGAATAAAATATTTTTTATTTTAAAAAAAATAATTTTTATAATTATTTTCAAACGTTCCCATTATTGACCTAACAAACTCATGTTTGATAGGTGGCAATAATCTCACCGGATACGTCATAGGTTTCCCCCGACAGGAATCAATTGGTTGATCTCACGATTGCTACAAAGATGGTACGTATACAACATTTTTGAAATGTCATGTTCATACCTATCAATTATCTGACTGTTACATTCTTGGATATTTGCATTTTTGGTATTGCTGAAAAAGTAAAGGTTTGTTTTTGAATGTATAATTATTTCTTGACTTAAAACTTTTTATATCTTTTAAATTTTTTAAAAAAAAATTCTATACTATGGAGGACTTTTAAACTTGAAAAGCTTACATATGACATAAGTCATATGTGCTTAGCAGTAAATTATTCCTTACTTGATATAATCCAGTCCTGTCTACAGTATATTTTTCTTTCTTCCGACCATTTTACATGCATAATTTATGCTATACATCCAAGAGTCAGAGAAAATTTAGTGTATAGTAAATGCAATCAACGCAGGTGCCCATTAACATAGAGCATATTAAATGCAAGAAATTGCGTCTAGACTACTTTTTTGGACATGCTCAAGTGCTTACTGAATGTTGAGCAACATTCTTGCAGGGTTTAGACTAATCTAGGCATATTTCAAATACATCAAATTTTACTTTTTCTCTCTATATTTTAAATTAGACTATTTTACGTATTTTAATTTTCATTCAGAATTTTACTTTTATTTTCACACATTTTTTATAAAAAATTTATTCCAAACTCTATTTTGTTTAGTTTCAATTACCATTCTGAATTTTACTTTCCACCAAATTCTATCTTTTATTGAACTTTACTTTCACGAAATTTCTTTCCGTGAAACTTTCTTTCATGTAATTGAAACACGCTCTTAACATGAAAGTTCTTAGAACCCATACTTCTCAGTGGCAGATGTTCCTTAATCAACCACTGAAGATAGGTACTGCTTGCCGTGGTAGAGATAACAAGTGAAACGTTTTTGGTCGAGAAACTGGTCCTTCTTCAACAAATGAACTGAAGTTCCTGCGTACAGCTGCATAGCTTGATGCTTGATCTTATAACTTTCAACGATACGTCAGTTTGAGTTTCGGTCGTTCAGTATAGTTACATTCACTTGTCAGAGGAACAAATTTTGATCTGCCAAGTCTTTCTTTGTGCTTCTCTTGTATGTATTCGTTCGCTGTTTACAAAGACATCTGATTCAAACTACATTGGGATTTCAGTTTTTTGTGCAGCTGCTGTTCTTTATAGAAAATTGCCGAAGTTGTTTGTTAATTCCTCGCAACTTCTTTCGGTAGAGTTTCCCCTTTAAAACGAGAGAGTTCTTCACAAATTAAATGCAAAAGCCACAAAACATAGACCACCAACCATGTCGAAAAGAACTATCATTCTTCAAGCTAGAATGCATCATGTTCTAAGGAATGGATGACACCAACATGTGACAAAGAATATCACACACCATTGGATGAAACTTCGTTGAATTTGAAGAGCTTAACAAAGGAACCATAACACAATCGGCACAAGAGTCATCTGACAATAGCCATAACAGATAACAATAGGTGTAAAACGAATCGCGGTACAACAAAGACGTTCCCATAATAATAGACCTTTATTCATTCAATATGGTTGCCAATCTTACAGTTCCAAACATGAGCCAGTTAAAAACTCGGAGGTTGGTAAAAAAAACAGCTGCATGAAACCAGCTGTCATGGCAGACACTAGAAAATCTGCTGCCATAACCTTAAGCCCCCGAGGATTTCCAGGCGGTGACAGAACCACTCGAAAGCAACCAAACAGGACTTATAACAGACACGACCAACTACAGAGACACAGACACCGACTCATTAATAGCATAACCAGAAACCAAGGCTTCAGACTGGAACGGCATTAGAAGACATTGAGGCTTGGCTAGAACACACCAGGGTTGAGATACACACAAATGCCCCAGTAACACCACAGCCAGGACCCAGTAAAAAGATACAGAAACTGGAACAATCATTACCAGCAAACTAGACCACCAAGAAACCACGGCACAGTGAAGTGTCATAAAACCAAGAACCAAGGTCAAGCAACAGCATGCTCCTGACAAAACAGAAGCGAAACACTCTGCAACAGGTCTCCAATGAAACAGAAGAGAACCTGAAAAAATGAGGCTTGACCAAAGGAATCTTGGAAAATCAGCGTTGCCATGGAGGAAAGCCAACTATGACTGACCTAAGTGCAAAATCAATAAATACTTAAACCATGAAATCTGCTATATCTATATATATATATTTTTCCTTTTCACCTTATGCTGGAGATTGAGCCCACGAATAAGCGGTATTGGAAAGACCCAGCACAGCACTCAGACACCTTCACATTTTTCAGGAAAGGATGTTGCACCACCAGAGCTTCTCATCGAGTATGTTAAGCATGTTGTCGGTGATCTTGTTGCACTGAAGAAGGTTCAGTCCTACGAGGGATTTCCCCAAGTTGCTCAAGAACGGGAGGCTCCTGTCAGTTACACTGGAGCAACCAGACAGAGAAAGAGCTCGAAGATTGATCCGCCTTGCACTGGCCAAGACAGCAACACCATAGTCTGTAACACTGCATTTAGACATCTCAAGGTCCTCAAGTACAGAGCAGCTTTCTCCAATCATTAAAAGACTCTTATCTGTGACCATTCTGCATCCACTAATATTGAGACTCTTGAGAGTCTCTCCATGAGCAATCACCAGAGCACAAATAAATGCATCGGTCAGATTGACACAACCACTCAGATTGACCTTGACCAGTCGTGACTCAGAGCTCTGCGCAAGATGAAGAAGTCCAGCATCTGTGACGCCAGCAAGGCCACTCAGATCAATCTGCTGTAAACCAGGGCAGATCTTCTGAACAATGACTAAGCTGGAGCTTGTGAAACCCGGGCAATTACGGATAATCAGAGATCGGAGTGAAGGGCACCGGGGAAGCTGAGCAGGATAGTCCACAATGTCCTTAATTCCTGAACACTTGATCAAGGATAGGCCCTTGAAGTTTGGGTTGCAGCAAAAAAGAGAAGCAAGAATGCCATAGAGTGTCACCTGATTGCAACATTCCAGGTGCAAGCCCTCCAGAGCCCTAGCAAACTGCCCAACAACTGCAATTCCAGTATCAGAAACGAAGGCACAATTGCGAAGGTTAAGCTGCTTCAGGTTTGGGCTGCCCTTCACGATTGCTTCTAGTCCAAAATCTGTGACACCACTGCACAAATAGATCATCAGATTCTTAAGCTTCTGCAGTCCTTGGGCACTACCCATGACCCAGAATCCTCTTTCATTCACATTTTGGAGACCAGAGAAAACCAATTCAGTGAGCGACTTCCCGTAATGGCCAATGACAGCAAGAGATGCATCAGTTATATTGACATTCTGAAGCTTTATCTTCTCAATGGAAGCAGCCGCTGAACAAACAAGACTTGCAACTCCCTGGTCACCCACCTTAGCACAGCGCTTGATGGAAACGGACTTGAGTAGTGAGCAGGACCGGCCAATTGCTCGGAGGCCTTCATTCTCAATCCCTGAGCAAGCTTCCAATGATATGGTAGTTAGCTTGGGGCACTTCTGTGCAATGGAAATCAATCCCTTGTCTGTGATATTTGGGCACATGATCAAATCAATCTTCTCCAGCATGGGACAGCCCTCCGCAATTTCTGCGAGCCCTGCATCTGTGACAGAAGGAACATTCCAAAGAGAGAGAACCTTAAGGGCTGGGCAACCGCGAGCAATGGCAGACAAGCCAATATCGGTAACTCCTCGAGTTGGATGGCTGCCTTGGATTAAAAGCTTACCAAGCCCTCCGCTGCCACTGATGCCAACTGCAATGGCAGCAAGTCTATTATCAGTAGCTTCCTTCTCCGACAAGCTCCTAGTAAGATGATCACCACTCTCATCTTCCCCTTCCTCTTCATCAGCAGCTGGATAACCATTCAGATCAAGTTGGGGCTTCTTGGGAGATCTTGCAGATGCTTCCTTCTCAAGATGCTTCATGTCAGAAGCACACATGCTGCTCAAAAGCAAGAGCCAGCGTTTGGAGACACAAGCAGAATTGCTCCTCTCCTTGCAGCCAGGGAGACTTCGAAGGATCTCAAAGAGGCACTCATCAGGGAGGGAATCAATCGTCTTCTCCTCCTGCTTATCAACATCTGCTTCGAAGCTGAAGACAGAAGGAACAACGACTCGGGTCTTCTTAAGAGAAGGCCAGTAGACATCTCCTTTAGGAGCCACGCATGTAAATACATCTGAGTAAAGCGGTCTCTTATGACAGAAATCACCTGAAACCAAAACATGTAGAGCCTGCTCAGATCATGTACTACCTAAGCAAATTAAGAAAACTGACTTATTCGAATAGTAAAGGGCTATAGGATATTAAACTACAACTCCATAGGAAAATTTAACGCAGAAAACACAAGTTATATGATGAAATGATACAGATCATTTAGGTCAACGAAGCTTTCATGTTAGCTTATTCTGAGGAATGATTAACTGATCAGACGAAAAAAAAATTAAAAAAATATATTATAAAGCATATCAAACAGAATTTATGATCAAGGATCACAATCTACATATCAGATAACAGATCCAAGCAAACCAGTCAACTAGATCTAGAACTAACAACTCAGCTGCAGGTTAATTAGCATGCAAAGCCTGAGGTAGATTGAGTTGATGGAAGAATTGAGGCAAGAAGAATCACCTAGAAGCCCAAAAACAGAGATCTGAAGCTACAAACCTAAGATTAGCTAGAAGAAGATAAGCTCAGACTTTAAAATTTTTAATAGACAACAAGGAATCTATTAATAGAGCTAATCACAAGGTGAAAATAAAGTCCCAGAAACGTATTAAAATTGAGGACGTTAGAAGCTAAGTTGATCTAATCAGCTAGATACGCAAATATTTAACAATCAAAACCCAACAAGCACAAACATTTAACACATAATTTGATAGTGTCTTTCTGCAGAAATCCAAATCACAGACAAAATCTAAACATTTCTAACATAAGTAGGAATTTTTCTTTCAAGAATCAAGAAGAAAAATTACCTCCATGGTTGACGAGTGCGGGCATGTTTGCCCCAAAGTGAGATCAGCCAAGAGCCCAAGAAGAAAACCACCAAAATCAACAGAAACAACAGCAGCCACCACCACCAACAAGAACAACAACAATAAACCAACAACAACAACAACAATCAATCCCTTCAACTCTTGATGCATCAACTCAGCCAAAGATCACAACTTTATTTCATCAAACCCTACTCCAGTAGGTAAAAAACAGTTTTTTTTCGAAAATTTTCAGAAATTATTAACAAGAAAAAGAAAAGGTGCGGGTGGCTGAGGAGAGAAAAAGGGAAGAAGTGAAAGAGGAGAGAAAGAACAAGAGGACCTTTGCCCCTCTGGTTCTGGGAACTTGCGTTTATCTATCTCCACAATAACACAACCTCTCAAAGATTAATAAATCTTCATTAATAAATTTCACACAGCACAAGTTGTTGCATATAATAAAAAAGAAAGAAAGAAATTCTCGAAAACGAAAAAATTGAAGATGACCCACTTGAAAGAAAAGTCTTCAGTTCTTCTCCCCTCACCAGCACCACTTCTTTCCAGGTTCAAAGAACCAAAGAACCAAAGCTTTCTGGCAAACAACACAACTACATCACCGGTAAAAAATAAAAATCAACTAACTAATCTAAACAATTTTGATAAAAAAAATAAAAATGTTTAGTTTTTATCTTACTAGTTACGGCACTAAAGCTGCTAAATTATTTTTCTGCATGTACTTATTTTTATTTGACAGGGGTATAATGGGAATAAAAAACAGAACTTTTAGTAATAGTACATTAGTAGTAGTTCTTGCACAGGGATAGAATGCAAAAATGAAAAAAACTAGAAGTTATTATCAGTAGTAGTTAATATCTTAATGATGTGTTATATTTGTTTGCCTTTAGATTTAATTAGTGTAAAGTTTTACCTTGCGCAATAATTAATTTTGATGTTTTCAATAAAAAATTAAAATTATGCTAAAAAATGATTTATACATAATTATTTAAAAAAATTATTGTATTATGTTTATAACTATTTTTTGTTTTGTTTTTAATATTAAAAAGTATAACCATATTAAAAATAAAATGCAATTTATGGGTAAGTTAAAATGTATATCAGTTTACTGTAGTTTTTAATTATAATTTATTTTTAAATATAACCAATACAAATAACTAATTTTAAATTAATTTTTAAAAATTCACTAGGTTGTAACTTACATAACTAAGGTGTTGTTTGTCTAAATTTTTACAAAAATTTTATTTTAACGTTTCTAATAAAATGCTTATAATATTTTATAAAAATTTCTAAAATTTTTACGTAATAACAATATTTTTAATAAAAACTAAATTTTATTTAAAAAATTTCATAATATTTTTATTTAAAAAAATTACTTTTTTTAAAATAAAGTACTTTCAGATATATTATAATTTTACTAATTTGAAGAAGCAAGCAATTACAACATCCATGTGAGACCAAGTGACAAAACAGTAATATTGAAATAAACAATTTCTTTACCGTCCGCGTTTGAAATTAATTATAAAATAAAATTTTTTTAAAACAAAAAATATTTTTATTTTTTTAAAAAAATAAATTTTTTTTATTTTTTAAAAAATAATAAAAATTTATAATAAAAAGATTTTATTACGTAAAATTTTTCTATATATTTTAATTTTTAAATAAATTTTTAAATATTTATAAAATATGTATTGAAAATATAAAATAAAAAAAATAAAAAATTATTTATAAAATATTATAACAAACGCGATTATATATATATATATATATATATATTTTAAAGAGAGAGAGAGGGAAAACAAGTTGGCTATAACAAAAAGGTAACAACTTGCTTCAATTTGCTTCGCGTTTCAAATCCAGGTTGGCAATTGAAATGAAATCCTTCTTTTCATTGATTTAGAATATATTTAGCGATGCCTATTCTTATTATTAATTTGATTTTATAATTCTTTTATAATAATTTAAATATTCATACATTATAAAAAAAATTTAAAATAATTTTATATTTTTGAAATGGCAAAGAAAGAAAACTTACTTTAAAATTTTTTTAAATAATTTAATTTAAAATTTTTTTATTTAAGACTCCTAAACATAGTATCAGGAATCAGAACTGTTTTATGAAATTTCATCTTACAGAAAATAATCAAGTTTGGGTAAAAATTTTGAACATGCATGCATCTTCAAAAAATGAACCCCACCAACTGCCATTATAAGATTCTAGTTGGACTTGTCAGTCATACGATACATGCACCGCATCACTATAGTACATAATAATCTATAAAATGAATTGATGATAAACAAAAATAAAAATATTAAACAGAATATATAAAAAATTTTAATATTTTTATTTATATTTTTAAATATTATTATATAAACTCTTATTAAGAAATATAAAAAAAATTTTAAAAAACTTTATTTCACAAAAACTTTTCTAAATATTTACAATTTAAAAAATTTTAGTTCATTAGCATTTTCTAATAAAAATTAAAATATTTTTTGTTTTACAAAAGCTTTTTAGAAGACACTCTCAAACATACTCTGAAAGACATGAGTTGAATGCAATGAATATAGAAGGATTTGTAATCCTTTCTTGTTAGCAACTTGATCTTTCAGTTCATGTATCTTCTCCTCCATTTGTCTCGTTCTATAGATAGTATATGAGATTCAACTCGGAGGTTTCTTAACTCACTACGAACCCGTTTGAGTTAACGTTTCCCGTACGCTATTTTTAAATATATATTTTTATAAATATTAAAATATTTATTTAAAATTTATAAAATATAAAAAAATTTTACATAATAAAATATTTTATATTTATATATTTTATTAATTTTTAAAATAAAAAAATAAAACTTATTTTAAAAAAATGAAAATATTTTTTATTTCAAAAAAATTTTATTTTATAAATACTGCCAAATGCTCTCTACGTAGTTTCTCTCTGACTATCGACATGCTGCAAGCATTCCATTCAAGATATAATTACATCATATAAAGAGCAACACGATTGTGTAGACTGAATGATAGATTGCAGATTGAATTGGCAAAACCTGGGTAAAGACTGGCAAAATTTTACCAAGCAAACTTCATAGATATCAGGATATTAGTGATTGGAGCTAAGAATTACTTAAAACAGCTTAAACAAGAAGATTATCAATCCATGATTCAGTTCCCATAATGTTCCAACACCTACACAAATCCCTTTAAGGTCTTTTTGGAACAAAATCATATAACTCTGCAAGTAATCCTCCCCCGATCCCAAAAGACTCAAACGTCCTGGACGCTTAGACCTGAAAAAAGAAGAGAAATCACATTTTATCCTACTATTGAAGTATCACTACCAAATAAAAAATTATCTCAGTAACAAGTCAAAGAGACACTATTCATGAAAGTCAAGACATGCACACAGCATTAACATCTACCGACTAACAAGATAAACATCAAGTTAATCACAAGTAAACCTGAAATTGCTTTCACAATGAACAGTTTTGCTTGTTGCTGGTTGCAGTTGATTGTTTATTAATTATAGATTTCTACTTGGCTACTCCAATGATTTCATCAATCTACAATCTCTGTTAAGGAGCGGCATGGCAAATAGAGCAGACTCTAACAAGGACTCAACAGCGAAACCGAATAACAAAGACTCACCTGGGGGAAGTGACTGCTTCAACTTATCAGCCTTCTCAAGGTCAAAGACACACAGTGTGTACAGATACCTGGCACACCTGACCTTGAACTTCACGACATCCTTGCTCCTCTTGATCTTCACCGACCGTGCATCCTTCCTCCTGGCAGTAAGAAGGAAGTCCTTGATCTCGTGAATCTGCTTCGGCTGTAGACCAGATCAGCAGAACAAATTGAATCAGCACACATTAAATATCACAGCCAATTTACTAATCATTACAATCTAATCGTAGAAAGCAGGAATAGCTACTATTGTTTCAACCAACCCATTACTTATTTAACAATGAACTGTACTCCTCATCAAATCTACCCCAGCATGCCACGTACAGACCAGACCTGACATTTACCAAAATCACTTGATTGACAGGGAGACGGCAGAATATTTAGTGATAGCTGGGAGAGAAGTATTACTAGGCCGTCAGACAGTTTATGAACAACATAGAAAGACAGATGAACCACTGTCAAGGAACAATGCACGTAACAGGAGAAACAACTGAAGGATCAGGTAATAGACAAATCTACACAACAAGTTCAATATTTAAAACATGTTTACCAAAAATCTCTTCTTCAATGACAATAATAAAGACCTAAACTATAATACAGCATTAGTAATTCATAATAAAAAGGACATCAAGGGCTAGTTCAATATTGCATTTAGTTTCGAAAAATAAGGAAACAAATGTAACAGCATCACTATAAGGACGACTTACAACCCAATCAAGCATTGAAAACTGAAAGAAATAACCATTGCAAATCTATTGCTCATAGCAATAATGATAACCACACTACCCTAGCTTTACTTACAAATTGCATTAGAAACTCAAAGCGATCTCAACCAAAAATTAGTTCTAAACTAACTTTATCATCACCACAAACAGAGTGAAAATTATAATTCTATCGACACACCAAGGACAGTTAACCGATTGAAAACAAAAACATAAAGCTAAATCTAATCGGAGATTCAGCAGGGATAATAAATGAATCAGAGTGATCTAAACATAACGAAAATTGAAAGAATATAGAAGAAATGTTGGAAACAAACCATTGTTTTTCGAGTTGGAATTTGATCTGCGGGATTTCGATTGACGGCCGAGTAACAGATAGAGATACCACAGATGTTTTCTGGCGGCTGAGCGTTTTATTCGAGATGCAAAACCCTAGTTCTTCTAGCGGATGCTTCAAATTGTTCCCTAAATTGCCCCTATATGCTCTTCGATTAACACAGATGGTTATTGGGCTTGTAAGACGGTAGACCGGGTTCACTAAGATCACGCTTTACTTCATATGGGCTACATACGTTTAAATTGGGCTTACATTTATTTTAAATGTCCCACTTTATAGAACTATTAATTTGCAATTTTTGTATCTTTAAACTTTACTTTGCTAACATTCTATCCAACTCTGTTTAATTAAATTTTTTTTAATAATAAATTTTGTTAATTTGGTGTTTATAGAAATATTATTTTACATGTCAGTATCACATCAACAAAATTTATTATTAAAAATAACTTAACAAACAAAATTAATAGAAATGGGTATAGTGGTTTTGAAAAATGAGATTGATAAAATTAAAATGATTAAAAACTGAGATGAGTCAAAAAACATTTGCACTTTAGGACATCAAAAGCTTAAAAAAATTGTTCAATGCTGAAAATTTTCCAAAATGCTACCGATTCTTAGCAAAGAAAGATGGAAATTTTTGAGAATTATACTTGATTAGAGGGGCAAAATTGTGAAGGAAAAAACAATATTTTTTTTTTATCCATGCATAAATATGTACTATATAGAAATATACACAAACTTGCCAATATCTGAAACAATTCAAAAGATTTTTTTTTTTTTTCAGGAACAATTCTTTACTGTATAGTGTACGAGGAATAAGTAGAACAAAAACATCAAGATCCGTTTTAATCATTTGCCTGCCCGCACAACTCAGACCGAGGGGAAGAACTTGTTGAGATTGAACGGTAACGAGTAGAATTCCTCGCTCCTTGTGTCCGTTTTGAATGAACGGAACCTGTCCCACCAGTGATAACCACGGTCTCTTCTGACGGCCCTGTCGTGCCTATGCAGTGTGTTGTCCAAGAAGAATGCAACCAGTCCAGCGACAAATGGTTTTGAGGAGAAGATTACGTTTACGATGTCGTTGAACTGAATGAAGAAAAACCGGTAGCCAATCAGAATATCTGGTAAATCAAAAAAATTAAATGAAGATTGATGAATATAGGTGTGTTGGTTTCTTTAACATACCCATCCAGCGCGAGTGTGCACTGGACCGTAACCTGCAACAGAAGTGTATTCGTTGAAGTACTGGGGAACGGAGAGTCCCATGAAGACAGAGAAACCAAGAATAAATTTTGTTCTGAAGCTGTTGAGGTTACAGAACTGAAGGAAACTGAGACCAGCAGCACCTGCGAAAAAATTATAGCAGTAACAGTTAGGTTAAGGAAAAGCGTTTCAAGATGACTAGAATTGCAAACAACGATCAGTGAGTGGATAATACAAAATCTTTACATACCAACATATGCAAAGAAGAGGCAGTACATAGCTGCAAATATTGGTGCTGGGATAGAAGCAAAAACTGCGCCAAATTTTCCTGCACCGAGAAAAGAAAGAGATAATTATATATGATATACAAACTGCATGCCTTAGGCTGTTAGGCAACTGCTTGCATTTGTATACACTAGAAGAACCAATTTGTTTCTTCCATCACTGTCATGTGTGAAGTCCAACATAAGTTGACGAGAATTTTGTTTTGTTCAAATAATCAAAAGTTCACTAAACTCATTATTGAACGTAGGAGAGAAGCTCTTTAATCAAAAATCAAAAACTTTCTCGAGATTCAGTGATATAATATATCTATGCATTGAAATACTTACCCAGAATGGAGAAGAAAATCATAAACCCAGCTGCTATCTGCACAACTCTCCGGCTGCCAACACGGGTCAAAGCTAGTAAACCAGCATTTTCCCTGTAATAATGGAAAAGGATGTAACTGTAAACCTTAAACCCAGGACAGCAAACTAGCCTAATATAATTTGTCAATGATTAGAAGCAAGACCCATTCAATATTTCATGAAGCTTACACAGACACTGTTGATCCGTTGGCTGTTCCAAATAGCCCATCCAACAAGATGCCAATTCCCTATGATATACAGCACACTGTAACTTCATTGCAATTTCCATGAAAACAGACATAGTCCAATTAACCATAAATTTAAGTTCCCTACCTGCCAACCAATACCCCGACTAAGAACAGAAGGAGGCAGAGGTGTTGCACTTGCATACCTCGAAACAGCAATGAATGTACCAGTGGACTGTACAACAGCATTACATTCATTAAACAATTTATTCAGTATTGGAAGATGCAAAAAACTACAAATCTTCAAGTACACGTATAGCAGGATGAGGTATGCTGAGTTGAATATGTAATAATAGATGGCATGAACAACCATACCTCTACCAGACCCACAAATGCAGCAGCCATCATTGCAAAAGCTTCACCCGCATCAAATGTTGGTGCTCCCCATTGAAAAGGATATGGAACTCTTATCCTGACAGAATTGAAGTATATAATCAACTTCATTATCGCGTGCCAATGTTGATTACTATGTTAATATTCCGTCAAGAATGTCTTTGCTCAATAAGCTCAAATGTCATAGTGAATACCAGGGAGCTCCACTAACAAGGCCAGAACGATCAGTGCGACAATGTAACTGAGTCTTTGGCACGGCATGCCTATATGCTCCGCCAACTGTAAGTAGGAATGCATAGAACCAAACAATTGCAACAGAAAAGATGACAGCAAAGCGGTCAAAGACATGCCTCTCAGCATGTATAAGATGAGGTATGTACTGCAAAAGAGGTCAGGCAAGCAAGAGAAATCAATCAAACAAATTTGTATTCTAGATGAAGCATATCCTTAAGATTCAGTAAGAAAAAGGCTCCAGATAAGAGAAAGGAACATGGATGATTACTGAAGTTCATAAGGACCAAACAGCACACCTGGGATATTACAACTAATATAATTAGCATTGGAAGGCCAATTTCGACGCATTTGGCAACCTGCATGGGGTAGAAGCTACCATCTTAGGAAAAGGGGAAAAACACTAAGTAACATAAAGACACTTCAAGTGAAACAACGTTTTCACATTGCAATCAAGTTGAAATATCATAGAGTGCATGATAAGCTCACCCCAGGAAACCCAAGCTCATAGAGCCCAAAACCAGCCAAAGCAACCAAAGGAACTGCTGAGAGTGGACTTAGAAATCTAAAAACATAAACATATGAGAGGATTACAGACCAGAAGTCCTGAAACAAAGTATCCTTAAGCATAAAACAATGCGAGTAAAAGGGATATAACCTAACCTTGTTACATTATGCCACAGCCCACTGAAGCCAACTATGATCTGAAGAGTAGAAGCCACAATGAGAGCTCCTTGGGTTCCACGCATTATGCGCAGAAATTTCTGCATAATAACAATTTCAGGTCCAATAGTTGGACACATTGGGAAAACATCTTGAGTAAGAAGCAAATTTAGTAGGAAACCGTATGGGGATCTGCAATGGTGCTATAATGACCCGCAAGAATAATAGAGATGGTGGGCACTGCAAAGGAGTATGATCCTCCAATTACTGCTGGCAAGCGAGTACCAAAAAATGTTTGCAACAATGTGTTCAAGCCAGCCACAAAGAGTATAGTCTCTATCACCCTGGCTTTATCATGCTTCAAATTAGACCAGAAATTAAGTAAGAAAGAATAGAGTTCCTACAAACTCAAAAAGATTCTCGGAGTTGCTTACATTGTCTCCACCCATCTGAGGGACAAGAGCAGTAGGAATGATGACAGTTGTGCCAAGCATAACAAGGAAATGCTGGAACCCGAGAAGGATAGCCTCAGCTGCATTAAAAATCCAAAATCTAGTATTCATCATCTAATAGAATTAAGTCACAATGCAGTAACTAATTACAAGATTCACGCTCATGTTCCATTCTGATCTGGAAATAACCATTTTGAACATTAAACGAAAATTTCAAGAATAGAAAACAAGTAACAAAGATGCAAACCGTGAGAAACACTACAGGACTCTCTCTCAGTTGAACAAGAACTGATAGAAGAGATTTATGCATTCACTAAGATGTAACTGTCAAAAATTGGTAAAATAGAAACATATTTTCATGCTTCAGCGAAACAACAAGCTATAGGAAGGATGCTTGTTAAATTAATTAGGAACACAAGAAACAGAACATTCCTTTATGCATCACGTTAGAATTACCACAAACTAGAAAATTCTTGACTTCAACATCCCAGACAGAAACTCAAGTCAACCTGAAGTAAAAGAAATTTTACTCATACCAACTCTTTGACATTTCAAGAAGCAACAAGAATTACAACATCACAACATCCTTTTCGTATAAAAGGTAAAAATGCAGCAAGGTATGAGCCATAATTTTGTGTTAGAAACATCTAAGACAATCATACACAATCACCATCTACAGATTCTCCAATGACACAGGAGCATTTAAGAAAACCTGCCAAGAAAAGTAAGAAATGAACAATTATAGTGAAAAATAAGAAATAAAGAAAACTCACGCCATGGTGGTGGGCTGGTGATGCAGTAAGAGACATGAGGTAGTTGGTCCTTCACTGGATGCGGCACAAGTTCATCGGCCTTCGGCGCCGGCGCTCCTCCACCTCCGGCCATCTTCTATCTTCTATAAAAATATCTCTATCTTCAAGTCCCCTTACATAGATTAAACAACCAAGAAAAGGAAAACAACTAAATAATCCCTTTAAGGGGAACAAAAACCAAGAAAAAGATAATGCCAAAATCTAACAAATCCCAGATGTTAAATCACCAAATGCACATAACTGAAGTTACAAATCCACAGAAAATCTTAGACTCAGAAAGAAATCTACGAAAAGTCTACTTAAAAAATCACAAAACCAAGATGCTTCTTCAATGCCCGCCCCACTTAAAATCCTCAAGAAAAACTCACAAATCCAACGGATTCCAATTCAAAGTACTACTAAAATAGCAAGAAAAAACTCCCAAAGATGAAAAATAAAACCGGAGTGTGTAGTGTACCTACTTGAAAACTTAAAAAATACTCCAGATCACGGAGACCCCCTAAAAACAGTTACCTCTGCCAAGAAAGAAAGAAAAAAGCTAAAAAAATTGTTGTGGGTAACAGAAGAATAGAATGTGTGTGGAAATGTTAGAGATCCAGAGACCACAATGGTCAGAAAGGAAGAAAAACAACAGCCCAGCTACAGCTATAAACCTACAAGCTACAGAAATAGTTATAAAGCAAACACTTTTTTGGCCACTCTCTTTTAGTTCTCTGTTTCTTTCTAACCAATGTAATAAATTGAAGAAGAAAAACAATTTTTTTTCAAGATTAGTGAAAAAACGGAAACAACTTTTCAAGATTAATGAAAAACATAAAATGTTTTTGGTTCTAATGATTGAAGAACTAGGCCAAAGAAACCAGTGGGTTTTGGAAGAAAGAATCTAACTTTAGCTTTTTGCGAGACCAGTAGTACTGCTTCAACGCTTTAATCTTTGTTAGAATTTCTTTTTCTTTTTTTATAGAAAAACAAATTTCTCTTTGTGTGCTTGTTTAGTTTTGGTTGGATTGCAATTGGAAAAAAAAATTATAAAAAGAAAAAAAAAAGCTATTGAAGTGAAATGGAAATGCAATGCAGTTGACTAATTGAAATGAAATGGCAAGGAAAAAAAAAGAAAAGAGAAAAATAAAAGAGACACAGAGTGGTGTCGCAAAATTAACTATATGACTAATTATTATTAAGAGTGAAAATGATAAAACACATCAGATTTAAGAATATTTAAATTAATATTTCACAAAAAAAAGTAACGATTTTTGAAAGTTTAGTTATTAGTTGTTCAAATTAACTGTAGCAATTTATGATTAAAACAAAAACAAAAATAACAATCTTATTTGTTAGAGTGTACACAAATTTTAATGGCTTCTGAAAGTCAAATTGTGTGGTTTTGGCAAATTAATTACTGCGTTATCTCGTCTTTGTTGGAATAATTAATTTTGGGATGTCAATTAATTGAAAGATATGTTTTTAAAAAAATAATTTTTTTATAAATAAATTTTTCAAAAAAATAAAATATTCAAAAAAATAAGTAAATAATTTTCAAGTAGAAAAGGAAATTATTTTTGGGTGTAAAAATATAGTAATATACACACTAATTCTATTATCAATAATATATTTTAAAAGATTAATTAAGAAATAAGGTGAGAATATCACTCCATATTAATATACTATAGTTAGTTGGAATTTTTCTTAGATTGCTTGTTCGGGATATTTGGCATTAATTATCACGACATTATTTTTTAATTTTTACTTTTATATTTTTTGATTAGTTTAATAAATATTTAGAAAAGTTATTTAAAATTTAGAAAATATAAAAAATTCAAAATAGTGAAATTTTTATTAAGTATTACTTTTTTAAATTAAACAAAATAAAACTTATTTAAAAACATTACTTTATATTTAAAATATTTTTATTTAAAATACTTTAAAAAAAATGAGATGTGATACCTACTGGTATCACTATCAATAAATCACACACAAACAACAGCAACCATCACTTTCCCTCAAAAGCCAAATTTGATTTGTGTAAAAAACAAAAATAAAATAACTTTGTATCAAAATTATTTTTAAAAAAACTATTTAGAGAACGTTTGGTGTTAATTTTTTAATTACTTGTCATTCTAAATAGTTTTTTATATTTTTTAATAAATTATATAGAATATTTAATAAAATTTTTAAAAATTAAAATATAAAAAACTTATATATCATACTATACTTTTATTATTTTAAATATAAATTTTAATTTAATTTTAAATAAATTTTAATTTTAATTTTAAACTAATTTTAATTTAGAAAAACTTTGTTTTTAAAATATTTTAATTTTTTAATTGTTTAAAAATAAATTCATCTTTTTAGCTTTAAAAAATAGTGAATATATATATATAAGCTTTAAAAAATAGTGAAAAATATATATAAGTGTAACAACATATAATTCGTTATATCTCCTAAACTTGAAGAAAAATTTAATATTAAGATTGACAAATAATAAGATTAACAAATAAATAAAGGTGGAAAGTAAAGCGATAATATTTTGAGAAAATATTTGAAAATATTTATTAAATTTTATAAAAAAAAAGAATATTTAAAATTTTTGAAAAATAAAATTTAGTTTTTTTATTTTAAAAATAATAAGAATAACTAATTAAAAAAATATTTATTTGACAAATTCGAATACGGATCATTCGCCCGAATTTATGAAAAAATCGTATACAATTGATCTACTTAAAACCGTTTTAATTCACTTTGATCCGTTTTAATCGTAACTATCCGTCCGTACATGGGTTAATCTGGAATGTTTAAAATGAAAACCTAACTAACCCGGGTCATAAATTCCTAATCCGATTCAAGATTTTGCAGCTCCGCTTTTTCTGCTGTCCATTCTCCAGTTCTCCTCCGACGAGCTCGCTTGCATTCTCGACTCCGACAGCGTTAGGATTTCTCCTTGGGATTCTCCATCACCTCCAGCTAAGTTCTCCATCACTCAGGCAGAGCTAGATTTCTTTCTCCGAATCCCGTTCACCGCAACTCAACTCCGGCTAAATTCCAAGAGCTTCTCCATCACCTCCGGTGACAAACAAACTTCGAGTTCGTACTCCCTCACCCTTCTCCGGATAAATTCTAACAGCTCTGCTACGGATTCTTCAACATCGACGCATCCAAGCCGAGACTGTTATTCACCAGTTTTTCGGTGTCATCGTTGATCTAGGGCTAGAGACAAGACCGGCGAGAAATTTTTTTTTCTTATCCGAAATACTTTGAAGTTCTGTTGTTCATGTTCTTCGATTTTGGAATTTGATTACATACAATATGTTTCATGCATCGGTTTATCATTGTCCGTTCTTGTATTATATACAATCTATTTCATGCCTTGCAGGTGTTCGATGATATGCCGCTGAAGAACACCGATGTCCGGTGCTGTTTCATATGCTTCAGTGAGTAGTTGGTATCGTGTTACTCGAGTTCGAGTTACCATGTTGTGGTTGTAGTTCACGAGGTAAAGGGATTGCCGGAGTAGATCGAAATCCGGCAGTCTTTCTTATTATCAAACTAAAAATACAACCGTTACAATCATACTAACCTTCATTTTGTTGCTGACTCGAGTGGAATAGTTGAGTTCTTAGTGCCTAAAGATATTTCTCTGTGGCATCCACATCCATGGCTGAAGACCGTCTCCGTCACTGATCTCTTCACTGTCTCGGCGAGCTCCTTTGCTCTCTTCATTGTTGATCTGTTGATCTGCTGGATCAATTCAAAAACCGTCGATCCGAATAGTTTTGCGGATCGAAATTTCGATTTCTATAAATATGGTTCAAATACACATAATTGAGGTTTACGAAATTTGAAATTCGTAAAAGTAAAATTAGTATGAAAAAAAAAGTGTTGTTGTTAAGAGAGGAAGTAAAATTCGGTATACTTGAAACAAACCTCTAGTAACATCCATTGCTTGAAGATAATATCGCCGAAGATGGAAAATTTTCAAACATTAGAAAGTTCAAACTCGGTTTTGCTTGGCATGCAATTCATGAAATAGATGTAGATGAACAAATATATGGATCTTGATTGGTTACAGACCTGTACGGTGAATGTAGACGCTTGGAAGTAATAAAATAATAGACAATACGATGGCTTTAGGAGAAAGCTGAAAATACACATTCATTACAATATGCTCATGATTGGTGCGAAGGCTTAATAAACATATGCCCGATTCGGTAGCAGCCAGGCATCTAGGTAAACATCTAAGGGGATAACAGTTTATATCTACAATGAAACTATTAGCAATGAAAAAAGAAAATACAACCAACCCAAAAGGAAAAAAAAACAGCAACACTGACAAAACTCAGTGCCACTACATTACATGTGTTACACTGGAGGAGAAGAAAACCTTGAAAGCAGTCAGATGAATGATGATCACTTACCCTACATGGTGTCCAGTATGATGCACCCTCCATGAACACACTAAGCAGCAAGAAAACTAACATGTGAGGCTCAAACTCGCATATAAGCAAAAGGATGTAATGGGTCCCGACTCCCGTAGTTCCTTATAAAGTATCTCTGCATCACTGATGGATTCCTAAGTTACCCACACTAGAGGGAAAGTGATCATATCTTCCGAGTTCTGGTGCCTGCAATACTGTTGCTTTTAACAAAAGAGGAAGTGAGTAAAATTTTTACACCTAAAGTACCCAGGTAACTTCATATGAAAAAGAGAGACAAAATAAGGGCTTATAGCTTACATTGCCTGCTTTTGCTAATGAATACAACATGTGATCAGTTTTTTCCATTTTACTGCCACGATGGTTGCTTGTAGGCAAATCGCTCTGTATCCCAACCCCCATCAGGTTCTTTCCTTTTCAGACCCGCACCTATCACCTGGTATATTCTAGCTCTCTCATCAGCAAATGATTGTGAAGCAGCAACTGGAAGTTGCCTCATGGTCGAAGCCAATCTTTCACTCTCAACATCAGCACTCCCTGGACCTGCATTTAGATCTAGACCTTGTCTGTCTGTCTTGCGAGTATTCTCTGATCCGCCACTGGCACTGCCTTCTGGAAGGCTTATAACACAAGACCTGACAAAAGGCGACGAGACAGCACCAGCTGAACCCACAAGCTGAGAAGGAACAGTAGCAAAGCACGGACCACCAGTCAGAGAATCAACATAGGACGTGGAACCTGAGAAAGAGGATGAGGCAAGAGGAAAAGCAGAGCTGAAAGGGTATCCAGCATATGGAAGTGCAGTAGTATGCGAGAAAGCCATAGCTGGAGATGATGAAAGTACTGGACTTCGGTATATGTCAGTGGCTGTAGGACCTAGCACTCTCTGAGAGCCTGCTGCTGGAATGAATGAATATGTCTGTTCTCCTCGGTCTGGCAAGAAGGAAGGAATAGCAACAGTAGGATAGGAGTTTCTCGGAGGAAACCATGAAGTCATACTTCCAACTTCAGCATCATTCATTCTGATGCAAGCAAACGAAGATTGCAAAGGAACACCATTAGTCTTAGCCTGCTGGCTCCTTATAGCATGTTCTATGCCTACTTCATCAAAGCCAGGTCCGTTCAGATCAAAGCCTCTTGCCATACTGGAATCTACATCAGGGAGTCCTCCAGACAGCGGCCGCATTGCAATTAGAGGCACTTCCACTCTATGGGTATTGTTTGCCAAAAACTGACTGTTGTCAGTGCTTTCGTCAACTCTATTAAGATCAAGGTCAAGACCTCCAGCCAATTTTACAGATAGATTACTCTCAATGATTGCCCCAGGCTCTGAGCCTACAGTGTGCGGATAACTTTGTACTGTATTGTCTTCAAAAACTCTATCATCAGATACATTAAGATCAATGTCTAGTGCAGGCCGGACCTGTTTTGCTGGAGTAGCATCAGAGGATGGAACAGCATCTGAAGCATTGAGTGGCATTTCTAGAAGTCTCCGAGGTTCCGCAGGACGAAAGGCACTGGTAGCTGCTGAACCTTTCCAACCCGGCTCTGACTTGTTCCTCAATAGATTTTCTGGAGGGACAAAAGGTCCTTTTGCCGGAGCAGCTACAGTTATTGGAACAGGCAATTCACCTGATAATTGGGATGCTGCTAACTGTGGCAGTGGAATCGGATGTGAGTGCATCTGTGCTGCTGAAATAACATGTTCCCCCTGGTTATCATCTCCAGGGAAACCTTCATTTAAGTCAATAACAAGCTTGGATGCACCATCTGGAACAGCAGGACCAACTTCAGGAGAAATACCAGATGTCAGACTCATTTTCTCCTCTGTGGCATAGAAAGTCTTCTCTGGATCTTTTGATACATAATTGGATGGTGTTACGGCCTCTTCACAGCTGGCAGCTACAAGAGAAATTTGGGTAAAACCCCTTCTAAGTTTCGAGGCATCTTCTAAACCATTTCCAAGATTATCAACAGTTCGAGTGACAAGTTTTGCACCTTTGTTGTCACTATCACTTGTTCCTGAATGACTGGAAATCATAGGGCTCTCAGGCTTCTCAGTGTTTACACTGTTTGTATTATCAAGATGCATAGCATTATCTACATCAGAACAAGCAACGGCATCTCCACTTCTCACAGAAGTCTTTGCATCAACCCCAACAGCACCTTTATGCTCTTCGGAAGGAGAAACAGCATTAGATCCTATATCGGTTGCACTACTCTTCTTTGCAACCTTATCACAAGAAACCATCTCGTGCTTTGTGCCTGATGCATTGCCACCTTCCTCTTTAACACAACCAATTTTCTTCTTGTCATTTGATAATAAATCTGCTTCCTGCTGTTTACAATCAGTACCAAGATCACCTCCATATTCCCTTTCCTTCTGCCTACTTTTGAGAGGATGAGTTGCTTGTCCCTCTGTCCCTAGTTTAGTTTCAGAAGAAGGGGCAGGAGACATTACACAATCATCAATTTTTCCCAGAGACTTGACACATTGAAGCACTGTATTCTGGAAAGATGTAGCTAAACAAGGTAGTTGTTCGGTCTGCTCACCTGCTAACTTATCTTCCTTTACCATGCTATTTTGGTCACTTTGGGACCTGTTGCAGATTGCTTGCAGCCCATCCTTATTGACTGCACTAATTGATCTATCTCCATCCTTTACTGACTCATCACCAGAAGACTCAGCAGTGTGGCTTTGATTTTGAGGTAGAGCAGCATCAGGTGCAGATCTACTATGACCTCTATTGTTGTCTTCACAACTGTCATCTGGACCAGGTGGAAACACTGGAGATTCTGCCAGTGAAGCTAAGTTTGACATCTCCCCAGAAGCCACACTAGCAAGTAGATTCATACCAGTATCATCACCCACTGATAAAGGAGGGCATGCTTCTGAGTCAGTTGAACGACCTTCAATTAATGCACTTATAGAGCTCAAGGAATTCCTCATCCTAGTTTCTTCCAAGACAACCTCCTTTTCATTGCCAGATGACGCACACGTGACTTCAGAAGATTCTCTGGTTTTTCCGGCTTCATCAGGAGTCCTACAAGATTCTTCACACTGGGAAGCTCCCTGTGATCGTTCAACTTCATCAGGCGCCGCGAGACCTTCTTTCATATCATTGCCCTGCAATGGTTCTGTGTTGACATCACCAAACCTAGATACCTCAGTCTTAACTTTTATCTTATGATCATCCTGGTCATCTTTACCAGCATCTCCAGGCGAAGATGCCTTCAGCCCCAAGAGTGAAGGGTCATCAGATGAGCCTCCGTTGCCACTTCGTCCAGGGCTACAGCCAGGATTCGGAAGCCTAACAGTGAGCCTGTGGCTGTTACTATGATCTGCAGAAGGAATATCCACTGTCCTTTCACATGTTGATCCACTTTGCAATACCTTATCCCCAACCAAGGTCCTATTGATGGAATTCGGCTTACCAATGCTCGCTTCTCTCTGCAATCCAGGGGCAGTCGTGGCTGCAACAAATCCATTACTTGACCTACGATGGCGAGATGAACTACCAGCCATCTTACTTGAGTTCGTTGAACCAGAAGCATGGTTCTTTGCGTCCTCTCTCAGAGATGGACTAATCACCTTACCATGATCACTTGAACTGGATTGACAATTGTTCTGGTAATGCCCGTTTTATTGATCTTCTCCTCCTTTGCTGGTAGCATTGGTAAGTCTGACGTTCCAGCGCCTCCTAATGGCCGCCCAGACAAATCCTTCAAGCTTACAGCCAAAGGAAAAGGCAGTGATGACTGCACTTTTAATGCCCCTGGTGTAACAGGTAACACCTTCGTGTTAGAATCTGAGGTACCAGGTTTACCAGCAACAGCAGCCTTACAAGTGGATGACTGAACCATAGAGCTCTTAAGCATTGCATCAGCTGAACTAGGCCTTCTACTTCCACCATGAGAAACATCGGAAAACCCTGACTTGGAAGGCGAGGAAGTAGCCTGGTAGGAACCAATTGATTTCGCATCGTCAATTTTGGCCATTTCTGCATCAACCCGTTTCTTCCAAGTGTCAACAAGACTCCTAGCTTTTTTCTGAATATCAGGATTCTTATGACTTCGCAGATGATTTACGGATTTACCAATATTACATGTCTTCAGAGCATTAAGATTAACTGGCAACTTATCTAAAGCACGAAGAAGGGCCACCAGGAGTTCCTCCATTGATTTATCAACTTCCCCGGGACTGCCGCAATTGCCACTCTTCCCTTTGTGCACATCCTGGAGCCAATCATCCAAAACAGGCACACCTCTGAGCTGAACAAATCTACCAAGGCAATCTAATCTATCTGTTGCTGTAATTATATCTGCAAGCAATACTTTGCTAGCAAAATCTAATTTACTGTCAGGTCTATCAAGCTGCATAAGATTTATCAGTTGCTCTACACCCTCCACATTTGTAAGTCCGCCCTTCTCTGTTATTTTGGCAATTTCTGCCTTGATCATCTCAAGTCTACTAGAATCACACACATCGTCTTTGCTGCTGCAATCTCTCTTGATGGATTCCATGCCTTTGTCACCTCTTTCCCTCTTCTTTCCCTTGACCTGTACAGGAATCAAAGTTCCACAATTTTGTCCACTATCAGGACCAGGTTTCAGCTGCTGTGATGAAGGTGGATTACTCAAGTTCTTAGGTGAGCACCCTCCAGATTGTAATGCATGCATTTCTAGCTGTGTCTTATCTAAAAGCAGATTCACTTCGTCTTGCCGCTCCTAAGTGGCAAAAATAAAATGGATGTTTCAAGATAAAAAGATTTTCACAGAAGCTACAGACCTATTAAAACAGATGTAAAGAAATCTCACATTGATGTAGTCTTGATCACTCAACCACCACAAACATTTGTTCTCAATGTCATAAACTCTCCTACAGACAAATGAAGGTAACCCTGGTGGAAGTTCAACACCTTTACGAAGGAAGGTAACTTTGCATGGATGAAGCAATGAGGCAGCCGGTGTCTCATCACGATGGAACGAGTAAAAGACTTCGTTTGGAGCAGCTTCAAGTAAACTGCCTTTAGCAAGCTTGACGTCAGCAGGTCTATAAAGCCAGTTCACACCTAGCTTAAGATGACCATCAGTGCATGCAGAAATCCATCTTATGATACCAATAAATGGTGGAGCATGGCCAGCTTGGAAAAGAGCACAGTCACCAACTTGAATCTTTCGTCCATCCTGTCAACCA
The DNA here is from genome assembly GCA_019914995.1 of Acanthochlamys bracteata. Classification (NCBI taxonomy): domain Eukaryota; kingdom Viridiplantae; phylum Streptophyta; class Magnoliopsida; order Pandanales; family Velloziaceae; genus Acanthochlamys; species Acanthochlamys bracteata. The sequence goes on from CM034143.1 coordinate 5,584,486, forward strand.
AGATATTGAATGAGCATAAAAGTGAGAAGAGAGTGTGGAAAAATCATCACACAACAAAAGCACTGCTGTACTAAATTAACAAGGACCAAGAGTTACTATTGACATGAGGTCCCTCCATAAAGATTCTACTGGAAATAAACAATCATATAGCTGCAGTAAAAATTGGCAAATGGCGTACCACAATGTGAAAAAGAATTGATAGAACTACACAATAATATCTGATATGGGGACCAAAAAAAAATGCTCAGCCACCTTAGCAACTCTGATCATTTTATGTCTTCTGCAGCAAATTCATACTATAAATATGAGAAATATAGCCAAAATAGAGTAAAAGAATACTAAATAAACACTTCACATAGCACACGCTCCGGAAGAAAGTGGTAATAAAACATTAACCTTCTGGTTACAGAAGACAACCAAAAGAATTCCGTGCATTATATGCTATACTCGCACTAGCACTTTTCCTCACTGATGAAATCGTCTCCAAGGAAACTCATCTAGTCTAACTACAGCTTATTCAACAACACTACATGATCCTGATAGAATACACACAATATAAAATCATATAATCATTTTTCCCAGGACTCATTATGATATGCTTTTCTTTTCATTTACATGGCTATACTATTTCCTTGCATCAAAAGCACAATAAGTTGAGAACTACAGCTTTAAAAACAACTGTTAATGAGTCGTAACTTTCTCATGTCAAAATCTTGCAGTAATAACGGCTAAAAAGAAAATGAAGTAAGAAAACTTTTGCTCACATAACAGATAGAGAAAAATCAGCAAAGCTTCTTAGAAAGAATTTTTTTTTCCTTCTAGAAACAAACTTGTGTACAAACAAAAAAGCAGAACTTGGGAGAAAACATCACATGCCAAAGGAAATAAAAAGCAGCTATAGACATGAAGATCATTGAACTTTAGGGTTCAACAAGAACAGTGAGAAGAAAGGAAACTAAAAAGAACAAAGGACGTTCAGGTGGTGTTCTTCCTTCATAACTGCAAACTTCTTACAAAACTAAAAATTCAAAAAAAGGGTGGGTCATTGAAACTTACAGCATCATACTTTTATCAAGAACCTAAATTATCAACTCAAATTTCAGAAAAGCAGGACCAAAAATACAGTTCCTTGTCATATCTGGCTCTGTTTTAGTTAAGTGAAACACAATCCTCAAAGCTATAATTCAGTGGTGGATAAAAATGTTAGGAATAAAAGGAGGATCACTTATGAGAAGGGGAGCTAGAGGTAACCCTATAGGTTTCTTATTATATATACTCATGTAAGTGAGAAATTAATACCAACAAATCAGAGAAGCACCTAAAAATGGAAACTGAAGTCAGGCAACATTACAAAGCGTTGAAGACCTGACTGAAGCAGAATAAGCTAGGATATATCAGTTGGACAATCCAATCTTTCCTCTGATAGGCAATCCTTCCATCAGGAAGAGACACCTTGCTTATCTTCTACTATGAATTGGGAGGAGCAGATCTATAGAAAGTTAAAAGTAAAATATAGTAATTATTGAAAATAGACATTACATTTAATACTTGGGTGTTAATTAACTTAAATCATGTCCAGTCCGCAACTTAGACAATTGATTACATGTCCATCCTCAAAAAACATTCTACAAGTACAAGCAACAGAAAGTGCTAATACACAACATTCTTTTTTATTATTACAATACATAAGAAACGAAAGAATCAAATCCAGATGAGTGTTCCCATACAAAAAATAAAAGCTGTCAAACAGAAGTAATTACGGGTTGACTGAAATAACGGGAATTAAACAATAAATAACTTATCTAAATAGTGCATCAGCTTTACAAAAATCCTGGAGGAGCTGAAGTTATCTTCTTTCCCAAAATTAACACTTTCCCATGTCCTAGAAACTTCCATACAACACGTTTTCCAGAACTAAAATTCAGATAATTACTTGAAAGCTGGAATTGAGAAAGGTAAATGGAAACATAGAAAGCTAAATATTAATATATATTACATATAATAGGAAAACTATACACGTACGAACAAAACGGGTAGGGGCCAATTAAAATATGCTAAATTTTGCAAACTTCTCTTTTTTCCCCCCTTATTACTATCATAAGAAAAAATTGGTGAAGTTACAATATTTAGAATTGCTTACAAAAGAGGAGGGAAAAAGATCAAATTACAATTCAAAACAATTGAAAGGATTATTCAATGATAATAGCAAATTCATAATATGAGGGGGAAAAAAGGTTACACCTTCTCGAAGAACCCGGTGGAGCGCAAAACCAAGCGGTCGTCTTGTTTGTTGTTGTCTCTAAATGGAGCGGGAGCTACTGCACAAGTGGGGGCCGGCACCATGCCACGTCGGTAATTCTCACGGTTCCTCGGCGGCCGCAAAGCTGCTGCCTTCCCAAGCATGATACCTTCGACGTGGAACCATTCTCGCCGTCGATCGAAATCAAAATCACAGCAATCGCTCCTCCTCCTCCTCCTCCCATCAAATGATTCCTTCTTCAAATCAACCCTAACCCTAGATCCGTCTCTGCAACCGTTTCCATCCACCGTTTCCAACACCGTTGAATCTTATCTTAATTACAATAAAATCAGATGCAGAAAATACCCTACGTTATTTCCGGTATTCCTCGTACCGAAGCTTGCAAAATCTGACGGCTGGCTTTCCGGCGGCGGCGGAGTGAACGGCCGAGAAAAGAAAAATAGATTTGCGATTTTCGCGATCGCGAGATGAGAGAGAGAGATTGCGAGACCGAGAAATGTAGAGATTATAAGAGAGAACTAAACGCAGACGGCAAAAAAAGCAATATAAGAACAACTGCACAGTTCAAGTAAATAACACTAATACAAACCAATACAACTAATCCACGTCATCATTAAGAGAGAAAGTGGTACATTTATAAGTTGTTTATAGTGTTTGGTGTTCGTTGATGTCGTAGTTTGATAGCTGACAGGTCAGCTATGTTAACACCCAATCGAAATTAAGTGGGTCCCACTCTATGTTTCTTCTTTGGTGGATTCAGTTTTGTTGATTTGACTACGCAGCTTGATTTTATTTACTAGAACAAGCATGGCCAAGTTTTCTTTTTTCTTTTTCTTTTTTTTTTTTGGGTTCTGGTCAGTTTGGTTAGTTGGATAGTTTGGTCAGGTGTTTGGTTTACTTTTTGGAAACCAACAAACTGGCTTCAAATTCTGAGAACATGTCTGCAGATTCCTTGTGATTGATTGCAGAACATTAATAATTGTTGGTCTAATCTTAACTTCGCACTCAATCCTTCTATTAGATTAATAAATTAGCAGATGGATATCAGAACCCGTTTAGTTTAGCTTTTTTTACGTTATTTTTTAATTTTTAATTATATATTTTTTACTATATATTTTATAAATATTTATAAAAGTTTTTAAATTTAAAAAATATAAAAAAATTTATTTCGTAAGTATTTTTAAACGTCATCTCAGAAGTAAAGTAACATGAAGATATTGTTAACCAAAAAAAAATGGAAAATTTTCACTTGCAAGAATGTAAAGCAGTGACAAGCAAACTCCAGCACTTGTGGAAATGGGTGTTAAGGCCAAAATGGTCCTCCCTATGTTGGTTTAGAGCTCTATCATTTGCTGAAATAAGGGGGTGGTAGGTGTTAAAAGGACTTCAATCCTACCATGTCTGTCCGATATTTATTCTGAGCTTTTTATAAATTTTTATGCGGCGCTCATTTTTTAATATGGACTCGAATCACCTAACCAATTCAGCTGAAGTAATCCCCTTTCCGATCCGAGGAAAGTTGTGTGAGTGCTTTGGCAGAAATAGAAATTAAGTTACCAGAGAGATCTTCAAAGACAATTCATACAAAAAAAGCTCCATGATTTCTTATTTTGTTTTTTACAATCAACTTTATAAAAAAGTACTATACTCATCGAAGCTAAGCTAAGAGCATACTTTAATTGCAATAAACTTCACATCCTCCTTTCAAAAATTTGAATTTTATTATTTCATATGTTTCAATTATCACTTCAAATTCTATTTTTATTTTCATACAAATTCCAATTCCATCAAAATTTAACTCCAAAATTTAGTTAATATGTTTCAATTACCATTACAAACTCTACTTCATCAAATTCTATTTCTCATCGAACTTGATTTGTACGAAACTCATTGTTGTGAAGCTCACTATATGTAATCAAAACATGCCCTAAGCTTTCCTAGCGCATAACTTCCATCTGTTGTGAACTTGACAAAACAAATGTTAAGCTGTAGATACCTCCAAAAATATTATCGCTGCACTTCCAGATCAACCAAAAGTGCATGCAGAGTAAAAAGAATTCCTAATCAACCAACAGCAACAGGAATATTGAACTTTATACATAAACCTGAGCATCATGCAAGCGCAGAATTGCAGATGCGCTGGAGGAAGGAAATAAGAGCATGTTTACCAACACTTATAACTTTTTTCCTCCAAAAACTTTTACTTCTAACTCACATTCAAATCAAAATAAGCACAAAAACTAAACTCAGGTTGTTTGGCCAGAACTCCACTTCTAAAAATTCAAATTTTAAAACTACAAACTCACTTTTAATAACACAAAAAACTGAAATCTTTTGAACTTCATTTTTTAAAAACTCACATTCAAAAACAGCATAAGAAACACGTCTTAAATGTCCAATGAATTCGCATATAAGCATATTGAAGAATTCAACAGAAGGTGACCAGTTATCTGCAAATCAACTCAAGATCAAAACATATACCACCGATATCTGGAATATGCATAGATGCAAGTTGCACACATTAAAAATCAACAACAATCATCTCCAAAGCTATATGACTCTCAATCAAGCTTAGTTTCTTATAGTGCAAAGACCAGACCAGAGTTATCATGTTAAAAGGAGGTAACAGGCACGATCACCAAAGAAGAATGTTACAATAATGAATAAGATGGCCAAGGAAATTCTTATAGCGTTATATTAATGTGCAAGATAGGAAATATTCCACCATATAACACTACTCTTAAGTTAGAAGATAGTATAGGGTAGACAGTTCAATAATATTTTAAAGTACAAGTAGAGGAGGTACTTACTGTATAATATTTACTCTAGTCTAACACTATCCCAATTCCCTTAGCAGGTTTATTATGGGCATTTGCTTTAACCAATTATACAAGAGGGAATCAAATCAGAACTATAATGCCGTTATAAAGTTCTCTGGCAACTATATGGTGTGAAGAATAAGAAAAAATGGAAAGATCAAACAACTTATATTGTGCATTTTTGTTAGTTCTCAGAATATACGCATCGTAACTCACTTTAATGCCAGGATAGTTACTTGTATGCATCCCAACAGTTATCAGGTTCTTTCCTCTTTGAACCACCACCTATCAATGCATACATCCTAGGTTGTTCTTCAGTAATTGGAAATTGCCTCATTCTAGAAGCCAATCTATCACCATCAACATCAATACTCCCTGGACCTGTATTGAGATCAAGACCTTGTCTACCAGCCTTACGACTTTTCTGACCCACCACTGCCACCAGACTGGCGAAGGGTTCCAGCAAAAGGCCTCAAATATGGGGATGACAGAGCATCTGAGTGTCCCACAACCTGAGAAGGTATGGTGGCATAGCTGGGAGCACCACCAGAAGAATCAACGAAGGGTGTTGAGCAAACAGAAAAAGAGGATGATGCAAGAGGGAATGCAGAAGTAAAAGGGTAACCAGCATATGGGAATGCAGTAGCGTGTGAGAAAGCCGTAGCAGGAACTGATGAAAGCATTGGACTTCTGTAAACATCACCTGGAAAAGAGTTACTACTGGCAGTTGGACCCAAAAACCTCTGGGAAGCTGCTGCTGGTATCACTGAGTAAGACTGCTCACCTCTGTCAGGTAAGAATGAAGGCATTGCAAAAGTAGGATAAGAGCTTGCTGGACCGTACCATCATGAACTACTTACTAGTTCACCATTGTTCATTCTGATGCCAGCAAAGGGTGATATGAATGGCACACTGCTAGTCCTTGCATGCTGCGCCCTTACAGCAGGTTCTATACCTATTTCATTGAGGCCAGGGCCATTGAGATCAAAGCTCCTTGAAATACTCGAATCTTGATTAGTTGGTTTTCCTGACACTGGCCTAAGAGGAATTAAAGGCACCTCAACTTTATGGCTACTGTTCACAAAGAGCTGTCCATTGTCAATACCTTCATCGACTTTGTTGAGATCAAGATCAAGACCTCCAGCAGATCTTACAGGCATACCTCCTGATGTAGGGTCTGCAGCAGAGCTATGTGAGGCAAACTCTTCAAGAAATCGATCATCAGGAACATTCAGATCTATATCCAGTACAGGCCAAGGCTCTTTTGCAGGAGGGCTAGTACTAGGCAAACAAGTGTCAGCAGCATTATGTGGCATCTCTAAGGTTTTACGAGGTTCTGCAGGACGAAATGCACTGGTAGCTGCTGAACCTTTCCATGGCTCTGATTTGTTGTTCGGTAGATCTTCTGGAGGGACAAAAGGTCCTTTTGCTTGAGCAACTACAGTTATTAGATCAGGTGATACACCTGACAATTGCGGTGCTGCTAACTGTGGCAGATTGTGCAAAGTAATAGGATGTGAACACATCTGTGCAGCTGAAATAACATGTTCACCCTGGTTATCATCTCCAGGGAAACCTACATTCAAGTCAATAACAAGCTTGGATGCACCATCTGGAACAGCAGGCCGAACTTCAATAGAAATAGCAGATGTCAGTCTCATTTTCTCCTCTGTGGCATAGAAAGACTTCTCTGGTTCTTTTGATACGTAATGGGATGGTGTTATGGCCTCTTCACAGCTGGCAGCTACAAGAGAAATTTGGGTAAAACTCCTTCTAAGTTTCGAGGCATCTTCTAAACCATTTCCAAGATTATCAACAGTTTGAGTGACAAGTTTTGAAACTTTGTTGTCACTATCACTTGTTCCTGAATGACTGGAAATCATAGGGCTCTCAGGCTTTTCACCCTTTATACTGTTTGTCTCATCAAGATACACAGCATTATCCACATCAGAACAAGCACTGGCATCTCCACTTCTCACAGCAGTCTTCACATCAACATCCACAGCAGCTTTATGCTTTTTCAAAGGAGAAACGGTATTATATCCTACATCAGTTGCGTTACTCTTCTCTACATCCTTATTGCAAGAAATCATATCGTGCTTTCTGCGTGAAGCATCGCCATCTTCCTCCTTCATAGAACAAATTTTCTTCTTGTCATCCGCTAATAAATCTATTTCCTGCTGTTTACGATCAATGCCAAGATTGCTTCTATCTTCGCTTGCATTCTGCCTACTTTTGAGCAAATGAGTTGCTTGCCCCTCTGTCCTTGGTTTAGTTTGAGCAGAAGGGGCAGGAGACATTATGTAATCATTAATTTCTCCTTCCTCAACTTTTTCCTGAGACTTGCACAAAGCGTTGTATTCCGGAAAGATGTAGTAGAACAAGGTTGTTGTCCGGTCTCCTCACCTGCTAACTTTTCTTCCTTTATCATGCTTTTTTTGTCAATTTGGGACCTATTGAGGATCGTTTGCAGTCCATCCTTATCGACTAGTGATCTCCGTCCATCCTTTACTGACTCATCACCAGAAGAATCAGGAACATGGTTTTCATTTTGAGGTAGAGAAGCATTAGATGCAGATCTCCTAAGGCCTCTATTGTTGTCTTGATAACTGTCATCTGGGCCAGGTGCAAAAACTAGAGATTCTGCTGGTGAAGCTAAGTTTGACATCTCCCTAGTAGCCACACTAGCAAGTAGATACATACCAGTATTATCACCTTCTAATAAAGGAGGGCAGGCTCCTGAGTAAGTTACACAACTTTCAAGTAATGCACTTATAGAGCTCAAGGAATTCCTCATCCTAGTTTCATCCAAGACACCCTCCTTTGCATTGCCAGATGACAAACAGGTGATTTCAGAAGATTCTCTGGTTTTTCTGGCTTCATCAGGAGTCCTACAAGATTCTTCATAACGGAAAGCTCCTTGTGAACGTTCAACTTCATCAGGCCCCGCAAGACCTTCTTTCATATCATTGCCCTGCCATGGTTCTGTGTTGGCATCACCAGACCTGGATACCTCAGTCTTATCTTTTATCATATGATCATCCTGGTCATCTTTATCAGCATCACCAGGAGAAGATGCCTTCAGCTCCAAGAGTGAAGGGTCATAAGATGAGCCTTCGTTGCCACTCTGTTCAGGACTACAGCCAGAATCAGGAAACCTAACAATGAGCCTGTGGTTGTTAATATGATCTGCAGAAGGAATATTCAGTATACTTTCACATGTTGATCCACTTTGTGATACCTTATCCCCAATCAACGTCCTACTGATGGAATTTGGCTTACCAATGCTCGCTTCTCTCTGCAACCCAGGGACCGTCGGGGCAGCAACAGAACCATTACTTGACCTACGATGGCGAGATGAAATACCAGCCATCTTACTTGAGTTCATTGAACCAGAAGCAGTGTCCTTTGCATCTTCTTTCAGAGATGGGCGAATCACTGTACCATGATCACTTGAAGTGGACTGAGACTTGTTCTGGTAATAACCCGTATTATTGATTTTCTCCTCCTTTGCTGGTAGCATTGGGAAGTCTGGCATTCCACTGCCTCCTAATGGCCTCCCAGACAAATCCTTCGAGCTTACAGCCACAGTAGAAGGCAGTGATGATTGCACTTTTAATGCCCCTGGTGTAACGGGTAACACCTTCGTGTTAGATTCAGAGCTACCAGGTTTACCAGAAACAGCAGTCTTGCAAGTAGTTGGCTGAACCATAGAGCTCTTAAGCATCGCATCAGCTGAACTTGGCCTTCCATTTCTACCATGAGAAATGTTGGAAACGCCTGACTTGGAAGGCGAGGAAGCAGCTTGGTAGGAACCAACTGATTTCGCATCGTCAATCATAGCCATCTCTACATCAACTCGTTTCTTCCAAGTGTCAACAAGACTCCTAGCTTTCTTCTGAATATCAGGATTCTTATGACTTCGTAGACGATTTACGGACTTACCAATATTACATGTCTGTAGAGCATTAAGATTAACTGGCAACTTATCTAAAGCACGGAGAAGGGCCACTAGAAGTTCTTCTAATGATTTATCACCTTCCCTGGGACTTCCACCATTGCCAATCTTCCCTTTGTGCACATCCTGTAGCCAATCATCCAAAATAGGCACGCCTCTGAGTTGAACAAATCTCCCAAGGCAATCTAATCTTTCAGTTGCTGCAATTACATCTGCGAGCAATACTTTGCTAGCAAAATCCAATTTCCTCTCAGGCCTATCAAGCTGCATAAGACGTACCAGTTTCTCTACGCCCTCGACGCTTGCAAGTCCAGCCTTCTCCATTATTTTGGCAATTTCATCTTTAACAATATCCACTCTACCAGAATTACTATCACCAGCTTTACTATGACGTTCTCTCTTGATCGGATCCAAGCCATGATTAACCCTTTCCCTTTTCTTTCCCTTGGCCTGGACAGGATAGGAAGTGCCACTGTTCTGTGTACTATCTGAACCAGATTTCAACTGTTGTGAAGATAATGAACCATTTGAGTTTCTTGGTGAGCGTCCTCCTGATTGCAATGAGTGCATTTCTAATCTTGTTTTATCTAACTTCTGGTTGAGTTCTTCTTGTCATTCCTGGTACAACCAATAAAACAAGTCTTTACAAATCATGCTTGACAAGAGTTAACAGGAAGAGAAAAAGGACTCACATTAGTTTAGTATGGATCGGTCAACCACCACAAAAACTTGCTTTCAACGTTGTAAACCCGCTTACAAACAAATGATGACAAGCCTTCTGAAAGCTCAACGCCCTTCCCAAAGATGGATGAAGTAACAATGCAGCTGGTATTTCATCCCAGTGGGAGGAATAAAAGACTTTGTCTGGTGCAGCTTCTACAAAGATGCCCCTTGCAAGCTCAATGTCAGCAGGTCTATACAGCCAATTAACACCGCGCTTGAGGTAGTTATCATCAGAAGGGGAAAACCACTGTATGATACCAATAAAAGGTTGGGCATGACCACCCTGAAAAAGAGCACAGGCACCAACTTCAATTTTACGACCGTCCTGCGATACAGGAAATTTCTTAGGAAATAAAGAAAACAGAAAAAGAAAAGAAAAAGAGAAAGAGAAGGAAAAATAATATAAAGTAGATATAACAGGAAAGTATTAGATTAATCAAAGATTTAATTGGAAAACAAGAACATATTCAATGCAGAATTCATTACTAAAGCAGGCTACTTCAAAAGCAGCTATTGGTGGTGCTAAGTGAAGGAAGAAAAAGCCTGTACTAGTGCAGGCAACTCACTACAATGTTATTACCCTATCGGATATATGAAAGACAAAAGTATTGGTATTAACAAAACAACAAAATCTCTAGGAACTGAAAATGGTTAACAACTACAATCTGCTTCACAAGTTCATGACAGAAATAAAGAGTTCAGACAAGATGGTCACTAAAGCGGTTTATTGGTATCATAATATCAACAGGAAGGAATGATCACCAGCAGGCATCAGCAAGCAGTTTATGCCTACAGAAACCTACAAACAAGGGAGTTCATTTTGTTCAGACTAGGTCCTCGTCTAATACACATGCTGATACGTCATCATAAGCGTGCAGGGCCTTAAGCTTATTATCTCTATAATCTCAGTAAGATTGCTCCAAGATCACAAAGCTATCGATGGTGTTCCAGTCAAAATGACTCATTTTACTTTGCAAAAGATTGAATATACCAAGGCGTTTGACTTCAGTGCGGCTTGGACACCTAATGAAAATACAAAAGCTAGATTGTGTGCCTTGTCTAAGACAAAAACAGCAATCCACAGCCGAAAAGATAAACCAGCTGAGTTATTCTTCCTTGAATGAGTCCAAGTATAACTTGCATAATAATTTTTAACGCCATCTGCATACTGCATGAATGCACTTCTTACATGCCACAAAAAGCAATTCTTGCATTATGTATTGCTGCTAGGCTCAAGCATAGCTCTATACTTCATCTTTAGCTCAAATTGAATCTCTAGTTATCCTGCTTCGATGTGAAGGTCTACCTTTATCAGGGTTAACTTGAAAATCTGATACAACACAGGTGCAAACACCCCAAGCTGTAATTAAACATCCATTGTCTTACAATATCATGAAAAAGGATAGGAGAATTGAGTAATTGCAAAAACCAACAACTTTGCCTTCAAGTGACTACAAACCAATTTTGCACTATGATGTTTCCATGGAACACATCCACAAATTTGAAATGAGGTCCAAACCTCAGCCCAGCCTTAGAAATTTGGAATTCTGAAATTACAAATGCAAATCCAGGGACTTCTGATTCAGTGCACACCACACTGCTCTTCTTGGTTCAATTCACAGCTCTCTCTCTCTCTCTCTCTCTCACACACACACACATTTCCTTTTTGCACTCACTAAATGTCCCCTATAAATCATGCACCGCAAACTTCAATATGCAGGTTGTCTCTATTCTCTTAAAATTTTTAAATAAATCTATTTCCCGCTCCAAATCTCTATATATCTCTCTTTGATTTCTAGAGATAAAATGGATATAAGAGGCATACAGGTTTTGTCATGTGCGCAAGCAGAAATATAGCTGAAATTTTCAAAAGTTTATAGCTTAGCTATGTTCGAAAATTTGTCCTGGCTTTGCTTATATTTTGTCGACAAGCATTAAGTCTCATCAATATCATGGAAATGTGTGATGCATTCATTTGCATGTAGTACTACAAAGGAAACTTGTACAAATATAAAAGCAAATAAGGAATTTTAGAATTTCATTTTTTTAGAGAAACAGCATTAAGACATGTAAATAAAGCACGTTTGTTTTCGTTGAGCATATAGGCAAAAGTAACACAACAAGTCTAATGCATAAACTAGTAATTATGTTCTGGCCACTATTAACTTTAATCCTGCAACAGCAGCTTCCTGTCTTTTACATAAATATATCTTAAAGAAACACTTAACAACAATGAGTACCATAATTGACCTATGACTTTTAACGACTTACAAGAGAGAATCATTTTTTAGCTCAGTTTTTGCTTCACTGGTACAACTAACACAAAAATTTTGCTAAAACTCCATCGCGTGACAATCTTCTGTGTCTAGTTAGTCTCAATTCATGTGTAGAAACAGAATTCAAATGCTGCTGAACCTTTAGAAAGAAACCCGGCGGATGCAAATCACCATCCGCGACCTAGCTGTCGTCACTCGTCAGTTGTCATTGAACTAGAAAGGCTCGACACCATGCCACGTCATCATTCTTCGTCGACGGCTGATGCTGCTCCCTTCCAAGCACAACACTCTCCACGTGGCAGAATACTCACCGTCGATCGAATTCACGATTCCGGCAACAACAACTGCAGCTACTACCATCAACTGATTCCAGTCACCATCGAGAATTTCGAGAAAGAATGAAACCCTAGGTTGGACCCAGTCACAGAATACGTGCGGGTTTTTGGGGATTGCTGCTGTGTGTGAAATTAAACGACGGAAATTCGCCGGAAATAGAACTGAGTTGCGGCGGTGCAGAGAGAAATTAGAAAGCGGAAAGAAAGATTGGGCCCCGAGATTCCGGGAACGCGAGATTTGGCAAAAAAATGGGAAAAAAATAGGTAAGAGAAACGAAATTTTAATTTTACGAACGAAGAACGGTAAAAAGAAATAAAAAATAAATGAGAGTAGAATGAACTGTGTAATAAAGTAACCTCTGAGTGTGTTTATTTAACGCTAAATACATTTAAAATAAGTTTAAATAATTAAATTAAATTAAAAATGTTTAATATAAAATAAATTTATATATTAATTTTGTATTACTAGTAAATTTTAAAAAATTAAATTTTACAAAATAATTTTTAAAAAATAAAATTAGGGTTGTAAGTAAACACGTCCTCACCACGTATAACCAATGAATTTCAAAGAAATAGAAAGGTTGCGTGGGACCCGCTGTAACTAAATGATTTTGATGGTTGAAATTTGTGTTAGTATAGTGGAAACTGTACAGTAGTTAAAGTGAAGAAGTTACCAGTGGAGAACACCGACAACTAGATTATATTAACTAACCTCTGATCTACGTTTAATCCCGTAAGGTTAAAGTTTGGAGAGTTTTTTAAACTGTCAACATATATCATTTTCCAGTTTGGATCAAGGAGTTTTAACTAAACCATTGTTGTCAACTCGGACCGAACCTACCGTCGATCCGAACGATAAATTAATCCGAATTTATAAAAAATCGTCTATATAATTAATTCCGTTTGACCTAATTCAACTCGATCGATCCATCCACCTGATCAAACCGGATTGAATAAAATTTTAAAAAATAAAAAAAAAATTTAAATTAATAATATATTTAATATAAAATAATTATTAATAGTTTTATTTTAAAAAATAATATGTAGTTTAGATTTTGTATTTGGATGTGATAATATAAAAATATAATTGATTATATTTTATTTGTAAATATTAATTATTAGTGATTTTTAAAATTTTATATTATAAAATATTCAGAATCAAATATGTATACATAAAAAAATTAGTTATATCTCTTTTTTATGATTTTATTTTCTTCTAATTTCTAATTTATTTAAATATTTCTCATTATAAATTGTTATTGTTATTATTATTATTGGTAGTGGTAATGTCATAGTGGCAATATTTTAATTTTTACTGTGATTATTATTATTATTGTTATTGATAGTAATACCATAGTAAAATATTCTAATTTTTTACTGTAATTACTGCTACTATTATTATTACGAGTTACTATAATGGTAGTAAGTTTTTTATTATAATAATTATTATTATTAGTTAAAAATATTTTAATATTATCGATCCGATGGTTTAACCGGTCAAACTGGTGGATCAACTAAAAAATAAAAATAATTTTTCGATTCAATATTAGATCCGGTTCTGACAATCATGAACTAAACATATAGCATTTCATTTCTCTTGTTTGCATTGTCCCTCTCTAGTCTCTAATTAGCGTTTTTGCAACATTAGTCACGTAAAAGTCGTATAGCAAACCCTAACCCTTTGGAAAGTTGTATTATTACTACTAGTGCTAGTACTAGCCCGACTGGTACTGCACTCAGTAATAACGCTATCTAGTTCGCCGGAATTAACAAAATGTCCCACTCATCTCCGACGCATACGGCGGCGGACCACGACTCTTCTTCTTCTCCTTCTCCACCACCATCAACATCACCATCACCAACTCCGCCGCAGCCGCTTCCCGATAACAACAATAATAACCGCAACACCAACTACTTTATCGAGCTTTACTTCGATGCAGCACTCGAAAACCAAGTCCTCAAGTCATGGAACGCTCTTGCTCGCCGCCAGATCACTGACCGGTTAATCGATCTTTCTTCTCGCCCACATCTTAATCTCCTTTCCATAAATTCCCCTTCTTCCATTTCTTCGATTTCTTCTTCTCTTCGCTCTGCTGTTTCACGTTTCTCTCCTCTTCCACTCTCTCTCTCCGCCGCCACAATTATCTCACCAAACCCAAATTCTTCTGACACTAGTTCGAATTCTAATGATTTTTTCTTCGTTCCGACACCGACGATGTCGTTGTTAACGTTTCATTCTGGGATTTGTGATGTGATACGGAAAGAGATTGGGGAAGGATTGGTCTTACCGGAGGAATACCGACCTGACGCGTGGCTTCCTCTCTGTCCAGCTGCGCTTGATGTACCGCGCGGACAGATGGCTGATGCGTTGGCGTTGTTGCAGGATTTGCTTAAGGCACCTGTTTCGGGGTTTGGAATGGAGATTGCTGTTGTTGAGCGCTTGCCGAATGTAAGAGAGGTCTTTTCTGTGTCTCTTGGAGGCGGGTCTGCTGGCATAGATGGATAGAGGTTTTGTTGTTTGTTTGATTCTTTTAATGGAACTGGGTTCACTAGATAAAAAAAAATTGTCTTTATGTATTGTATCTGCCATCATCTTGGCTTGTAGTGCGTCGATGGTAATCTTAGTTTACAACCTGAAGTTCGTTTGTTTGGAATTGAAGTTTTCCCATACATGCTAGTGTACTTTGATAATGTTCTAGGAATTCACTGTCTCATGCAAATGTATCTGCTCTTGCATTAGTTGTCGATGCATTGGTAATTTTGTTCTCATGTATTTGTACTCATGGTTTTGCTTCCTACTGAAAGTTTCTCGCCATTATGCTGTACATATAAGAATAGTTTAGTTCCCCTGCCTTGATAAGTACCAATGACCAAGAGGTAGTTTTCAATGTGCTAAAAGGAAATTAAGAGTAAAAGAGCGAAAAAAGGGTTCCTTGTGTTCCACTCCAAGGTAAGGTTGAGTTATTACTTTTACTTACTCTCAATAGGAGAAGATGATGTAGTACTACTTTTCCTACCTTTCACAGCTTGCATTGTCCTTTTTACTTCATAATCAGCTCTTTTCATTCACTAGCCTTTAGTTTTGCGTACACACATCTAAGCCCGATTGTTGTGGGAGTTATGTAGTCATCTTATATTGTGAGTCCTTTTTACAATGTTAACTATGGTAGAGCAGTATTAGCAAACTGGATTGTTGACCAACCATTTCTAGTCTCCCAGAGCAGGCATCCTCATTATTCGAGACTCTTATTTTCACAAGACAAATGCTTGATTAAGTTCATAAGACTGCGCTTGGTCTTGTGAAATAGTTTGGTCAAGACAATCTTCAATATCTGTCTTGACTGAAGTGATTCCTCTTGTCAGACTAATTCTCTCAGCATTTCTTACACTTATTCTTGGTGAGGTCCCTTCCTTTTTGTTCTTCCTTTGTATCCCAGTGCACTCTTACATGTTGGAAGTGCTCCTTCTACAAGTTTGGGAGGTTTACATTGTTAAATAGTACTGTATGGATTGGTAGCAGCAATGCTTCATTGTCTCACTACTGAACTAGATGATACTGACCCAATTGCCATAGAAGTAACAGTCGCTACTTTTCTAATTGTCACTCCAAGAAGCTTCTGCTTTTCAACTCCAAGCCATAACAATAGCTGGTAAAATTTTCAGGAGTTTTACTGCTGTATTCTTCCACATCTTCAACTTGGAATTTGAGTACAATGATTTGAGCACCTCAATAATGGTGGTTGTGTAACTACGTCCTAGCAAATGGTACAGGAAACTTATTTGACTAACAAATAATATATTATAAGATAGTGTATACCTTTTGGAGGCTGCATCATCCTGCATGCCTGTTCAGTTAGCATCCTGTCTGTAGGCTTTTATAGTTTTTGGGATTGTTGATCTACCTGTTATTATTATTATCATTATTTTGTGAGATATACATTTTCTTTTCTGCACTTCTTCATCTTCAGCACGGGACTACAACTTCCAGATTCTATATATTGTTACAAGCCTAATATCCATGTTACTTGCAATCGTGTTCTTTCTCACCTGTGGCTATTCTTTATTAAAGTAACATCTTCCTGATTTGGTTTCCCTCTTTACTCAATTTTCCTCTTTCTTCTATGCATGCATGTCTCCAAAGGCTTTGCTTTTCACATTTAGTATGTTCATTGCTTGTCTTTTTCACCATATCATAAAATCGTTCTTTAGAATGTTTCTTGGTTTATCTTCTCAAGAACCAACTATCTTTGGGAATTACCCTGGACCTTCGAGGCATGGATGCATTCTCTATTTGTTTCATACACCAATTCATCATTGATAGGTACTCGGATGGGTTGATTTCAATATTTCATACCATCAAATGCCCATTCCATGCAACAGACATTCTCATGGCTTAGTGACCAAAAATAGATCCCAGAGTTCATCTGTTTTAATAACAATAGCAAGATGAATAGTTTGTTTTCATCACTGTATCATACCTTATGGTATCTAGGTTTGTGGAAAAGTTCCTAGATGACAATTGCCTATGTAGGATATGAATAATATTTATATACAGGTTAGTGATGTGCAACGCCCTATCCCTTTGCTGATGCTAATTTATACTTTGGTGAATTCTTTGATTTTGCAAATGACTTTCTTGTATAAGTAATGATAGATATAGGCAGCTGCTCCGAGCGATTCTCTTCACCTACCCTAAATTATTTCATGGCATAGCCATCCTCCTGTTTACTTTGGGACATAGTGATTGTGATTTCTGCTAATATTAGGATTTGTTTTGATATTTTTTTTGGGTGCTAAGACTTGATTGTCATATTTGTTGGAAATGAAATAGCATGAGCAAGTTGTTTGACTCAATTGAGGTGCAATCATTTGTTAACTCAGTTGTTTGTGACCTAGTTCTGCTTGCTATCTTAACTAACATGATCCACTGGATCTTCTCATCCTGCTTACCTGTTGAGATTTTTCTTTTGTCTTAGCAGATTAGTTAGAGGAGATGGAACAATTATGTTCAGCTTTGCACTGAGGATTTTGTTATTTGTTTGGTAAAAAGCGAGCTACCTTGGAAGGAGAGGTTACTTACAGTTGTATTTTGATGGTATGTAACTTTCTTAGTCAATCACTGCTAGACCTGGGTTGCTACTGCTGCTGCTGTTGCTGTTGTACAATTCTTAACTCTCCAATAGGAAGATTATGGACCTAACATAATCCCAAGCTTTAGAAGTTAAAAATTCTTATTCCTTGAATGAACTGGAGAATGTAATTCTAACCTTTCTCTGTTTGTAAAACAAAAGATATGGGATTCTATTGCTTTTCAAATGCGTGCATCAGTCATCTGCATATTCTTTTTGTCAAAGATTATATTTATGGGAAATGACGGGCATGTTTGGCTAAGCTTTAAATTTAAAGCTTTTGGACGAAAGCTGCTGTTTATGTGCTTTTGCTGAAAAAAACGACCGTTGAACTTTTGATTAGAAAGCTGTTTTTCTCTGAATTATGTTTGGATAAATTTTACTGTTTAAAGCTTTTTCGTAAAAAGAAATTAAAAATATGTTTGGCTAAGCTTGTGCTTATAAATAAATAAAGTATATAATGATTAGAATGTCCTTGGATATATAATAAATGATGTTAAATTTGAAAATCTATTTTCATGTATTATTTGGTTTATTGAAAATTATTTTTATAACATATTTCTAAAATATATTTTATTTAATTTTTTATAGTAGTATTTATAAACCTATTAATAAATATATTATTATTATTTATAATAATATTTTAAAATTATTTTAAATATATAAATATACTATTATTTAGTATAATTAAATAATAATTAATAATAAATTAGTAGAAATGAATATATATACAGTAATACATACAAACAAAGCTTGAAAATAAGCACTCGCAAACGTTTAACACATACATACGAATGGATTCACATTCAAAAGAAATGAAACTATACATCTTACAGTAATACACCACAAAAAAAAAAGTCTTATATTTCACACACTTCGGACTCTTACATGTATATTTATGTAATATAAATATTTTAACACTAGCAAATAACAAACACTCCCACTAGTTAGCATGTTGGTCTCAAATAAGAGAAGTTACACAAACTGAAACAGATATATAGAGAACATATGTTCATTGATCAAGCAAAAATTTTGCATGATAATTTGAAATTTTGTACAATAAAAAGAGTCATGCTCTTTGAAACTTAATGTACAAAATAGATAATGATATATAGCTATCAAATAAAAATCATCATATTAATCAAGGCATACATACATATAACCAAATAATTTAAATACAGGATACATAGTTATGGCTCTTCTTAGCAGCAAAATAGAAGTTGTCCAGTTTGTCCATGACTACAAGTGTTAGATGCATTCTGCTGATTTCTAAAATAATTATTTGAACAGACCCATTGCAATTCTGAGTTTGATCACTTTGAAGTTGTTGCTTATACAGGTTCCCTTTAGCTTTTGAGTTCAGAAATCGACCCCCACATCCTCAACAGTATCTGTTGGAAAAGGAATCCTAGCTTGATGCATGCCTATCATCTGCAGGTGTATCCAAATATGTCGGAGTACTAGCTATTCATTCTAAGAAAAAAGAAACAAAAAAAAAAAACAGAGAATCTTCCTGTCCAAAATATATCAAAATGATTGGTTATTCTTATAACTGAACAAAAAGTCAAAAGCTTGAACTTTTTATAAAAATTTAAATACTAAATTGCATGGTCATACTAACATATGACATAAAAAATAACTAATAGAATATCTTTCTTCAAACTCTGAACAATGAACCGGCTTTGAGATGTTCCAGTTTTAGTTGACTATTAAATATTTAAACAAGTCTTTAGATAAGATTAAAATAAATAAATCACAAATTTGTATTAGGACAATATGATAAGTAGCTCTGTATCTACTAAAAAAAATGGACTCTTGGATTTATGTCTGTATTGTATGTTTCACAGATTTTTTGAATCAACACTAATTTTTCAGAACATCAACAAAAGCTTCTTAATCCAAATTTCTTACATAAAGTAAGGAATCATATTACCTAATCAACTAAGCATACATACAAGTAAAACGTAACCTTCATACATACATGACAAGCAAATGAAAAATAAATATTTGAAAGACTTACATGAACTGCTGGTTGTCAAAGTATAACAGATTCAGGATTGAGATGGGACATTTTTTCAGAGAATCTCTTTAACTGTTATGGGTGTTTAATATCAAATTGCACTATCATACTAAATGTGGTCTATCAAACTCCAGCAAACCAGCACAATCCAATTTTTCTAAAGAGAAAACAGACCTAAAACTTATAAGCAAGTACACATAAAAACCAGTATGTATGATCCAAGGCATACATTTTCTTCAACGCATCATTTGCCACTTACATATGAAACAAGGTTTGACAACTCCCACTACTGCAGATTATAGAACCCTCAGAATTTACATACAAACAAAATCAGTTCATATAAACTAAAAGCACGATAAACTAACTGCCACCAAACATCGTTAAAGTAGAATATATGTCAAGTGTAGGATTTTGCTTACATTAAAAACAAAAGAAAATCTCTCTGGTGGTGCTCAGTATATGCTGCAACTGTTGTTGAGAATGCATCCGACCGTTCCAAGGACAACAATGGTAGCATATTGATCGAATCGAACACCTGCGAAAACGAAATTGCGAAACATGTTGAGGTTACGGGTCACATAGATCCCTAATCGCAAATAGGTGTCTGTCTCACGTGACGGTGGGGAACTAGCTGAGCAGAACTCAGACCATCAGAATGACGCTGTAGATATCAAGCCACTTAATCATGCTCGCAGAGATGTCAATGAATGGAGTGCTGAAATCTTAGAATTCTTCACCTTCCTCGCAGCTAGTGTTCTAAGATTTCTTAATTCCTCAAACTTCTCAAATAAAGAAAGAAGAAGAAGGCGAAAAAGAATGTGAGAGAGACAGAGATATCACCTTGATTCAAGTGAGATTAGGGATGAGTGCGGAGAACAAATTTCTCCGTTCGGCTACAGGAAAAAAAAAGAAGAAGAAAAAAATGTTAGAGAACAGAGCGATCATCTTAATCCGGCGAGATTAGGAATGAGAGCAGTAAAGAAATTTCTCCGTTCGGCTAAAGGGAGAAGAGATTAGGGATCGAAAGAGCAAGAGAGCGGAGAGAGCAGGGAGAAGAGTAAGGATCGAAAGAGCGAATGAATCAGACAGATAGAAGAGGAAGGGTAAGAGGGTATATAAATTATTGTAATCTCGTAAACTTATTAAGGATACATAACCAAAAGCCCCCGCGTTGCTTTTATCAAAAGCATCAATCGATGCTTTTTTCATAGAGCACCGTAAACAGCTTATCTTGACAATAAGCATGCGTTGCCAAACATTAATTTTATTGTTTAGTGTTTTTTTTTCTATAAACAGAAAAAAACCATAGCCAAACATGCCCAACATATGCATGTTTCCATCGAGACCGGCAATTTGCCAAGTATAATGATTGTGATGTTTTCATAATGCTCATAATAGCAAAAGAATTAGCTGCTCCCTTGCACGTTCCCAAAGATATGTTTTAATTTTTAATTATATATTTTTAAAACTTTATTCAAAAAAATTAAAAAATATAAAAATTTTACATAATAAAATTTTTTATTATATATTTTAATTTTTTTAAAAATAAAAATATAAAATTTATTTTTAAAAAAAATTTATTTTATAAGTATTTCTAAACGTCTCCCACCTAGTAAATCTTCATCGTCCCCTGTTACGTTACTGTCCCATTGACGCCATCATTTTAATTTCATTTTTTTCTAATCTCCTGCAAGGCCGCAGGTAATGCGTTATGTTTGGCGCATTTTAAATACCTATCTTTTTAGTCAGATTTGATTCAAAAATTTTATATGTTTCAATTATTTATTAAATTAAAATTTTCACTTCTAATTTTACTACTTAAGAGTTCATTATTTTAATTTTTAAAACCCCAATATTTTATTTTTTTAATTCATTTTTAAATAAAATTAATATGCAACATTTAAACACTTTTTATTTTTTTAAAATACTATATATTTTTATTTTTAAATTTAATTTCGTCCATTTAAAATACGTTCTTAAAGAAAAATTGAGTACGTCTGAATCAAAAGAACATCACAGGAACCAAAACAATATAAACCAGAGACTTCCATAAATCTCCAAATTATTCAATAAAAAGATTGTTTACCTTATAATTATATTGCAAAATTATATGAGAATTGGACTACCACTCTCTTTCGTGTTAATCCAGATTTTTGATTGAACGTAATTCTATTCATCTGTTGTGAGAATCAGATTCCAAACATAGAAATCATATTTCGTTATGTTGAATTGTTTTAAGAAATTTATCAGAATAATCAAGAACCAAATAATTTCGACGGTAATTTCTTTTTGAAGTAAAATTCAGCCGCTATAACTCCGACCTGTTCGTTTTTACCATTCCGGTTCACGTTTGAACCGGCTGCAGTTATTGTTAATTATCCCTTCTCAGCTCGCGGCCTTCCTCCGTCTCTCAATGGAGAGACTTCACAACCTTCGTTCTCATCCCTTCTTCTCCTTCTCGTTCTTCTTCAATCTCGTCTTTCGAAATTGAAATTCTCTCTCTAGTTTTCTATATCTCTAAGTACCCCACGCGGCATTATCCATTCTCCAATCCTTCAGTTCCCCTCGCTCTAGATTTCAAGCGGTTGCGAAACCCTAACCCTAATTTCCAGCCGCAATTCGAGTTCTACGGAGCTCGAAGCCTGATTTAAACCTAGATTTCAGAGGCGGCGGCGGGAGTAGCTGCAGTAGCAGAAGCAGCGATGGCGCGCGGGCGGGACGATGAAGATGAGTACGAGGAGGAAGAAGGAGAGATGGAAGAAGAAGAAGAAGAGGAGGAAGAAGAAGAAGATCAGGGACGAGGAAGGGGATCAAAGCGTGGGCCGTCAGAATTTATTGATGATGCCGCGGAGGAGGATGATGAGGAAGAGGAAGAAGAAGATGACGATGATGATGAGGATTATGGTGGTGGAGGAGGGGTGAGGAAGAAGCAGAGGCGACGGACGGGCTCGGAGTTTTTCGAGCTTGAGGCGGCTGTTGATAGTGATGACGAGGAGGAAGATGATGGTGATGCTGAGGACGGTAAGTGTTTGATTCTTAAATTTTTTGTATTTTAATTGAATTTTGCTGGTTTTTTAGTAGAAAGATTAAATCTTTAGGAGATTGTAGATGAGATTGTTGGGTGTGCTTGGTGCTGGTTCAATAGGGAGGTCTGAATTTCTTTTTGCCTTTTCTTTCAATTTTATATTGAAAGAGTGTTACTTTTTGCACTCGATGAGTTGGTATTCCTTGAGATGCTGTTGATGTTCTAGTTGCAACTAATTGATCGGATAGCTACTTTGGTTAAGAGGCCTCAAGAACCTTGTTCTTTGCCCCTGTTTATACCCTCAGACTCCTCATCCATACTCAATATCTAGAAGTTTATGAATTTTAGTTGATGGTTGCATTTGAGAAATTTGATGGCGCAAAAACTTTTTCACTTGATTAGAGAATCTATTTAATGTGAAAAGCTGCTTGATTTTGTCCGGAGGTTTGGATGGTTCTCTGTATCTGTTGCTGATATACTGTGACTATGGAGATGTGGATACAATGAGCAGCAACTAGGAACTACAAAGTCTTTCTCTTAAGCTGCAAATTTAATGGAAGCTTGACAATGAGAAATTTGGAAGAACTCAAACTAAAAGAAAGAAGCGTAAGGTTTCTTTGTAACTTTGGTACTGTTTCAAGGTAAGAAATTTGGGGTTAAGTCTTTCAAGTGTGGTGCAGTTTTAGTTTCTTTTTGGGTTGGATATTTCCTTCATTTGTCTTTAAGAGACAAGAGAGTAAGAATTATTTTAATTGTAGCGAAGAGTTGACGGGATTATGGGATGAGAACTCCAATTTAGTATCGAACCCAGAATGCTTTAAATGTCAATTGTGGTGCACTTTTAGTTTCTTTTTCCGTTGCAGGATGGATACCCCTCCATCTATGTTTTAAATGTCAATTAACTTCCTAGAAGTTTGGCACGAGAACTTTAACCTAGTTTGGAATCAGGGATGCTTTCAATTGCGGATTATAGAATTAAGAATGCTAACCTAGTTTCATGTTTGACTCTCGTTCTGAATATAATGTTAATGAATGTTAGCCTTATAACTAACAAAATACAACAAGATACAAAAGCAGCCTATGACATTCCAATGTCATTTCTCTCTGCAGTTACAAAAGAAAATAGAGAGTGAAGAGACGACAATTTCATTTTGTCCCGTTTAAGTTTTTCTTGTAGCGGTTGGTCTACACTGTACCTGTTCACAGATCCTTTAGATCTCTTGTTTCAGGATAAAAATGATTGAACTCTGCAAGTTTTTTCTAGTTCTTCCTAGCTTTGCAGATCTGTTGGTGATTTTGTTTCTTATCTATTGTGAAACTTATCATCGGATGCAAATTATACAGATTTCATAAATGATGCTGGAGCTGATCTTCCTGATGGCAGTGGGGGAAGGCGAGTACATCGTCCCTCACTTTTACGACCTGAAGACCAAGAAGAGGATATGGATGATATTGCAAGAATGATCAGTCAGAGGTATTCTCGACAAAGTCATGTCGAATATGGTGAGGATGCTACTGAGGTTGAACAACAAGCCCTTTTGCCATCAGTAAAAGACCCAAAATTGTGGTTGGTCAAATGTCAAGTATGTTTCCTCTTCTGATAGAGTATCTCCTACAAGGCTGTGTTTCTTTGTATCTTCGTTGAATTTTAATTTGCTTAAATGGATGATGGATGATCCAGCAAAATCACGAGCGGGAGTTAGCTATATGCTTAATGCAAAAGTTTATAGATAGACCTGATCTTCATATCAGATCAGCTATTTCATTGGACCACCTGAAGGGCTTCATATATGTGGAAGCCGACAGAGAGGCCCATGTCAAAGAGGTACTTCAAATTGATGATATTATCTTATTTTTATGACTACCTTCTAAGATTTTTTGAATGATTGCTTCGCTACATACTTCTCAGGCTTGCAGGGGCATGAGGAACATATTCAGTTCTGCAAAAATAGAGTTGGTCCCTATTAAAGAGATGACTGATGTGCTTTCTGTTGAAAGCAAAACTGTTGATCTAGCCAGGGACACATGGGTGCGAATGAAGATTGGAGTTTATAAAGGTGATCTTGCAAAGGTATGTTTGCTTTTGGCCGTATTCCACATTCAGTAACATCTTAAATGTTTGATTTGTTGGTTCTGGAGCTGCGCAGGTTGTTGATGTTGATAATGTACGACAAAAAGTGACTGTGAAGCTGATTCCAAGAATTGATTTGCAGCATCTTGCTAATAAAATAGTAAGGCCATCTCCATTTTTAGGGCATGGATGCCTTTGTCTTGCTTCAGATGTTCCTTGTGTCTCGTAGAACTGAGATTCTATGGATATTAGAGGAAATATATGTTTTGATGTTGTTATTTTCTATATATAATCATCTCAGATTATATTTTTAAAGTTGATGAAGTGCATTTGTTTATGTTAAAAGAATTTGCAATCTGACGAACTGCATTCTAAAGCTAATTGCAATTATCATGTTTTCAGGAAGGTAGGGATTCTGCTCCTGGAAGAAAGAGAACATTTGTACCTCCTCCGCGATTATTCAACAGCAATGAAGCAAAGTATAGTTACATTGTTCTTTCATTGTTTTATTCACTCACAATATTATGATGTTTTTTTCCTGATTTTCTATGTGTTGCTTGCATTCAGGGAACTTAATATTCATGTAGAACACAGAAAGAATAGAGAAACCGGTGAACGTTATGAAATGGTTGACAACATGATGTTCAAAGATGGTTATCTTTATAAGATAGTGGCGATGAGGTCAATCACAACACACAACATTCAACCAACATTTGATGAGCTTGAAAAGTTTAGGGCTCCTGATGCTGATGGCAGCGGAGATGGGGAAAGCTTGTCTGCACTTTTTGCAAATAGAAAGAAGGGACATTTTATGAAAGGTGATGCCGTTATTGTTGTTCGAGGAGATCTCAAAAATTTAATGGGAACTGTGGAGAAGGTTGAGGAAGAGAATGTTCATATTAAGCCAAAGATGGCAGGCTTGCCGGTAATCACTCAATTGACTAAAATTCTTATTCCTACCATAGTAATGTGGCAGAACCAGAGGAGTTGAAGTTGTTAACATGATTGAAAACATGCAGAAAACTTTAGCCTTTAATGAGAAGGAGCTGTGCAAGTATTTTAAACCAGGAGACCATGTCAAAGTGATATCTGGTGTTCAGGAAGGTGCTACCGGTATGGTAGTCAAGGTTGAAAGTCATATTCTGACCATTTTATCAGACACCACAAAAGAAGATGTAAGCAGGTCTTTCAGACAATGTCCAAAAAATTGAATACTCTATGTGACAGATATTACTAATTGTAGCTGTATCTCCTCAGATCCGAGTATTTGCGGACAATGTTGTGGAGAGTTCAGAGGTAACTGCAGGAATTACCAAAATTGGGGATTATGAGCTCCATGATCTTGTACTTCTAGAGTAAGATTTTGCTTTTATCTGCATGCTGTTGGTTGAATTTCTCAACACAAATGTGAACCTTGTAAAACATCTTTTCTTACTTTTTCACACTGTTGTTCTGATGCAGTGATACCTCATTTGGTGTAATCATACGTGTTGAAAGTGGAGCAGTTCAGGTGAGATTGTAATCTGGGAAGGTGATTTCTTATTATTGTTATTATTTTTTTGGTTTTAAATTTATCATTCTGTTTAGGTTCTTAAAGGAGTTCCTGATAGACCTGAAGTTGTACTTGTTAAATTGATGGAAATAAAGGCAAAAATTGATAAGCCAGCTAGTGCTCAAGATCAGAAGCGTAACAAGATTTCCTTGAAGGATATTGTCAAGGTTGTTGAGGGACCATGTAAGGTGTGTTTTTGGTAAACTACCTGGCTATTCTATTAATTGCCTTGAAATAGCTTCTGGTTAATCACTCATTTCATATTGTGAATAGGGACGACAAGGGCCTGTAGAACGCATTCACCGGGGGATCCTGTTCATTTACGATCGCCATCACTTGGAACATGCTGGCTTTATTTGTGTACAAGCCCAGTCATGCATTCTTCTAGGCGGTTCACATGCGGGAAATGATAGAAATGTATCTAGTTCTCTCCTCTCCTTCCATACTTATGTTGTAAGAAGTGTGTATTGACTAGTTCATTGTTAACACACGCAGGGTACAGGTCCTATGGACTCGAGATTTGATGCCTTGAGATCTTCGCCTAATTTCATGTCTCCAAGCCGATTACCTAGACCAGGATTTCCTGATTGTAGGTGTTTCAGACATACTTTATTATTATTTGTGATTTTGTGTGTAATCCTTTACTTCAGAATGTCTTTGATGATTTTGTTCCTTTATTGTGTGTTATTATGGCCAATCCTCTCAAGCTTTACTGGCTCTGTGACCATTTCTCTCTTTATAAATTGCATGCAGCTGGAGGAAGACAGAGAGGCGGAAGAGGATTTGATGCTTTAATTGGAAAGTCCATCAAAATCAGATCCGGTCCTTTCAAGGGATATCGTGGCCGTGTTAAATCAATAACGAATGCTCATGTAAGGGTTGAACTTGACTCACAGATGAAGATTGTTTCAGGTATGCCTTCTTGATTGTTACTTTAATCTTAATGCTTACTTCATTTAATAATAATTTGCTATTGATGCAGTTAAAAGAGATGAAATTGCTGATGCCACTGGGTCAGCTTTCTCAGGCCGGTAATACTATTGCGAAAACCCTGTTTAATTTTATTACTTTGCTATAGTGCTGGACTTACTGACGTTACCCTTTATCGGCAGTGAGACGCCTCGATATGGATACGGTAGCGAGACTCCTATGCATCCATCACGTACTCCACTGCATCCATACCAGACTCCAATGCGAGATCCATCAGGTAAAGACCATTCTATACCTTGTCTTTTGGCAACTGTTATATAAATCTATCTCTTTTACAACTGTACTGTTACTTCATTTTTGGGAAATTATGTTGCTAGAGAATTCTTTTGTTTGTCTTCTTCTTTGCTACTTAATTCAGATTTTAGAAAGAGATGCTGTATTGACACTGGCAATATACTTGTATTGCTGGGGTCAAATTTTATCTTCTGCTTTAGTGACTTTATTTATCCACATAGTGAAATTCAGATCTGTGCATTTGCAGCTACACCTATACACGATGGTATGAGAACACCTATGCGTGATCGTGCTTGGGCTCCGATGAGTCCTCCAAGGTTTGCTTTTTTCTTATGGTGCTATTTCTTATATTAGCTACTGCATCCTATCCTATCATTTTGCTCAACCCTTTTGTGATTTTTGCATGGGCCTGCCTAATATTAAGTACTCACTGATTGACTGCCTTGTTTAGTTTGTAGTAGATGTGCTGTCAAATGCCTTTATATAAAGGGTGATGGACCTTCTCACTCTGTTATTCACTTGTAAAGGCTACTTTTTTTTCCCCTTTTGGAGTTCATTTTTTTATTGAACACATTGACATTTTGCTTTTAGTTCTCTTTCGTTTATACTTTTCTTTATGCTTTTCTCTATATTTTGTTCTATGTAGTAATTTTTATAGAAAAAATTATAATGTTTGCCACCATGTGAAAAAAGAAATACCCTGGCAATGCGTTTTTGCAGAAGAGCATGAATCTGGTAGTGCAATTATGAAGGGTTGAAGTTGCAAATACTAGGGAAACATGCTATAATAGATACTCTTCTAGCCTATTGCTATGTGGTTTTAGTTACATTTGTGTATATCTGAAAGGTTGGAGAACAAACAATATGTATTATTGAGTTTCTTAAATTCCCATTACCAGATGGAAACATGTATTAAGTTACTAATAGTGTAGCTTTGTCTTAAACAAACTACAGAGACCATTGGGATGACAATCCAGCCCCATGGAGCAGCAGTCCTCGATATGAGGTATGCTGGCCATCATATATAATTTTTTTAATTGAATTACACCATTATCTGATGATGTTTTACTAGTGTCTTGAGAGGTGTGTTTCAAGAGTATTTTTTTTTAATTATTATCATTTATCTTTTTTTGAAGCAACCTGGAACTCCTCCAGTGCGGACATATGAAGCGCCCACACCTGGTTCAGGTTGGGCTAATACTCCAGGGCTAAACTATAATGCTGAGACGCCAAGGGACAGCAGTTCCCCCTATGGTATGTTATGATTTAAGTTGATAACTGCAGTTTGGAGGTGCCTTTAGCAGCTACGTGTTCAATTCTAAAGTTACTTATTACAGGTAATGTAGAAAGTCCCTATGTTCCCTCTACACCTGGCCAACCAATGACTCCAAGTTCTTATCTTCCGGGTACTCCTGGCGGGCAGCCAATGACACCTGGGAATGTGGGTATTGATGTGATGTCTCCTACAATGGGTGTGTTGCTTTGGACTGGGAATATGTGCATTCATTGTCTCCTCACACCCATCAGTAGTGTTTAAAAGGATGCATAACATTTTGATTTATGGTGCAGGTGAAGGTGATGGTAACTGGTTCATGCCAGATATATTGGTCACAGTTCAGCGCCCTGGAGAAGATCCTCGTACCGCAGTTGTGAAGGAAATGCTCATGGTATGTTTGTCCTTTCCTAGTTCAAAATCTCAGAAATAGTCATGTTACAATTAAACATAGTTTCTTTACTTTCTGTTACTCTACATCTGCTCATTTGTAACTGCAATTGCTGCACAGGATGGAACCTGCAGGGTTGCCCTTGGATCAGCTGGCAACGGAGAGATTGTGACTGTTGTACCAGCGGAGCTGGATGTGGTAAGACCACGGAAGTCAGATAGGATCAAAATATTGAGTGGCGGAATGCGGGGATACACAGGGAGGCTACTTGGTCTTGATGGCTCTGATGGTATAGTGAAGTTGGACGAGAACTTAGAGGTCAAAATATTAGATCTTGAAATGCTTGGGAAACTCGCAGCACAATGAGTGAGCAGCTGTAGAGTTTGGGAGATACTTATCCCCCTGTATTCTATTTTTATATCTTTATGTATACAAAAAGGTAAAATGTAATATCTTTTTTTAGTCGATAACCAGTTGTAAATTACGAGTTTGTTACTAATGATAAGGTAATTACATTTAGTGGTTGTCAGCCTATTATGCAAAACCTTTGTAACACCTGCTGCAGGGCTCACCGAATGAGGCAGTGTTTTTTTTCTGTGACTGACTTTTTTTTAGAAAGAATAAGTTTCAAATAAATTTTTAATAACATGTTAATATTTGAATTTCACCAGCAACAAACTTCTTGGTTGACTGCTGTTTAAATCAGAGTAGAAATTATGATTAATGAGCAATTACTTCCTTGTGGATTTATGCATAGCTGCATTATGTACAGGGCTTGCTAAGTTGAAGTACATATTAAAACCTATACAATAAAAAGAAAGAAAAACACATGTTTATAAGAAAAAAGACGACAAAGACAGGTATATCCGGCACAAAACAAGCTATTGCTGATCTACTGTATGCAGTTCTCCAAATGAATACCACCGTACTTCCTTTATGAATGAATGAACACGCTTGTGGGAGAG
Source organism: Acanthochlamys bracteata (assembly GCA_019914995.1). Classification (NCBI taxonomy): domain Eukaryota; kingdom Viridiplantae; phylum Streptophyta; class Magnoliopsida; order Pandanales; family Velloziaceae; genus Acanthochlamys; species Acanthochlamys bracteata. The sequence continues at coordinate 5,614,507 of CM034143.1, forward strand.
CCCTAGCTTTCTTTGCAACTTTTACCTCTTGCAACCCCGGAAACCACTCAATTTTTGGTGTTTCAAAATATTTCTGTAGATGCTTCATGATCTGGAATCCTGCACGAAAATCCCACGTCATCACTAGATTGTCGTCTGACTATGCTTGCCCTCTGCATCAACCTTACTAACGCTTGTACAACTTCAGACATAGGAGGTCGAAACTCTGGCTCCGGCTGCAGAGCAGAACATATGATTCTTCGAGACAAACATCATGAACTTTTTCTTGAAAAAGTTGGAGCAGTTTCTAGTACTATATAGATTTAAGTGAATCGGACACTACCAACAAAGGTAAGTGAGATGCGCCATTGTATGACAAGAGCAAAAGGCTACAATTAATTTAATACCTGAACACAGACAGCAATGATATCAGCAAACCGTGAGAGGGATTTTGCTGGATACATGCCATTTAAGGCAGGATCAACCATTTTTGCTAATGCATCAATATCATGAAGCTGAGGTGTAGCCCACCTAACAAGGGACTGTTCTGCTCGTGTCCTAGAGCTGAAAACAACAAAGTGGTGAGATGAAGGCATCCATACAAAAGGATAAAATAACTTAGCTTAATGCCAACCTATCCAATGGCTTTCGGCCTGTCAGAATCTCTAACATCACTACTCCGAAGCTGTAGACATCACTTTTGATGGTATAAATACCAGACATGGCAAACTCGGGAGCGCTATAGCCAAATGAACCAATCATCTGGGTTGAGACCTACCATCACATGCATAAACAGAGTTGGCTTGAAAATTTCAACAAATGCATGAAAGTATTTTGTCTCAAATTGATGTAACCTTCACTTACTGGTCTCTCTGTATTTGGTGTTAATGCAGCTAGGCCACAGTCTGACAAGTGAGGATTAAGCTCCTCATCAATGAGAACATTTGCAGATTTCATATTTCTATGGACAACAGAGGGCAAGCATACTTCATGTAGATACCTTCACAAATGGAATGGCTTGTTATCATAAATAATAAATATGTTAAAGTTAAAATAGGAAGCATTGGGATTAGGCTGCATTAGTCGACAAGCTTACTCTAGAGCTCTACCAATGCCTAGAGCGATCCTCATACGTTGATTCCACGAAAGAGTCTTGCTGCTATCATCGGCAAAATGCAGCTTATCGTGTAAAGTTCCATTTTCAATAAATTCATAAACAAGAAGGTGTTGCCCATGTTCAGTACAGTAGCCCACAAGGGTCGTGATGTTTGGATGCCTAAGGCGTGACATATTCGAAACGGCTTCAAGAAAGTTATCCTCTTCTTGCAAGGATAGAGCTGAATTGTCAATCTTCTTCACAGCCAGAACCTAAAGAACAAATACTTCATGCTACTGAATGTAACCAAAAGCACTCTAAAGGGGTAGGAGAAAATTAACTAGCAAAGTTAACATGCAACAAAAGATGGAAATAGACTATATATGCTCATAATAGATATACAGTGTGATTGGAGTGGAGATGAATAATTACCTTCCCATTAGGGAACTCTGCCCTATAAACCCTGCCAAGGGAACCTTCACCAATAAGGAAATCCTGGCTAAAGCTATTTGTAGCAGACTGCAGCCCAGCAACAGTATACGACGTAGCAGTTATAGGGACTTTTGGTCTCCTCATTGACCCATTATTCCCAGAAACGCTCTCAATTATCACCTTCTCACTAGGTGGAGGTTTCAAGGATGCCCTTGGAGGAGTTTTTAGCTTCTGGTCTGGTGGCACTTTGCTTGTTACTGCAAACAAAAGCAAATTGTGATGATCAGTAAAAACATGGTTGCAAACCTCCAATACAACCGAGCAAATAGTATTTACGTAAAAGAATTATTATCTAATATTGTACAATATGAAGAATAAGAACCACAAAGCTACCTTCAATAAGAAAGTAATATATCACTTTCATTAGCGCATCGCCACCACTTATAATCTAATGATCAACTGTGTACATGCCTCATTATGTATGCATGTCATTTTGCAATCCAAAGTGTTTCATTAATGCTATATATTGGTATGAAAGCTCCACCTAGATTTTCACTGCCGGATGAAAGGATGGCACTTGACAGCGAGAAGCAACGTCACAAAGAGTAAGAAATAATCACAAGGGGAGGGCAATATCTGATGTAGCATCACCTCTTATGAAATAATACTACATCAAATCAAATATGCCCGACACAAGACTAAACGCTCACTTCCTTTTTTCTTACACGAGTAACATGCATTAGTGGTATGCATTGCATTTGATAATATCTAGGTTTATAGTTGAGATCAATCATAGATAAGGCTGCCTCATAGAACATAAACGGAACAAGAATGTCCTATTATACCTCTCTCTGTTAGAACTGAATGTGTCCTTGACATATCCATTGTATTCTTATTGCGCACATGGTTGTGTTTATGCAGTTTCCGATAGCAAAAGATGACAGCTACTGTTGCAAATATTCCTCCAAAAAGTGAACCAACAACTGTGCCAATTATCTGACCAGCAACCCAACTTCTTTTGCTGCTGCTTTGATCTGGGGTAGAAGGAAGACGAACGGGTGGCTCCAGAGTTGTACGTGGTGATGGTGCCCCCTGAGTGTGATTATGGGTGTTATTAGCTCTTCCAGGGGGAGGTGGAGTGAAGGGAGGCGGTGGAGGGGCAGGACTGCTGGAAAAGGAGTTACCTCCAATTCTGTGCATAATATAGAGCAGATTAGTGACAACGTCTAAAACAAATAAATAAAGAATAAAAAATAAATACGCGGGGAAAGCACAAGATATGCTTAAAAGGAGTGGTCAAGATGACATCAACTACTCACACTAGATTTGGAATAGAACTGAACTCTGAGGGTATCCAGCCACTGAAATTATTATTTGCAATATTTCTGTTGAAGAAAAGGATAGTGGGTATTAGCATAACATTGTTAAAAAAAGATGTTTTGTAAAGAAATTACTTACAAGTCGGTCAAGCTAAGGTTTGTTAAAAGATTTACGGTACCAGTCATTTGATTGTTTTGCAAATACCTGGAAAATTGATGACGAAATAAAGCAATGAACATAATTTGAAATTTTGATTGGAGAGACTATTGCTCATCAGATACTTACAGGCTAGACAGGTTAGAAAGAAGGCCGAAGGAGTTTGGAAGATCTCCAGTCAAGTTATTGAAGGATAGGTCTCTGTTAGATAAAACAAAAGAACCGCATGACATATATACAGATACATATATTTATATCAGCATACTACAAATTTTTACAAAAATAAAAGCCTAACAAGAAATTATCTTGAAGATCCACATGACCATCTCATGGGCAGAAGAAATATAAACTTCCAATAACGATTACCATATATAACAAGTATATACATGATTTTCTTTATGCATTTCTCATCATGAGAATGTTAAGAACAATAGCCACATTAAAACCACCCTTTTGGATCAGTTGAACACATGATACCATAAGGAGATATCACGGTAACATGAGACTGTTGACTAACGTCTCGGGCTTGTAGGAATGAAACTTTAAGTTGCGATATGGAAGGAGGATTCGTATCAGCAATAAATCTATTTGAAAGAGAGGTTTTACATAGAAAATTACCTCATTGTCAAATTATAAGATGACTTACAAGATAAAAATTAAACACACAACTACATTCCAGAAGGGGGAGAAAACCCTGAAATATCCATATGACAACTATTTGCTGAAAGAAGTTCATAAGTTCTTCCAACTTAAGCAAGTATATATTTTTATTTCCAAGCATAAAGCTCATTTCTAAAAAATCTAACTCCAAAGAGAACAAAGGAAACGAGCTGAATATTAAGAGCTAGGGGAGCTAAATATTGAGAGACAGGAAAGAACTCATAACGCATGACTAGGACCAAACTACGCTCAACTCCAATGAGTATGCCTTGGATGGGTTTGTTTAAGAGTCTATGTATTTTAATTTACAAGGAAGTCATTGTTCCAGTTTACTTATAAAAAAAGTGCACTTGGAATCTCATTTGCACGTTAATGTTATTAGTATGCAAGAAACTGAAAACGATGTTTTAGAATTGAATTGGTGGAAAGGGAGTTGGAATAAAGAATGTCCTGCAACAGCATGCACCCCAAAGCACTTACAACACTGACAGATGTTGGAGATTTGTAAAGATATCTTGAATTGGCTGGGACAGCATATTGTGGCTCACATTTCTGTAATCATACAGATAAGGCATAAGTTGATGTAGTACAATCCATAACAAATTAGGCATAAGCAGTAAGATGTTATGCAAAGATCTGTCACCTACAGGGAAGTTAGTGAGACAATAGTGGATATAGAGTAAGGGAGGTTTCCACTTAGGTTATTGCTGGCAAGATTCCTGCAAAGTTATTCAAATTGCGCGTTAGCAATCATATGAGTGCTACAGAGGAAAATTGGGAAAAGAATGAACTAAAATGAAGAAGAATTACAAGTAGGTTAAATTTGGTGGCAGTTGATAGGGAATGCTATCATGTATGTAGTTATTGCTCAGATCCCTACAAAGACAAGATACCAAATTTCAGAAGTGAATCCAATACTTTTCAGTTAGCTAACAAAAGAACAGTATGCATTTTTCTTACAATGTTTTCAACGATAAGAGGTTTGAAAGTAGGTAGCCCAGGTTTCCATTAAGCCCAAGCCCGGACAACTGGCTGCAAAGAACCATTATTCACATAAGCACACAGAACGTATCAAACAAAAATTGCAAACATATTGAACAACAGAGGAACATAGAGTAAAGATGGTTCTGTTCTACATGGACGTGATAGATGAGCCAGAGCAGGAGATTCCCTTCCATGGTTCCCCACATGGATCCCCACCATCTGACCTCCACCCAGTGAGTTGGGGTGCATTATTGAGAGATCCATACAGGATGCCTAGAGCTTGGACTGCAAAATATGGAAAACAAGCCATTGTCCAGTAAAAGCATAATGCTAAACTGAAAAGTAAAATTCTAATGGGGGCTGACAATGTGATGCAACATGTTAATCGAAAAATAAATGCAAAATGCTTGCATGTAAGGAATGAAAAGAATAATGAAATAAAGCAAGTTTCTATATGTGCTGTCAAAATATTACACAGACATTTCATTGCATACCTGCAGAATCCTTCAATGTGACATAACCGAAAAGTACCCTTCAACTTCCAGACACTCCCCTCCCCAATTCCCTTTTCCCATTTTAGTAGTCTTTGACTAAAATTGAACTTAAACTATATGTATTCTTGAGAATCACCAAAATCCCAGTAACGGAAGCATAACTATAAATAAAAATGTCAGTAATTCAAATTTCCCCTCTAATGCCATTCAAGTAAAAAAAACAACCAGGGAATAAGAGAAACATGAATAAAAATAAACTAACAACATGAAAAAGTGGAAGAGGACAAAAAAAAAAGTGAACTTTAGCAAAATAAAGAACATGAGAACCAAAACATTACCATCAGAAGCGTCGGTGGTGCACTCAATGTTCCAAACCAACTCCATTACAACACCGATCACAAGAATCACACACCATGTTCTTGAAGCCATAATGGGGAGGGGAGCTTTAACGAAAATACTGAAAAAATCAATATCAACCAATGAATCTACAACTCCATTCCTTCTCTAACACCCTCATATAAACAACCCAAAAACTTCTCCAAGATTCTTTCTTGGTGCAGAGTGTGAGTGCAAGCCAAGCTTACAGATCAAAATTCTCTAAAGAAACAAAAAAAAAAAAAAAAAAAAAATCAAGAATCTACAACAAACACTACTACCACCTGGCTTCTGGTAGTCGAACAAACAGAAGGAGAGAGAAGCTAGAAAGAAAGCTTATGGATTGATAATTGATTGATTCCAAAACCTGAATTAAAGCTTGGAACTTTGGAAGAACACAAGCTTCACAGAAGCCCAGACACGGAGTGTATAAACATTTATTTTCCTTTAAACTAACAATTCTACCCTCACTGAACACTTAATTACTCAATATTTGGTAGGTGGTTGAACTTTGTTTAGAGGGTAGTTAGGTCATTTACAATATATAATAATAATACATTCAATAATACTTAAGTGGTTAAAAATGTAACTTTTTAATAATATATTTAATTTAACTAATTGTCTTTACAACTCTTAGTAGAGCCCTTTGAAATTTAAAGATTAGCATATTGTCCTTATACAATTATTTTTACTATAATTATGATGTGATGAATGAGAGTGTGAAAATTGAAAAATATTTAAGCTAATTATGGATTAGGTTTTAAATGATTGTTATTAGGGCAGGTGGATTGAAGTGTTAGATGGTTGAAACTTTTTCTTTCTTTCTAGGTTGAAATGTTGTACCTTTTTATTATTTTTTCTTTATTATTAATAATGATTATGATTATTTTTTTCTTTCAATTATGGACTGAAAATTAAAGTTTTTAGCAAAATGGACTTTTTAAGCTCCAACACTAAGTCCAACAGTGATGGGCGTTTAACAAACGGATTGGGCTTTTACGGCCCTAATGGTAAATTCTCATGCTCAAAGCCCATTAGAAGCTACGGTGGGCCAGCCAATTTGGCTAACGGTTGAATTCTTTGCGTGGTGTTTGATTAATAGCAGCAAGATCAACTAGTACTACTCGAGTACGAACGCAGCTTACTAAAAACCTCTTTGCTAAACGTGGCGAACCCGTTAATCGACTTGGCGAACAAGGGTACTTCAGGTATTTCCATCGACGTCACACACAAAACAACACCATAATGTCAAAAAATAAATATATTTATTTTATTCTCGTGCTTTTAAAACTCGCTCTCTCTTGCATTTTTATTCGATCTCTATGCTCGCGATCGATCGCCGCACCACAAGGTAATTGTTCTGCTCGATCTGTTTCTTCGATTGTGAATCGTAGGTTTCAATTATTTGATTGCGAATCTCGTAGATCTGTTTCTCTGGTGGGGAAATTTCTAATATAATGATTGTTTTAAGGGTTTATGCTTGGATCCGTTTGTTCCTTTATGTAATTTTAGCTTGTAAAGATTTGTTTTCAATCCGTTTGTTCCGTTTTAAGGGTTATATCTTACCAATATAAAATTTGTTTTCAAATCAGTTTGCGAAATGTTGGAGATATTATTTGGCATATCACTACAATGCGTAGCTCTAATTGCTTGAATTTGTATCTAAATTCAGGTCTGTGATCGTTGAAATTGCTTTCGTTATTGTTTTGTTAAGTGGATTGATAAATGTATTATTTCAATTTTATGATGAATTGAGTTTTATTTTTTAACCTGATCTGAGTTTTATTTGCTTTTTCTGTTACTTTTTGCTATGGATCTATGGAATTTAGATATGCAATGGAGTTTAGATATGCTAACACTTAAGTTGATTTTTTTAGGTCAAAAGCATGTATGTAGTTCAATAATAACGAGAATTGTTTTCTATAATAAGGGAATATGGCTGGAGGATTCAGAGTACTCCACCTTGTTCGACCATTTCTAGCATTCTTGCCAGAAGTTCAGACTGCTGATAGAAGAATCCCGTTCAGAGAGAAGGTTATCTACACCGTGATCTCCCTCTTCATCTTTCTGGTCTGCAGCCAGCTCCCTCTCTATGGGATACACTCAACGACTGGAGCGGATCCGTTTTACTGGATGCGTGTCATCCTTGCGTCAAACCGTGGAACCGTTATGGAGCTTGGAATTACTCCCATTGTGACTTCTGGATTGGTGATGCAGTTGTTGGTCGGCTCGAAAATTATCGAAGTGGATAATAGCGTGCGAGAGGATCGCTCCCTGTTGTAAGTTTTGAATTCAAAGAGAAGTATTTATTTTGCATGCTTTTTGTGGATGGTGGTAGCATGAATATTTTTATAAGGTATAAACAAAGTATAAACATATTTCACGAGTGACTACTCCATTTGATAATGATATGTTGATCTTTATTTCATTAGGGGTACAACATAACATTTGTAGTAGGTCCAATCTGACTCTGGTTCACATAGGGCTCTTCAATTGAGAAGTGTGATTGCATGCAAGTAATTGCTGTCATTATCTTGTCATAAGGTATACAATAGCAGAAGAAGGCTCATCTGTCATTATCTTGTCATAAAGCCTCATATTTTGATAGGTCTCCTCTGGCATATTATTAGGAATTTGACGTACTTCCTTATTTAATGCTAACAATCATTCATGTGTGGGACTGGGAGTACCCTCAACAAGATTCTCAGATTCGAGTTGGCTTTTCGTGCATTATGTTTAACAATTTTGCCTTCTACCTTTCACATTTTGCTTACTTTGAGAAAACCAGATTTTAGTTCTTTGTTATGCGTAATTGATATCTTTTGCTATTTTCTTATCAGAAGTTCTGTTTTTCTCTGAAATCTCAATGTTGTTCTGATGAAAGTGGGTCAATGTTGCTAGTGATCTAACATAAGTTCCAAGACATACTTTGTGCGAACAATTTTGTCACTCTACTTCTATTTTCTTAGAAATGGTGCACAGAAACTTCTGGGTATCCTTATTGCTATCGGAGAGGCAGTTGCCTATGTTCTGTCTGGGATGTACGGTAGTGTTAGCCAGCTGGGTACCGGGAACGCTATTCTCATAATCCTTCAGCTCTTCTTTGCTGGTATCATTGTGATTTGCTTGGATGAACTTCTCCAGAAAGGATATGGCCTTGGTTCAGGAATTTCCTTGTTCATTGCAACCAACATCTGGTAATTTTCAGATTCATATATTTACCTGAATAACCAATGTTCTTTAGACCATATACTTATACGAAAATATTTGTGCATGATATAGTGAAAATATTATCTGGAAGGCATTCAGCCCAACAACCATAAACAGTGGACGTGGTGCTGAATTTGAAGGTGCAGTCATTGCGTTGTTCCATCTATTGATTACTCGCACAGATAAAGTTCGAGCTCTTCGGGAGGCTTTCTATCGTCAAAACCTTCCAAATGTGACCAATTTGCTAGCAACTGTTTTGGTCTTTCTCATTGTTATCTACTTCCAAGGTTTTCGTGTCGTTCTCCCTGTGAGGTCAAAGAATGCCCGTGGACAGCAGGGATCCTATCCAATCAAGCTTTTCTACACATCTAACATGCCTATCATTTTGCAATCTGCACTTGTTTCCAACTTATACTTCATTTCTCAGGTAGGTAAATGAACACATGCTAACATTGTTAATATGTAAACTTCTATTTTGGTGATACTATATATTTGTCATGTGTACAGTTACTTTACCGGCGGTTCAGCGGTAATTTCTTTGTAAATCTGCTGGGAAAGTGGAAGGAATCTGAATATAGTGGTCAATTCATTCCTGTTGGTGGCATTGCCTACTACATTACTGCACCATCAAGGTGATTTGAAGGGCTCCTTATTATGCCCCATGTGCTGTTTAGTAGTTTAGCTCTGAGTATAACTCATCAACAAGCTATAGACTGAATATCTTGTTCTAGAGATGTTACTTTGGTGATTTTGATGGTGACTGATTAGCCCAATCTTTTGAATGATATACAGCTTGGCAGACATGGCAGCAAATCCCTTCCATGCACTTTTCTACATTGTTTTTATGCTCACAGCATGTGCTCTTTTCTCCAAAACTTGGATTGAAGTATCTGGATCATCTGCCAGAGATGTAGCCAAACAACTGAAGGTAGATATTTAAAAACTTTTCAGGCTACACATGTACCTTTTTACTTTAATGTTTGAGTATCTTAACTTTATGTTACTTTCTTCTAAGTTTGTGCACACTTTGTGCACTTCTTTTCTGAGTAAGTTTATTTTATGAGACTTTTTGTGTAAGGGTGATTGTTTTCATATGGAAATGAGAAACTATATGATGAGCTCTAGTATCTAGATATACTCTACTTTCTATCAAGACATTGGATATGTCCTGAAGAGCGAGTTGCTCAGAGAAGGTATACTAGTTCATTTTTGTGATGATAGGGTGATAACTCCAGATGCTAATGGTCATTCATGGCACTATCAAGGTGCTGTGTGCTTGAGTTTTCAGGATCTGATCTTATTGATAGATGATTAAAATTCAACTGTGTAGGAAAACCTACAAGCTTGTGATGTTTGATTTTACGTTTTCAAAGACTTCTAGGGTATTGTCTTTAGTTTTCTTTTCCTCATTTGCTGTGGTTTTCTTCTTCTCATAAAAGAGTGTACAGCAGCCTATAAATCCTAGAAGCTACGTCTTGTGTGAGAGCTAATACATATCCTTTTCACACATATGCCTTTTCATTGCAATTCACCTAATATCGTTGTTCCATACTGCAGGAGCAACAAATGGTCATGCCTGGTCACCGGGAGTCAAATCTGCAGAAGGAGTTGAACCGCTACATCCCTACTGCAGCAGCCTTTGGAGGAATGTGCATTGGTGCTTTAACAGTTCTTGCTGATTTCATGGGGGCAATTGGTTCTGGAACTGGTATCCTACTTGCTGTGACAATCATCTATCAGTATTTCGAGACATTTGAGAAAGAAAAAGCCACTGAGCTCGGCTTTTTTGGCCTGTGATCTGTTCTATCATCACGTTACTAAGAGTGGTTCCACAGAAGCCCAACTACAGTTTTGGATATAACTTGGGAGAAAAGATGCAGTCAAATTCTCTGACGTCAGACTGTAGGATTCGGAATTGTAGAGTCAGCTTTGGGAGGCTTAACCTGTTAGAAAACCCGTGTAGTAGGATGTGCCATAGTCAGCTAAAATATACAGCAGGCTGTTATGTTTTAAATTATTAGTTTTCTTCCAGTGGTTGCTAAATTATTCAAAAAAGTTTCTATATATCTGCATTCATCATCCCAATGTTGCTGTAAGTAGATGTTGATCATTTTGTTTTTGCATACTCTTGTTCGTTTGTCGCGTAGTCCTTGGGAATCATAATATTTTCAAGTTGTAATAGTGTCTCCTAGGTTATGGTAGCTTTCTTTCTAAAGGACCTTCGCAGAATCTTGTAGTTTTATTGTAGAAACCAACAACTTTAACTCAATTCTTTGATAGATTACAAGCTGGTCTCAACGAACCTGCCAATTTTATTATTTTTTCCTGTACTCTATAGGCAAACATCTGAAGACATATATAACTTCAGGTTTTGCCTTTTAACCTGTTTATGTCTCTGTTTCTTCGTAAGTTTTTGGCCAGAAAAGTTCCTTTTCCATGCTTCAAAGAGTGAAACTCCCAAGTGGCTAAGGATACGTTGGGCAAAACTTTTGTATCCTGTCAGCCAACCCGTGTAGCAGAAGCTGTTACTTTTGCTGAAGTATACTCCTAAATATTTGGAGCATAAGTTGCCTGCCACAACAAATTATCACTCAGGATTGAACCATCCTACTGGATAGATTTGCTTGCCTACTACAACAGCCTAAGAACCTGCCTGATGAAAGAGCATTCAACTGAATACATGTAGCTACTAAGGTTACACCTATAGTAAAAAATTGGAACAGTATGGCACATGAAGAGGAACCAGCCACATAGCTTGCTAGTCAATAGAGGTTGTTTAACAATTTTAAGTCTATTGAGAGTAGAAGTCTCATATCCAACGTAGGCAACCACTGACTAAAACACAGTGCTACTGCAGTGGGTTGATAGAAGGTATTCCCTCTCAAAGTAGATGTCAAATCCCGCATACTGTCTACTTCCTCATAACCTTGCAGTAAGATTGATTTCTCCTCACCTTGCATCCAAGATCCTACCCGTTAAGCCAAGAGACAACTTTTCGCAGCTCGAACAAGTCGAAATACCACGAACTTTATCTGGGGGACATACAAAAGACACAATGTGATACCCACAGGCAATGACACACCACTTGCCTGCCTGGATCTCAATACATTTCTCAACACCAACAATTAAGGTATTCCTCTGGAGTCGCAATTTGCAATCTAGGTAATAAGTACCACGCGAAAGAAATTTGCAAAGTACAGTAGATGACAACAGGTGGAATTGCAGGTCAGTATTTACAAGTACAAATACTGAGAGGCCTACCCTAGACACAGCAAGACAGGACATTCAGCAGAAGCAGTCTACAATTTGAAACAAGCCCCTTGAGCATAGCTTGCAAAATAACATATGAGAACTGGCTTGTTTGTGCAATGGCAGTCTTAACTCTGGGCTGTACAATCCTATTGTAGCAACAATAGCTTAACACTCTCTCCAGTAGCATCAACTCCAATAAGAGTGCCCTTCCACATCTGACTGGTCACCGTTTCCGCCTTTTTGTTTCTAACTGCAAAACACAAGCTTATAACTTGTCAAAATACAATAAACTGAACAAGAACAAAAGTACTAGCAAGTACACATCTTCATGAACATCCTAGCCTCTCATATAGGTAACGACCAGTCAATCATTTTCTGCCTTTTTTATTTCTATTGTATTCTTTCGACTTTGGAGTATAATGCTGCCAAGGGCAAGAATGACAAGATGTACAGAGGAGGAATAGTTTGCCTTGAAGTAACATCCTAACTTCTTCTTATTAAGATAATCTGCAAGGATTTGAGTCTCCACCTCCCTTTGGGAGATGGATACCCTAGCCGCCCAACCATTGGGACCCCAGCAATAACTAAGTTATGAGCAAGATGAAGTCAAGGTACAGCACGAAATAAACTGAAGTATCCTATGCAAAATGAGAAGAAAAATAAAAGCATAATCCTATCCAAAGACTCATTTACAAGCAAAGCACGAATCAAAAAGAACTTATAGTCTTATTAAGTCTCATTCTTGAAAGGGACGAAAAAAAATGCAGTCCTATAGTTCAGTTAATGCTTGTAAAGCTAGCAATTCTGCTCCACAGAAGATCAACTTCACCTTCAAGGATTTTCAGCAAATTAAAGGGAAGTCCATGGATTTACTTAGACTACAAAGGCTCCTGAGTCGCTTCTATATAGGTAAGATTCGCTGTAGATTATAAATTTCTCTGATCCTATTCTTCTAGCATTTGAAATTATGTTTCCTGATATGCTAAACCATCTAAAAAGCAGAACTTATTTCACTTTCTTACAAAAACTTTTTAAACTTCAAGTTCTTCATCCCTAATGCTTTTAGTTATCCTTCTCAGTACAACATAAATGTCATGACATACAAGTATATCAAGAGTTTGTTACAAACGAGGTAACTGTTGTGTCACTCGAGACAGAACTACTCCTACCAAGTGCGCAGCAGAAACAAGCGTGCCTATGGATTTTATAATCCAAGCAGAGAATCAAGAAACATGAAAACAAACCACAAGGAGACTAGAGAATTACGTTTCTGAATCACCAAAAAAGAATCCCACAAGCAGCCAGTATGAAAAAAGCTATAATAAAAGTTACACCTTTTTTTCACTCTCAGATAGCAACAACCAGTTCTTTGCTGAAGCAAATTTACTCAACTTTCTTACATAAATGTCGGAATCTAAATAAGTACTACAGAAAACAAGTTATGTACTGTTGATATATCTCATACTATCCCGAGCAAGCCCAAATGCTTACTTTTATAGATGTTTTTCAAGCTAGTAACTCTGCCGTCATCTCCACGCCATCAAAAAAGGCTCCTTCATGGGTGAATCCCATGTGAAAGACGGCAAATAGCTGACTATACAGCTCTCCAATGTCGGCCAAAGCAGCTGAAGCTGCACTTGGCCGGTAGAAAAGACTGTATGCTTGCTCTCATGGCCAAGCTCCACAGCGATATCATTACTTAGCTCCTCACCTGATATCGTCTCAAGGATCATCAGAGCTGCTGAATCAACTCTTGAAGTCCAGGAGCACCACACAATCAGGTGAAACAAATAGCTTAAGTAGGTCAATGACCTTCCTTCTTGAAGTCAGCTGCAAGCTTCTTGAATCAAGAAGCTTCAATGCTGGCTAAGATGAAGGCAGCTTATAAGGAGCTGAAGCATGCTGCTCAATTTCAGGCATCACCCTGATGAGCTAGCTATGTGCTTGCTCTCCTTCTTCAGCTGCTAATCAACATCCATGCCACCTCAACTAGGAGCTGATCTAAGCAGCCATCAAGAGCAGGCAGCTCAAGCTTCTCACAAGTTCATTGCCTAATGGCTTTAATACTACTTCCAACAGAGTTGATTACACTAAGATGCATTTTCTTCACTATTGAACTTGTTAGGAAAGACTGCCAACATCTGAAAGCACATTTATCCATCAAACTTGAAGTTACATCTCAACACATATTTGCCTGGTGCAATGATTCACAACATTCCAACTTTGAAGCCCACATCCTGCACAAACTGCATTGCAGAACTTACTGTCAAAAGACTAGTTATGTACAGTAGGTTCATGGCAAGGAGACCTATGTCAATCATGGTTCCATGTCCTCAAACCATGAAGTCAGATGAATAGTAATCACCACAAAATTGAGCTCTTCTGCAACTTCCATCAGGAGGTGTTTATACTTCACAGTAATTAAGAAGACAGCGCTGATGCACTTCACAACAACTATCACCATATGTAGCAAACTACTTCAAAGTCACTAACATAATCTGACAAGTGATCACTTCTATATTTTGTAGTATATAGGGCACATGGTCCAACAGCCCCAAGCATACAAGGTTTAATTTTCAACCCATAGTGACAACAGAAGCAAGTAGCACGTCTCAATAAATATGGCTAACTATTTAAAAGAAAAACTAGATATCCCTATAATTGGCCAAGAAATATCCTCGACAATGGGAGTTTAAACGATCCAGAGAATGGTTGAGCACTATCAAGAATAAATGTTAGTTCCAGCATCCAGTGGTTCAAATAAATGGACACACTCAATATGATAGGTTGCCTAATTCCTTCCCCTACACCTACAGCAACTACTTAAATCCATGACCAAATCTCTACACTTCTTAAGTTGACCTCTCTCCAAGGAACAATCCACAATTCCAAATACTATAATAGCACAGCATCTCTCCCCTGCAATCCATTCATTTGTTCCTGTATCTGAAGCCCAACTATGTAACATATTTCACCTCCAACTTTCTTAATACTCTTCGAGTTTGGCATTTTCAATCTAAGCCTTCCTTTACCTCAAAAGATTGATTAGGCATTGTTAAGTGCTTGGCATCCACAAAATTTCCATGGAGAGGAAGGATTTTGGTTCCTTAATATGACTTTAGGGGTTTCTACTAATGAAACATCTCTCAAGATTATTGGGCTTGCACCAAGGATTCTCAGAAATGTCATCGCATCTGAACTTTGACAATCATTTAAACCATTTGTGGGAACTGAGCCGCATCCTTATGTTGACAGAAAAGATCACACATTCAAAACCACAAGGAACAAAGAGACAAACTGGCAATAATAATATGCTAAAAAATCTCTGTTAAGAGAAAAAAGAAAAAGGAGAGAGCAGCTTACACTTGTCCAACTGACTACAAGGATATAAACATGCTCACCTTGGTCTCAGGGATTGGTGAAACAGGAAATGCATTAATGGATCCTTTAGCATCATCCTCTGAAGAGCAATCCGAGCATAGAAAGTGATCCAACTTTTTGGCTTGTTCAATAGTCATACCCATGCAAGACGGGTGAAACCTGCACACAGCAATCACTTATGAAGCAAGTAAAGACAAACAAAAATTACATAAAACAAGGATCACTATAAATTATAATATCTCAAGAGTTCATCTGCATCAAGAGAGGTAAATGTATAACAACATGGGACCAAAGATAAGAATTTAGCGAATGCAGTAATATCTCACACAACCAGTGCTTGGAAAATGTTGGTTGTATTACCTATACTGTACCCTACAATGCACAAACAAGTAACACTACATCGATGCCTATTGAAAGGCATCCTGACAAGAAGAAAGGATAAATAATTCCCATTAGTACCTCCTAGCTCATCAGACACAGAAGAAAAGCACCCAAATATGTATGAAGGAGCAAAGACAAACACTAGAACAAGATGAAAAGTATAACATTACATCTTTTATATACATCAAATAACTATCAATACATAAGACAAATATACAACACAAATGCAATCATAACAGGTCAATCTCTAACACCAAATGATCAAAGAAACATACATCAAAGTATACAAGTGCATTCTGATAATATAGCTGCATACGCATATGGACATGGTATTCCCAAAAGATAGTTAAGTAACTAGAACAGTTACTAATTCATGAAGAGTGCATATGTACGTTGAGAAATGTGATGATGGTTGTGAGCGCTCCACTGCATGACCTACTAAGGAAAGACCACAGCTTGACATTTCCATCAGAAACTTAGTTTGCAACTCTGATCAAAGCCAAAGTACATCCTACATGAATGAAGGAATAGGTATCTATTTCAAGATTGTTGCTTGGCGGCAAGAACATTGCACAAAGGAGGACGTCTGAGAGTGCTTATAAAATAGAGCTTTTTTGGAATGAATAGTATTTCGGAAAATGAGCTCTACTTTTTTACCTAAAAAATAATAAAAATAAGCAATACCAAGATCCTACGACATATAATTTTTCTGTATTTTAAAAAAATTTTAAATAAATTCTGTAGAATGTTGTATAAATTATTGATGAAAAAAGTTGAAATGAAGTGGAGTCCATACGCACTGCCAAATGGTGCGTCAATCACCTATTACCATTCAATGTCAAAGATCTGTAATTAATGAAACTTCAGCAGTTTGACCTACTTTCAACTCCTTCCACTGAAACCTCCCTTCATGGTACAGTTTGCATATATCACAATCTAGTCACAGATTCTAGTTGCAGATTCATAAGGAAAAAGCTGATCCCTTTGTGCAAATTTCAGATGTATTACGTAGGAAATGATAATATTTCTACCTAATTTATAAACGATTACACAACAAAATATATACAAACTACAGCATGCATCACAATTTCATGTCCCATTTAAATAACAATCATCTTAAAAAGAATATTTCATAGCTAGAAACTGTTGAACACTCTTCTTGTTAATGACAGTATCCTTCACAAATCATGCACTGCTTTCATAATGACAATTGCTGTTCAAGGAAGCTACAATAACACCAAACAGCTAAATAAGGTTCTACAGCAATCTTGGCAAAAGAGAATTATTAAAAATCAATGAAGTGAATCCAAGCGCAATCCAATTTTGGCATTGACGTGTTCAGTAATTGGTAATGGAGCTCAAATTGCCTATTTTTGCCTTTACCAGGGAACTTAACCTCCAAATATATTATGCACAGCAGTAGTCTTTCAGCTTTAGTGATGACTAGAATTGTGGTAATCTAGAATTCTCAAAACCCATTTACATAAACAAGTAGGTTTTCTTCAGTGAAGAACGGTAGATACGTGAAGGAATAGCATAAGTACACCTTACGATCTAAACAAGCTGCTACAACACATCAAAGTATATCACTTAACATGTCCTTCTAGAATAGCACAAGCCCTTTCAGAGAGCATAGCTGTCTTAAAAGTGAAAAGAATATCTCCGTCATCTCCTGTTTTAGATGTTAAGCAGCAATTACAAAGATGGACATATTGAGCAGCAATAACTAACAAAAATACAGGGATATGAACTTGAATTAAGTAATTATACGAAATGGCTCTTTCAACTTACTAAGGCCACCAAAGTTGCGAAATAATGAAGGTCAAACATACAAAGTCAGTGATAAGTTTCTAATAACAAAATCTACCATAAATAAGGAGAATATGAAAAAGAAAACGGAAGAGCAGCATTTGTTGGTTTAGTTGAATATAACATAACAAGATTGTTGTATTCCAACTATGACACCACCCACTCAAGTGCAATTAAGTAATTTCACTAAGTTCAGCTGGATCATAGAAGCCGTAGAAACAATATGGATAGGATACAAATCTGTCCCGAAAGTTTGCATATTTAGACAAGACAAAAAACCAGTCTAGGATAAACAAAGATTAAAGCATGCAAATCATCCCCAAGTACAAAACATCCGTGCAAATAGTAGATTGTTTTAGCTTCAAGTCCCAATAGAAAAAAGTGGCACACAAATATTTCTTTAAAAAAAAAAAAGAAATAAACATCCAAAAAAGTGGCTATTTCAACTTACTAAGGCCACCAAAGTTGCGAAATAATGAAGGTCAAACATACAAAGTTAGTAATAAGTTTCTAATAATAAAAAATCTACCATAATAAGAAGAATATTGAAAAGAAAACGGAAGAGCAGCATTTGTTGGTTTAACTGAATACGAGATAACAAGATTGTCGTATTCCAACTATGACACCACCCACTCAAGTGCAATTGAGTAATTTCACTACGTTCAGCTGGTTCATAGAAGCAGTAGAAACAACATGGATAGGATACACCTAAAATTTGCATATTTAGACAAGACAAAAACCAGTCTAGGATAAAAAAAGATTAAAGTGTGCAAATCATACCCAAGTACAAAATATCTGTGCAAATAGTAGATTCTTTTAGCTTCAAGTCCCACTAGAAAAAAGTGGCACACAAATATTTTTTTAAAAAAAGGAAATAAATATCCAAAAAACATTAGCTGGAGGTAAGGTAACTTTCAAAGACAAATTTCATACCAGTCTTTGCATCCCTCACATTGCACCATCAGGTCATCGGGGTTATATGGCATCTCACATTTGCAATACCTATGACATTCAGTAAGTTATGACAGTTTCACAAAGACTTATCAGGCAACATACTATGAATCAAACATGAGGTCTTACACAGCAACACGATCAGGAGTGAACCCTCCAGTGGCTGCCTTGTACTCAAACCGACAAAAGTAGTCCTCAGCACCCACATTCTCAAGCTTGGTGTAGTTCTTAAATGAGTGGACAGTACACTTGCCCTCAATGGTGTGAGCACTCTGGATATCATAGTGGTCAGACAGGAACAACTCCTTGGCACCATGAAACTGCCTTCGGCCACCAATGGACTCCTCAGGACGGTAATACCACCGAACCCTCACCTTCACATTATTACGATGATCAGCTTCAATCTTCTCCACACGGGCCACATATGGCGGCTTCTCTGAGTCCGATGGCCGCATCAGTACACAATCACCAGCTGTTAAACGATAAAACCAGCTAAGCAACAACACCAACTGATAAACAAAATCAATCTACAGATTCAATAGCTACAACATTTAATCTACAGTCATCAATCAGCTGCCATACATAACAATTACGTACAAATCTATTCATTTTGAGTACCGCCAATTTATTTGAAAAAATAATACGATTCAGAGCTAAATAATTAGTTCAAATTAACAAAGTAAACAAGGTCTGTCGAAACTGATCGTTATTTTAGAACAGATTTTAGCTTGTGAGAACACTAACATGTTTATTTTCCCCATCGAAACAAGAAACACATAAAAGATAACACAAACTAACTTAAAATTACAGGAAAAAAAAAGAGAGGTTAGCAAAAAAATAAAGAGATGGCGTAGAAGAAGAAGAATACGTCGAACAATTTTGTTGGTGCCCTTGATAGTGTAAGAATCGAGGTCCTTCTTGCCAGGTTTGGTCTTCGCCATCACCAAAATTTGTCAATCTCTGTAATTGTAATTCTTACTTTTGGGGTTCTGATTTTGATTAGATTGATGAGAATAGAAGAGTTGATGAAGGAGAGATTTGGGAGGAATAGATCAAGCAAGGATTTTTGAACCACTACTACTTCTTCTGCTGCCCCTTCAAAGGAAGGGAAAAGATTTTGGTAGAAAGAAAGACAAAAACCAAAAAGAAAATGGTGAGAGAAAAAAGAAAGGGACAAGAGAGGAGAGTGCTGTGTGGGCTTTTGGTAGTCCGGTGTGAAACGTGCAGCTGAAATGCTTGCATATGTACTTACTGAACCTGTTTCAATCACATAAAAATAAATTTCACAACAATAAAATTATAAAAATAATAATTAAAATAAAATTTTAATAAAATAAAAGTTCAATTAAAAATAAAAATAATATTCGTATTTGATAATTAAAATGTGTAAAATTATCAAAGCCCATCTAAAGGAAAATATATAGAGTTCTTGGACAATTGTAACATGCACATATTATTTCGGGTTGAAATTATGGAGACATATAGGTCGTGTTTGCTTTGTAGATAAAGTGAATAAAATAAATTTTTAAAAATTAATTAAAAAATTTAAATTAAAAATTAAAAATATTTAATAAAAAATAAAATTGTATATTAACTTAACATTTATAGTAAGTTTTTAAAATTAAATTTTTAAAAAAAAATATTTTATTTTAATTTTGTATGTATCTTATATTAAAAGTGAGTTTGGAGTGATGATAAACACGCCATAAGGTGGCTAAGAGTGTGTTATTTTTACCCAAAAAGTTACTTTTTTTTATTTTTAATAACTTACTTCTAAATACAAAATGATACAAAAGAATATAAAAACTCACTTCTAACTTACTTTTCATTATAAAAAGAATATAACAATTCAATCCACTTTCAACTGTGCTATTTCTAACAACTTATTTTTAAAAATTCACTTTTAAAACACTCATTTTGAAAGCCAAAAAAACGCACCATAATAAATAGAGCTTTTTAAATTCAAAATTTTTTGACTATTTTGTGAATATATATATATATATATATATATATATATATATATATATATATAATAAAGAACTTTATAGAAAATCTCTCTTTACATTCTGCTTATTGAATATCTACAAATTATATCTATTTTTTAAAAGAATATGTTTATTTTTTATAATTAATTAAATTATAATCGTTCAATTCCATATCGCTCCGAACGGCTTTGAAGAAAACTAAAGAATGTCTATAAAGAAAAATGGAGTGTTTATATTTGCTTTTATGTTTTTTATTTATGATATTCTCTAATGGGTGCCATCCTAACAAATAAATTGGATAGTAATGTCCATGCATGTCCAAACGCTCACCATAATCAATTACTTATTTATAAAAAAACGTAAGTATTTATATGCCCTCTTCGAATTCTTTCCTTATTTTACATACACAACATTCTTTTGTTTACACCTATATATCACAAATTCAATCTTAAAGCAAGAACTCTCTCTTTTATTTCTTAGTGCTATTAAAAGTTTAGCAGAAAATAAATAGGAAAACTTAGGACTTGTTTATTTGTACTCTAAATTTTTCTTTAAAATTTTCTTTTATTTATTTTTAAATTAAAATAAATTATTTTTTGTCAAAAAATTTATTTTCAAAATTTATTTTAAAATAAAATATTTTACTTTTCAAAATCGTTTTGATAAAAAATAAATATAAAATTTACTGTTTATTAAATTCACTTTAATCTTTTATGAACTTAATTTTTAAAAATTAAATTTAATACTAAGTTAAACATGTCTTTAGAAAAGAAAAAAAAACTCTTAAAGCTGATGCTAGGAATTCAATAACAACTTCAATAAAACTGCAACGTCTAGGCTGTTCGGCGTCCCATTCCCACCCTTAGTTTGGAAGTAATTTTAAATAGAAATTCTAAAAAATATATTTTTATTTTTTTTGTAAAACTACAATTTACTTTTTTATTTAAAATAATAATAATAATAATAAATAAATAAATAAATTTATTTTGGCGAAATGGTAAGTCAAATGCTCTCTAAAAATTTTATAAGACTTATAAAAGATCTTATACGGATCATTTTGACAGAATATTTGAATATTTTTAATAAATAATTAATATTAAAAAAATTATATTATATATATATATATTAATTTTAAAATAAAATAAAATAAGCTCATTTCAAAAATTTTGAAATCTTTTTTATATTTCTAACAATATCTTAGATTTTCAAGCTAAAAAATCATACATAATATTATAAAAAATATAAAAATAAAATGTAAATTAAATTATATATTATAAATAATTAATTTGTATTCTTTTAAAAAACTATTTAAAAAACATTTCAGAAATTATTTTGTTTATAGTTTATAGTTTCTGTTCTTTTTCCAAGAAGCAACGGAGGACCCAAATGATGTATGATGACCAAACATGCACGCGGGATCTCACACAATCATCATCCATCGTCTACCGGTGCGTTTAGAATTGCATTCCAAATATTTTTCTTATTTTTAAAATATTTTTTAATACATATTTTATAATTATTTAAAAAATTTATTTAAATATTTAGATAGTGTAAAAAAATTTTACGTAATAAAATTTTTTTATTACATATTTTCATTTTTTTAAAAATAAAAGAATAAAACTTATTTTTTTAAAAAATAAAAATATTTTTTATTTCAAAAAAATTTTATTTCATAAGCAATCATAAATATTTCATATAAAACATTCAGCATGCATCAACAAACGGCGGCGAAGAGTGACAATACAAATAGTTACCATATATTAGGTGAACCTTTTACTCTATTAACTCGGGTAAAAAAAAATTCCATATACAACGAGATTGAACCTGACCACATATGAGAAGTTTAAAAGGTAATAACAACCTGTTGTAACTTAAACGCAGACTTTTTCGAAAGTTAAGCTCTTGTAGATATGGCATGGTGAAAGAATTGGCCGGGGGTTACCTGGAGGGCAACTCTTTCACCAAACTCTATTTCTATAATTACTTCTGAGCATACACATATATCATACATATTCCTGACTAAATACTATCCATACAAAAAATAAACTCCTCTCCTGGGAATTCCAAAATGCCTAAAATCATTTTCATATAACACATTAGTTATGTAACAAAGCCAAGAAGAGTCGGGTGCATTGGATGACCTTAACCCTGTAGAGTCAACAATTGCGAGTGTAAATATCAACTGCCAACAGCAGCACGAGGGTTGTATTTAAAGTGTGTTTTATTAGATAAAATAAATTTTACGAAAGTGAAATTCAGTAAAAAGTGAGTTCGGCAGAAGTAAAACTGGGAATAGTAATTGAAGCACATGAAGTGAAGTTTAGAATTAAAATTTGATGGAAATGAAGTTTGGTGTAAAAGTAAAATTTGGAGTGATAATTAAAACAGATAAAGTAACGGAACTCAAAATTTGAAGAAAAAAAGTAAAATTCTTTACGAGTAAATATGCCTTAGCAAAGGTAAGGGACGAGACTATCTAAGAGACAAAGAACAGCCTCATTGCTGACAGCTCTGTAAGCAGCAACGTCCTTAAGACGCTTCCAGGTTAGTTCTCGTTTCTATTGGATCTCTTTCTAATTTGCCCTCCTCCTCCTCCTGGAATTGTTGCAAGCACTGCTCAAACAACTATTGATCAGCTTCCATAAACAGCTTTCGATGTTGAGGGTTAACGACTTTGTACAGCTGTATTCCTGGTACTTCTTTTTCCAATGTAGGGAAGATTGTTGGTAATTCCTGTTAGGAGTCATTGTGAGTGCTTAAAATAAAAAAACTCTTTTAAAGAATATTTTAAGTTGAGGCTTTTCGAAAAACAAATTTGATTTTTTTTACCTTAAAAAAGTAATAAGAAATACACATATATTCATGTACTTTTTTAAAAAAAATTAAAAAATAATATAAAAGATTTTTTGGAAACAAGAAGTTGACATAAAATGGTGAAATGAAAGTACCAAACAGCTCCTAAAGTCCTTTCAGGGACCTACAAGTTCATTCAACCAAAATAATGAATTGTTTGTTGGAAGTCAACTATTCTTCTTTTCTTCTACCATCAAGCCAGTAATTTACGTAGCATTTTTATTAGTCTCGACAACTGAAACCAAGACCACAATCTTGTGGATCGATAATACCTTAACCTCCGTCTTGCATTTGCAAATATCATGCTAGAAAAAAATATTGCTCAGCAGATCTGTTTTCTAGCATATGATTTCAAAATATTCATGCCTGATACTTTAGCCAAAGAAGGTGTAGTGAACAAATTTTTTCTGTATCAACCAAAGGACAGGTCACAAAATAAACAAAGTTTTTTCAGGATTAAGCTCATATTAAGTAGTCATGCATCTCAGAACATGCATGCAGCTACACATATTGGATTTTCAAATTTTGTCAAAGAAGATTGCAACGTTAATTCACAACCCAAAAAAGTAAAAGAAAAAATAAAGGGCTAATGCTGCCTTAGGAAAAGACCAATTAAAAGAAGAAGTAAAGAAAATGAAGGAAGTCCATTTCAGTTTCATTTTCCAAAAGAAATTAAAAGCTAATAAATACCTGAAGATCAGTATTCCTCTTTTTATTCCTTTTCATTTTATCACAACCTAACCAGATGGTGGAATAATATTTTTCCTGTTCCTCTCTTCTTTCCTTAGCTTTGCTTTGCTTTTGTTTGCCTTAATTTCACTCAAACCAAAGAGATCCTAAAATTAAAATATTCACCAAAGGTAAGGAAACTGTGTAGGTTTCAGACAAGCAATGCCATCATACTGGAAATTAATAGTTGACATAATTACCAAAATATGTATGTGAGCATTTTTCAACATTGATCCAAGTATATACAGGTATACTATGCCCATTAATATAGTCACAAGATGAACTGCCTAGTATGAGTAGCAAGACATGATGTATCCTAGGAAACAGTCTGAGAGGTTTTAATAAACGTTTTCTCTCTTTCCTCGTCTACACAAAATACAGCACAATGGTACAAAATTAGTAACCCAATAATATACCTGAATATGAGAGCTATTAAGGCATAGTCCAATCTGCTCAAAAAGCGGTATCATGCCTCTGAGATTCTGGAGATTGAGTCAACTCCAGCACCTCTTCAAGTTCCCCAATGAAAAGCACCTCCTTTGAGCTGTTGGTTACAGGCCAGTACTTACACAGGCCTCTAACAACAATGTGTGCAAGGCTTGCATCCTTCTCGACATCCAACGGGTGCGTTTGGGATTGCTTATGAAATAGAACTTTTCTAAAATGAAGGATATTTTTGTCCTTTTTTAAAAACGAGCTTTATTTTTTTTACTTTCAAAAAATAATAAAAATATGCAATAAAAAGATCTCATTACGTAAAACTTTTTTACAATATCTAAATTTTTAAATAAATTTTTTAAATATTTATAAAATATATATTAAAAAATATAAAATAAAAAAAAGTTGAAAAGCTGCGTTTGATAAGCTCAACCAAATGCAGTCATAATTATGTTCTTCCTTCAGTGGCAATGCAAACCCATTGATCACACTGCCAAGCACCCCCAATAGTTCCACAATTCCATTGTGCTTCTCCTTCTCAAATATAAACCCATAAAATATATTGTTTATTGCTTTCCATATAAACGGCCGGTGAACCATAAATTTAGCGTACACTCTATGCAGTATATTCTTCAAGTACTCTCTTTCTCTTGATCTTCAGAGTTGAACAAGTCAAGCAAGCGAATACAAAGGAATGATCAATGTATAGCTTCGCGATCTTCGCATCGATCTCCGGCGAGTAATGAGCCAATAAAGAACTCGCAGACGAGTTGAAGGTGATGCCATGATGGATCCGCGGTGGAGAATTCTTCATCAATTAATGGAGACTCTAAGCTGATCGAGGGTTTTGATGAAGGAAGCGGACGAAAAATGTTCGCCGCGATCATGCGAGCAACAGGTTGAATTGAAGTGTTACGTTATGGGCCATCGAGCTCCTATTATGGGCCACTATAGTATAAATTGTAGTTAGAAATTTAGAGTTTTGAGATTAAGAGTTTCATTAGAATACTAGTGTTAAGTGTCCATGTTAGGTTGAAGTCCTAACTTTAGTAGAGTTGTAGTAGAGTTAGAATTTCGCTCACAAGAGAAGAACTCTAGTTATAAATAAGAGTGCTTGTACTCATTAAAAGGCATGGAAGAAGAATTGAATTAGTTATTTTATTTTCGTTTTATCTTTAGTTCCTTAGTTTATCTAGCATTAGAATAGCTTCGCGGTTCGTGTGATTACGAATCGTAACAATTGATATCAGAGCGGTCGATTCTATGGCGAATTCGGCTTCTGTTGATCCATATCTTAACCCTTATTTGCAAGACCATCCTATGACAGATCATTATCGAACAATCATAAAAGCTAGTTACTGGTGGTCTTTACCAGAATCTCCAACAACTTCAACTTCTAAGCAATCACGCCAACGACAATTAGAAGATCAAAATTTTCGGCAACATTATCCTCCACCTGAAGAGCATATTACAATACAACCATAATTTCTATCCATCATCTCCTCAGCACCAGCAATGGTCAGCACCGCTGCCGCCGCACGAACAATATTCAGTTTTAATACCGGAACCCGACAGGTATCCTCATTCTCCGCCGCCACCTCTTTATGATGATCCTTCTTATTATAACACCAGCTCTATCTATCAAAAGAATTCATATCATAATACTTATTATAACATAAGCCCTACCTATCCTAATATTTCACCACCCATAGAACAACACCTTAATATTCCTACAATGACGCCTAATTATCCTGACCCTACAAATAATTTCACATCAGCCTCTATCCCTTCAGCAACCTGCCTATGTGATTCTTGCCTGTAATTCTATCAACACTATCTGCATCATCTGCAATACCATAATTATGACGCTTACCAAACAATGCTGCTAGCATCATGATTCACGCCAAATTCATCGACAGTTACACCAGCAAGAACAGCATTATTATCCTATACCTGCACCTAGAGCGTACCACACACCAACTTCTAACTCTTTCCAATCATACCCCAGCAATCTTACTCATAATTTTCGTACACAGCCGTGCCTTACCGCCCGCACAGCTACAACCGAAACACTTGTAAACACCTTTCCTTCACTAGTAACACTTTTTTCTTCTTCGCCCACTCCATGTAACCTTCCTTCTCCAACCTAAGCCTTTGCCGCCACCACCACCGAACCCAAAGCATCACCGCCATTAAGAAAGTCTAGCTCTTTAGAGCGGCTAGACACATTGACAGAGAAACTCAACCAACTCACGGAACGTGTCTTTGGAATGCAACGAGCCGGTGCCGCTTCAGGAGATCTGGAATTCAAAGCCTCCAGACAGCCAACACTGTCGCCACGCATCGAATCGGAACCTCCAGTGAAACCGAAAGAAATGGAGCACCCCGACTCGATCTCTGAGGGAATTTCAATGAAACAACATAAGGAGAAAGGATTACACGGGATTTCTCCAGCGAACTTCGAGTTCACACATCGGGAACCAATTTTAATACCGGCAATCTCAAAGAGCTCCGCTCAGCACGATGACCTTGGTCTCTCACGTTTGAACGCGCTCTCAGGTTCTGCCGGCAAAAGCTCAAATTTGTTTCCGGCACGCAATGAAGATTTGAGACTGAAACAATTGATGAAGAAAAATAATAATAGAATTGAATATGATGAATAATGATAACTAGAGTTTAAACGTACAGATATTTATAGAGTACATATAATGGGCTTGTCTCACATATAGTCCAATAATACAGTCCAATATCCCCCCTCAAACTCATGATGGGTCAAACAACATGAGTTTGTTCAATAATATTTGAAATCTCGGTGTCGGATGCGATTTTATAAAAAAATCTGCCAATTGATCAGTAGAGGCAACATGTGGTAAAAAAATAGTATCTGACAGAAAATGCTCACGAACGAAGTGACAGTCAATCTCAATATGTTTCGTTCGTTCATGAAAAACTGGATTGCTTGCAATCTGAATAGCACTCCGATTGTCACAGTAAAGAGGAGTAGCTTTTGTAAAAGTAACCCCCATATCAACAAGTAATCTCCGTACATGAATAATCTCTCTTATGGTAGCAGTCATAACTCGATACTCGGCTTCTGTTGAAGAACAAGCAACGACATCCTGTTTCTTATTGCGCCACGAAATCAATGAATCACCAATGAATAAGTAGAAACCTGTACTAAAACGTCTAGTGGTTGGATCACCAGCCCAATCTGCATCAGTAAAAGCTCGAAACTCCAAAGTAGATGTGGAAGACATAAACAAAGAGCGAGTAATAGTGCCTTGAAGATATCTGAGAATCCTGAGTAAAGCACTATAATGTGCTGATCGCGGTGCAGAAACAAATTTGTTGACCACTTACGGCATGAGAAATATCTGGCCTAGTCATACAAATATAGATAAGCTGACCGACAAGCCGTCTATACCGAGTAGGATCTGTGAGAGGCTTACCATCTGTAGGACGAAGTTTCACATGAAGCTCTAAAGGGGTATCAACCGTCCAACTATCAGATAAGCCTGCAGATTTAATAATGTCAGAAGTAT
This sequence comes from Acanthochlamys bracteata, assembly GCA_019914995.1. Classification (NCBI taxonomy): domain Eukaryota; kingdom Viridiplantae; phylum Streptophyta; class Magnoliopsida; order Pandanales; family Velloziaceae; genus Acanthochlamys; species Acanthochlamys bracteata. The sequence continues at coordinate 5,642,534 of CM034143.1, forward strand.
ATTTTTGTTGAGAAATAAAAATTTCTCTAGTACTTTGCGCTATCTCCAATCCAAGAAAATAGCGTAGATATCCAAGGTCCTTCATCTGAAACTGTTGATGTAGGTGCTTTTTCGTAACTGCAATACCTGCAATATTATCCCCTGTTAAAATCATATCATCGATATATAATAACAGGAGTACCCGCCTTTGCGGTGAGGACCGCACAAATAAGGAGTGACCTTGAGAACTATGCTGAAATCCGGCCTCTGTAATAGCTCGACGAAAATACTCAAACCAAGCTCTAGGAGCCTGTTTGAGTCCATAAATAGCACGACGAAGACGACATACATGATCCAGAGGAGTAGAAAGACCTGGAGGTGGCTGCATATAAACAACCTCCGATAATGTACCATGAAGAAAAGCATTTTTCACATCCATATGATAAAGGGGCCACTGACGTATAAAAGCGACTGCCAATAGAGTGCGAACAGTAGTCATCTGGATAACAGGAGCAAATGTCTCATCATAATCAATCCCATGCTCCTGAGTAAAGCCTCTGGCAACAAGACGAGCCTTATACCTCTCAATGGAGCCATCAGGTCGATATTTAACATTAAAAACCCATTTACAACCGATAGGCTGTACTCTCTCCGGTAATGAAACTACATTCCAAGTACCTGTCTGCTGAAATGCATGAAACTCCTCTGCCATTTAATAATTGCCTCTTGGTAAAAATTAGGTTCACGAGTAGTATGAATAGCAGTAAGAAATAAATGAAACTGTGGAGAGTAGGAGGTGAGGGTGGCAAAATCAAACCTATCAAGCGGGTCTGAATAATCTGGTGTAAAACGAGTAAGAGGACGATGATGACGTTGTGACTGACGAACAAGAGGTGGTGGAGATGTAGATAAACTGGATAATGGTGAAATTGGAGAAGAATGGGGAGGATCATCGTTAGCCAGCATTTGTGTCGTCGAAGAAGGGGCAGTATCAATAGAGGAAAGTAATGGAGTATGATCTATAGACATGTGAGAAGAGTCAAATGAACTGAATGAAAGAGAATGTGATGGTGTTAGAAATTGAACATCAGGAAGTGAAGAAGAAAAATAAGATGAATCCTCAAGAAAAGTGACGTGAAGAGAAATGCGAAGTCGGCGTGCTGTGGGATCATAACATCGATACCCCTTATGTTCCGAACTAATGCCAAGTAAGACACACTTGACTGATCGAGCAGTCAATTTTGTCCGTTCAGTCGGAGGAAGTAAAACAAAGCAAGTGCACCCAAAAGTGCGGATCATACTATAGTCTGGAGGAGATAAAAATAAACTCTCATGAGGTGTCTTGCCAGACAAAGCAGATGAAGGATTGATAAGATTAATAGAGATAAGAATAGCTTCTGCCCAAAGGATTTGAGGAACTGAAGAGGAGAGCAAGAGAGAGCGAGTAGTTTCAAGAATATGACGATGCTTACGTTCCGCTACTCCATTCTGTTCAGGTGTATAAGGACAAGATTGTTGAAAAAGGGTGCCATGAGACTGTAAGATGGATCTCATAGTAGAAGATGTATATTCACGAGCACCATCAGAACGAAAATCTTAATTCGAGTATTAAACTGAGTATGAACCATAGTGCTGAAAGTGTTATATATAGTAGAAACTTCAGAACGATTATGGAGAAGATAAACCTAAGTGTAACGAGTATAGTCATCAATGAAACTCACATAATAAACAAAATCAGTCATAGATGGAATTGGAGCTGGTCCTCAAATATCAGAATGAACTAGATCAAAAGTATGAGAAGTTTTAGATAAACTTTGATGAAAAGGTAAAGCTGAATGTTTTGCCAACTTACAGCTAGTACATGAAGATAAAAGAGAAAAAAAAGCTCGCCCAAGAGCTCCACTATCGATGAGACTCTTTAAACGAGATTTAGAAATATGACCTAAACGTCTGTGCCACAAATCAACAGCAGACGCAACTAAGATTGAAGTAGTCGAAAAAGAAAGATGGAGATACTCTAAGTGATACAGTCGCCCCTTTTTACGAGCACGACCAATCGTCTGGCCGGTACGAGGATCCTGCACAGAACAGGTAAGGAAATTAAAGACAACAATAAGCCCGCTTTCACAAAGAGAACTGATTGAGATTAGATGTAGGGTGAGATGAAGAACATGTAAAATAAAGGGTAGACTGAGAGAGTAAGAAATAACGGAGCCAGATTGAGTGATGGTTAGTTGAGAGTCATCAGCAGTATGTAAAGATGAATGTTTGGTGGTAAAGATGTCGTGTCAGATAACAATGATAGATCAGAAGTTATATGATGAGATGCACCAGAATCTAAAATCCAAGAGAAAAACATACCAGGAGCGGCGGAAGAAGCAGAGGCAGATGAACCAGCAAAAATGGATTGTCGTTGAAGCTGAAGTTCTATCTAAGCAAGACGATGGTGAATATCCGTTGAGTCATTGGTGATAGACTGAGAGATAGGAACGGCATCAACAACATTCGCCTGTGCAATTGGATGGCGAGTAGTGGTAGAATCTTTCGCCTTCTTCTGCTCCCGATACTGAGTAAGTAAATATGGGTGAAGCTGAAAACAACCATCCACAGTATGACCCGATTTCTTGCAATGAGTACAGAATGATTGCTGACGAGAATGGGAAGAATTCCTGCGAGAATGAGCACTAGTGTCTTCCGAAGTGGAAGGTGAAGGGCTTGAAGATGCAGCAAATACTGTAGCTGAACCAGGAGTCAAGGTGAGTACCATCATCGAAAGAGACCGTAAGCGAGTCTCCTCGGCAATGAGCTCAGAAATGGCAGCATCTAAACTGGTGTTATTTTGTATGATACGACCACTCACTGCTTGAAATTCTGGACGCAAAGCCATAAGAAACTGGTAAAGTTAACGTCGTTCACGACAGATACGACGTTCATGGCAGGCACAGCCATGACCTTCAAGTTTCAAGAGCTCGCGCCAGTAACATCGCATTAATTTAGCGAACTCCTGGATAGTGCGATCACCATGTCTGGCTGCCCAAGCCTCGGTGAGAATTTGATACTCTCTAGCACCACTTGATTGAACAAACTGAGTAGTCAAAGTCTCCCATAATAATGCAGTAGTGGGGATGTCTTCAAGATGTGGTCGAAGAGATCGATCAACAGATGCGATGATAAATGCAAGAATTCGTTCATCATGATCATTCCAAATGTCCTGCGCAATACGAATGTTATTCTTTACCTCAATAGATGCATCGTCTGGTGGTGAGAGAGGACGCTGAATAGAGCCATCAAGATGACCAAGAAGACAACGTCCACGAAGAATAGTTCTAACTGAAGCAGCCCATTCCGCCCAATCATCAACAGTACTCAAAGAAAAATTCGTGAATGTTGGTAGAAAGTCCCGAAAGAACTCAGACGAAGGCATCACCAAAATAAATTTTTTTTTAATGAACGGGCGGGCCGGCCCGGCCCGGCGACGCGAAGGTGAGTGAACGGCGTCTGCGGGCGGCGGCGACGATGTCGATAGTGAAGAAGAGCAGCGGCGACGAACGACAGAAATGATGATACCGGCAGCAGCGGCGAACAAAAACGATAATAGCGGCAACGGCTGGAGAAAACGTCGATTGTAGGCGGCAGCGACGACGAATCCGGCAGCGACGGCGCTAGGGTTTGAATTTTCTTTTTTTTTTTTTTTCTTTATGAAGATGAAAAATTGAAAAAAAAAAGAATCAATTATGTGTAGAGAAAAAAATTTTTTTTAAATTCAACTTGGCTAGATACCATAAAATAATTAATGAAGAAAAATAATAATAGAATTAAATATGATAAATAATGATAGCTAAAATTTACACATATAAATATTTATAAAGTAAATATAATAAATTTGTCTCACATATAGCTCAATAATACAGTCTAATAGAGACGATTTGACCCACGATTTCTCGATCAGCGTAGATTCGGCCTACGAAATCGTAAGCCGACGATATCCTCGTTCGCAATAGATCCTGGAGAGTAGATTGTCACTGCTCTTCGACACCATGTGCCGTCAACTGAGACATGCGCTTTGACGAAGGAGACTACGACTGATGTTAAAAAACAAGATTGGCGTAGGTCTGGCCGAAACCACCTACCGATGGCCTTGCCATTCTCAATTGACCCTGGAGGGTTGCTTGTCATGGATCGCCAACACCTGAAACTGTCAGCCGTGACATGCGCTCGGGCCCAAGAAACTTCGACGGCCAAGGAGAAGCAAGGTTTATTGGAAATATTGTCGCAGCAGCTTGAATTGATAGGAATGGGTTAAAAGAAAATCTTTGCCTGAAAAGCTGATTGACATGTTCACCGAGCTTGTTTCATTCACTTCGTTCTCTATTGATCCTGAATTTAAGAAGAAGCCCTTACAGGAAGAGAGGACCTCCACTAGGCTTGATCAGGTGAAGATTGCGAATGTTGCATCGATCAGGCGCCAGAAGCACGCGGAGCTCGCTAAACAGTTGAAAGCTGAGAAGCTTAATGAGATCAGAGTGGCTGCAAAGAGGTGCCCATTACTTGATTTGTTAATTGATCATGTCACGTGTGAAGGATGGTTTGGGTTCAAAAGCTCAGAGATGTTTGCAGAAGAAATTGAACTCATGGAGGAGATGTTATGTTTCAAAAAGGATGATGCTCGGATAGGAGACCGAAAACTCAGAAGATGGGAGCTATATGAACTGCTAATTCAAACAAAAATTCAGCAAGATGATTCTGGATGGTCTACCCCCACTGATAGCTTCATCCACAGATTTGGTAGTAATGATAAGCTCGTCATTGAGAGGACTGAGAAGGTGTTATATTTCTTATCGCGAGTCCCTTGGTTGCCATCTGGAATTATGCTGAGGCCATTTATTGCAGGTTTGCTCTCAGTTTTTAATAATGCTAAGGTCAACAAAGCTCTAGAGAAGATATTTGAGTATAAGATATTGAAGGTGGAAGGGGGCAGTATGCAGACAGTTATGCATATTGAGGAGGAAGTTGAAGAAATCTGCATGATGATGCCATATGATGTAGCTGCCACCGTGATACTTCATGGGTTGGGACAGCAGGCCTTCACCACTACAGAAGGAATTTTTCTTACTGGTTGTTCAGATGAAGAAATTCGGTGCTGGTTTCAGACCCCTGAGGCTATTCCAGTTAGATTTTATATGCATGAACTCAATATGCATTTCCATAGCAATGTCAACTCTGCCACTAAGTTGAATAATGAAGGTACTACAGCTTCTGTGCCTACTACATCTAATACTAAGTTAGACAGTAAGTGGGGTATCCTCAAAAAAGCTTGCCATCTTGATAGGCCATGCAAGATAGATGACACCCATATCAGTAGATATGACATCCTCTTAGACAATGAGGGTGTCAATAAGTGTGTTGTCTCTAGCATCACAGTTAAGGTGCTAGTATGGAAGGTTTTGACTGCCAGGTGGGCATTACCTGAGGATTTAGTCGTTAGCAAGATCCTATCACGTGATTAGAACATGGTTAGAATGCTACAAGAAGGCTGCCAGGTTCTTCTTTACTTAGTTCTTCTAGAATTGCATGAAAACTTTGAGCATAGCTTGGAGGAAATTGAAGGGGATTTTGACATACTTCAGAACATATATATTCCTCTTCTGAAGGCTTATTCAGATGGGTTCGGAGGAGGTTTTAGGTGTAACGAGGCTTATGGGACCCTTCTCAGTGACTAGAGGACTGGAACAGTTGTCTAACCTGTTGCAGCAACTCTACATGCTTATCTCCCACCCTAGGCTCGAGCCTTTGCCAGGTTGGAAATGTTTCCTAGTTATGATTCTACTAATTGTTGCAGTATCTATGTTAGCAGCATTGCTTCACAAGTTGCAGAGACTGACCATGGAAAGGGGTGATCTTAGTCTTAAGGTCACAATGGGCATGCTTCTCAATTGTTATTTTATTTTCGTTTTATCTTTTAGTTCCTTAGATTATCTAGCATTAGAATAGCTTCGCGGTTCGTGTGATTACGAATCGCAACATGAAGCTTCTGAGAATTTCCCCGGCGATTGAATTGAAGAAGAAGAAGAAACGAAATCAGAGAATTCAAGAAGGATTTGTCGCTTGATTCCTTCGCATGAGAATCGCGTGCATGATCGCCGGAGAAATCGAACACTTGGCAGCAAAGTGATAGCTTGCGAACGAAAAAGGATGATTTTTCCGGTGCCGAAACTTCATGAAATCTTGGGAAAAGTTCACCGGTGACTGTAGACGGCGGCGCGGCCGCGGCGGAGGACCATTGTGGTGTTCTCTGAATTTAACACAAATTTGCTTGAAAACTTTTTTTTGGCCAAGAACAATTCAGAAAAAGCTGATTATCTTTCAAACTTTTGAATTCAACACATGAACTCGATCGCTCTATTTCTCCAAAAACAACAAAATTATACTTGATTGAAAAAATAATCAGAGATTCCTTGGATTTCTCTCTATTTCAATCCCCTGTAACTGTTAATAGTTGTTAAATTTAGAATTCTGGAGACTGAATTTGCAATTTAGATACGGGCGCGAAGCGAGCGAGCTGAACCGAGTCGTTTGTTGTCTCGATCCATACTGGCCCAATCAGAATAAAAGCCCAAAGTAAAAACTGTTCAATATTAGAGTTCGTTCATTTTTTTATCAGTGAGTTATGAAATTTTAATTATTTAAAAAAGAATTGTTCAAATAATTTTTATTTGTATATTTATTGAACTGAAATTTTAAGTAAAACTTTCAAAATATAAAAAAAATTATTTGAAGCAATTTGTATAAAAATAAAATTTTTAGTAAAATCAAAATAAAACTGTTGAACCAAGTTTCTAAGTGCTTATTTACCAACTCACCAGACTCGATTTTTTTTCAAAATTTTTTAATATAAACTAAAAAAATAATTGAAAATAAATTTTAATTTTGAAATTTAATTTTTAAATTCACTTTTAATTTAAAATAAATATAAAATTTTATTTTTTTAAATATTTTTAATATCTAATTTTTTAATTCTTTTCTAAAAAAGTGATTTTAGTTCAAGTTAACATGCTCTAAGTCAAACAAATACGTTCTTATGATTTGATTCCTTTTGAAAGTACTTATAAAAAATATACATTTAGAATAAAATATATTTTATAGAATAATAAAATATATAATTCAAAATTTATTTTGTAGAATTTTTTTATATTTTTAAAATTTTAAATAAATTTTATAAATATATTATTAAAAAATTTATTAAAAAATATAAAAAAATTAATAAGAAGCTTTCCTCGTAAGCGTTGCCAAATAATCCATTATTTCGCGGTGGAAAGTAAGTGAAATATTATTTTCTATAAAATAAAAAAGTATAATAAATTATTTTGCAGTGAAAAGTTATAATAAATTATTTTCAATTTCTTTCTATCTACAAAAAAATATACAGATTATATTTACTTTCAACAACACTATCTATAATAATTTAATATAAATAACTTAATTCCAATCTAAAATAATACACTCTAAACGAAGCAATATTTAGGGTGCGTTTGGTAGTACATACCAAAAATTACTTTTTAATTTTTTTTATTTTATATTTTTGAATATATATTTTATAAGTATTTAAATAATTTATTTAAAAATTTAGATAGTGTAGAAAAATTTTTATTAATTTTTTAAAAATAAAAAAATAAAACTTATTTTTTAAAAAAATAAAAATATTTTTTATTTTAAAAAATTTTTATTTGATAAACAATTTCAAACGCAACCTATATCTTCCGCCTTCAATTAATAATTGACATAACACGTTAACTTTATAATGTTAATGAAAAGAAAAACCTATAAAATAATATCTTTATTACTTAAACACAACAGGTTTCTACTTATGAAAATTTGGCAAATGATGGCCGCATATAACCGTTACATAGACAGAAGAAATTCAGGCTTACCATGTGAATCCACAATTAAGCAACTTTTTTACATAACTTTAACTTCATTAATTTGTTTGAATTAAAGCCTTCTATAAGTTACAGTCTAATCTTTAATTTCTTCTCAAAAATCTTTTCCTTCAATTTCTGATCATTCATAGTTTTAATTCATTTGCCATGAAGTTGAAATACAACTTAATTTTTCTTTCATTGATTTATTATTATTACTTTTCTCTCCTTTTAAATTGTTTTGAAGAACAAGAAGAGCCTGCTATCTATTTGGTGTTATTAGAAGGCAAACCTCTGAAATTTCATCAAGATTCCATTTCACTCGCTCAAGAACAAGATGATTTCAAGGCTCAAAGGTATCTGATTAATTTATTACAAAAAAAATTTTCAAAAATTTTCGTTTACCAATTTTTTGTTTGTAAATCTTTTTACAGTTGTTGTGTTTGTAGAGAATTTTCGAGAAACTATGCAAAGATTTTGACAGAGTCTCATGACAAGCTTCTTCAAAGCACACTTGAAGATGGATCCTATAAGAAGCTCTATAGCTTTTGCCATTCCTTTAATGGATTTGCCATCCACACAACTCCATCCAAGGTTCTTCAAACTAAAAGTTTTTGAACATTACAATTCTTATTACTGATCTCAGAATTTGCAAATTCAAATTATTTCTTGAATGTTTGAAACTGTTAACTAAATTGATGTAGGCAAAGGTACTAGAGAAGGCAGCCTCAGTAGTTCAAGTAGAGAAAGACACAGGTGTAAAGCTAATGACAACCTACACACCATACTTATTAGACTTGCCAGAACAAGTATGGTGCCAAAAAGGCGTAGACGAGCTCACCGGCGATGGAATTGTGATCGGAGTTATCGACACAGGCATCAATCCTACGCACCCGAGCTTCGCCAACGGTCCGTTAGGGACGTTTGCTATGAACTGGAGTTCTGAGGACATGTTTGGAGTATGTGATTATGGTCCTGGATTTCCGCATACTTCTTGTAACGGGAAGATAGTTTCTGCAAGGTACTTCTTGGAGGGTGCCGTTGCTGCTTTGCAGTTGAATGCAAGTGAAGACCTTTCGCCGTCTGATGAGGTTGGACATGGCAGGAAAGTACAATTTCCAGACACGCAAATGATATCTGTAAATGTATTTAGTTTCAAATTTGTTGAACTGTTCTTTGATTGTCGTGTGCAGCCATGTAGCTTCCATTGCTGCTGGAAATGCAGGAATTCCAGTTGTAGTCGGAGGGTTCAGTTACGGTACTGCTAGCGGAATGGCTCCTCGTGCGCGGTAACGGTCAACATCTCATAAGTTTTTTGCTGCTCAAATCATTCAAGAACTGAAGTGTTTCAATCCATTATAGGCTTGCTGTATATAAGACAGTGTATCCTGAAGGCGGAACGCTTGCAGATTTGATTTCCGCAATTGATCAAGTAAGAAATACTTCTAATATTTTGCTCGTTTCAACCAACTTTGTATACACTAAAAATTTTCGAATGCATGCAAAAACGCGTAAAATTTTGGGTACAAAATTCGTGTGTATAGGCAATTGAAGACAATGTGGATGTGTTGGTGTTATCAGTAGGACCAGATGAACCTCCAGAAACCTCAGTTACTTTCATGAGCATGTTGGACATTTCGCTGCTTTTCGCGCGCAAAGCTGGGATCTTTGTAGCACAAGCAGCAGGAAACAAAGGCCCAAGTGAAGCAAGTGTTGTTTCCTTCAGTCCATGGACAATGAGTGTTGCTTGTAGCACTACAGGAAGAAACTACACCACTGTTCTTGTTACCGGTAACGGAACCGAAATTAAAGGCGTTGGATTGTCAGGCATGGCCGTGTTACATAAGCCACTTAATTCAAAAACTTAAAACTGATATTGAGTATATTCTAAATGACTTGTTACCTTAATTGCAGCGCCTTCATTTGGGTTTGGGCTCTTGCAGTATAAGTTAGTATCAGCAAAGGATGCGGCAAAAATGGTAGCTAAATCATTCAACGTTGAAGAATGCCAGAAGCCTGAGATGCTGCAGCCTCCAATTGTGAAAGGTAACATTGTCGTCTGTGTGTTCTCGGAAGGATTCAAGAATGGCACATCGAAGCTTACTGCCATTATTGACACTGCTAAGGCTCTCGGTTGGATGGGCTTTGTCCTTGTTGCCAATTCAAAATATGGAGACTTTGTTGCGCAGCCGGTTCCTTTCTCGGTACCCGGTGTCTTGATCCCTCGAGTATCTGATGCTCAGGTTAGATGACTGAAGATAGTATCTGTTTGATAGGGATTCTGATACGTACCATGATCGTCTCGCATTACTCTGTGGAAATTATTTCAGGTTCTATTGGAGTACTATGAAAAAAACACCTGCAGGGACGGCAAAGGAGTTGTCATCAGTTATGGAGCAACTGCAGCCATAACAGATGGAAGAATTGCCGAATTCACCAACCCAGCGCAGGTCGTGGCAAGGTACTCTTCTCGGGGTCCTGACATTGTCGACCTCAATCTCACGGCTGCTGACATTCTAAAACCAAACATTCTTGCTCCCGGAGATCAAATATGGGGCGCTTGGAGCCCTACTAGTGCCCTTAACCCCTTACTATCAGGTACATTTTACTGCATACGGAAATATCACTCAAGTTAAAAGCTTAAATTGATGTAGAAGTTTGCCAATAGGCAGCAGCTTTGCTTTGATATCCGGAACAAGCATGGCAGCTCCGCACGTCGGAGGAATTGCGGCACTCGTCAAGCAATTCCACCCCTCATGGACGCCATCGATGATCGCCTCTGCCATGTCAACAACTGCAGTGAAGCATGACAGCCATGGACTTCCGCTAATGGCGCAAGGCGCTGATCTCTACAGCCTATTTCCTGCTACGCCATTCGACTACGGCGCTGGCCTGATCAATCCTTCAGCAGCATTAGATCCTGCACTGGTTTTACCATCAGGTTATAAGACTTCTACCAAAATTTTCATACCAAACAATCAGTAACTCGAACTCATGCTTCTTTCTTCTCCCTCTCTGCATACATTAGAGTTTGAAGACTACATAATGTTCCTGTGCTCATTGCCTAACATTGATCAATCAATGGTAAAATCCGTCACCGGAGTGCAATGCAACGGTTCTTTTACTCATCCTGCGGATCTAAACCAGCCATCTATTACAGTTTCAGCACTGCTAGGATTCAGAACTGTTCGAAGACATGTTATAAATGTTAGTGGGAAACCAGAGACATACCTGTGTTCGGTTCTTGAACCAGAAGCAGTGAAGGTGAGGATGGAACCCTGCAGTTTCACTATTCTGCCTGAAGGACGACAAGATTTTGTTGTTCATCTGAATGCAACTGGAGCTCTGCAATCTTTCAGTTTCGGCGAGATCGTTCTTACAGGGAGCTTGAATCACATTGTAAGATTGCCTCTTGCAATCTGGCCTCTTGGAGAAGCAATGAGAAATTAAGTATGCATAGCTTGTCAACATCTATCGAAAGTTATATGTATGTAAGACTCGAGAATCCAACCTGAAGCTCTTTCTCTTCTGCTGAAAGCATGCATTATAGTACACTACACGCTTATTTACATATCAGTAAGTGACACAGAAGTGACTTTATTTTGACAAAACTGTCACTTCCATATAACTTTCTACATTTACCTTCACGATTTTACTCATAATTAAAGACACGTAAAATATATATGATCTTCACAGAACTGCAGCTAAAGAAGATTGTTAATTAGGATCAGTGAATCATCAAAGAGTACGAGTGCTACATGAAAGAGAACGAAATTAGGGCGTGTTTGAATCACATAAGTTTTATAGAAGTGAGTTCGTAAAAATAAATTTAAAAAAAATAAATTTAATAAAAGTAAAATTCTAAACCGATAATTAAAATTACGTGAAATATAGAGTTTTTGAATAAAATTTTTGTATAATAAAAGCGTTTGATAAAGCATTTCTAAAAATAATTTTTTAATTTTTAATATAAATATATAGAAAATTAATTTAAATATTTAAAAAATATAAACTTTTTTCATAATAATATATTTTTATTATTTTTAAATTTTAAAAAATATCTTATTTTTTAAAAAATAAAAATAATTATTTTAAAAGATTTATTTTAAAATTATTTTTAAACGCTTTTATTGTTTATTATTTTTATAAAGCTCTCTCTCCAAAGTTATGTAGTTCTTCTTGCCTCAATTTCTTTTTTATTAATTTGTTGATATTTGTGTCAGCAACTGGCGACTAATTTCATTATTTTTTTCTGATGAGTTTGTTTATTTATCAAAAAATTACTCGAAAATAAGTTTACAAAAAGTAAGATTTAACAAATAATATTAAAAAATAAGTTTATAAAATAGTTACTGATAAAACAAAACGCGCCTTTGTCGGTATTCGTTATTTTGGTCGACGTTCAACCCTCCCATTTGATTGAGCATTTTTCATGAACAAATTTTTTATTTTTTAATATATATTTTATAAATATTTAAAAATTTATTTAAAATTTAAAAAATATAAAAAAATTCTAACGTAATAAAATTTTACATATTATTATTTTTTTAAATAAAATTATTTTAAAAAATAAAAATTTTTTATATTAAAAATTCTATTTTATAATACAACTGCTCCAGAAGTCGAGCTTGTAACTGTTTATATAGATTTCGAGAACATGACTTGTTTCTAGATTTTATACACATTTAGAAATATTTGGAAGTGGATTGCAAAAAAAAATTCTGAAACAAACACTACTTTAAATTTTTTTAAAAACAAACTTTAATTTATTATCTTAAAATTAATATTAAAATCTTACACAAAATTTTTTTATATTGTTTAATTTTTTTAAAAATATAGAATATTATAAAAAATTTTATTTAAAAATATAAAATATAAAATTAAAAAAAGTACTTCTAAACACTACCTAATTATTCATATAATTGAAAAATTGTATGACTAACTAAACCTTCATGAATTAAAAATGCCAAAAACACCAGACTCAGGTGTGAAGAGATTCAAGAGTAGGAGGTCCTGACATTTCAAAGACAAACACTCACAAACTATGAATAGGTAAAACAGAATATTTATTAACTGCTGGAAGCGAAAAGCTTACTAAAAGAAAAAAAAACATACTCAAAGGCTCCTACTAAACATGCCAAAAGCATGTGACCTACTTAGATATACACTGCTAAAAACATCTAATAACATTACAGAAGCACATTGGAGGTTGCTACAAAGCTTCTGCTCCACATTTCTACATAACCTGTATAACTTGTAGGCGAGATTTAAATTAAGCACAAGAAGCATGTAGCCATTCCATCCACCCACCCCTCAGGTTGCTCACAAAACTGAGAATCTTTTACAGTTTTATTCTTATACATAGCCCATTACTTGAAAGTTCATTTCCGGATAAAAAAACCGAGACCTGTTCTCCTGATAGGTTGAGGTGCGGGAGTTAATTTTCGAAAGGAAGCATGCAAAAGCATCACTGAAATGAAAGAAAAGTAGAATTGAGAGGTGAACAGAACAGTTAAATAGTCAAACCAATTTTACTGCACATACCTAGATAGCTGACACTGATGGCACAAAGTACAGCGACTTGAAGTTTACACATATAGAGTAGTACTCCGGTTGCTGTTAAAGAAGGTTAAAGAAATAGAGAGCTTAATGAATAAGAAGTAGAACTGAAGTTATAAGGGAGAAATAAGAAAGAAGTTACATAAGAAGTGGAATTGAGAGCATGCAGCACAGGAGCAGTAAGCAATCAATGCTAAAGGGCTTCTAAGGAACTAAGTTTGTGCACAGAGAGAGAGAGAGAGAGAGAGCGAGCTGTGAATTGACAAATAAAGCTTAAAAGCAAAGTGTTAGTTGTAAACCATAAATCAGGATAGTTAAAATTATAGCTAGTAAACCAAAAGGGGGACAAAAAGCCTTGAATTTCGACTGATATCCCAACACTATGCATGGCCAAACTGTGAGAATCATTAATATATGCATTCTTGAAACATTTGACTAAAGAGTCTCGAACAGGATATTAGTTCACAATTGCAATAGTAGTTTCAATGCTAAATGAGAACTAAGACCGAAAATGGACACATACATAAGAATAGGTCATAAGGGACTTATATGTGTTAAAGAGCATTTCATTTAAATATCTTCTAGTATAAATGATTTACTTCATTGTATCGTTCTCAATCTTCTTTCAAATGAAGATAAAGTCAATTTTAACCTAGATAGTTTTGGTGTTTGAATCTGCCAAACATAACATGTACTAAGCAAAGGGAATTTTAGTAGAATTTTATATGCTAATTCATATACCCACTAAAAACACTATTAAGTGCATGGTGCTCTTTGTCAAGTCGAAGGTATTATGTGTCTGCAGTAATGTTGATAAGAACAGAACGAGCAGGATATAATATACATTTGCAAAATAAGACTATATATAGAGCGGTTCAATAACTTCCCTATTTCATATGGTCACCTAACAGATTTGTTGAGTCATTTTGGATATTTTACCTGATTCCTTCACCCATTTTCCTTCTTGGAGTAACTTTTTTAATAAGTTGTGCTTTCAAATTGAATATAAATTCATTTTCTCTATGAGCCAAAATGAGCAAAGTCTCACAAGCAAGTGAGCAACTTCCAACTCTTGTAGGCTTGTAGCTATATGACAAATTGAGAAGCAAATTCACCTACGTGATCTAATAAATTGCAATAAATCACTAAGATGAGTATACCAAATACAAAACTAAGTGCAAAAACAACTCATCATAAGAAGAGGACTTAAAGTTAACCAAGCAAGAATTTTAACAAATACCTAAACCAACAGAGCTCAACTCACCAATCTGGCCTACGCGTATCAGCACTTGTCGTAGATATGGGTACTGCTGCTCCAGCTCCCATTTCTCATTGCAGAAGCGCACCAACTCCCATAATCCCACACTGGCCAACAGTCCCACCAAGCACATCGGCATCCTATACCTATCCATGGACCAACCAATCAATCAAACAAACACTACAATCAATCAACTCAATGTGCTAGTTCACATTGAAAAAACAAAAGGAAGATTTTTCATTTTGTCTTACAGCGCAGAGACGAGCACAAGTACAGCTAACGTGGCGTAGTTGCGTGCGAATCGGCGAACGTTCTCGTGCACCCGCATACGGGCCTGCGCAGGCGCGGCAGGCCATCCATACGACCCGACGGGACCCACGAACTCCGCCGTCCATGGTGGTGTAGGTCCCGCAAGGTCCTCAGCCGAGAGCTTCGCAAAGGGGTTCACAGTCGCCAACGCAGCAACGGTTTTGAAGAAACTCTTCACATCGGATCTCTCCCTATGTCGAACTCCGGCGATTGTTGTTGTTGACGTTCTAATTCTGGAGTTTGTCAGAGTTACGGCGGCCGCGGAAGAGGAGGATGAAGATGATGACGTAGCGCCTCCGACGGTGGGTCCATCGATGACGTGGAGGAAACCAGAGTCACGCAGCCAGGTTTCGAAAGCGGGTTCGGGTACGCTTAGAGATAACGGGTTTGCCCGGAAAGACATTGCCACAACAGAGAAGAAGATGGAACTCTTCTGATAGAAACGAAGGAGACCGCGCCTATCTCTTCAGTAATTTTCAATTTAGGGCCGTAAATAACAGTTCTAGTAATTAGGACCAAACTTAGCTGTTTTGGCAAACTTTTTAAAGAAAAAGTTGTTCAAGCTTACTAGTACTCATGGCAAGAATAGTGCGTGAATCCCTTACAATTTTGAAATTATTATGAAATGAAAATTTTCAGAAACAAAAATATAAAAAGTTTTATTAAATAATTTTTTTAAATAAAACTATTTAAATTAAATAATAATGAAATTTATAATGTACAATTTTATATTTTAAAAATTTTATAAATAATATGAAATTTTTATTTATAAAATTTATTTAAATTTTATATAAAAAATTATAATTTAAAATTCTTTATTTAAAATTTAAGAATACAAATAAATTATAATTACAAAAAATCACTTCAAACGTTTTCTATTTGGCAAATTTAATAAATATTTTTTCAAGCTCAAAAAACTATGCACAATATTGAATAAAATTTTTTTTTAATTTGAAAAATAGATTATACGTACGTATAATATATTTCAAAAGCTATAAAAAGAATTTCTGAAAAACAAATCCTCAATATGCTCTACGTTATGCTATCGAAGAGGGCCAAAGTTAAGAGACTTCAAAACTTTAGAATCTAAAACAAAAAATACTATAAGTCACCTTTTATTAGCTAATAGAATAATACAACCAAATATATAACCGACAGATCAAGATACAACCAGATATCTTTTACAGCTTCTAAAAGTTCTAAAACCTACTCAATCAAGCTTTTTCTAAGATGATACAAATTATTGAAGTGCAAGCACATTTGGCATAGAAGGAGACAGTATCTGCTGCTAATTAATACTGCAATATTCAAACAAAATTGCCACAAGCACAATTAATTTTAGCAACAATCTACGCGATCTGCATCTATATGTAATAACAACAATTCAAAAGTGGAAGCTTCAGCACCTGTTACATAACCTCCTGTACGCCGATTCTTGGAGAAAATGGCAGGTTGAAATTATAGAGTTACAAGTTAATTTATAGGTTGAATCATATCCATTGCAGAGTAAAAGACTGTCTAAAAGCAGCACCGAGCTCCTAGTCCTTTGGCTCTTCTTTCTCCAGTTTCTGTGGAGAGTTGCAATTACAAATTAAAAACAAAACATTATGACAACTATTTACTCAAGAAATGTTATTATCACATGAATGATTATTACAGATCAAGACACATGAGGAGAGTTTCGTATAACAAGAGCACGGTGAATGTTGCCACCTTGTAGCAAGACAAACTTCTAAATAAAGATTTTACTATGCTTCATCTACACGCAAATAGTATGATCTATTTGTTTCATGTCCAGTGGCTTTCTATAGTTCTAGAGAAGCTTTGTGCCATAATAACACATATGTTTTCTTATAATCACTAAACATTAAGCAAATCTGAAAGGAACTGATAGTGCAATGCACATGAAGCTACCATCTACCAAAATGATTTCCCAAATCAACAAGCTTCATTCCTAAATCTTATGTAGATCAAAAGCAATACACGGCATCAACTAGAAAAGCAAAGAAAGAAGCATGGCTGCATTGTCTTAGAAGCTTATAACCAAATTAGAGCGATGTGACACTACCTACGCGTACGACATGCTACAGGATATCGAATACTCGAATCTTTTAACAGTGGCTGCTCAAGATATAAAAATGAAGCATTCAAGAAATATAGCCAGATTCTTTCAACTTTGTAAGAATCGTTTTGTTTATTAAATCTCAAGTGAGTACACTAATGCATTTTTTATTTTCCACTATCAATAGGTCAGGTCATTGTGTGGAATTATATTTCTGTCAAACTGAGTAAGCATTTTGCTTCTACTTTTTGTTACTTTCTTCGACTAAATTGCAGCACATAAGTATTAGTACCTAATGCGTTACTCGCATACAACACGATACAGCTTGATGTACTACAGGGTACACGGGACTGGATTAGTCTCTCAAGCCATAACAAATGAGAAGAGTAAAAATATAGAATAAAACCTAGTCCAGAGAAAAGAACAAAGGAGACAAATGAACAGTGCAGAGTTTTGCTAGCATGGCTATGCCCTCCATTAATCTATTCATGCAGATAACTGGAAGTCCTTTCATACGGACATATATTGATTCAAGCTAAGTCGGTGTGTCTCTTCAGGCTTCATTGGATTGCTGAAAATGTTAAAAGAAAGAGTATTGGTGCACCCATCTTCTAGTTTTCCCTAGTTCGTCTTCTCTTGCAATTAAACAACAAACATGCTTGTCTCAGATTTTTTACCAGAATACTCCAATAGACAACCATTTTGAAACACTCTTTGGCAGGACATGAGACATATAATGTCACGCAGTAGGCCTTAGAAAATAGTAGATTTCTACAGATAGTATTTTTAGTTGTGCTTTCTTAAAGATAACACCTTTAGGGTCTACGTTCAACCCCCAATGTACAAGTATTTGTTCTCCGAAAGTCTGCTTCTCAGCTTTGGTGCTGGAAAATGTTTTCTATACACGCGATTCACCTGATTTAATAGCATTCAACCACTCAAAATCACCTTCTCTATCAATTATGATCCCCAACTTGTGCGTCAACAAACACAAAATCACTTCAACAGAACCCCTCTATTCAAGGCTGTTCAATGTTATCTCTATAATCACCTTTTTTGGAATAATTGGATACAATTCAATCAGACAATGAAAAAAAGAAGATCTAGAGTAGATAATGACTAGAAATGCTTACAGTTTGAGAGGAGTGCCAAGCTAGACCTCGGTAGACGTTAACGGAGAAGGTTCCGACGAGGTACACGGTTGCTATGCCAAGCCCCGCTGTGAACGCCTTGAATGCCCAATCACCGACTCGTCCGGCCGCCGCCATAAATAATCTACACTAGGAAACAGAACAAAAAACAGTCTCTTAGTTTCAATTATGGAAAAACTAGATCTAGCTGGGCTGAAAAGCCTAGCTTAGAATGAACTTGTGGGCCAAGAAATCTCGAAGTAGCATAATGATACAGGAATCTTGGCGTGGCAAGTGGGAACCGGGAAGCGGTAAAATTTGACTAGCTCTTGCCACCTGAAAAATGACAACTAAATCATCAATGAAATATGGGTGACAAATTTGAACCGCACCCATGAGCTTAGGGTGCGTTTGGAAAAATTTTATTCCCCAAACGCACTACACAGTAAAATAATATATTTGGAATAAACGCAGTTTATCAAAGTTACTTTTTAGCAAAACGCGCTGCTCTATGAAAATTATAATTTTATGATAACTTCAATTCATATTTACAACATTACCAATAAATTTGATCGCCGTGAAACCCTATCTACTGCGCTCATTTTTTTCCATCACTGGGCGCAGACGATTTTGTCTTTGAACTTCAGCCTTCCGATTCAATCCTTCAGACAATAAGGTAAGATTTTTTCGATTTTCTTTTCGAACTCCAGCTTTTCTACGATGTGGTGTGGTGGTTTGAAAATTTTCCCTTTTTAACTCCTGTGTTTGCTTTTTGATCAAATTGATTGAGGTCTGATTTTGGTATTGCTTTTGATTTCAGAAAGTACGGTTCTTTCTTTTTCAATTATAGCTATTGCATTATTGAATTATTGCAATACTCTTTTTCTTTGGATTTTTAATTGGTGAACTTACAGCGTTCAGATTGGTATGTGTTATGGGTTCGATCAAATGGATGAAGTGTGAAAGAAGGGATTTATTTTGTGGTTTTATTAGGATTTCATTCTTAAATGTTAATAAAAGGATTTAGCTTATTCTGATATTTTTTGGTTTTGAAGATATGCTATTAAAAACCTCCGCGTAATAATCTTTAAAAAAAGCAATTTCCATTTGAGCTTTTTTTGAATTTAATGTGACATTACCATTATGTATTTGCATTACTTGTTCTATCTCTTCTTAGAACTTCAATTATCTTCTTCATGCTCACTCTTATTTGATGCCTGAGTATGCCTCCGTGTGCGAGATTTGGAGTTGTAATAATATGAGTAGATCTATAATTTTTTGGAGGGAGGGGGGGGAAGTTCGCTACATTTACATTATTTTTATTTTTTTTTGGGCAGTAGGTTCATTCAGACAGACATACATTACTTTTTTTTGGGTGGGGGTTGGGGGGGGATAGGAAAAGGTTGAAAAGTGTTTTTGTTAGGCGGGGCAGTAGAGTTTTCCTACAGCAGTGTTAAAAAAGTTTTTTGTTAGGTAGGGAGGGGGGCAGTAGGAAACGTCGAAGAAGTTTTTTGTTAGGGGCAAGGGGTAGTTCCCTACAGTTACATTTTTTTTTTTTTGAGGGGCCAGTAGGTTCATTCAGACAGACATACATTACGTTTTTTTTGGTGGGGGGGGGGTGGGGGAGGGGAGGCAGTAGGAAAAGGTTGGGGTGGGGTTGGGTTGTGTGGAGAGTTTCCTACAGCAGGGTTGGGTTGGTGGGGGTGGGTGGGGGAGGGGGAAATGGGAGGCAGTAGGAAAAGGTTGAACGAGTGTTCTTGTTAGGAGGGGGGGGTGGAGAGTTTCCTACAGCAGGGTTAATGAACAACCTTTTAAACTACACTCTAGATCAAATGCATAAGTTACTACTGTAAAGTTTTTGTAGCAACTTTTATACTACAAGTTTGAAAAATTCTTAGATATGTGATTTGTATTGTTACTTCAATTTTGATGATAGTTTTGCAGTTGGATGATGGAATGAATTTTTCTCTAACCCGAAAATGAGATGTTATATATAGATAAGTAGCATAACATAACTGTGGTGAAGAATTTACGTGCTTCATAAATAAATAGTTAAATATAATAATATAACTGAGTAGTAGAGTTGTTGTTATGGTAGCTTACTTACGATATTTACGACATAAAATTTTTTGTTGATTATACATTATAGATGTCTACGCCAAAGAAGAAGCGTCGTAGTGAAATTGCGCATTGCTGTGAGAGTTATTGTAGAAAATTTGTTGAACTTGTTGAAGAAGATATTCGAAAAGGTAATAAGCCCACGACTCACTTCAATGCAGAAGGTTGGGGTAATATCCGTCGTGCATTTAATGAATATTTTAGGAAGACGTACGACAAAAGTCAATTAAAAAATTATTGGGATAATATGAAAACTGAATGGAAATTGTAAAAGAAATTAGTCTTCACTGAGTTAGGTTTAGGATGGGATGCTGAACACAACACGATCATTGCTGATGATGAGTGGTGGGACGCGAAGATTAAGGTACATTAGCTGTTTGTTATTTAAAAACTGTATTTTTTTTTAAATATTAGTTTTTAGCTGATCTTTTATTATTTCCGTAGGCTGATCATAAGTTGAAGAAGTTTAAGGGTAAAGATTTATTCTTACTCCGTGATCGGTACGGTCGTCTATTTGAGGATAGTGTTGCGTCGGGGAGCAGAGCAAGGTCAGCAGTTTCAGTTGAGAGAGATGTCGCAGCTAAAGGCACGCCTAACCAAGAAGACAGTGATAGTAGTGATGATGCTCTTGGTGATCAACCGCCACCAGTTGTTGCTACTGAGCAAGATTTATTTCCTTCGAACTCGAGGCCTGTTTTTCAACACAGCAAAAAAAAGACGGTCACTATAGGAGAGTTTGGATACACTTGTGGATGTCATAAGTTCAACTAATCAGACAACGTCTACGGGAGCAGAGGGAGGATAAGCAAACAATCATCAGAAGTGCATGCGTATATTCAATCAGATGGCTGGAGACGGAATCGACCCGGGCACAAGATTTTGGAGCTACTCCACGAATCTTCTAACCAAACTAACTAATTATTATGCTTGTTTAGAACAGCCAAATGATGAAAATCGTTCGGCGTGGTTAGAGTTTAATTATGAGAAAAACATCGGGTGGTATTTGGATTGTTAATTTAAGTTTGGAGAATCTTTATGTTTGTTTCGTAAGTATTGTACTAAGTGTTTGTTTAATCGCCTTAATGAATTGATATTTGATGTTTGTATTGTTGAATTCAAAGTTGCGGTTTTAATAATATTATTTAACATGAATGTTTAGTTAAGCTATAGAGTTTTTGCGGTAATGAATATGCTTGTTTAGTGGTTATTTCTCAATACTGATTGGTATATTATATTTGTGTAGTAAAATGAGTGGCTCAGATTGATTCGATGGACGTTTGGATGCCTTTTTTTGATGATCCAATAGATGTTTCTATATCTTCATGTGATGTTTCTGAAAATTATGCAAATAACCAAGACAATGATACCTGAGCACAATTCATGATATAAGCAAGTTATCATACTGCGGCTATATGTGTACACAGCAAAATCAAAAATTCGTGCCATACATCCATACGCATAGGTCATCGACTTATTTTGAAAATATTGGAGGAAAATGAGAGTCGCTGCTATTCAAATTTTCGTATGAAGAAAGATATTTTTTGAGCATTATGTCAATATTTGACACATGACTACGGTTTCCAACCAATAAGATCAACAACGGTCGAGGAGAGCGTTGCAATATTCCTTTTAACTTGTGCCTATGGATCTTCAAACAGATTACTTTCGGAGATGTTTAATCATTCGGGAGAAACAATTTTTAGGCATATTCACAAGGTGTTGAAAGCTATATTACAATTATCAAAACAGTTACTACGGCCACATCGCTACTACAATGAAGGAATCATCTACCACAAACTAGAGAACACACAATATTTTCCGTGGTTTCAAGTAAGCAATTAGTTTTTCATTATAGTAGCGCATATTTTTTATAATACGAGAAATTTATTTTTGCTGATTTGAACATTGGATATTTTATTATAGGATTGTATCGGAGCAATTGACGGAACTCATATCAAGACTACACTGTTAACTGGTGAGCATATATCTTACATTGGCCGTAAAAGATATGCTACTCAGAATGTTCTTGCAGTCTGTGATTTCAATATATGCTTCACATTTGTATTGGCTGGATGGAAAGGAAGTGCTCACGACACAAAGGTTTTCAACGAAGCATTATGTAGCCCAGATCATGAGTTTCCTTATCCTTCATGCAACAAGTATTATCTGGTGGATGCTGGTTATGCACACAGACCTGATTATATGGCGCCGTATATAAGTGAAGGCATTAGATATCATCTCAGCGATTTTCGACGTGTAGGTACAGCACAGCTGTGAAAACTAAGGAGTCCAAAAGAAAATTTCAACCGACTCCACTCTTCCTCCAGAATTATTATCGAACGTACCTTTGGCGTACGGAAAGCTCGACTTAAAGTTTTAGAAGATATGCCATCATATCACATTGATGATCAACGAGATATTGTCATTGCTACAATGACAATTCATAATTTTATCAGAAGGCATGGTACGTTCGATGTGGCGTTCTCAGTAGCAGAAAATGAAAGATATTGTCATCACCGTAGAAGCATCGTGTAGTATGTCTAATGTTACGCCTGTAGAGATAGATGCTGATGAAAATATTTCAGACTGGTATGTATATCGCGATGCTATTGCTATGAGAATGTCAAATATATAATTATTTTTAACCAATGTGTGATTATTTATTCATACTATTGCAATTATGTCAAAAGAACAAATATTATCTAAAATAATTTTAACAAATTATTTAAGAAATTATTAAATATTTAACAACTTTTTAAATATTTAATAAATTATTTAACTATCAATTATTTAACAAATATTTTAAATAATTATTTAAGAAACTCTTTTACAAAATAATAATAATTTTAATTTAAACAAATATTTATATAAAATAATTAATTTAAGTATTTTTATTTATAAAAAAAATCAATACAAAATCACTTTATTAAATATAATATTTTTGAAATAATTATTTTATTTAAAATAGCATCAACAATTTAGTATATATACATCAATAACTAACACAAAACACTAAAAGATAAATCAGTAATTTTCATATCTCTTCACTTGAAAAATACCTTATCCAAAAGTACTAAAAAATACCTTTTTAGAAAAGCTCCTTTTTTCTCAATTTCTCAAAAGTTACTTTTTCTTTCTAAAAGTTTCATTTTAGAGCTTCTTTTCATAAGCAATCACAAACACCCCCTTAATCTAAATGTAGTTTATTTAAATCAAATTTTATTTCAACATTATACAATTATAGGTCAATTTAGATCAACCTAAATTGCCACGATCGATCTCGTAAATATGTATTTATTTTATTTAAATTTATTTATTTATTTATTTATTTGTGTACGAATTGATTTTTATACAGATGCATGACGTATTTTGGCGATCTCTCTGATCTTTCTCCTTACTAATGCATTTTTTAACTATCTTTTCTTTGTCTCTTACATCTCAATCTGCTGCTTAGAGCCGAACGGTGATACTTTGACGCTCATTCACATCGAATGCAGAAATCGTCGATCGAATCTCCAAAAAAGCTCAATTTTATCTTGCCATTCTGGTTATCAACTATTATTACCTGCTCCTTTTTTATTAGTTTTTCTATCTCCGGTCAATTGACTTCAACCGAAACTGTAGTTCAGTCGAAACTTCTCATCGGCGATTGGTCAATGTCGAGCTAGCGAAAAAACTATCTTTTCATTTTGCTAAAGCTTTCTTCTCTATTGATTGGATCGAATTTTTACTCGTGCGTGATGAAAAGATTGATTGCCGGACCGCAACGAAATTGCTGAAATTCAACCGCCGGTGTTCCTTCAGATTTAGTTGTGCTAATAGATCTCTACTTTTTTTAAAACATTTGATAGAGTTGTTCTGGAAATTAGACTTTCTCTTATTTATATATTTTGACTGGTATAGTTTTTAGTAGTTTTTTCTTTCAAATAAAAGCATTCTAAAATTGTGTTATTAATATGATGTCCTAAACTTCAAATGTATTCATCAATATAAAATGTAGGTCAGCAAATGATATTAATTATAAATTCGTAAAATAAATCATCTTATTAATTGAGAGCTATTTGCTCCCAACTATCGAAGCTATAATATCATATTTTTTGACATTGATATACTTGGAGTAATCGTGTTCTTATTTTTATCGCTATTTAGACAGTACAATAAGAAATTATCTATATATTTGGGATATTTATTTGTCGTAAGGGCTTTACCTATATAATTTATCAAAACTTGTCTGATAAGGATATCTCTCTTTCACCGAATGGAATAAGATCAATTTATGAAATGCATATTAGTTAAAATTTTAATTTTGTAATTATTTTTAGTTTCATGTAGAACTAGAACCAGAAATATTACTAGTATATTTTTCTCATTATATAAACAATTCCAAAAACTATATAAAGAAGACGCTAATTGAAATAAAATTAAATTTATTAGAAAAATTGATAAATAAAAGCCTAAAACATTAAATTATTTCCTCTTTCCAAATTGAAAAAAATTCAAAATACAGATTTTAAATGGGCCTCTGGGGACTAACTTAGCAGGCGGTAATGGGCCTCCAAATGTGTTGCTTTGGAAGTGTTTATCAATCCCCTAAATTTATTTTTTTAAATTTATTTTTAATATAAAATACGTAAAAAATTAAAATATAATTTTTTTATTAATAATATTTTTTTTTAAATTTTATTTTTAAAATTTACTATAAATATTATATTAATATATAATTTTATTTTTTATTAAATATTTTTAAATTAAATTAAACTTTTTTAAAACTCACTTCGTCGATTTTTTTATCGTAAAAACGCCTTTTACTTACGAAAGTTTTAACAGGCGCACTAGCTGGACCGCCCAGGTCAGCGAAGTGGGTGTTGTTTGTTGGATGACAATCACTGCCCACGCGCTTCCTACTCCTTCGTGGGTCCCACTTCTCTCATCTTCTTCTCTTCGAGTTTGTTATAGTGCCTGCAACAAGAATGTGAACGACAGTTGAAACAGAGCTCATTAAAATAAAAAATAAAAAAATTCCAATACACAAAAAAAAAAATTAATTTCTTGGTTGCTCTTAAATTAACAAGCAACTGGAGCTCAATCGAAGATGTCGCAGAAGAGGCACGGCGGAGGCGCCGGATCGTCGTCGGAAGAAAGGCGTCAGAAGACTCCGAAGCTTCAATCGTTAGTCATTCTTGTTATCGCTCTCTTTTCTTAATTTCTTTTTTGCTATTTTAATTTTCCGAGTGGTAATTGAATGGCTACTTGAATTCTTTTTTTGGGCCAGAGTGGTATGGCAAGTTGTGTGCATGAACAGAATTGAGAAGTTTCTCGAGCCGTTAATCCGTAGAGTCGTAAGTGGAAATCGTTCCTGTGTTGTTATTGTTCTTATTCCTTTTTTGTTTTTGTAGATTGAATTAGAGTAGAAGTAGATTGTTTCTATAAGGATTTTTTTAGGTTTTCTTATCTCGATCTATAGTTTGTTGTTGTCGTTTTGTTGATGAAGCTAGTTCCACTAATTTTACAAGCAGGTAAAAGAAGAAGTGGAAGGGGCACTAGCTAAACATTTGGCTTACATGAAAAGGTAACGAGTAGTTTCGAAAGTAGATTGTTAATTCATTCCAGATGGACTTTTGGTAGACTGCGTATGAACTATGGCTTTAATTTTAGCTAGAACATATGTCTTTAACAGACATTCTGGGAAGCAGATATATCCTTCGTCTTCATCGACAATTTTAGAGCTACAGTTTAGGAGCGAGCTTTCTCGTCCAATATTCACTGGTTCTAGAATAGGTGGAGAGGATGGTTCTGTTTTAAAGATAGAGTTAGTCGATGTTTCGACAGAAAAGGTTGTCACTTCTGGACCGACATCTTCAGTAAAAGTGGAACTAGTAGTATTGGAAGGCGACTTTGAAAGTGATGGACAAGGTAATTGGACAAGCGAGCAATTTAGAGACAATATTGTTAAAGAAAGAGATGGAAGACGGCCACTTCTTGTCGGGGATGTTGTACTTGAGCTTCATGAAGGAATTGGAGTAGTAGGGGAGATTTCATTTACTGATAACTCTAGCTGGACAAGGAGTCGAAAATTCAGACTTGGGGCAAAGGCTGTGGACGACCACTTGAATGGTGGCATGAGAATACGAGAAGCCTTAACTGAAGCCTTTGTTGTCAAAGATCACAGAGGAGAATGTGAGTGTCCTAAAATCCTTCTTTTCTAGTAGTAAACTGCATAGTAATGTCTTATGTGCATACTGTAAGTAGATGCTCATGAGAAAGCTTGCTCTACTGGCCACTTTCCTTTGTGTGTATTTCTTCATAACAATTTTAAGAATGTGACATGCTAATTTGTGAGATATCATTGTCTCCATTAACTTGACCATTTTGTTTCCTCGATTCTGTCATATGATGAAATGCTCAAGAGATATGTTAGCAGGACTATTATTGTAGTAAAAGAGATGCTATTGATAATAGACTCAATCCTCCAACATATTCTTCCAATCAAATCCTTTCTCCATGCTGGTTAGGTTTTGTGGTATCTTATAAGTTGCAACTCCAGCAGAGATACTATTGGCTAAGCAGCCATAGAATTATGCTGCAGAAACCATTTCATAGTTGTTGAGCTGCACCTTAGTGGACGTATCCATGTTGCATAACTGTTGACTGCATGACTATAGAGACCTCCTCCAATTTTAAGAGACGTAAGCTAGAAAGTAACACATTTATGTAGGCAAAAGGCCAGCACCATTCTCCGAGTTTGAGTAACAGAATTACGAAGTAAGGATTATGGACACAGTATACCCAATAATTGAGGCCTCTGTATGTAACTTTGCATTTACTCCAAGTTTCTCTTCCAGGTCTTTCTTTAGAGGAACATGCCATCCTGTTATAACTTATAAGTGGATTTGTGAACTTCATTTAGTTTTTTCTAGGTATTTTAACTAAGATATCTTCTCAATTCTTGCAATAGTTTCGTAATTTGAGTGTTTTTCTTCAGTGTACAAGAAGCACCACCCACCTTCACTTACGGATGAAGTATGGCGTCTAGAGAAGATTGGTAAAGATGGATCCTTCCATAAGCGTTTAAGCAATGAGAACATCCATACTGTAAAGGATTTTCTTACATTACTATGCATTGATGCTTCAAGATTGAAAAATGTACGGGCCTTCTTTAAATTTTATCTTCATTATTGTGTTATTAAATCTCAAGTTGTGCTTTATTAGAAGGCATTGGAGCGTCTTTTCTTGTTAATTATGGTTAGCTCTATGTGTTCATCACTAAAGATGCATGCAAAGTGGAAGTCAAGTTTCTTAGTCTCCGAATTCTGTATTTTAATTTCTTGATACACATCCTTTTGTTCTTTTCCTACCCACAAATGGTTTTGACAGGGCACTACTTTTTATCATGGTCTGAGTTCATATGTATCAATAACTACTGGCAAATAGGGCAGATGTCATTTTAAAACCTTGTGTGTAGAGCTTTATCATTTTAGGTAATGTTTTATGTTTTTCTACTTAACTTCCAAGGTTGATACACTTATAGCACATTGTGATTAGTGGACCTATCTAAAAGAGGATATGTTTAGATGAGTGGTGGCTATATGGTGGGGCTCATAGCATTACCAATATTTTGTATAGTACTTACAATTTGGTGGTGTATATCTTTTCTGCTACTCTTTGTCGTTCTTCTTTATACTTAGAAAGTAGAGTATACATCAAATTTTGATTTACCTTCAGAATTCAGTGGCATACATTGTAGAGGAACATTAAATGAATTTGACATATTCAAGGATTTATTTTTAACAGTTGTTTTTTACCATATATAAGGAAAGTCTAGGTTTCTGCCTTCACCCTGCTTAGTCCACGCTTTCCCTTGATATGAGTAGACCTCCAATGAAATGGGGAGACCTGCAATACCTGAGTTGCAATTCTGCAATGGCACAAAATGATTTGGATTTTTTCAAGTAGCATATGTGATGTCAAGGCGCTAAGATGTTACCTGTACTCTGTAGTTTTAACTTTTAAGCATTGGCACATCTATGAACTAAACTTATCAACCTATTGTGGCCATCATTTTCTTTGCTTGTTTGAGCTGTCCAGATACTAGGCAGTGGAATGTCAACAAAAATGTGGGAGGTGACAGTGGATCATGCCCGGACCTGCACCGTTGGTAATCAGGCCCATGCTTATTTCCCTAATGGTGAAGAGCAACCTGGAGTTGTTTTTGATATTTTGGGAGATCTGAAGGGGGCTGTCAATGGACAACGATATATTCCAATAACTGAGCTATCGGATAGTGAAAAGGCATGACTTCTTCCTCCTCCCTTCATTTTAGCGATACATATTATAGTATTCTCTTTTATCTGAGTCAATTAGCTAACTCTTTTATCTTATCTAATAATTCCAGGCAGAAGGGCAAGCATCAATGAGAACTGCTTTTGAACACTGGGAAGATGTACTGTCCTTTGAATTGGGGGTTGTAACCAGTGATACTCCACATGCATCTCCAATATCTTTACCTTCCAGCTCGCAGTTGTTTCCAGAATACTTCTTTGGCAATATTACTCACAAGACTAGTCCATACAATTATGCCAATCTCACTTTCTCATCAGACATCAATTCTTACCTAGAGATTCTTGACAACAACGAACAAGGGTATTTAATTGATCCTTGAATGTTCTCTTCTTGCAAGATGTTAGAAGGCTACCAATTTACTTGCAATAACTATTAAACTTTGGCAATAACAGGAACCAAGCATGCAGTTCTGAAGACAGTGTACAGTTTCTTGATCATGCGAGCCTTCACGAGGACTCACAAGCTGATCTGGGTACCATAGTGTCCAGCTTTATAAAATCAACTGCTCGTGGAAAAGCCATTGCGGGATGGGGGACACTTGTTTACCTATTCAGGTGGAGATTCTCCATTAGACGGATGTTGGCATCAAAGAGAAGCAAAGATTACGGAAAATCAAGATAGAAGCAGATGTCATGAAGGATACAACAGCAAATAATACAAAAATGTAAGAAGCAACAGTCTGCAGATAACTTGTTTTCAGTTTCATATGTAAATATCCGGCGTTTCAAAATTGGAAATGCCCTTCAGTTTTGGTGCCCGCTTTCTTTGTACATAATACCAGTGCTTGTGCACAATGTGAAAATGCAAAATGTCAGTGCCTAAGGTTTGGTGTTGGTGCTGACAGCGGTCAAGCTATGTAAATAAGCTGTTTTCCTGCTGCAGCTCTGAATGCTTATATAAACATTTCAAGCTTCTATTTGCAATATAACTCTAATGACGATGGTTGTCTGCCCAACGGAGGCCCTATCGAGAGCTACTCTGATGATACGTTCGGATTCTGAGTCGAGAACGCTGGTGGCCTCACCAAGGAGAAGGATTTTCGGTGATTTTATGATTGCTCTACAATGGCTTATATGTTTCTACTGGCAAAAACAACAACAATCAGCTGTCATTTTACTTTAGCTTGATCAATAGATACAGACCACTTTTATCAGGTACATTTTACTGTATTGATATTTGATGAAAGAAACAACAACAACCAGAAAGGCTTAGGGTGTGTTTGCAATTGCACAGAACTCAATTTTTTTCGTCGGACTTTGAGTTCAAATTTATTTTCTTTGTTTCAGTTTATCCCGAAATCATATATGATCCATTTATTACAGAGCTCAGTGTTACCGAACTCAGTTTTACGACTCACTTCCGATCAATCATAACACACCCTTAAAGCGTGTTTCAATTACATGAATGAGTTTTATATAAATAAGTTTCGTAAAAATAGAATTTCGTTAGAAATAGAATGTGAAATAAAATTCAAATTAATAATTGAAACAAATAAAATAGAATTTAATATACAAATGAAAGTATAATTTAGAATGATAATTAAATAGGTAAAAGAGCTGAATTAAAAATTTTAGACGGAAGAAGTGGAAGTTAACAGTAATTGAAAATATCAAACATGCCTTACGGGAACATTTAACTTTGCTAATTAAATATTCTAAGTCTAGAGTTAACTATAGACATTAAACTAATAAAGGGCATGTAAAAAGCATGAGGTTGTTAGTTATTGACAGATTTTTAACTCTAAAATGAGATTAACAAAAAATATTTAAGATGCCAAACAGCTACTGATATGACCTGTGTATCATAGCCTTGGGGTAGCGGGCATTGGAAACCTTAGCAGCAGCAATGATCTCCTCCGTGGTTGCATCCTATCTGCCAAACAGAATGTTCTCTTTTATCGATGTCGCGAAAAACGCTGGCTCCTGGCTGACCAACCCCATTTGCGTCCTCAGCTACCGGAGCAGCCGCCGGATATCGACACCATCAAGCAGAATCTCACCGCCGGAGGGGTCGTAGAATCTCTTCAGCAATGCGATTGCTCTTGATATCCCTGACCAGCTTCCACCGACCAGTGCAACCGTCTGTCTTGCTGGGACAAGCAGGTCGAAGTTTCGGAAAACGGGAGTGTCCGTTCTTGATGGGTAGCAGAACTCAACTTCCGGTACTCAACTTCGCCGGCGACGTTTTTCTAGTGTTTCTCCTTCAGCGCTGTAGCTGTCTATTTTCGGGACTTTTCTTATCACTTCGATGTTTCTTTCTCCGGCTGAGCTCGCCTCTGATATGGAATTCACATCGGATAGCCCTGATCCTATAACAAAATGTTGGGGAGATATACAAGAGTTAAACAATATAAAAGAACTTCAGGTTTTAGTTCATACACTAAAATCTTAATTAACTCCAAAGTTTAAATTAATAGATTATAAAATTTCCTTATATATTAATCCTATTTTTATTTTATTTTTATTTAATATGAAACTAATTTATTCACCGTTAATTCAACAATCTTTTTCTAAAGAATAAGTCATTCATATTTCTTCTCGTCCAAGCACCCCATAGAATATCACATACTTTGGTCGTCCATTTGGTAATTGTACTGCAAGAGCCGGCCATCAGAGTCTAATTTATTTCGAATTCTTACTCACATTTTGCGGAAGCTCATATAAGTCATACTGTTTTTAACATGCTCATCGCACTACATAACTCTTGCTTACACTTTACGAAAGTCTATATAAGTCACATCGCTCTTAAATTACACCCACTGTCAGTGAAGACTATTACGTGCATTGAGCTCCCAAGCCAGCGTATCGATTCCGATATCACTGTTGGGGAGATGCAACACTGAAGAAGTTAAATAAAATAAGACATCTGAAAAAATCGGTCCATATATTAGAAAGCTCAATCTAATTAAAAACTTAAACCAATAAATTATGAAACTCTTTAATATATTAATCCAATTTTTATTTTATTTTTATTCAATATAGAACTAATTCATTCACTTTTAATCTAGCACAAAAGTATGTACCATGTTCAGTAGCTTTTCTTCTTGCAGACAAAAAAAGAATCCTTGTAAAAATCAGAGAAAAATAAATTGCAAAAGGATTAATGCGATAACGAAATTGTTAGGAAAGATTATTACAGTACTTATCTTCACCGGTAAGTCGTTCGCCGGTTTTCTTCCTGCAGGACTCCTCCGCGGTCGTTGATATATACACATTACAATATATAATAACGAATCAAACCCAAATACCAAGTTACTCTTGAAGAAATTTAATTGATCTAATTTCAGTTACCTTAAAATGAAGCAACAAAGGATTCACAAGCAAAATAACACAAGTTGATTGCATTCTGAGAGAAACCAAAATCAGATTAAAAACATTAATCTGCAATCCGTTGTTGATTATATATAGTTTTCAGATTAAACCGAAATTCACATATCCGTTCCCGAGACTGTTCATGCTTGCTAGTAACATTTAAGCAGCATGATCGGAGATCGGAGTCGATACGCTGTTTCCGATTGCTCCCAACAACTCAAATGCCATCAACCATTTATCTGCTCTACCTGCACGCATGAATATTGTTCATAATATGAACGTTTGCTTCTGTTTCTTTGCATTCTTCTCTGCTGTTGCAGTTGTAGACTTGAAATTGTTGTTGTTTCATTGTCTTCCATTACCGGAAACTCTTCTTTAATTCTTAATTCTTTCACAGGGCAATTGAAGTTTAAGCAGGAACTTCTTAGGTGTTGCTCGGTGTGTTTCGGGTGCTTCTTCCGAATGCGTTCTCTCGGTTCTCTTTAAAGTTTTTGTTTTTAATATTTAATCATAATATATATATATATATATACATATATATACGTTTTTTTTAATATATTTTTTATAAATATTTAAAAATTTTATTAAGTATAAAAAACTAAGTAATAAAAATTTTTTTATTATTTTTTATATTTTTAAATAAAAAAATAAAAGTTATTTTTTAAAAATATAAAATTTTTTATTTTATAAAAATTTTATTTTAAAAACACCTTCAAACGTCCTTCCTATTCAACATTGCCGTTTAGCATGGGCCAATTAACGGGCCTATGATAAGAGGGTTAAATACAGCTGGTCTAAATGTTCACTGTCAAGCCCGGCCCAGTGTGATAAACCCGAATCAAGAATCTTCTTCTTCGCTTCTCCACTGGGACAATAACCAAAGCAACGGCTCTGAAGGGTAGTTTCGTCCATCTAGCTTCACAAATTTCGAAAAACCAACGCCGAGAACAACCAAAGCAAGAGCACACACTCTATTGAAATGGTTGCGAAACTCATCAATCGATCTACCGACTGAATCAAAATCGAAAATTTTCAAGGTGCGATTACCGAATTGATCGAGATGCAAGATTTCTTCGGATCTGTGAGGCAATCATTCGTTTTCAAGCCAAGTTCTGATGCTGGAGGTGTCGGTGAGAAGATTACAGATAAGATTGGTGAGAAATTTGTTTCATGTTTGAGGAAATCGAGAGTTGGTCTTGGAGCGATTGGTTTATCTCAGAAATTTCTCCCACCGCCGCCACCGTTGGCATCTCGCGTAGAAAAAACTGCCACATCAGCAGCTCTAACGGACGAGACGGCTGTGGAATCAACGCCGGTGCGGCGGTGGAGAGCAGAACCTACTGCTCTAGTGAAGGAGGAATCAGCGGCGGCGATGAAAGTAGAGACAAGTTGTGCGGCGGAGATGAAGGAGGATGATGAAGCACCGGCGATCCGGTGGAGGAAAGGAGAGTTGATTGGAGCGGGAGCATTTGGGCATGTTTACATTGGTATGAACATGGACACTGGCAGTCTCCTTGCGGTAAAGCAGGTGAGATAAATTTTAATTCGAGTTTGTTTTTATGTTGCTTGAGTTCATTTCTTTTTCTCAATTTTTAGATTATGTGCTGCAGGTTTTGATTGCGGCGAAAAATGCATCAAGGAAGGATGCCCAAGTCAGTATTTATTTCTTCAATTAGACCCCTTTCTTAATACTTCTGAAGTGTTTTACATTGTAGTTTTTTCTGCTGGTAATCATGTAATTTCAAAGACTGTACTTTCTTGATTCTTATGGTTTGTTGTTTCGCTAATGTGTTAGAATCAAATTAAAGATATCGAGAAAGAAGTGAAGCTCCTGAGGAATCTTTCTCATCCCAACATTGTTGTAAGTAAACTTTGTCAAACTACTTACTACTGTTAATCCACACTTTCTGATATTCTGATGATATGGTTGTTTATTGCCTCAATGATGGTGGACAGAGATATTTGGGAACTAGTGGGGAAGAAGAGGCTTTAAATATCCTTCTGGAATTTGTTCCTGGTGGATCCATTTCGTCCTTGCTTGGGAAGTTTGGATCTTTCCCTGAGAGTGTATGGACTGTCTTTATTATAAACTATTACATGTCTTAAAAATGAACATGTATTATGCTGATCATTTTTTAAACAGGTCATAAGAATGTACACAAAGCAGCTTCTTTTGGGGTTGGAGTATCTTCATCAGAATGGAATTATACATAGGGATATAAAGGCATGCCTTGTTTTATTCCTTTATTCTTGGTCAATACCTATTTGGTGGAGCTTTTAACTGATACATAATGATTAATGTAGGGAGCGAACATATTGGTAGATAACAAAGGTTGCATCAAACTCGCAGACTTTGGGGCCTCTAAGCGAGTGAAAGAGCTGGTAGGAGGACATACCTTTATCTAAGTTTTTCCTTATGAGTATGTATGTCTTGAGAAGACTACTGCTTTTCACCTCAACACTTTCACACTTAGCGCATCTCCTTTGGATAAGTTGGACAAAGTTTTAACAGAATACTCATCATGTTTGCTTGTACCAGCTGTGATTGGAAAATTTTCATTAAACTTAAGATAGTTTGGATCTGTGAACAAGAACTTCCTTCTTTATGGTTTTAGACCTATACTGTGGGTCATAACATGATGAGGTTCAGTCATCATTTTTTGCTTGCAGTGCATGAGACAATATTCAAATTGTATTTTGATTAATTCAAGATTAAGTAATTTCTTGAAAGGGAAATATTTGTCTTTATAGCAGTTGCTATTTGTTCCTAATACCTTGTGAACCTTATCAGGTAACAATAGCAGCTGCTAAATCAATGAAGGGTACCCCATATTGGATGGCTCCGGAAGTAATAGCTGGCCCAGATCATAGCTTGTAAGTGCTTAAGTTTGCTTTATCCCTTTGCACTAGTGATTCCGGTCAATATGTCCTGACAGAAACTACAAAGATAAGCTGTACTGAGTTTGCTCTTTCCGACTTATTTGCTATATGAAATCCTGACCTAAGTAAATAAGTCATCAAAAATTAAAGACACCACCATGCATATGATTTTTGTTCTGCTTTGCTCTTTTCTTTTTCTGGTGAGCCACACACAGCACCCACGCATGCATGCAGAGGGAGAGAGAGAGAGAAGAGAGAGAGAGAGAGAGAGGTTAAACACATTCTCCATTTTAGCTTTGCAGAATGTGTTGGTTATCTATTCATCTAAAGCCTAGAGATTTTAGTATTGCATTCATTGAAAAGGACAACTGAATAGATCTGGGCATCTCCTTTACAATACGCCATTTACTTTAACAGATTAACTCCAAGAAATTGAAATTTATAGAGGTACAGATGCAATAGATATAAGCTGGTTTCGAACTCTTAACAAGTCAGACTTCTAATAAGTATAACCATTAGAAGTCCACTAGGAGTATATTGTTTAGAAGTCCACTGGGAATGTAAATTTCTGTACATCGCCACCACATTCTTTAACTGCAGCTGTCATTGTAGATCTGTAATTTCATTATGCATAGGCAAATTCCATCAGCTTTTTGTCTAGAACTGCATTCTATCAGTTTTGTGATGCATTATTAATCAAGAAGGGTGTTGAAAAACTTACTACGTTGTTTGTGGCTGTGAAAAGATGGGAAAGTTTTCTGTAGTAGAATTACCTTTGAACAGTCAGGGTGGTGCCTATTGTGCAACTGCCTGGAGTAGAAAAGGACGAAAATTGGTATATCTAAACAGAGTAGGGAAAAGGCTGACTAGAATAGAAGCTCAGCTATCAGCTTGTTTGCTGCCCTTAATAGATCAATTAATTGATGGTTCTACTAAAAAAATACGGATCTATAAGATCTGTTTGAAACTTCTCTCTTTGTCTAGGCATTTCTAGTCTTTGTCTTATGTTGGCATTCACTGCTGGCCTATCTTTTCATTGCATGGAAAACTTTTTGTAGCTCTGCTGATATCTGGAGTGTCGGTTGCACTGTGATTGAGATGGCTACTGGTAAGCCACCTTGGAGCCAGAGATTCCAAGGCCAAGAGGTATGAGTCCTCTCTATCTCTCTATCGTGCGCGCGCACGCAAACTGGACTTTCAATGCAGATAGCTGAAAATTGTGGAGGTCTTTTCTCATTTAAAATGTACTTTGCTTTGCAGGTTCCTTTTCTGTTCTTTCTTGGGACTACTAAGTCGCGTCCTCCAATCCCTGAGCATCTTTCATCAGAGGCGAAGGACTTTCTTACAAAATGCTTGCTTGAGTATGCACTATACTTTCCATCTTACATTTATATCCTAGAAAATGTTTTTATACAGAAAAAGAATTCATGGTGATCTAAAAACTTTACTTTGAAAATTCTAATTTTGCAAATATCTGAACCATCCTCAGCATGGACATAAACCCTAGTTTCATGATATGAGATGTGAGACTGCTAAAAAATTAGCTTTAAGATAAGGAATGCTATTCTAAAATGGCAAATCCAAATTCAATTACTTTTGAGTAACTGTCGGCAAATATTTGCCGATACTTTAGCTTAGCTTAAACATTAATTATTTGTATGTCATATTCAGTTTAATTCTAAATTCATCTAGAAACTTGACATGCTGACTTTTCCCCTTTTTGTATGTGAAGGAATGAAATACGGCTGTTAGCAACCTCATTAAACCGAGAACTTTCTCTTTAGCCCTTTTCTTTGATTTGCTACTATTACCACCCATATTCCTCCTTATTCCTTGAAATTTACCAGGCATTCTTATAGGCACATTGAAAAAAGCATAGGTATGTAGGAAGCTAGGGAAGAGCTTATAATGTATGCAGTAACTTTGCAACACACCCTAAACTGCAGGAACAAAAAAGCTTTCTAATGGGAGTGCCAAGGTATATTTTGTTGAGACATAGTGCATAAAAGAATCATGGAGATTGACAAATCCCTTAGCTTCTTATATCATCCCCAGAGTCCTTCAATAGCTAAGTCGCATGGACGACAATGCTATTCTGATATCTGAATTTCTGATGTGATGGCTTCAACCAAGCCAACCCCTAAATGCTGCAGCTATGAAGTATACTTTATGCATATTGGTACGGTCTTAATTCAATTTTCTAACTTGAAAGAATCAATAAAGAGTTGGAGGCTCAGCTGATTGTAGCTGTTGTATTAGAGAAGATTGTCATGACACCAATTTGTATTTTTTTTATCATGAGGACATCTGCAGTTATTGACCAGTATCTCCCTTGTATTTCTTATATCTTCCCCATTTGGCTTTAACCTTTTATTGATCGTCATGCAATTGTTGGCAGGGAACCAAGCTTGAGACCAACCGCATCTGATTTGCTACAGGTAATAGTGGAAGCCTTGTTTCAATTCTACTATATTATGATGCTGCTTCGTCAGTCCATTTATTCCCCTTGATATCTACTGGCAGCACCCATTCGTTACAGGGAAACTCCAAGATCATCATCCACTTGCACGTTCTTTGGTTACGGTTCGATTGCAGTTTCCTCTTTCTGTAATTACATCAATGACGTTCTATTTCATTTGATTCTCACCTTTAGACTTTCTCAGCAGGACCTGTCAGAAAGTGTCCACACATCCTATACAAAAAACTTGTAAGAAGTACTTAGATTTATCTTGTCTTGTGATTAGAAAGAATTTTCTGGTAATTGAGATTCTTCTTTTACTGTACAGACCAAAATCAGAGACAGAAGGTATGACCAAATGTGACAGCGTGAAAAATGTTAATGTTAGTGGTAGTAGCTCAACCATGTTGTTTGAAGATCCGTCGAGGTTCAGACCTATTTGGGAAATGGATAGCTGCAATGACATGTGCCTGATTTATGACAAGGATGACTTCCCAGTAGTTGGATCAGTAAGATATGACTTTCTGTTGTGTTTTTGGTAGCATTTATTGAAGAGTTCCCTTGGATGAATGCTTAAGTGCTACGATATTAACGTCAAGTCACTTCTTGATTTATGAGTTAACTGTTATTTTCTATTTATTCATCCAGAGTCTTAATCCAGTTTCTGAACCTTTGGATGAGTGGCCACGGAAGTTTGATTTAAGTCCTGAACAAGGAAACTTGCACTCAGATGACCTTGGTCAATCGGTAAATGGGTCTGCAGTCATTGAAACAGTCATTGAAACTCAGGGAAGTGGCTTCACCTTTCCTTGTGAGCCTAGTTGTGAGGAAGATGATGAAGTAACTGAGTCGAAAATTAGGGCATTTCTTGATGAGAAGGTAAGTTGCATCTGTTCTAGTACTCAAACCATCAGCCAGTTGCTTTATTTCACTTTTTGGGTTGTTTCTTTTTTTTTTATTCTTTCTCAGAGCTTTGCGAAAAGATCTGATTAGTTATATTTTAGATCTTGGCTGTCACATTTACTTTTTGTAATTAATTTATTTGCCATGTCAGGCCCTTGATTTGAAGAAGCTGCAGACACCTCTCTACGAGCTTTACTATAATGACTCCTTAAATAACAGTGGATCACCATTACCTCCTAAAAGCAAGGCTTCACCTACTAAAGGGCCGAGTGGAAGGGTAGACAATAAAGCTGAGGTAAGAAAATCCATGAGCTCTGGAAACTGTAGGCGTGCGTCAAGTAGCAGAATGGATGTCGAGAGGAACCTCAGAGAGATTCCCTCTCATAGGCTGAATGAGTGGGAAGGCCTTCTTCAAGAATCTCCAGAAGAAGGAATAAGTCTGAGGTTTGTGGATATTATACTTACTGTAGTTTTATTACTTATAACAACTTTAATTATCTAAAAACTCTCTCTAAGAGAGGTCAACCATTAAAACTATAATCCAGGTGAAATCCGCAGCCTGTACTAGGATCTAGCAAATTGTGGGAGCAGTTTTACATAGTTCATTCTTTAATCAAACTGTTACAAGTTACGTAGACAGTTTTTATTTCTCATCTACTTTTGCTTTTGGTATGGACATTATTTGATTGAGAAGATCGAGCATAACGAAGAAATACAGGAAATGGAGGGAAGAGCTTGATCAAGAGCTTGCAAGGGAACGAGGTATTTGGTTGTTACTCATTTATACTGAGATTGATGTTTAATATCTTACTCGTTTCAATAAATGTCTCTCCATGCAGAGATGCGTCATAGTGGCAGATTATCCCCTGGTGATGGGGCTATCAAAAGGAAATAGTGAGAAGATTTTGCGCTTTTGCGTTATCATCTGATGCTTAAGGGATGTGGCAACCTTCTGCTTCAATATCTGTGGTCTTTCAACAAGATGAACAGAGTTCATCGTATATGATGTTTTCATGGATTCAGCATGAACATGTGTACAAACACTCAGCTCAAGGAGTAAAGCGGTTGGTGGCATGAAGGGTCTAGCTATTTCGTGATTTTCAGACTCTTGTTGTTCCATGGAATGGTGCATTTGACCAAAGTTTAACCGGAGAGACTCTTCCTGTTCCTCCAAGAAAATGGATTTCCTGAAGCAAATCTTGTCTGATATTCAGAGGTTCTGCAAACAAATGGTTTCCTTTATAGAATAATATGATTTCTGACTCCTCAAAGTATTGATCCTGAAACTCATTCTTGTACTTTACAAGTTCTATGCTCTTTCTCAGTGACGCCACAATGTACATTTTTCCAAAGACTAGCTTATGTATATTTTTCTGGCAGTGGTGAACTTGAGGTGTTTGTAAAGTTGTTGTCCCTTTCTGTTAAACATTCCGGCGGAAATGCTTATACTCCCAATTCAGAAAACTTAGCATTTACTTCGAGATAGGTATAAGGAATTGTTTGGAACTCTAGGAAGGACACAAAGAAGAGTATGATACTAAGATTGACTAGTTTATCTGCAACGTACTTGATAATCATACCAGAATTTTGTAGAAATTATTTTGGAGAACTTCTCTAAAACCATTACTGAAGGAAGCTACATACTTTATTAAGAACTTTTCAAGTATTATAGTAAAATTATCTATTACATGAAGGTGCACGTTTCTGAATGTCTATCTGCTATTTCAGGCGTATATACAGCTGTTATTTGGCATGAAGGTATCTACTATATCAAATTCAAGCAAAAATGAAAAACAAAGAGGTAGTACGTCAGTTTCCTACACCCATAATACCATTTTATTTCTTCTGCGGGAAATCGATTTAGCAAGAGCCAGGGGAGAGTTGTGAAAGCTAATAGTTTTTCTAGCTTTGTGTTTGTATGATAACTTGCAGCCTCCAGAGCCAAAAGAATGCTACAGAATCATTTACCAAAAAATGTTCACCTCTTGCATGTTCCATTATCAGTGCATCCTTCAGTCTGAAAAAAAGTGAGACTAAGTTTCAACAGCTATGTGACATGAGTCATGTACAGAAAAGAAACACACATGAAGAAACAAGAAGAATAGTGACCTTAAAAAGCTCGAAACAATATACACAGGATACAGCTTGTGCAACCTTTGATCATAGGCATTCATTTAATATTATCGAAACTACACACAACCCTCACTCAAGCTGATCCCTAGATATGCTTTCTGACCTTGCTCAGGCATTTTTACCCCTGCGCTTTCAGGTCTGAGCTTGTTCAGGCATTTTTACCCCTTACGCTTTCAGGTCTGACCTTGTTCAAGCATTTTACCCTTACCTAGTTACTTGATCTACAGACCTTAAACTTATATGATGCTATTTTCTTGAAAAGAGAAGAAGCTTCATAGTTGAAGAGGCCTGTTTCTATGGTAGGCTAAACAGTGACCTTTCGTAGAAAATATCTTTAAAGCAGAGACGATATTAGGTGTACTGGTAGCTCACAGAACAATAGACGCAAGTTAAATGCTCCAAAAGATATGATAGAACTGTTTGAAGACAAATCCAGTTCTGAAACCAATGAGAATGAATTGGCAGCGAAAAGAGTATATACTTCATTGAGCTTAACAGCCTACTCTATCAGTATTATGTCAATTTTACACTGTAGTATAAGGCAGAGATATGTTTCATGAATTATATTGCATCGTTATAGTGACCTTGCACAGAAAATTCTGCCATATTGAGAATTCTATTATACCTCATTACCCAAATTGTGTAAACTTGGGGAAAATTGTACGAGCAGATATTTGTCTACCTTCTAAGTGGAAGTATTAATTCCATGTTTGAAAGTTTTGAGTTCATAAGTTGCAAAAGACTTTGCATTATGGTTTTGCAACACAAACATTATCTTACTGATGATATATCACTTGTGAGGAAGAACATGCACCTTTTGTTTCCTTCTCAACTCCAGAACCTCTTCCAATGAGGGCCGACCTACAAAAAGGTGACAACAAAGTTTGATTGTAATAGATCTAAATTAATTCTACCATGACAAACAGTACTAATGTTCATCCATAGTGATTGAAGTGAGAAATTTTTGAAGCACCATAGAAGTACTGAAACATTTAGGAAAGATGAAGATAGGAAAAAATAGTTGAACCTGTTATCTGTAGACGGTATTTAGCCCATATACTGTAAACTGCATTTGCTATGGTTGCTATCTGTCAAAAGGTAGATGGCTCAATTATTAGCCATACAAACTCACAAGAGGATCATTGAAGTGCTATAAAAGAAGAAATGACATCCAATTGTCTACATCCATGAACATAGTGCATATTTGCACGAATCAACCTATGGCACATCACTTGACTAAAATGACCTCTACAAGAAGGCCAACATAATGACAATAATTGTATAGCACTGAGCTCAATAGAGAAAGTAAACTTACAGGCTCATATTTAGTAATGGCATAAACCCATCCAAGGCCAACTTCCTCATATAGTCTCTTAAATGCCTGCAAATGCACTCAAGCAAGAAAGAGATATCCATCAAATTCATAGCTAACTTGAACAGTTATCTTAAAGACATAAAAGAGGTTCATGGAAAGCCACACATAGTATGACAATAATTCCGGATCTGCTATGGATATCTTAAGTTTCATACTTTCACATTACAAGTAAACCATCTCAATGCAATGATATATATATATAGAGAGATAGATAGATAGATATAAACTTCTAGCTAAAATGCCAGGCATGCAGATGCACAGAATGTATGCATGTCAACTGAACTGTTCAAAATGCTATATACAAGGTTATGTTACCAAAATTGTTAGATTCTAAGAGATTCAGAACAGTTGGCATCTCAGTCAAGGTGGTGGACTTTCTTGCATTATTTCATAAATTTGGTGCAGAATATAAGAAGCTGAGAAAAGGAGACCAGACTAGTAGAAAGCAAAATTTGGAGTTCATGCACGACAGTCATGAAACATTAAGTTCAGCAATGGATTGAAGCTGCAGCATTTATGCACTTCATTTCTTTGAAAAAACAACTCCAAGTATTTCACAGTACAGATAACAAGCTTCTTAAATGGTTTGTGACGAAGTATCATATTAATATTGACATTAGCTCAGACAAAGATGACTCTGGGCAGTCGACATCTAGAAGCTGTTGCAATAAGGAAATGTTTGTCAAGCCCAAAATATTAAATGAATGAGGATAGCGAGTGATTCAATCAACTTCTATCTTTCTGAAGTACTTTCAAAAATACGAAGCCCCCTGATCAAAAATAAAACAACCTAAACAGCATATGTTGCTTTTTCCCCATCAAACAAAGATAGGACATCGTTATCATCCATAATAAGTCCTTGTTAAGTGACATCAAGTACTTTCCATAATAGGACATCGTTGTTTAAATGATAAGAATTAAGGAACTAACGAAATAATAATATTGCAGTCCAAGATAATCATGCCTGAACATCCGTGACAATGGTTCCATCTGAAAGAATTGCGTGGATTCTTCCCATAACCTAAGAAATGGAAATATATGCTCTTAGTCAAACTAATTGCATACAAATAAAAGCTCCCAACATAAACTCCTTCATCAGGTCCTTGAAAAAGCTCAACTTCATCCACAACTGAAATAAATAATATCAAAAAACACATTCCTACATTAAAGGAAAATGTCAAATCATCAATATTAGGAGAGAAGGATGCGAGAGAGTTCTTCTTTTCCTAGGCCCACACTATTGTCTAAGGAAATTATCCAGGACGCTACATCTATTGACAAAATTTCACACAGATGCATATGAAAATGCCATAATATAGTTTTGAATTTATACATTCAGGTATGTACAGCCTATACTAGCCTATATTTTACAAAGTAAACAATACACTGGGCCCAAACAAGAACTTCATATATAAGTGCAACCCCTGGAATAAGACTCAAATTATACAGGGACATGAGACAACACAACTTTCAGGTATCCATTGGTCTGTGCTATTTTCTCTTTGTGATTCCGCAGCTGGATATAGCCATGACACACTTCTAGTATGCTACTATGAAATATGCTAGATAGTTCAAGGCTTGTACATAGATATATGCATTTGTTGTCGAAGCCCTAGATAGTTCGATACCTAAAGCTATACAAGTTAGCAAATATCCATACACGCACATTTAGAAAGAAGACTCAAACATCTAGAAGAAGATTAACAGAAGACAAATTGAACTAGTCTAGATGGAACTCTATGTCCACATACAGTTTCATATGCAAGGCCTTGGTTTTTCTCTGGTGAGTAATCACTGGAGCTGATATCAACAAACTTGATTGTTCCATACTGTTTGTTCCTTTCTTTTAGCATATGTACCTGGAAAAGTAAATAAATTTTGGAAATATTAAATGATATATCAAAATATAGCCACCTGGATAAAGAAG
Organism: Acanthochlamys bracteata; assembly: GCA_019914995.1. Taxonomy (NCBI): domain Eukaryota; kingdom Viridiplantae; phylum Streptophyta; class Magnoliopsida; order Pandanales; family Velloziaceae; genus Acanthochlamys; species Acanthochlamys bracteata. The sequence continues at coordinate 5,686,192 of CM034143.1, forward strand.
AATCTTAAAAGGAAGTATCACAAAATGTTATACCTCCCGCATACAGAGAGGACATTCACCATCGTAAAGCATCTTGATCTTCCATGATTCAGACAATTGTCCATCTCCAACATTCTTTGCTAGAGTTGTTTCCTCTTGCTTGGACTCCAAATGCACACAACGTATTCGGTGTCTGTATACTGCTGGGACATAACAGATGAGTTCAGGCTCATTAATTAATGAGTTCAAGCATCTCAGAAACGTTACAAAATCAAAGCTTCAAGAAGATTTCCAACTATCTATAACCGGGAGGTATTACAGGGACTTCCTTAGTACCATGCATAAAAATAGAAACTTTCCTCAAACAACTTCTATTAAATCATTCTGCCACTAACCTTGAAACCATTAACACAAAATTCCCACATTGAGAATAGCTCAGTTACTCAAGCTAATTCACTACAAACAATCACCCAAAAACAAACTAAACCAAACCAATCATGCGAAAATGGAAATAAAGTGAGAATTGGAGAACATCTACAATTTATCTTGATCTTACAACTCTACGAAAACCAGCTACACAAAAATAAAATGGAAAAGAGATTTGATTACCGTGATTGGTATTAGTAAAACTGGAGATTCTTGAAGGGGTTGCAGCAATCGAAGAAGAAGAAGAGCTTGAGATTGAAGAAGGGACTGGGACCCGACGGAGAACTGCTCTGCATGCCATTTTTAATTTTTTTCTCTGAAATTAACAGAAAAATTTGCCAAAAGCTGAAAATTTACAGAATTTATTTGTTATGGTTTGTAAATTTTTTAATCCAAAAAAAATAAAAATAAATAATTCATGGTTGTTCTTCTTGTCCACAAAGGTGTTCGAATTTGCTTCACAAAAATGGAGAACGTTGCATCGCGTCCACAAAGGATTCGTACTACGATCCGGTTTCGTTACTTGGGTATTTGTTGGGCCGGTCGTCTTAGATTAAGTGAACATTAGAATTGCTTATTAAATGATTTTTTAAAATAAAAATATTTGAATATGTATCAGAAAATAAATTCGTTTATAATTTGTATATTTTAAAAAAAATTTTAAATATAAAATATTATATAAAATTTATTTTAAAATATAAAATATTTATTTGAAATAAAAAGTAATTAAAAATGCTTCTCAACTAACATTTCTAAATCTAAATTAGGACAAAATTTTTTAATAACTCCTGCTGCGATCTTAACCATATATTTTTTCCGCTTTGAAGTTACTAATTTTGAGAGGAAAAATTATGAAGTTAAGTGTGAGTAGATTATTCTCATATTGAATAAAAATAAGATAAGAATGAGATTAATATACTAGATAAATTCATAATCAATTGGCTTAAACTTTAGAATTTTATTAGTGTATGGGCCAGATCCTTCATATATTTTATCTTGATAAATTTTTCGATATTATATCTCTCCAATAATGTGGCATCAGAGCCAACGATTTGGTTAGAAGTCTGATGCACGTAATAGCTCTCGTTGATAGTGGGTGAGCAGGTTAAGAACAGTGTGACTCACATGAGTTTCTGCAAAATGTGAGCGAGAATACAGAATAAGTTGGACTCTGATGGCTGGCTATTAGTTGCGCAATAACGGCACGCAGGAGAGGCAACCGGCATATCTTATAATTCTATCTAATAGTGCGATGAATAGGTTAAAAATAGTGTGATTCAAATAAACTTTCGCAAGATATGAATAAAAATTCGAAACAAGTTGAACTCTGGCTGACTCTTGATGGATAATAAGATGCTTAGAAAAAAAAAATATAACTGACTTACTAAAAAAATTATTGAGTTAAAGTTGAATAAATTAGTCACATAATAAAATAAAAAAAAGTTAATATATTAGAAAATTACATAACTCATTGACTTAAATTTTTAAATTAGATTAGACTTTCTAATATATAAATCAGACCCTTTGGTATCTTATTTTGATTAATTGCTCTGATATTATATCTCCCTAATAAAAGTATCACAAAATGAAGCAATCACAGAAAAAGAATTGGGCGAAAAGTAATGGCAAATATTGTGCATAGCAAGTAAAAGAAGAATACAAATGATGTGAAAACAACCAACACAAACACAAGTTGTTTTACGCATATGTCTCGTTCTATATCTAACAAAATCTCTTCCATCCCACATGATGCGCCTGCAGATGTGTTTCGGGCAATTTTTCTTAGCAAAATCCGTTGATGATATCGGTATTATAGGATAACTACTTCAACAACGGGCACGGTGGGACTTCTAGTGTGACTCCAGCTTGAATCTGGCCCCATCCAATTAGACGCCAGTGTTTTTCGACACGGCGACTCAATGCAACTTTCTCTCCTTTGCTTGTGCAGACAGGTGCTGTGAGTGCCAACTTTGCTAGGTCATTCTTCACTGCGACTACTCGTGCTCCTGTTGACATGGAACCAATGTTGAGCATAAGCATTTCACCCTTTGTCAGCTTTGTAACTTTTCCTTGCTTCTCTGTGCCCTTTGTCCTGACACCCAAGAGCCTCCGCAGCAGAAAGAAGTTCACCTGAAAATGTTACAAAAGTATCAGCATATATATGATAATATTTTAACCACTTTTAAGAAGCACATAAATATCTCAGCAACTGAAATTAGAATAGCGCAACAGAGTTTTCTGAATCATTAGCTAACCTCAAGTTCATGATACACGTCAGGAAGTGTGCCAATCTCGCCGAGCACCTGACCGACCAACCTATCTGCACGGGTCAAAGTGGGATCCATTGTTGTGCCAACTCCAATAAGACCACCAGGCACGGCAAACTGGAGTTCATTTTGCTCAGCATATAGTGAAACAATTCTTGTGTATATGGGAGTACACTTGATGTTACCATTTTCATCTTTGACCACAATACCAGGACGAACTTCAACAAATTGGTTCACCCTCAGAACTCCCTAAAAGAAAAATATTATTAAGAGTACAGAAACAGATAAAACGGGATCAGGACAAGACAGTTAAATGAAAATAACGATGCGACCTTTATGTCTTCACATATATAAAATTATCAGGAATATATAGCCTCCAAAGAGAGACATATATCAGTAGAGGTATGAATATTAAGCTATACTTCAAGAACATGTGATAGCTCTAGTAATGACAGCTGATGATTCAAACTTCACCTACCCTTAGGATACTTCCTCCAGCAACACCACCTTTAACCTCATCAGAGCCGGGCTTGTTGACGTCAAAAGATCGAATAACAATCATGTTTGGTGGCGAGGTAAAGTTCCGCTCTGGAATGGGAATTTTGTTGACAATGTACTCGCAAACAACATCAATGTTGTATTTCAGCTGCGCTGAGATTGGTACAACAGGGGCTCCATCAGCAATTGTTCCCTGTTCGCAGCACCCAAAGTTAGATTATTATGTAGTTCATAATTTAACATGATTCACAAATTGAGTTGACAGCAAAGGTAACCTGGATGAACTTCTGTATGGCTTCATGCTGGTTAATTGCTGCACTTTCCTGTACAAGATCAATCTTATTTTGTAAAATGATGATATGTTGGAGACGCATGATCTCAACAGCAGCCAGGTGCTCAGACGTTTGAGGTTGGGGACAAGTTTCATTAGCTGCAATTAAGAGCAGAGCTCCGTCCATGATGGCAGCTCCATTAAGCATGGTAGCCATAAGAATATCATGACCCTGTTAAAAACAAAAAAAAAAGGCTAAGCATGATAAGATTATCCATTTAAAATGTAAAAAAAAAAGACTAGGTAGCACTAGCATGTAGTAGGACAGGCTATAAAGCAGTTCGTGTTTCACCCATGTGAAGACAATGGACTGATCATGACCTTACACAAGACACGTATCATGAGTGGCTATGTCACAACGAGGATAATGGTTGTTGTAACGCTTCACAAATTGCAACATGGCAGTATAGCGAAGGCAATAAAAGTGTGAATTTACATAAAAGTGTGAATCTACACACAACTTGACCATGCAACAAGAGTGAACAACAAGAGGGTGAAAAAGCAATGTTAGAAGCAGACAAGCAGATCACAGCATCAGCATATAGGCAAGAGACGCGCTACTTTAAGCTTGCATAGCCTTTATGCCTAATGGCTAGATTGATAAAGCATGGATAGTCAATGGCTAGATTGATAAAGCACAAACACTAAATTCCATGGGCAAGAAGCAAAATGTGATAGAAGGAACCATACTGGACAGTCCACAAAAGACACATGCCTCAGGAGCTTCATCCGTGCTTTCTCAAAGCCCGGAACATCACATGGAGGATTGTCTTCCTTCCCACTACCATAAGCCCTGTGGAATACATAAAAACTCATTTAGTATGCAAATTCCCCAAGAGAAGTCTAAATTCGCTAAATGCTTACTTGTAGCACATGGGCCTTGGACATTTTTCATCCTCACACTTATAGATTTTAGCATTAGCATATCCCAGCTTTATAGTAATATTACGCTCCAACTCATTCTTGAATCTTACAGTCTATATCAACAAATGAATGTTAGAAACAATTAATCACAAATATAAATGGAATTATAGACCATGAACCACTCTAGAAGATCATAAGTCAAGCTACATTCAGCTTAAATAAACACTTACAAATATCAGGTTTATGTGAAAGCAAGACTATAAACCTCCTCCCGGAAAGAGAAGTTACCTGTACACCAGAAATTGCTTTTACGACAGTAGACTTTCCATGAGCCACATGACCTATGGTACCTGCAGCATAAAAAGAATTACTTAACAAAATTTAAACTTTAACATTATAAATGAATTTCAGCCTAACATAATCTGATTTTAAATGTAAAAAGAAAAACTAGAGCAAAAGAAAGGGAACATTCAAGAAAGAAACTGAGTAAACTGACTACAATCCCAATGGTGGATGCAATTTCATCCAAACATGTTTCAGAGTGCATTTGGGAGTGGGTTTAGGACCATTCCAACAACTCCATTTCATTTCACGTTTTTCAATAAATCTTCTACAATATTCTACAAAATTTATTTAAAATTTTAGAAAGTATAGAAAAATTCTACGTTGTAAGATCTTGTTATTGTTTATTTTTATTTTTTTTATAGGAAAAAAATAGAGCTTGTTTTCCGAAACAGGACAAAGATACCCTCCGTTCTGAAAAAGCTTCATTTCAAAAGCACTCCCAAACGCCACCTCAATCAGAGGCAGAGGAGCTTCCAGAGAGTATGTTGAATCTGCTTTAAATAGAGATGGTAAACCGATCAAATTGCTTCCCCTAACCTACCATTATAAGTCAAATGCTTAATTATATCACTCTTAACAGAAGCTAACTAAGAGCCAAGTGCCTTTATCTAAGGTAGGTTGAGAAAAGCTTAAGGCTTGTTTCAGTTTCTCCGAACTCACATTTCCCGCCAGATTTTGAGTTTGAAGCCACTTCCTTTGTTTCAGTTTCTCTGAACTCGCCGAAATCACCTCTAATGCACTTCTCAACGAACTCAGTTCCACCAAACTCACTTCCTACAATCTAAACATGCCCTTATGCTAGTCACAGAAGATGGCAAGAGGAAGGGCCATTCTTCTTTAAGACAGACAGTAAGTGCTTTATCCAAGAACAGTTTGTTAACCTTCACAAAAGAGTGGTGACTGAAAATGTCGATAAAACATATCCACATTAGATCAACAAAAGTCAGTTAGCATAACTCAAAAGCATCAGAGTTCTTCTCAAATAATTTTCATACCAGGACATGTTAAGGATTTATTTTACTATATTGATTCAATAGTGAAGGCATGAGATGGAGAATAAACACGTAATGTCACTAAAATTTTATTCTACACATCTAACTAGATTTATTAGTCCTGCCATGATTGACAAAGGGTTAAACAAGTAACAACCACATTAAGCTACTCAAACATCGCGGCTCAACATGTAAAACATAAAAGAATTAAAGAAGCTTCACTTAAGCTATAACAATAGCATTATTGAAGATGTAATTATACCAATATTTATTGTTGCCTGTCGTGAAATCACTTCAGGTGACAAAGGATGCAACTGCATTACATCCAATTTGCTTAGATCCTGTTCCATTAGTCCTTTCCGAGACATATTGAATCAATAAGTTTTGCACGGCACTGAAAAGATAAATTAAAGAGTTAACTTGGGATACAGCAATCATAGGGAAACAATAACGGCGCTTATCTGATTGGACTAAAGATTAGAAATTAAATTCATGTTTCAAGAAATGATTTTATATGTTTTACATAATAATGTTATGATTGTAGCTCGATTAAACAAAAAAAAAGTTCTTCTGAGTGCTTCCAAATCAAGGAGTTGCTCGAATTTTGTGTGATGGTGGAAACAATCAAATGTTTTTCAGAAAAAACCAATTTCAAAACAGCAATGTAGAACTTACCAAAGCAATCAACACAATCATCGAAAAACACGATTTTTTCAAATTAACACTTCAAACAAAGCAATCGAAAGAACGGTCTGATGCTTAGCTTACATCAAGGAAATCGAAAACTAATCGGGAAGGAAACGATTTTTTCAATAGCAGTCGAAAGCACTGCTCCACGTGCTGTGATTGAGAGAGCAAAGTCTTTAAAATATCAATATAACAATAAGACAATGAAGCGACCAATTGTGTAACCGATTGAAAACCTAAACCAGTCTCCCTAAAAATTTCTACAAAATTAAAAGCAGTAATAGAGATCGATGGTACGAGACTGACCTTGAAGAAAATAAAACACAGAAAGAGGTCGCCGGCGAAGATTATTGTCTCTCTCAGTGAGCTTAGGGTTTTCCCTTTGTACGCAAGAGAAGCTGTAGTAAAGGAATAGAACAGAAGCAGAAGGAAAGAAAAACGAAAACAACTGTTAATAATGGACCGCAGATAATCTTGGGCTCGATGCTAATGGGCCTGCACTGTTTAACATTTACTTTATTGTAATTTGTTAATTGTTTTTGGCGTGTTTTAGTTTATAGAAAATAAATTTTATAAAACTGAGTTTCGTCGAAATTAAATACGGTCAAAATGAATTAAAAATAAGCTACGGATGAATTGAGATAAAGAAATAAATTAGAATATCGAATTTTGGCTAAAAAATAAATTTTTATGCGATTGAAAAAATTTCTAAGAGAACGCTGAAATTATTCATCGATAATTACTTCGATAGTGCCGGATCAGATTTGATTGTTTCCACGCCGGATTATTTTGTTCTTGAGCCCGAAGGGTTTTTGCCTATGGTGAAACACCCGGAGGTTCCACGATGGGCTCTGGCGGTGCACTCATTATGGAGGAATTTGAGTAGGAATTGCTGATGAGGATGTGAGAAACCAGAGTTGCATACGTCGCTGCTGCTGCCGGAATCGATTGTTGTTCCTAGATCGAGATTTAGGGCGTATTTTAAATGTCCGTAATTCCACTTTCTTCCGTCAGATTTTGAGTTCCGAACAGTTCATATGTTTCAATTACACAATGAACTCAGAACTCTATTTCCACATGTAAAATTTCAGTTCTAATTTTCTTATTTACACATTTTTTAATATAATTATATTTTTTAATTTTCAACACACTTCCAAAACCTATTGAAACACAAATACTGAACTCCACTTTCACTTTACTTTTCAAAAAACTCTACTTTCTATTTTTTATTTTTACAAAATTCAGTTACGGGCATTTGAAACACGCCCTTAGAGAGGTTTATTATTGGAACTCTTTACTGGACTATCAGATTTAGTTTGGTTTTCCGTTGTAGTGAATTTGATTGTAAATAATGACTATTTATTTGAGAACAATGACTAACAACTCTATTTCAATAACCCTATTTTATTTTATATTTTAATAAATTTTTACATATTCTATAAAATTTATTTAAAATTTTAAAAATAAAAAAAAAATTACATTATAAATTTTATTATTATTTATTTTTTAAAAAATATTTTAAAAATTCTATTTTAAAAATATTTACAAACGCCTCTAAAGCTTCGACTACCACCATTTTCTTTTTTGCGTTAAACTTTTTTGCTTTGCTGTGGTTCAAATACTTCGATGGACACTAGAAACTCAAAAATATTTGAGAGGAAACAAGTAATGACGGGGTTAGTAAAAATTGAAAATAAGAATGTTTGAGTAAAAGAACTTAATTGAGGGGTTGGAAAATAATTCTTGAAGTCAACAAGAGCTCATGGATAATTTCTCTCTATTTGATTGTTTTCTGGTAGATGATGTTTATTAATTACCTAATAATCACCAAACGGATATTTCAAACAACAGCATGGAGTGAACTGACGACTCTTCTTAATTTCTTTCTTTTTCCTTTTGTGCATCTTCACTTACAAATCAGTATTACCTGCAGATCACAATATCATATAAATGCAATAATTACCAAATAATATTTATTATGAATAAAATCATCACAATGTTGTCCCAATATTAAATATTGGTTCTTTTGACTTTGAATCATCGATGAATTTTAATTTTAAAACACTAACCCATCACAACTTATGTGGTACTTCAATCATGATTGTGATCAGCAGGACCATCTCAATCGGTACGCTGTGGTATATTGCACAGGACGGCAGTAATCAATATTCCACCTAAACTTCACACGGAGTTTACATGAAAGTAGAAAAAAAGAACGGATTTCCTTCGGTACAATAGGGCTCAAGGTAATAATAATGTGTATTATTCATTATCTTTTTCAAGTCCAACATACAATGTACTGGAAATTGATCCTAATATTAGCAAACATCCAAACAATTGACTAAAAGAAGATGCTGTCCTCGTAGACATCATGTTCAACACCTGCGATAGAAGCACCTGACAAGCAGAGAGAAGTCAGCTTCATGGAATTGTTTAGACTGAAAAATATTCATATGTTGAGTGGAGTCAAATCTTCTAAGATTATCAGTTCAGAAACATCGATAGTAATTGATGAACAGATACCTAAATATCTAGTTGCTCAGAGAAAACCTACAACACTACCTTCTGTGATGTTTGTGTTATCCTTTTAAGCTCCATATATCAAGATTGGACACAAAGGCTGAAGGAAATTTCAAATTTTACTCCAAATAAAGCACAGTGGAACTTACATTTGTGAATAGCATATTTGTGACTTTACCAACTTTTACGAGTTGAAGACCACGAGCAAGAGAAATCTGTAACAATAGAAATATGGCAGGTCCTTACTATAAAATATACTAAATTATTCAACTGCGCAAATAACTTTACAATAATGTCGGTACCTAAAGATACAAAAATCTAAACTTCAACAATGAGATCTATTTGTACCTCCGCTAGAAAAGCAAGGATGCCAAGTAGGATCATCAAGATAACAGTAAAAGGATCTGGCATAACAAATTCCTGCATAAAAAGATGTCTTTTAGGAAAAAGCTCCACAAGTTAAAATTTCCCTATCTTTCACCAAACGAAACAAAATCAATTCTTCCTATTACTACAGCCTAGCTTTATAAGCAGCCCTAAATTGTTGAATCTGATAATAGTACCTGCAAGGTAATAGTAAATACACCAGAGACAAGAGTAGCAACTGCAGCGAATGAAAAAACAGTGTACCTGTACAAAGTATAGAGAAGGAAATTATATGTTAGTGCTGCCTTCACTTTAACAAATTATTGGGTACATAATTTCTTAGCTCATCTGAATCTATAAAGGAATCCTACATAAATTTCGTCAAAGAACAAATGCAGTAATGTTAATCTCAAACCTTAAGCACAAAGGGATCAAACCAAAAGTCCAGAAAAAGCGTAAGCAGAAGTTTCTGTTTTCTGCCTATACCAAATGTAGATTATAGCTTTAGCAAACTTCCAAAAGTTAAGAGGCTCAAAAAATAGGGTCCTTACCCAGGATGATCTGTCACTTTGGCCCCTGCTCGTATAAGGCAAAAGGTGACTCCACTAAGAATTGATGACACCAAACCAAGCACCAATGGAAACATGGGAAGGTTTGTGCCAAAGTCTCTTGTGTCACTACTTGCTTCTGCACCGAGTTTGTTTACTGCATGTATAGAGAAAGTACAAAATCAAACTTCCAGCACAATGTAAATTTAATTGAAAGTTCACAGAAAAGATGCTCTGTATTGCTAAAAAGTAAACTTCCAAATGCCAGCCATCATGAATAAATAGAACTTCTGTGGTTTCACGTAAATTCCTTTGTATGTAAGAATTGAATTAACAGTAACCCTTCATACAATTACAATGCAAATAGATGTGCATTAGTAATCTGTACATGAACAGCGAAAGTTGAGATATATCCACCTCGACATATATCACCAAAATCTAATAAGTTGATTCGAGACTAAATACTATCATAAAGAAAATATAAAATTCATTAAAATATTTCAAAAAGACAGATGAAAGCATGAAATGTGTACCTCTCCAGATGACGGTAGGTTGTTTAATGAAAAGTAGACCGCAGCAACTGCAAGCTAGACCTAATGTGGAGCCCATGCATAAAAGAATAACATTAGTATTGTATGATATGTACAAGAAATAAGCTTAAATTAAGTAATTCCTGTTGCACTTTTGTTACTGCATGTGAAAGAAAAACAAAAGAAAAAAAGAGGGGAAAACAAAAACTAATAACTAGAAGAGACTTGTAACATCCGTGACAATGTGGAAGCACAATTCAGCAGAAGAATATGATTTAATTGACAACCACACTACGCGTCCCACCTAGTTTGCCACTCAGTGTCCTACCTAGATAAAAAATGCAGTGCACAATTTATCATAAGCAGGTCATAGTTCAATACAGAACAGGTCTTAGATCAAATCAAAGTAATAAGGTGGACACTGGGAGGAACACTACGCAAAATTTTATTCTTTTTGAAAAAGACTAGCAACTGTAAGTACTCTTACATGTTCCATTTCTATGGAAAATTATGGTTTATGAAGCCATAACAAATTGTATTCAGATAAGAGCAAAATGAGATAGTTATATAAAGAACTATATATGTTTATGTCCAGGAGCAGGCCTACTGACTGTCAGTCACTATAGGAGTCTGAATCTACAATTTTATCAAATAAACATTCTCTTAAGATCTACTTTCCAAATAAGCAAAAAGCAGCAAATTTGTGTTGCATTTTCACATACCCAAAGCATCAGAAAAGGATACTATCTCCTGTAAAATGAATCTTGCTCCAATAGTAGCCATAATCGGGGTTGCAAAGTTCAGCATAACAGCAACGGGCTTAGGCAGATAACTAACACTGGAAAGGACAAGCAAATACCGTTCTTGTTTCAGAGACAATAACATGAGTGACCACAAGTAGCATTTAGCATTAAAAAAATGAATCAATACACTAGTCCTAATACTCCGAACTGAAGTATATACGTGAAATGTAGAGAGAAGCTAGGATGACAGGTTTGCACCAAAACATGTCTTTTACACCTAAAGTTACAACTCAGAAAATTTGAATTGTGCAATAAACTAATTTCATTTGTTTCTCCATCAATCACCTTTTACGGTAGGATTTAAAGAAATAATGTTTGTTAGAAAATCCTGAACAAAGAAAATTACAGATCCAAAGAAAAAACATTACAAAGGATATGAAAGGAAGAGCAATATCTGCATGCAATCACTGCAATGTACATTTTTTCTTCACTAAGTACAAAATAAACCAGATATTCTACTAAAATGAATTAGAAATGAATACTAACTATCATCGCTGATTAAAATGAAAACAATATATGGGCTAGAAAATGACTCCAGACACCGACCTGTAAACAAAGCATATCAACGACAGCAACCCAGTCATGCACCTAAAGCCCATCATATTCCTTATCTGGGATGGTAACACAATAGCTTGATTGCTCCTTCTTAGCCATAGGAGCGACAAGATCAACAGTATTGAGCATCTTGTGAAAATGGTTTGAAACAAAGGGATGCTGACTGCCAAATTGAAAAATGAAAAACAAGTTAACCAAAGAATAAACAACCATTGAGAAACTACAGACCAACTGCTTCTCACAGTAATTCATCAGAAAAAATAATCTAAGAATGCCATCAGTACCAACTCAAGTAACAACATTTCAGCAAGTCATATAAGAAACTAACAAAAAGCCAAAAAAAACAAAAAGCTACTCTGAAAATCACCGATCAATATTTTCATGTTAAAGTTGGAGGGCTTGAGCATGTATCGAAGTTTCTTATCATTACTGTTAATCTACATTTCTCCAGTAGCCAGGAAAATAGAGGAAAAAAATACAAGTAAAATTACTTTTAAGTAAAAACTGACATGTAAGATGAGTAACTTGTGTAAGACCTTGCAACCTGGGAAAATGTCCGTCATGGCTTCCATTGTAAAATAGAAGATGGAAGACAAAATCATGCATAACAAACCAGAGTATTTAGACCCACTCCACACCCAACAAATTAAATTATTGAGTAAAGCCATATCAATATCATCTGTCTTTTGTGGTAGCTCCTGCATATTAAAATAAAAAATTAATTTTCTTAAAAAAGAAAAAATTGTGAAAATATATACTTCCAGCAAAGCTGTAAAATAAATATTAATGAGGGGGACATCATACGATCATAAAGTTATCTGTTACTCAGTTTCATACAGCATTTAACATCAGCATCCAGTTTGTTCAAATTTCAAAAGCTAAAAAATATGTCTGATCACATAAGCAGCTTCTAGCTTTTCACCAAGTTGAAAAGATAAATATTAGCTGATTCTTCTAACTACAGATTATACCCGTCAAGAAGGTGAAGAGCATCAGAAGCCCGAAATAGGAGATTCAAGCTTCTAAATACTAGAAGCTATTTTAGATTTGGATTTTCAATGGTTCCACCGAACATGCAAGAAAATGTAGTCCTGGATAATTGCAATTTCCACTATTTCTAACATCATCTTCTAAGGAAAGGAATTTGAAATTTTGCTTAAAAATCACTTGTCTAGTTTCACCAGAAAAGAACAATAGACAGAAGAAATGAAGTTACCACTTAAATATAAATTATCTAAGTGGTTTCTCTCTACAGAACTATCAGTGGACACTTACTAAGATGAACTCCACTAAACAACTCATCAGTTCAAACTATCATTTTAACATTAAGCCATTCAAGCATTCAACTCTTGATTTTAACAAACATAATCATAAGATTGCAAAACTAAGCATGTAACAGTCACAAAATCAATACCGTAACTTCGATTGAATCTACCAAACAAACAAATCATCAACGCAAATATCTCATAGTTAACAGACGAAAAGCGATCCACTTCAACACCTCAACCAAACTCAAACACGGATCAATCATTGTAATCATTTAACTTCAATTCAATCTAACCAAACAATTATATCTATAGACGATCATAAATTTGCAAACCTTATACGGTCTCTTCTTAGACGAATAAGAAATAGAGAAAATCGTCAACGGAGGAGCAGTAGTTGTGCTAGCAGCCGGCGGCTCACCACCGGATTCAACCAGTAGCGGAGAGATCTCATCCGTTCCATCACATGATTTTCTGATCTCGATAATAACGGTTGAATCACCGCCGTCTGCTTCCATAGATTTCTTCTAATCTCCTTCTACAGTTATCTCATCAGAGAAGGTCAGCTCTCTTCTCTATCCTCTCTCTCTCTCTCTCTCTCTCTCTCCGTTCGTTAGAGAAATGTAAACAAAATCAAATCAAAATCTTGGACTTCGAAACCAACGCTCTCTCGGGTGATGGTAACGGGGAGTTAGGGTGTCAATAGCCGAGCGAATTTGCATGAAGAGGCCATGATTTATTTGGTTAGTAAACTACAGCCCTTACATGGAAAATATACCTTGCAAGTTACCTCAATGCAATACAAATTTCTGAATAAAGTACGCTTATCCACTTTTTAGGCGTGTTTCAGTAATTTTACTTTTGTTCATCAAATTTTAAATTCAAAATAATTTATATATTTTAACTACACAAAAAATTTAGAATTGTATTTTTATCTACAAAACTTTAATTTTAATTTTTTTATTACACACTTTTTAATACTATTATATCTTTTATATTTACAACATATTTTAAAAAATTATTGAACTCTATTTATATTTTATTTTAAAAAAAATTTTATTTTTTATTTTTTATTTTTATAAAATTCAGTTATGAATATTTGAAATAACACCTCCGTAAGTCCTTAAGTGTTTTTTGTTAAATTAAATTTGTGAGAATAATATTATAAAAGTAAGTATAAGAGATTATTTAAAATTAATGTTTCTTTTGGAGTTGACTACAATACATTTTAAATTATTTATGGTGAAAATAAATAAGTACTTATGCGGTTATGCCAATTTGAGATTCATCGGTTGTCGAAAACTTAGATGTATAGATTGTTTTCGAATCATATTCCTTTTTTGTACACGTAAACTTGAACAATTTAGACATATTAAAATATGCACATAATAATAAGACAAGAATCTTATCGAAGGGCCAAGACATACGTCCCTAAATAACGTTTGCTCAATAGAATAGTTAAGAGCAAATAGAGTTGGAAAATAAGTTGACAGTAGTTGGAAAATAATATTTTTTAACTTGATTACGAACAAAAAATTGTTTCAAATTGTTGTTTACATACTAGCGAGCTAATATATTTTTTAATTTTAAATTTAGGGTGCGTTCTTTTACACCCAAAAATAACTTTTTTTAATTAAAAAGTTATTTTTAATTTATTTTTTATTATAAAAAAAATATAAAAAATAATTTCTAATATATTTTTTAATACCAAAAAATACATCACTTTTAATAATATTATTTCTAATAATTCAATTCTACAAACTCATTTCTAAAGAACTCACTTTTAAGATCAAAATAACACACCATAGCATTTGTAGTTCGTTGCATTTATGAATGCCATATTTTTATCTTCGCTAAATGTTGGCCTAATTGTTAGTGTCTTCTTAGACAAAACAACCGTCAAGTCAGAGAGGTCTCCAATGGTGAGTGAAGTTCAGAGGAGAGGAATAGAAAATTTCTTTTTTGGAGATATTTTTGGCAATTCTTTCTCAGTTTATAATCGAAATAATTTCAAATTTAATCCGTATTATTTAATATAAAAATTATGGATTAAAAGTTTATTTATAAAATTTTGATTTAATCGGATTACGAATTTATCTTATCTATTTAATTAATCACGATAACAGAATATACGAAAATTTAAATATATATATATATATATATATATATATATCATTTCTGTCATCCTGATCAAGTGATTGAATCGAGATAAATTTCTGATTCCATTGAGCTGAAATTTTATGAATTTTTTCTAACTCATAATTTTTCATATTCAACAATAAAAATTAGATTTGGAAGTCACCTAAGTCATAAACTGAAAAAGAAGTATCCAAAAGTGTCCCTAAAAAAGGTGCTCCTATTCCTATATATATAAACCCTAAATGGGATCAAACATAGTAAAAATTTAATGAACAAATATAGCAAAAATTCATTGAACAAAAGTCTGTAAAATACAAAAAGGAATTTAATAAAATACAGTCAAGTTGAGCCCAAAGAGTCGTACATAATCGGACATTGTTGATTAATAACAATATATATTGCAAAATTTTCAAAAATATACTGCATGGAAAAGATAATAATCTCTCAGTTGAAAACCTAAAATTCAGATTTAGTGAGAAATTTATTTAATTTTTTTTATACCAACTCTGAGAAGAAAATATAATTTTTAAAATATGATTAGAAAAACAATTTAAAATGAACTTAGCCTGCTTGATTACCAAAAAATATATTTTTGTTTCCCTCTCCCGTACCAAAAAAAGAGAATTGAGACCCAAAAAAATTTATATAAAATAACAATCTTTTGAAATTCTGAATCGATTTTTCTTTACTTGAAGCTAATTTTTTCCACAATTCTTGGAAGCAGATCATGCCGAGAAGTCGGGCTAAGAGGGTGTAATCTTATTTCGCTGTTCTTTGATTGTGTTTTCCTCTTTTTTTTTTGGGTTTAATTTTGTGTTATTTTTTTTTCGTTTGGAATGTGATGGATTTTAGGTTGGTTTGAAGAGAATAGATGCTGCAATTGATGCACTTGGGCAGCTTGGATTTGGCCGGGATGTTGTTGTTAGTACCGTTAACGAACTCCTAAAGGTTTGTTTTTCAACTTTTTTTTTTCTCCTCATGATTTAGGGTTTAGGTTTCTGAATTTGTTTGTGGTTTAAAAAAAAATTCCTAAGTAATGGTTGATGAGGGCTTTGGTAGGTTTATGGTGGAGATGAAGCTTGGCCGTTTATAGAAGAAGGAGCTTACCGAATTTTGGTGGAGAAAATTCTTGAAGGTGCTGAGCAGAATCTGGGAGAGGTGATTCAATCTTTTATATGATCACTTATTATCTAGATAGAACAATTGAGGTTGAATAATTCGTTTCCAAGCTTGTTTGGTCTTGGTTTAGGTTTTATGATTGAAGATTATTATTCAAGGAACCATCAAAATATTAAAAAAAAGAGATCATTATTAGACTCTTGCTTTTAAATGAAAAGAAATGAATGTTCTTTTCAATTCTTGATCAATATGGTCTAACAACAAAATTAGCAAAAAGCTAAATTTTGTGAGATAACTTGACCAATATGATTAAAAGCTATTTTATGCACTTATTTGGCTTCTGTATACTCTCGATAAACCTTGTTGAGCACTTAGGAGAGTCCGTTAAAAGTTTAGTGGTGTAAAAGACAGTAAGGTTCAGTTTTAATAAGTTAGTAAATTTTTGGTTATGCTTGTGTAGAGTGGATGAATGAACCTATGGATTTGTCACTGATTTTGCCAAACCAAATCAAACAGAGAGGCAAATCTCTGAGATTTTGCTAAGCATTAGTTTTCAGTTTGCTTCAGTCTTGATCCTATGCTGAATAGCAATACTAGGACTGTTTGGCTGTCAGTGCTTGTTAGTATGTGGAAGTCATGAAAAAATTAAAGACATTCAGTTACGGTTTAATTTGACTCACAAATGTCTCTAGGAATAGCAATTTCCCTTGTTACTTTAGCAGTAAATAGCCCTCACAAGCGACAGTTCAATCTTCCATACAATAATTCACCATCATTAGCATCAGTTGTTAATAATGCTAAAGGCATA
Source organism: Acanthochlamys bracteata (assembly GCA_019914995.1). Classification (NCBI taxonomy): domain Eukaryota; kingdom Viridiplantae; phylum Streptophyta; class Magnoliopsida; order Pandanales; family Velloziaceae; genus Acanthochlamys; species Acanthochlamys bracteata. Next base: position 5,703,234 of record CM034143.1, read on the forward strand.
TGGAGTATAGAGTGAGTCAATAAATACGAGTATAGGAGCAAGACCTGAAAGTTGGCTTGAAGATAGACAGAATTAACTGTTGTTGGTCTATAACAGGGTTTAGGTATTGCTGAAAAATTGTTCTTTGATCTTGTTCATGTCTTAAAGTTTAGCATATTCAATTTGACAGAAAACAGGCACAACTTGGAACTGATTTTTCTTAACAGTGTAAAATTATGTTTACGTCTTACACTTTCATCCTTTTCAAATTCTTCCATGAATAGCTTACATTTTTGCATCTTACTTGTGCCACACGATGTCCGATCAACAAGGTTAATCCTGAAACGACTATATAAAAGTTGAATACTGCTAAGAACAGATATCCAAATGTTACCTAATTGTTTCCAGCACTGTGCGAAAAGGAACGGAAATAATTTGGGCTGAGGGAGCAGTCTAGAAGCTTGTATTGTTCTTGTAAGTTTGGCAATTTTTGTTTTATTCACCCAGCATCAGTGTCTACTATCCTTTCCTTTGCAAGATTCTTATTTTGAGAGGCACATCAAATGCTTTTCCTGCTTATTTGTTTTTTACCGTAATGTTTTTCTAGGATGTTTCTTCTGCTGATGTAGTTCCTGCTCTGAAAGGCCCTTCAGTTAGTACAGAACCAAGGGCAGATCCTGCAAGGGCAGTCTCTCCCCCTCCCAGACCAAGAAGGCTGCCTTGCTATGGATGGATCAGTGAAAGTGAGAGCGACAGTGACAGTGACCTTGAGGAGAAGGTTACTGGTCAGGACATGAGAATCATTGGATGCCAAGAAAGGAAGCACAAAAGCGCATGGAACTGAAGCCTTACTTCACTAATTTTGAGCTTGCAATACTTTCCTTCTTTAGCTGAAAGCTTCTCTTGCTTTGATAGTGTTACATCTATATAATAGTAGATTATAGTTTTGTGCTCTGTCTTCAGTTATATGAACTATTATGTTTCTTGTACAGATGCTTAACTTTATGGAAATGCTACAGAATTTGTTTCTGTTTCTTGTACGGGATGTTTAACATTATGGATACGCTACAAATGTTACTCCTGCTGCATGTATAATTTGCAATCTGTGCTCATTACATGAATAAAAAACTTATAATGCTTGCATTTCATATGTTTACCATAATGTTACTGTTATGAATTGTGCTTCTTTAAAGTTCTGCTTAAAGGTAGGCATGTGCTAAAAAGGAATGCCATTGCTTCTTTCCAAACTAGAATCTATTCCCAATAACACAATGTAAACTAAAAAATGAAGAAAGAGCCAATATACTTCAGCCAAGTTGGAACTATTCATTCTCTTAAAAAAGAAAGAAATAAAACAAAGTTGGAACTATTTATTCTTTAATATTTAAAAACTTAGCACTCCATGAAATGTACGTAAGAGAAGAAATATAATGGAGGACATAGAAAATGTGACATTTATATATCCTTGCAAAGTAGAGACTTATGAACACTTGAATTATCTGAAAAGGTTGAGAAAAGATATAACCATTTGTTAGTCTCAGTTCTTCGTTCAGCAAACCTCTGAAAGATGCACTTTTCTTTTTTTGGCTTGAGCTTGAGATGGAGTAGTCTTTCCTCATGGTTTTTCAGAGCAGCTTCTGGTTCTCCGTAAATCAAGCAAGAACGTAGATGAACTCCCTGGCAAACAGTAGAAGATTTAACTGCAAGTAAAGATTGTGAAAACAAAGTTTCTACCAATCATTTCAAGTTAGACGGGAACCTTGAGTGCTTACCAGGCTGACGTATAACATCGGCTGCTTTAGATCTCCAACACAATATCTGAAGACAATTAAAGCAAAATCAAGAAAACAATAAATTCCTACTTAGAATCTCAAGCCAATCCAAGAGGGCACTCAAGATGGTGAATTCACTCACATTCAGAATCTGTCTTCACCCATTTACCACTTTCCTCCTCTTTGTTCTCTTCTCTCTTGTCAGGCAGATACAACGTTTGTGGTGCTTTTTGCTCCAAATACCTTCTCAGTAATAGCGGAGCTGAACTCTGAGGGTAAATCTTCTTATGAAGCACCATTCTCAAAAGCTAACAGAAAGAATCAAGAACGAAGCAAGAGCTACAAGGTCAGTAGAAGAATATGAAGTTTCTTCTGAAGCATGAAAAAATCTGCATGGTTCCATACCTTCTCCATCGTGAACTCATATGTAGGGTCCTTCAAGCTCAGAGTAGGTGCAAAGACGCTTCGGCGAGCAAACATCTTCTTAAAAACAAAAGAGAGAGACTTTTGCTTGATGGCATTGTTTTTATCTGCTACAATGTCCTTGTCTTTATGCAGTACATTCCTGCTATTTGGTGAAAGATCACCTCCATTGCTGTCGTTGTTGTCCAAATTGTCATAGAACCTATCCGAAGCTCTTCGATCTACCTTCAAGCTTGATGAACAATTAAGGAATCTGCTTAAACGAAGATCTGATCCGTCTGCTGATGAACCATCCCTACTAACTTTTGATTTTTGTGTTAGTAGTTTGGTTAGCTCTTTCTGCAGCTTAGTTACTTCTTCCATCATAAGATCAGGGAAATCATCATTAAATGGATGCGAGAATTCTTGATCATCCTCTCTTTCTGGTTCTTTGAGTTCATTTTTGTTGCCAAAGGTCCCAACAGCTAGCAAAGCTTGTGGCCAATCACTGAACTCTTCTTTCCGTTCATTGGGCACCGAAGAACCTAATAAGAGATCCAAGATAATGCATAATCAGAATAAATTAAATATGTGATTGATTGTTTCAATATAGCCAAAAATTGCTCTTAGGAAACATTAATAGAGTCATAAAATGCCAACATATTATTCACATCTAAAAATATCGTTAAATTACTTTTTAAGTTTTTGCATTTAGAAGAACGGAATCTGTGTGTGAAAATAAAAAATATAATCGAAGTTAAAGAGAGATTCTTTTGGAGAAGTTTCTTCCTATCATCAAAAATAGATAAGAACAGCAAGCCATGAAGCTATCTTAATTTTCACATACCATGAACAAAGTTCACTTTGCTAAACTAATGAAGAGATAATGATATACAAAAAAAGACAGCTTGCGGGAAGAACAAAAAGAGCTCTACATGATGAGGAGACAACTTTTAGCTAGGGTCGCAGATCACTTACGGTTAGCTGAAATTGAACACACGTCTCTGGACTCTTTCTTCTTTTGCTTCACCCCTAGCTTATTTTGCACCCAGTTAAAAAGCTGCAAACAAGAACTCAATAAAATCAGCATGTATATGAAACTAGAGCAGAATTAAGGTCGTCAAATGCAGAAAGTTACGCAATGCATATCTCCAAAGAATATTATTTGCAATGTTTCTGATGGCCTACTTTCTGTTTGTGGTCCTCAAAACAACAAGAGGAAGAGCTTGATGAGAAGGAAAAAAGAGAAATATGTTTGATAAAAGAAAGGAGACATGAAAGATAGTAGAAATCTTTAACCAATGGAGAGAGAGATTAGTGAAGCTTAAATAGATTGGGTGCTTGAGAATGATCTCCACAGAACTCTATGCATAATTCTGTTTATACAGAAGCCTAGGATGGCATAGAAGAGTACAGCTGCTTGAGTTCCAAGTTCCCAGAAGCAATGCTGTCTTGCCTATCCATTCCTGCATTTTCACACAACCTTGACTCCCAACCAAAATGAACTAGTTAAAATTCTCTCATCACTTGAGGAATTCGTAAAAAAACCTTTTCCCTACACATTTTAACAGATGCGCTCTCCACATGAAGAGTTGGTTCATTTAGAACATGAGTTGAGACTAGACTCAGCTTTTTTTGTTTCCTTTCTTGCTGAAGTGTCTTCTGCAAACTACTGAATGTAGTATACAGGAATAACTTAGCCAAGCTAGCAGCACACTTGCATATAATGAACTCAAGTTGAAGAAATCTTAATTTCATTCAGAACTTAAGTAGAAGAAATTATTTGATGCTATGTATCCCAAAAGAACTTTGTACTCTTGCCATTTGGATTTTGCTTAGTAATTGCAAGAACCAGTGCAAGTGGACACTGTTTTCATAGTACCTTTTGTTGGAACTCCAAAATTGATTTTAATGATAACAATAATTAAGAATTATAGTTTATGGATTAGGGTGAACTAATTATTGGAATCAAGTTCTACAGATATTTATTAAACAGGTTTATCCTATATCCAGCAAACAACAAGTCAGATGCTCAGCTACTGATTGTATAAGATTTTTTTTATAACATATAGAACAGAAAATCTCTCAGCCACTAAGCAGCCAGCTATCTAATTACTGCTACATAGATAAAACAGAGAATCGCAAACAGAGCATCTCGAACAGAGAAGAGCAGAAAATAGAGTATCGCCTACAGAGATAAGAAAACAGAGGACTCGATAGCCGACTACTTCGCTGCTGCTCGCTGGACAGAGAAGAATCCGAAAATCGTGATAATCATTCACTCTTCAGAAGTAATTTTAAGCATGATGCCGATTTCATTTGAACTTCAACTTTTCATCAGAGACAGGCCAACATGCACACTATAAGATTGACCGAATAACACATCAAATGATGATCAATATAAATTTGAAAAAATCGTGGAATGATAGATGAAAATTCAGTAAACAGAAAGCAGAATCAGACATTAATGGAACAATTTTTCATATGCAATTCAATCAAGAATTCGTCATCTATTTGAAGCAAAATCTTGAAGACTTACTGATGAACATATCAGCTACAAGTTCATATCAAGAATCATGAAAAATCACAACAAGAGAAGATAAAGAACATAGTGCAAAGTATCATCAGAATCATGTCTTGCTGATAATGCAGAAATGCTTCAACATATAGATTTCGATTTTTCTCCAGAAGAAATCATGAATTTTAATTACAAGGTAATATCATTTAACAAATCTACTATCTTGTTACTATCACAGAACTGAACTATATTGAGCCACTACATTATTGAAGAACAAGTTCAAGTATAGGGATTGATAGATGGCAATGAAAACCCACTGAACACAGTAGGAAGCAACGAAGCAGAGACTGCAGAGTCACGCTATTGGAGTCCACCTCACTTGAAGCAGTCAACCTAGCAAAAAACAGCAAATTAAGAGAAGCCAACTCAGCTAGAGAAATTTGAAAAATATAATTCAGCTGAAACAACTCAAAACTGTAGGCGGAAGTTTTTGAATTGCTTTCTTCGGTGCATTTAATGCTGATGAAAGACTTGCACCAGTTTAGCCAAAACAAATCTTGAGGCAGTTGATTGACCGCTGAATACAATCTTCATCTCTACCTTGAAAATCTGTCACTGCACATCAACAAAAATATTTTTCTAACAGAAGAACCACCTATCTGGAAGAACATAAAATTTTATAAAAAGAGAAGATGAAGAACAGAGTGAGACAGAGGAGATAACGAGCAAAATATTCAAAAACAAATTTGCACTACATTGACTCAGTTTTTCAAGTAAAGAAACTCCTCTTGTTGCCAATCACTTACAGAGCATCATCTTCAGCAGCAACAAGTTTGATCATCTCAACAGAAAATCTTAAGTTCATTTATTTACTTTGAGATTGATCATATGCCTAACCTTGATCTTTTAGTGTTTTTTTTTTTTGTTGGTAAACTTGTGACGGAAGTGCTTGGTGCATTTGGTAAAGAAGCTCGGTTGAAGCTTGGTGAAAGTTCTTAAACTTTGTAATAGAGCTAGCACATCAGCCAGAGGGACAATAGTGTCCAGTAGGCTGTGAAGGGTTGTCTTTTGGTGAAAAAACTCTTTAAAAGTAAGTGTGCTTGGCGAAGCACTTTACTCTTGGTGTATGTGTAGCTTATTAAAAGTTTAGTGAAATTTTAGCTCTTATGATAGAGCATCCGTGAATGTAGGTAAAGAGATTTACCGAACCACGTAAAATACTCTGAGTACTCTCTTCTTTATCTAAATCGTTATATACTCTAACCTTCTGTCTGCAGGTTACAAGACTACTAATAATCAGCTGTACGCTTGTTATCTGTAGGATCGTTAAGGTTTACGAAAATTTTTATTAATCAACTCAATTCACCTCTCCCCTCTTAAGTTGATCTTGCAGTAGATTCAACACCTTTTGCCTATAGTATTTGTCCATTTCATTAATTAAGTCCCAACTCTACATAAGTGCTAAGCTAGCATAGTATAAGTTTGAGGGCTGGTATCTGTATGACTTATGGTCCAGTTAAACTTGGCCACAAATAAGGGTTCATACATAAACCAGTAAAAATGAAACTGATAATCTTTTCCAAAAAAGTTATACAATCTTAAGCATGCAAGCACCTAGGTCCTGAAATGGAAACCAAAGCAAGACCTTCCAAGAATTCTGAGTACATATTACACTGGTGCCAATTAACTTCATCTTTTAGAAAGAAAAGTTCAACACTTGTTGCAGAATCAAAATCAACTCATATTTATCTATGCATATCAATACATTAAACCTAAAGAGCCTATAATTGTCCAAATTAAAATTGTGGAAAGCAGTCGAGTTAAATTACACACCGTCCAAATTCATAGTTTTGTTTGTTTAAACTCATAATCGAGTTGTCTGTTCACACCATTGTTATGACCACATACTTACTTTTCTTGGCTCTGAAAAGGCTCACACAATTCTTGGCTAAACAATTATTTGATTGTTCCTTTCAAGAGCATTTGTCCTTAATCCTTTCTTTTCTTGGCTCTGAAAAGCATTTCTCCTTAATCCCCCCTTATGTTAACTAATGGTTTGCCAATTTTGTTGCACTATCCACTTCCTTGCTGCATTTTTTGACTTGCCAAACCAAGCAGCTTACTATTTTATTGTGTCTTCAGGTTCAGCTTACTTAATGCCAATGCACTTTAAATCCGATTTATTACAATATTTGTTTGACTAAAAGTGAATAAATTAGTCTCATATTAAATAAAAATAAGATAAAAAGTGAATTAATATACTAAAGAGTTTTATATCCATTAGCTTTAGCTTACGCTTGTGGATTGAATTAAACTTTTTAATGTATGAACTAAAATTTTGAAATATTTTATCCTTATTAATTTTTTCGATATTATATCTCTTTCAATAGTATTTTGGGAATATGCTCTATTGGGAATACAATGAATCCTAAATTATCATGGAAACAACTTCATCAAATCCCAAGTTACTTTACAGCTGGTAAGAAGCTGCATGGGGTAGAAGCCGACAAAAATCTCATTATTTTGTGAGCACTTGATTCAGAATTGTTATATAATGAAAATAACTTCCTGAGGTAAATCACACATAGCACCAATGATTCCAGTGGAAAAACTGCAATAAATACTTTGATGAAGTTAGAATTAGAGTCCGTTTGAAATTGATTATAAAATAAAGTTTTTTTAAAATAATAAATATTTTTTTAAAATGAATTTTATTTTTTATTTCTAAAAAAATAATAAAAATATACAATAAAAAAATTTTATTATGTAAAATTTTTTACATTATATAAATTTTTAAATAAATTTTTTATATATTTATAAAATTAAAAAATAAAAAAAAAGTGTTAGAAATGCTCAACCAAACGCTCCATTAGAGGATCCTGAACAATACAGTTACAAGCACGAAAAGTAAAATGTGCACATTGGAAATCATAGAGTAAGAGTGCATTATTTTGTACTAGATAAAAACTTGTTTGTACTAGATGAGTCACTTTTCAAGATCAAATTTCATCTGTTACTTAGGACGTGTTTGAAGTTGATGGAATTTTAATTTCATCAACTTGAAATCTAGCGCAAACTTTAATTTCATCAATGAAGTCTTAAACTGGCATCTAGCGCAAACTTGAAATCTACAAAACATAAATTTGAAGAAGTACACAAATTAACTACATTACATTTTAAAGAGATTGCCGGGATTCCCATTGCTTACGCATCGAGCAAATTGGAAAAAATTATTTTTTAAACAATTCGAGAACACTACGAAAGGTAGATCGCATCAACGAACCCTAACCTGATACTACATTAGACCAGTTAAGAAAAACCCTCTCACGAAGCAGGGAGGAAAAATCAGCTGGATTTGAACAGTATTGAACAGCTATCAATCTATCTACATCAAAGTGAGAAAATCCTCTACATAACTGAAAGAAAAACCAAGAAATATTCATTCGATTAGAATGAGTTACCTGAAAAAAAAAATTGAGTAGAAAAGCATAGCGAAGCCAATTGCGCGGAAAAATCGCGCAACTGATCAAAAAAAGAAGAATAGTTTTAAAACAGAATCATTGCGTGCTACAGTTTTTTGAGACCGTTTTCAGTAGGACTTGCAACCTTTTTTAGAGCCTAATAAAACCAAAAATATTGAAAAGCAAAACTAATGGCACCGCCCAGGTTCGAACTGGGGACCTTCAGTGTGTTAGACTGACGTGATAACCAACTACACCACGGCACCTGGTTGCTTTAGAAGACGAGAGAGAAATAGATAAAAGTTCTAATTCGATCGTGATCCATTGGGAGAGAATCTAACCAACGGCTGGAGTGGTTGTCCGACTTCCGGTGACCTTCTTTTTCTCTGCGCCAACTTTAATTCAAGAGGATTTCGAATTTTTTGCGAAGTTCATTAGTTTCATCTATTTCTCTGTAAGTCTGTATCCGTTTTCGGGATTGTTATCAAATGTTTCAATATAGTTAGGCTATCCATCGGCTCTATAATCAAGGAGTTTGATAATTCTAAGCTGGTATGTGCACTTTGTTGTTGGTTTGATGGAGATTTTCTAGAAAATTTTGTTGTAACAAATGTTGCATATTAGGTGCTCGACGAAATTCCTCTTAGCAGTTTACAGTTTTCTGCTATCAATTTCTTGTACAGTATGTGTATCATTGCGTGGTTGTATTATGGAATTCGTCAATTTTATTGATAATCTTTTATGAGAGGCATGCATATATTCTTGGATAGGTGTGGTGGCAGATCCATGCATCACGTGTTTGAGAATTGTATGTATGCTTCTGTTCTGCATGTTCTGTAAGTCTTCCTGTGGTTAGCTTGATGGGTTCACGTTTTCGTTTACATCTGAACCCAAGGACAGATGTTGAGCTCCGACTTGTAAGGGCCTTTAGCATCGTCGGATTGGTTAAGTAAGTCTCTCTATATTGTAGCAGCTGCTAAACTGTGTACCTCATAGGAAGCTGATGGGCATGCACCTGTAATCACACATGCAGAGATTGACCTCCTTCTCCCTCAGAATTCCGAGTTCCACTTTGCAGCTGTCTTGTTTGATATAGGAAATATTTAGCTCTATATTGAGTCTTATCAAGGCGCCAATAGTTGCACATAGATACACTTTTATTATTTAAGAGTGTGTCATATATCAGACGCCTGTATGTTTGATGGTTGTCCTGTTGCTTATAAGCGTCAGCCTGGAGTTATTTAGTTTTTCATCTTTTTGTTTGATGACTCGAAATTGTTGTATGATTACCTATCAAATGATACCATAGCTGTTTGAGATTCGTATAGCATGCTTCCTACTAGGAAGAATACAGATTAAGAGTGTTTGCTGGTGGGCTATTTTCTTTGAAGTTAAACTGCCACCTTTGCTTGTTAAACTCCATCTGTGAATATTATCGCATGATAATCAGCTTCTTTATATCTGTAGGTTATTTGATTAGGATGGCTTTGACAGAGGCCAAGTTCTTTCGGTTTCTGAAAATTGTTGGAGTTGGTTTTAAAGCCCGAGCAGAAGCAGAAGGCAGAGAGCTTTTCTTGAAACTTGGTTACAGCCATGAGGTCCAGTTGACAGCTCCACCAGCCGTTCGTGTATTCTGTTTCAAGCCAAATATAGTTTGCTGCACTGGGATCGACATGCAAAGGGTGCACCAATTTGCAGCCACTGTTCGCAGCTGCAAGCCTCCTGAAGTTTACAAGGGAAAGGGCATTATGTATATTGATGAAGTTGTGAAGAAAAAACAGGGGAAGAAATCGAAATGATGTTTGAGAATTCTGCAATTTTCTTTTGATACAAGATTTGCCCAATGTGCGGCTGCTCTTTTGGATTGCAAGCATGAGACATTTGAATTATTACATACTGACAATTGGTGTTGCGGCTTTGATGCCGTTCTCCGGTCAGATTGGAATATTTTCTCTAGAATGAGTTGTCTAATTTTGTGATTCCTAGCATGGGATACCCTCCTTCATACACAGGTTCTCTTATTTCAAACTTAGCCTCCCCGTTTGTAATGCTTATAGAGATTCAGTTGAACATTGTTCTTATTTCAGCTCGATATTAGTCCACATGTAATCCCTCAATATTATGTTCCAGTAGTATCAAGTTCTTCCCAGCTTAACTGCTGTGGTCTGGCATTGACATGCGTAGTCTTTTACCTTACTGTTTTCCGTTAAGAGATACCATCTACTCTTAGAGGCGTTTGATAATGCTTATGAAATGAAATTTTTTTGAAATAGAAAATATTTTTATTTTTTTTAAAAATAAGTTTTATTTTTTTTATTTTTTAAAAAAATAAAAATATATAATAAAAAGATCTTATTTCGTAGAATTTTTTTATATTTTTAAATTTTTTAAATAAATTTTTTATATATTTATAAAATATATATTAAAAAATATGAAATAAAAAAAAATTGATAAGTAATTTATCATAAGTTGTGTCAAACGGGCTCTTAGTAATTGACAGTTCTTTCATTTCTTTCACCAAAACGTTTATGCAACTAATATCATGCGGAACTACGTCTCACGCACTTACTATCTAATAAATTTTGAAAAGGTTGGCTCACGTATGCAAATTAAACTTAAACGTATCTATTTGTGTAATTGATAATTAACAGTGACCTAACGTGTCACGTCTACCAAACTGTCTTGGCTATAAATTGAAGAACCAAAGAGTCCCAGACACTCCGCACGCTCCCGACTGCATTCCATACTTCAGCGCTTCAGTTTTTCTTTTCCCAATAGATTCAAAAAATATTTGTAGAATATTCTCCTACTCGAGAATATTCTCGAACAATATCCCTTGCTTCCGCCATGAGAGTGGAGCTCGAGTTTGGTGGCCAGCAGCTACAGCACAGGCCGACGCCGATCGCTGGCAGCAGCGACGCGGCGATGAATCCGAATGTCACCCGGCTCTGTTGTGATCACCACTGTCCCTGGCGGAGAAGAACTCTATGCTCCGCCGCTCAACTTTGCGTTGGTTGACAATGGCGTCTAGCGGTCATGGGTCCCGTTGACATCTAACTTTCCATTCCTGAAGAATCTAAAGCTCCGTTCTGCTTTGTGAGTGAAATGTTCATGTTCGCTATTGCATTTAGTTCTTTCCTTCCCGAAATTTTCAGTTATTTTGAGTTTTCTTTTTAAATTTGTAATTTGTCTACTGAGGTTGTTGAGATTGCTTTTGTTTGAGTTTTGACTTACCACGGTGGTGGATTTTTTGTGTAGGTGTTTTATGTCCGGAGCCATACCTGGATGTGAACATGGAGTTTTCAAGGACGAATGGGATAAAGCTGTTTCAATTTGCGATTGATGGTGCTAAGGGTGGAACTGGTTGCTTCTTGTTGTTATTCAATAAATTTTTATTTCCCCAGTCAGATATTAAGTTTGTCGTATATGCTGCTTTGAAACTATGCTTCGCGTCAAGCAGGATGAAGTTGAGTGTTTGGGATGATAGTAGCTTGTGTTAGCTCATATCATTTTATTTGATTTTGCAGCAGGGATTCTTCTTCAGATCCAGTTAGTATTTGCATGAGGATATCATAAAAGTTTGAGAATAAAGGTAAAATTTGCTGTAGTAACTTAATAAGTCCATTCGTGTTGTCAATTGATCAACTCATTCTGTTATACGATACCAACTTTCGACTTTTCTGCACTTAGGTTTCAAAACATGAAATTTGTATTTTTCCAAGCTTTTGAACTCCTTGTATTACTTGTGTCTCAACGTAACTTAGCTATTCAATCTATTTGCTGGCTGGATGTCTGCTAGCTTCTTACAACATTTAGCTCTTCTCATTCTGCCAGCTGGATTTCTGTTAGTTTGAGCTCACTTCACCCTTCCTAACTTGGCAATTGCTTATTTGCTAAAAATATGTCACTGAAAGCCTGCTTAAGCTGCCATCTCCTGAATTTGCAGTTGCTACTGCTTAGTAAAGCAATGTTAATTCCTAGGTGTCAATCAGTTGAACTAGTATTTACATCTCACTCAGATCAAGTCGGTCAGAGGTAATTTAATTTGTGGAAGAACTTTGTTGATGTGTTTCAGACTTCAGGAAATTTGTTTTTGAGGGATTGCATTCTTATCTATATATCTTTTGGTGAAGTATTTCGGTCTTTTCACTGCAGGAATAAATTAATACTTCTTATATGTTAGTTGGAAATTACTCTTGGTATTTTCTTCAAAAGATAGAGTTAGCTTGATCAAGGATATTGGTAGCTTTAGTGGTTAGAGAGCATGGTGGTATGGAAGTGACAAAGAGAGATATAGATAGATGTTAGTTGCATTAGTGCCTAATGGTGATTTAGTTATTGATAGAGATAACGGTGGCTTACTGGAGGTGGGACCTGGAAAAATATTACTTGAATCTTTGAACTAAAGTCGATCTTTTACAAAGAGGCGATACCTGAATTTCTACTATGCATTCCATCTACCCTTTTACTTTGATATCTGGTAGGTTTTAACTTCATTAGCAATGATACTGGCTTCATTAGAAACATAGCAAGAACTGAACTTTGTAAAACATTGAGGCAAGAATCAGCTAGTTGGATTTGGAAAATGTTGATCATGATTGAAATTATGCTGCCAACATTCACGCAGCACTTTTTTAAGTTTTACTTCTTCTTGAAGAAAGTTGGGTCTAGTTCCATTTGCAGGCATTTCCAATGTAGTCCTTTGTTTTTGAAGTAACGATATTGAAGACAGGTACTACCTTTACCTGCTATTGCAGCATAGAACAGGTTGTGCAGTAGGGTGTTTGGGAAAGCTACAGAAGTGCTGGTGTCTGTCTTCCATCTTTGATGAATACCAGCAAAAACCAGAAAATCTGATCAAAGGTTTATGCAGCTGTTCTACATTTCCAGTTTCAAGTATTTGCCAAGGGCATTCTCCTGTTCCAAAAAGCTGGACAATACCATAGGATCAAGACTTGTTTGGGAACTAGCAAAATAATGAATTCCCTTATTTGTTGGAGAAGCATCAGAGTAGGATATGTCGATGGTAAGTTGACACCAACATGCATGGCTTTGAGGGTCACGAAATAGGTTCATTTCTTTGACATCCTTATTTGCTCATCGTTTATTTTACAGCAGAGGCAGAAGGATACCAGCTCCGCAATAGTTGCATATGCCATTATCAAGTCAATACTTTTGTTGATATTGTTATAGACGATCAACTGTGCAAGATGTTTTTGATTATTTAAAGGTTCACTAACGTACCTGATTTCAAGATCTTATTTTCCATCTCTTTTCCGTGTAGTTCTTATACATGTAAAGCTAGAGCTAACCATATATGTTATGCAGCTGTTGAGCCTCTCGGATGGTTTCCGGTTGCAGATACTTTTTCTTTCCTAAATTCTGGTGAGCAACCTAAATTGTTTCAACCTTACGTAATAAATCTCAATCTGATTACTTTGTTTAGTAATGGGAGCGCAATCAAACGAAAGGGTTCAGATTTAAATTAGAGGAGTGGATGTTGTTCTATTATTAATCATGTGCCGTGTTTTGTTTTCATTTTTCAAAGTCTCAGAAGAATCGATGAATATTAGCTGATAGTTTACAAGGAACCTGAATTTGGTCAAAGAAACAAACCAGCCAAAGATGAATTCGGTGCATAACTTAATCTATACCCAACCTAACTGTGATTCCAGCCGGTAAAAATTTGACTTTGACTCGATTAGTTTAGTTAAGATTCTCGTAAGCTAAATTGAGGAATTTAGTTGGCCGTAAGCAAACTGAATTCGTGGATGCGGTCGGGTTTTTAGCGTAATTTTAAATCCTTCAAAGCTTGAGAAGGTTGCTTTGCTAACTGGAAGTCAGCACTACAAAACTAACAAGAAAATTGTTTTTAAAATTTAATTTGCTTGATTTTACGATTTTAGTACCTATTACTAGTTAGATAGCAAACGGTAATCTTCGTTTATTTTGTTGTTAGTTTTCTTCTTTTGCAACGATTAATTGGTCCGTTAGTTTCAGCCATGTCTAGCTGTATTACATTTTCATTGAATAAACTAAATACAGCATATATCTACATATTGCAATTTTAGACCGTCATTAAAATATTTGTTAACCTCATAAATACAAAGTGTTTTATTTGATTATAAGTGATCTGTAAATAATTTTTAAAATAAATCTTTTAAATTGTTAATGAATACAGTATAAATATTAATATTAATGTTTTAAATAAATAATAATTTTTAATCATTTACTAGACTAAATAAGCAAAGGTTAGACATCACAAACAAAAAGTAAAACTAAAGCGATCTGATTCGCAAAAATTAAAATTGTGTATAGACTCGTCTCATGCGCACTGACTTTTAACTGTCAAGTGTCCTATGTGGGCCCACATCACTTCCGCGTCTAGCTATCCATCGGTTTCTTCGCTCTCGCGCCAGTTTTATTTCCTTCTTTCTTCTTCACCCCAATTTCCAAAAAAAAAAAAAAGACAAGAAAAACCAACCCTTTCCCATTTCTCACTACGATGACTCCTTCTCCCCCGCCACCGCCTGACTCAGTCGTCACCGGTGGAGACACTATACACCAAATAATCAACATTCTTCTTCCATCACTGATCACAGCGGCGCTGTCGGCAAAATCACTAATCTCGCGTTGGCGATCTCTTCACGTCACACTCTCTTCTCTGCTCTCCACTCTCTCTTCGATCGAATTCGTATCTCTCTCTTCTTCTCTTCAATCTCATCACCCTCTTCTGCCTCCCTTAATTCAACCACTGCATTCTACACTAATCTCTCTTCAATCGATTTCGATTCGTTGTCTTTCCCCTGATCCCCCGCCGGACCGTCTCCGGCTTCAGTCAGATCTCGATTCTGCTTCTTCTTCTCTATCTATTCTTCTCAGAAGCTTCAATCTTCTACTCCGCTCTGGCCTTCTCAATCATTGTAACAATAGTGATAGTAGTAATGAGAAATGTTGCAGTAGTAATTCGAGTAACGCGATAGTACTAGCTGTGCCGGGAGCGAGTGCTTCACGTGCGGAGATTGCTTTGTTTGTTAGAGACGCTTCGGCGAGACTACAGATTGGTGGAACGGAACTGAAGCGTGCGGCGGTGCAGTCGTTGCTCGATTTGGTTTCTTCTGATCTGGCGAATATGTCGGTGGTTGTTGTTGGAGAGACTGAGATTGTTGCGGCGCTGATACGGGAGATCTCGTCTGATGGAGAAATTCAAATCCGCGATCTTGCTGTGCGGGCGATCGCTGCGATTGCTTCGGGTTCTGATTCAGGTTGCCGGGCGGTGTTTGATGAAGGAGCTCTTGGGCCGCTGCTGAGGTTGCTTGAGAAAGGACCTACTTCGTCGAGAGAGCACGCTGCGAAAGCTCTGGAATCGATCACTACTGATCCGGCGAACGCTTGGGCGGTTTCTGCTTACGGCGGTGTCTCTGTTCTAACTGATGCTTGCCGAAATGGTTCTCCGGTGGTTATTAGAAATCTAGCTTCCGGTTGTCTGAGGAACATCGTTTCAGGATCTGAAGATGCAAGGATCACCATGGTGGAAGAAGGAGCAATTCCGGTGTTTGTTGATATCTTGGCATCTACCAACGTTGCTGCTGCACAAAGGAATGCAGCATTTTGTCTCTGGGTTCTTGCAACCAATTCCGGTGAAGAGATCAGATCTTCAATTATTAGTAAGGGTGGGCTACCGACGTTACTGTTGTGTTTGCGAGATGAATCAGACCCAGAGCTGGTCAGCTATGCATTGAAAGTTATCAGAGCGATTTCAGAAATAGGAACAGCAGCGAGAGCTTTATCGGCTTCTATAGAATTTTTTAGGCAGTTGTCGGAGTTGATTCAGCAGGGCAAGAGTAGTGTGATACAAATGGAAGCTGCAGTGGTGGCTGCTGAGCTGGCAGTTTCGGAGGAAAGCAGGAGAGCGTTGGGTGGATGCATGGAGGCGTTGGTGAAAATGCTGGAGACCCCAAAGCCTGCTGGTTCTCAGGAAGTAGCTGCCAGTGCTCTAGCAGCTGCTCTCACTGTAAAGGTTAATAGGAAGGAGCTCATGAAGGATGACAAGAGCATTGCAAGGCTTGTCAGAATGCTGGATCCTTCCCGCGAGGAAGTTGGGAATAAGACATGGCCGGTGTCAACGGTACTGGCCCTCTCTGTCTCCGGGGGAGCTAGGCGGAGGCTTATGGAGGCTGGGGTCTGCCAGCACTTGCAGAGGCTTGCTGAGGCACATGTTCCAGGTGCGAAGAAAGCATTACAGCGAATAGCCGGGGGACGACTCAAAAATTTGTTCTTACATGGTGTTGAGAGAGTGAAGCCACAAAGGGTTCTGTACCACAACAATTGACTTATGATGATCCCCTGGTAATGTCTTACAGAATTTTATATAATTCATTGGATGGGAGCTAAATTTGAAGTTAGAGTTGTTTCTTCACTGGTAGAGGACCTGTTGCTCTATTCTGTTTGATATTTTGGAAATGTTCTACAGATCTAGATTTTTATTTTGTGTATGTCTTCTAGCTTGCTTTTGTTGAAGCTGTTATTTGTTGCAAGTCATCTATGCAGTTTATGTATCAGTCAGGTCTATGAATTAACTCTCAATTGGGTTCAGCAACTTATACATTGGTTATTTCCCAATTTTCAGATGATTTTGATGAGTCAAGCATGCAATTAATATTCTAGGTACTCGTGCATGACCAATTTTAGTTAATTTTTTATCATAAAAAACATTTTTTCTATAATTTCTTTTTGTTTTTGCTTTCCTTTTATAATCATTTTGAAAGTGGGCGTTTGGATTGGCAAATACCTTCTACTCACATTCAGACTTTGCCGCAATAGCATCTGGATTGCTTGGAAGTTTCCATGACAATCCTAAACCTTGTTGCTTGGATTCATTGGTTAAATCTATTTTTTAATGGCCTCGTTGAGTTTAATAAAGAGCAGATGTTTTGTCATTCCCTTGCATAAGTTGCATCACTATAAATATTTCGATATCAAATTACTGTTTACAGCAACTGTAATGGTGTAGGCTTGCTAAATGAGCTATTAGAGTCTGACTAGATTATACTCTTATGTTTCTTTGCAGGCATGTAGTGCGCCCGGCAAAGCTGAAACTAAGGCAGAGGTTTGTTTCATGCATGCTGCGGGAAGCAGGCTTTCCTACGATATAGCATAACAGGAACTGTTTCTTCTTAATAAGCATTTCTGCACATTAAAAGAAGGGTTACTTTCTTTCCAGCTGCGGATGACACATCCCAGAGGCTCTGTTGTTATATATTTCCTAGCGATCTTGACACAGAAAGAACGGATGCGGTTTTTTAAAAGAGTATCCTGAAAGTCTCTCTATTTATTCAATTGTGTTGTTTGACTTGATCTTGTTAAGCAAATTCAATGCTTGATTTGCTTTTCATCCATTCACCTTTTTGTACAAAAGACTGAATGTGAGAGTTCTGTTGATATCGCCCTAAGCACATATTAAAAGCTAAGGGAACGCAGAAAGCCAGGGAGGCTGCTGCATAATTTTTATTTAATTTTGCGTTTTTTCCCCTCTTTGGTCCATGGTTGGATCAAAGCCAGTCTTTGTACTTATTTGCTTGACTTGACAGTTATCTTAATTGTATTGACTTTGCTTTATATGCCTCTGTCATGCGTATTTGTCTCCTTAACTTTTCCCTTTTTCATGCCTTCCAGTGTAGTTCTTGTATATATATATATTGCTAATTGTGTTATAGTAACTGTAATGTTCTGGAACTTGTTTGATCACTATCACCTCTGTGTTGCATGTCAGGATATAAGGTAGAGCCTTCTTCACTAATAAGTTAGATCCATGCTAGCGATAATTTGTTTTTAATCTTCGATGAAAGTTGGGGTTTTGATTTAATTAATAATGTCAACATCTCTTGTATGTTTATCTAGTTTACTGCTTTCCATATCTTAGAATTCCCACCATTTGATCGTCACCTTTGCTGGACCAATGATGGATTGATCCACTTGTAACCCGTAGTTCAGTTTCTTATATCTGGAAACCTTGGCATCAGTTTGTAGTTCATATCAACCATAATGTGTTGCTCTTTTTTTTTCTTTTGAGACTAATAATAATTGTCCAAAAATCTTTATATTGTTTGCTACCCAACACTGATTATGATTCGTTTTACATGACTTATTTATGTTTTGATTAGATGCTCAATCAATTTTGTCCATTTTGGTTGTCTCAATTCTGATTGGTGATACATGTTATCCATGTTGTATTTCTTTTACATTACAGGGTAGGTAGCTCACTCTTTCATGAAAACGTTGTTTTCATTCTCACATATATTTTTCGTTATATAATCTTTTGTTTATGTAGAGGAGATGCCAATAATAATAAGAAGAACCTGGTGAAGGGGAAGACTGCAAAGAGTTCACATGGGAAGTGAGGTGCTGCTGCTGGTGGTACACTGAACTCATGTGGTATGTGGAACTTCTTTCCATTGCATTCTTTTTCTTTTATTCTACTTGTAGCCAACAGCTTTGGTAATCTTCTTGCTTTCTTTCGTTTTGCTTTTTCTTTTTGCATTGCAGTTCCACTCATGTGGTGCCCAACAGTTTCGGCAATCTTCTCGCTTTCTTTGGTTTTGCTTTCCTTTTTGTATTGCAGTTTAATGTATTTGTTAAGCTGATTGATACCAACACGAACGAATTAGAGGAAAAAAAGCTTGCACTTTTTCTTCCACCATATTTTGCATGAAAGTTAGAAAAAAGAAGCCTGCATTTTTTCTTCCACCATAATTTGCATGAAAGTTAGAAAAAAGAAGCCTGCATTTAAAGTCCTAACCCCACCTATTTAGTAACTGCTTCAGGTCTTCGTTGTAGATTCTCTCATTACTATCCTTTCTTAACTGGAAATTTGACCTCCATTCTTTTGATCTTTTCAGTAAAAATTGAAATTTAGCTTAGTTTTTTCTATTTTGACATGTCTGCAGTACTTATCATTACTGTTAAAATTTTATTTCAACTTCTTATTTTTTAATAAATTTTTTATGATATTTAAAAAAATAAAAAAATAATTATATGTCAAAATTTTTTTATATTTATTTGTGTAAATTTTATTTTATTAGATTAAAATGTTAAGCTTAATTTTTAAAAAGTCCTACAAATAAAGTTATTTTTGGATGGATTTTTAATTTAATTTTTATAAATATATTTTCGAACAACTTATTTTTAAGAAACTCATTTCTAATTAAGTAACGCATGCCATAGGCTTGAAAGTTATGTGAAATTACTTACGTTTGGCTTGAAAAGTATGTGAAATTCAAATTACGTTCCTTCTGGTGGGCATTATTATTTTCTTTAATTCGGATAGTATTCACTGCAAGCATCCTGACTTGTAGTGGCATCCTGACTTAGCGTTTTCACAACATTTTTTTTTAATATTTAATTTTATAATATATATTTTATAAGTATTAAAAAATTTATTTAAAATTTTAAAAAATATAAAAAAATTTTATGTAAAGAGATTTTTTTATTGTATATTTTTATATTTTTTTAAAAATAGAATTTATTTTTTAAAAAATAAAAATATATTCTATTTTAGAAAAATTTTATTTTATAAGCACTACTAAACGTTTCTTCTACTTATATAAAAATTTTATTATAAATTTATTAGAAAGTTCAAGTAATTTGTGTATTATAAAATTTTTATATAAATAATTATTATTAAAATTTAAACTTATTTAAAAAAATTCAAATATTTGTTTTCAAAATCCTAAATTACTTTTACATAGTTGTGTTTAACGCGTGAACTACGAATGGGCTGAAATAGCTAAGGTTCTGAATAGCAGCCGTCATACGCTTTAAATAGTGTATCGCAGCCAAGTGACCTTAAAATTAAAGAGATTTATTAGAAAGCAGCTTTTCTTGCTAAAATTATTTTTTTTAAAAATAATTTTTTTAATTTTTAATTTTTTAATATATTTTTTATAATTTAAAATTTTAAAAAATATAAAAATTTTACTTAATAAATTTTTTTATTATTTATTTTTTTAAATAAAAAAATAAAAACATAATTTATTTTAGAAAAAATTTTATTTTAAAAGTACTTACAAACGTTCACCACCTAAAGGTATAGGGAATGAAAAAAATTTATTTAAGCTGAGAAAAATATTTGGATGAATATTAGGCTACGTTTGGTACTGCTTACAAAAATAGTTTTTTAATTTTTTTAATTTTATGTTTTTAATATATATTTTATAAATATTTAAAAATTTATCTAAAAATTTAGATAGTGTAGAAAAATTTTACGTAATGAGATTTTTTTATTATATATTTTTATTATCTTTTAAAAGTAAAAAAAATAAAATTTATTTTATAAATAATTCCAATCGGACCCTCAAGGAAGCTTGTTTTTTCATGACAGTTGTAGCTATAGATCTTCTATTACTAGAGAGGTACTGTATGAAATACTTTATACAATTCGAACTCGAATAACTAGTGTTAAGTTTTTTTCCAAATAATAGCATTGGCTTTTTAGTTGTTTGAATTCTAATATACAAATATACAATACATCTATACTCGTTGAATCCTTATTCGATTATGAACAAAATTATCAAATTTGTTTAACATGAAATAAAAAATTTGTAAGAAAATTTATTGACGTATTACCAATTAGAAAAATAGTTGTGTAGTGCTAAATAATATCCTTAAAATATACTGTAATTTGAGAAGAACAGAAATTTGAACTCTTTTTAATCAACAAAAGAAAAAAGTTAGCTCATTCTTTTTATAATAATAGTTAGGCAATCTTCATTATCCAAATCATTGCCGAAAGTTGAATTAAAAAATTATTTTAAGCATTACGAAATTTTCTTTCTCTGGTTTGTTTCTTTTTGGATCTTAGAAAATAGACATTAATGGCGCTCTTTCTTATCAATCGATGCTTAATATTTCTTTCAAAATCTTGAAAGCACAGGTGTAAAGTTCGAAAACTCTAGCTTGGATTTCATTTAAATCATTATTTAACAGAGAGTTTGAAAGTATTTTAAAATTAATTTTTTTAAAATAAAAAATATAATTTTATTTTATTTTAAAAATAAATTTGATGTTTCATATCTAAACTAAAATAATAAAAAATAAATACTAACAAAATATTATTACATAAAAATTTTTTATATTTTTAAAAATTTCTAAATAAATTTATAATTATTATAAAATTTATTTTAAAATATGTAATTAAAAATTTTACAAATATTTTAGAAAAAAGTACAGCAAAACGTCCCCTTGGGAACTCCAAGATTCATATCAACTCAAAATTCAAAGTAGTTGAGTAACTCGGTCGACTTTAGTTTTGCAAGAATGCTCGAGATAAAAAATGTTTCAGTAGTACTAGAGATGGATGAATGATTTTGATCAGTAGATTCGTAGAACATCAATGACGAGACGGTTGCAGAGAGGGCAAGCAGCTCGGCGTCGGAGAAGCTCCCGAGCACAAGTGCAGCAGAAGGCGTGCCCGCATGGAATGAAGGCGGCCCCTTTACTCCGACCAACGCATACGCAGCACCGCCATTCCTCTTCTCCTTCTCCTTCTTCTTTAATCAATCTCATCAGTGGCGCTCTAGTTATATCAGTAACGGTAGCAACAGCAGCAGCAGTTCGTCGTTCTTCTGCTAAGTGCTGAAGCCAAGTTCATCTGTTCTTCTTCTTGAGGGGAGCGCCGTATATGTCTGTGTTGTTGACGGATCAGAGACCGCCGCAGCAACCAAGTTTAGCTTTTCTTTGATCCTTTGCCACCCAGTACTCCTACCGTTCTCCATTTTCGTTTCCTCTCTGGCTGCGTTTACCAATGGTTGATGCTTTTCTCCTCTATTTCATTTATATTTTTATTAAAAATTTTATAATATTTCATAAAATTTATAATTTATGAAAAATAATAAAATATAAGATTTTTATGTTGTAATTTTATTATTATATATCTTAAAATGTGAGGATAGAGTCAAATTATTTTTTAGTTATATTATACCAGTTCGTCGACACAATACTTCGAAAGTAATTTTTACTGTTAGATATGAAAAATTATAAATTAAAAATTTATTTATAAATTTTTAGTTCAATCAGATCATAAATTAATCTCCATTCGATTTTTTTAATCAAAATGATAAAAATAAGATAGTATATATGTTTTAAAATTTTCTATTTATGTCATTCTGATCAAGTAGCCGAATAAAAATTGATTCATAATCTAATAATTTAAAATTTTATTAACATAGTATATTTAATTGTAGATTTTTTTTTTTGAGCATTGTGCGGACAAATCGGATTGATATATACTTATGTGCTTCTAAATAATAATGTAACTCTATTCTCACCTTTTTAAAATAGAAAATAAAATTAGTTTTATAAATATTTTTATTTTTATAAAATAAATTATTTTATAAATATTTTTAAATATTCTCTCTGTTTAAAGAAGAATAAAGATAGAAAAAGGAAGCTGCCATGAGGAAGAGAAGACCAAAAAAAAACGTGATTGAGCTGCTGGCTTTACAGTTTAAGCCTATTATAATGGGCCTTATAGATCAAGCCATAGCCCATAATGTTATTATCCAAGTGGAGTTTAACTTGTCTAACTTTCTAGAAGGTTCTTATGTACTCTCCTGCTTGGAAGAAAATCCACTTCTTCTATATTGATTAACAGTTTAGCAAAAACCAAAACATCTTTGTTTTTGGTTTAGAAAACCAAACATTTTTTAGAAGCTAAAACAAGCACACGTGTATAAAAGCAAATCCACCTATGAGCCCACTTGTATGATATAAATTATATATTTGACTAATTACTGAAACTAGAAGCTTGGCTTTCTCGATAAATCATCAATTTCTCTGAAATTTTTAGTTCCAAATTTGTTTCTTTGTCCAGAATTCAAGGTATTTAACAATAAAAATCTAAACTTTAGAAATTCTTATTCAATATTATTTATCTAATCTTATATATAATAACCGGTTCTTAGCTTACGCATTTCATCCCGCCATAAAAAGAATTCAATCACAGAAACTTTCATTTTGTTTCTGAGGAAGAAGTTTCATCTCTGAATCAATCAATCAATGGCTTCTTTTTCGCTGAACACCTTCGCCGTAAAACATCTCCGTCCACCGATCTCCACTGCACCAACCCGTCTTCTATCTCCACCCTTATCGATGACGTCATCACTAAAACCGCTGAATCCTTTAACGCAGTTGATTTCCCGTCAGCGGTCGGCGTTAACAGTGAGAGCGATAACCGATGACGACGAGTGGGGTCCAGAGCCGGCTGCTTCTCTTCCAGAAGGGTCGAAGGCGAAGGCGGCTTTGCCGGAGACTAGTACGGCGACGGAAGAGAAAGGTGATGACGTAGCACCGGAGGAGGACGGTGGTAATGTGGCGGAGCTGAAGGCGAAGCTGAAGGAAGCGTTGTATGGGACTGAGCGAGGAAGGAAGGCGTCGAGCGAGACCAGAGGGGAGGTTGTGGAGATTATCACACAGCTTGAAGCTAGAAACCCGAATCCGGCGCCCAACGAAGCTCTTCAATTGCTCAACGGCAAATGGATTCTGGCGTGAGTAATTCCAATGCCTTCTTTTTTCTTATTAACAGTAAATAATCATTGTTACCAAGTGATCCTCTAATGTTATGCAATCTCTGGATTGGAATCATTGGATAGTTCGCTTAATTTAGTACTCTGAAAGCTTGAAGTTCCAAAAGTTCTCGTTCCTTAGTGAAAATACTTTCTAAAATAACCGCTGTATCAGTTTGTATGTATGCTCCTTTGCTTGATATTTGTTTTCCTTTTAGGCATTTGGAAAGGACAAGAACATAAAGTTGGACAAAGTGAATATGTGGAAATATGATCAGAGTGTTTCTTGAAAGGCACCAAAGCTTCCTTTTTACGTTGCATCTTATGACTATTTTCCAAGTTGCTTACAAGATTTCCTACGTCCTAACCGAATGTTAGATACTTTCAAATTTTAAGAGTTTAAGATAAAGACAAGAGTTTAAGAGTGAGACAAAACTCTTAGGACACAAAGTTTAGTCCTAAGTGATAGATACAGTAGTGGTTCATATAGCTCTTTCTATAATTTTAATTGATTTAGGAAATAGAAAGATTTGAATGGTTTTGGCTTCCGATTGGGCTTGGCCCATTATTTCAGTCCGTACGATTACCTGAATGTATAGTATATTTATACTGTCTTATTGATGGCACTTGAGTTTCAGTTATATAACTGTACTAGTTCTACGCCTGTAAAACGGTGATCAAGTCCCCTGAATCGATTATGTAAGAACAAACAACTCTCTCAATCCTTTACAACAATTCTCTTATTGACCATATCATCTTCATCAAGGTTTGCTGCAGAAGATGTTGTTCGACTCGTCCCACACCATTGGTGGGGGCGAATGAAATCTTAAAGTGGCACTGCAAGCACATCCTAGAGCCTCCCTCATCAACTGTTGTCATCGTTTGCCGTCATTCGAAGCATCTATTTTAACAGAACAAATGATCTTGTTTGGTTTTCAAAGCCCTTTTATTTTGCACTGATGCCTAGCAAGGTTAAAAAAATACTGGTAGTTGAGTGTCAATAAAATGGATCATTTTTTATTTCGAGTTAGAACACAGTATTTTTTGAGACTCAATAGAAGAGATACTCATCCTGGGAACTGTTTTATACTAGTCGGTTGACAACATAGGTGCTTAATCCCTATTGATGCTTATAAATAGATCCTTTGCTCCAGGATTGCAATCTGATAAAGTATTTTTTGCAGCTATCATCTCTTTAAAAAGTAGATCTGTAAAATGAGGTATTGTATAGTCTAGTCTTCATAGTGATGTTAATGTTTAACATTTTTATATGCCATGTGTAATTCTGCTTCACTCCCTGGTCTGTCATGAGGAGGGAAACTGAAATTCATGTTATAATTGTTAATTTGTGATATTCTCTTCTTATATACTCATTTCACGCTGTTGGTTTCAGCTACACATCATTCTCGCAGCTGCTACCACTGCTCAGATCAAGCAGTCCGCTGGTGAGGGTGGATGAAATATCACAGACTATTGATGCAGAGGCATTCACAGTTCAAAACTCAATTAAGTTTGCTGGCCCACTGGCCACCACATCTCTCTCCACCAATGCCAAGTTTGAAGTACGCAGCCCTAAGCGTGTGCAGGTATGTTCTTCTTACACCAACTTAATTTCTTCCTTCCTGCTACAGTTGGTTCACTAGGATGTTCGTGTGCTGTAAGCTGACCTATACTAGGAGCTGAATTTATCTTGTGCCACTAAATTGTTTATCATATCATATGCATGTTTACATTCTTGACTCAACCAAAGTAGGGTGTGTTCAGATCAAAATATTCCCTTTAAATTTTCTCATGTTCCTTATGGTACCATTGTGATCTCTTGTTGGCCACTTTGGACTTAAAGCGGGTTGCATGGCAACCTTATGTGTACTTTGATCATATTCTTGGAAATGTTCTAATCTTAATTAGCAGGAACATTCATACTTTCCGAAGAAGCTAAATCTCTGATAATAGGCCCAACCTGATGTTGGTGAGCATCGTAGCCATCAGATGAGTATCTTCACAGGATGTATATTAGCAACACAGTAGACTTTTAAGGTGTTCTGGAACAACATATGATGTTGCAAGTATGGTGGCATACTTTATACAGCTGCAGCAGTAACATTTCAAGCAGCAGTCTCAGTCACATGTTTTTTAAAGTATTGCTGCACCAATAGAAAACAACTTCTAGCTGTCATCCTTATCTGTGTATGTGCATGATTGTGTTTTACATGCATTGCACAGAAGTTGTAGTTCCTTCCCCGTATAAACAATTGAGTGTAAATTTCTATATGTCAGAAGTAAATATTCAAGCTAACTCCTTTATTTGCACTGTATTGCAGATCAAGTTCGATGAGGGTATCATTGGTACTCCACAATTGACAGACTCCATAGTCCTTCCTGACAAGATAGAGTTTCTGGGACAGAAAATCGATCTCTCCCCATTCAGGGGAGTCTTCAATTCGATCCAGAACACTGCATCATCAGTTGCTAGAACCATTTCCAACCGACCTCCTTTGAAATTCCCAATTTCCAATAGATTAGCTCAGTCATGGCTCCTAACAACATATCTAGATGAGGAATTGAGGATCTGCAGGGGTGATGGCAGCAGTGTCTTTGTGCTCGTGAAGGAGGGGAGTTCACTTTTGAACTACTAAAGTGCTCTTCTTTTCTTAGAGTCTGCGTAGAACAATCCATTGTTGTATTATTCTATATGAACTATGAATGATGAGCGTTTCTGTTGTAATTAGCAAGTGTAATTACTGGGTATGTATGCACTGCTGCACTTGGTGTGCTTTTTAGGGCCTCTTGGCCTTGGTGCCATTGAAGTAAACATTCCAGGGATCACTGATTCACTGGGCATCAAGTAACTGAGAGGATGCTGAAAGCGACGCCAGCAAAGGTAGACCATTGTATGCAGTCTGACAGCAATCTGCTTGAAAATTTTTTGAGTCTGGTATTATCTTCGTCCCTATGTTTATTATTTCAAGAATTCATAGACGTTCTCCAAAGATTACTGATTTTTTATGGTCTGTGCTAAAGGTAATTCATTCTTATTAGTCCACGCTTCCTTTTGTTTTGCAAGTATTTTAGTTGTATAGCCACAAGTACCGCTAGTGTGATCATGAGGTGGAGGTTGTTAAACATTGGTGATGCATGTTTGTTTTGTTTGTACTACTTGCCTTGGTAGAGAAATTCTGAAGATGAATCAGGGTGTGAACACGACTGAATGGAGTTTTTCCAACACACTATAGTTAGAGAGATTTTACATTTTAAAGTATATTAGGTTACTCTTAGGGCGTTTTTTTTTTTTGACAAATATTTGGTTATCAGAAAATGAGTTTTCAAAATTGAATAATTTAAATTAAAAATTACAGGGAGTTTAATTTTTATATTTATTTAATTTAAGAAGTGATTTGAAAGTAAAATCTTTTGTTATAAATTTTAAATTTTGAATTTTTGTATTAATTTTGTTTTAAAATTGAAATTTTGTAGGGAAAAAATTTTTTAGTTCAAAATCTTAGTAAATATGCTCTTTTAAAGGTTACGTTGTCAAACTTTTTATTTGATCAGTTCACAATGATGATACATCGTAAAGTAGAAGCATAGTCCTTGAAAAACTGTTCAATTACAAACGTAGAAGAACGTATCCATGATTTTATTCTATACTAAAATCACTATATGTATTCAGTATTCCACAGAAAACTAATAATAGGGGGCGTTTGGAATTGCGTTTTTCAAACACTCAATTTTAATTTTAATTTTATATTTTTTAATATATATTTTATAAATATTTAAAAATTTAGAAAATATAAAAAAATTTTACGTAGTAAGATTTTTTATTATATATTTTATTATTTTTTTAAAATAAAAAAATAAAGCTTATTTTTTTAAAAAAATTAAAATATTTTTTTGTTTCAAAAAAATTTCATTGTATAAATACTAGTTTTTAGTGTACGTCGTTTTAAAATTTTCTAATTTAGACGTGCAGTTGGAAGGGATGAAATAAACAGCCTCTGAGTATTTCTGTATTAGAAGATCGACGGTGGGTATGAAAAAGGTGTCTGTTTAGGAATGCTTCTTAAATGTTTTTATTTTCTAACAATTTTTTATAATACTGTAAAAAAAATTTAAATTTTAAAAGAAGCATATGCGACCTATAAAATTTTATATGTAAAAAATCTTTATTATATTTTGAAATTTAAAAATAAATTTATTTTAAAAATATTTTTAATATATTATTTAAGCAACCAAAATGATCTCTTAAATTTAGGAGTGACAATTTAGATTGATGATCAATTTCGAGTCGATATATTTAATAATTAGATCAAATTTGTTCAACTCAAATTTAATTCATATAATTTTACGGATCAAAATTTTTAATCATAATATTAAATAAATAGATCAATTTTGAATTAAATTTTTAGATCGAATTATATATTGTAATTATTACTTAAATCATTTGATTTCCTCGTTGCATTGGCTCCCACAGCGTATGCTATCTTGCAGCACAGTCAGAACTCATCAAACTCAATGATTCTTCTGAGACGTTGTCTGGACTCGTAGGTGCTGGCACATCTGCAGTCAATGCCATACCAAGAGCTTCATCATCTACACGAGGAAGTGTGCATCTCTCTGTTCTGTTACTAACCGAATGAGTTTATAGCTTTCTGGTGCTAATTTTGGTTAATATTATTCATCCTAACAGTGTATGCAGATGTAAATGTTCTGGGTAAAGTTGGAATTATAGTTGGTTTATGTAAGATCTAGCTTAGAGCTTTCTCTTTGAGGGCACAATTTTTGGCCTTTCGACAAACCTTTGAATGGTTTTGGGCAACTTGTTATTGCAATGGTATTCGAAAGTATTTTTGAAAAATAATTTTTGAAAACAAAAATATATTTATTCTATTTCAAAAAATAAATTTTATTTTTTAATTAAAATAATAATAATAATAATAACATTTTAGAACATAAAATTTTTTATATTTAAAAATAAATTTTTATAAATATTATTAAAAAATTTAAACTGAAAATTTTAAAAATAATTTCTTAAAACGTGATTCCAAACGCCTTACGTATCTGGTGACACCAATAGAATCGCACGAAGTTTCATTTGAGTATTTCTTCGATACAATACCCTTCCGTGGATCAGGTCCATACGACTAGCAGATCTTGTTAGAAACTTATAATTACTTTTTTCCATGCTCCATTTTGCCTATAATGCAGTATTGATGCCTTTTGTTTCTAACCTTTGGGGATCGAAGTTTGATGCATTATATAAAAAAATCTCACACAAAAGTTAAACAGAAAGAAAATGCACGAGTCTCACCATAGCAGTAACCAGATAGCCGCTAGTTTCTTTTCAGCAGCTTGGACCAGAATTAACTCTGGAACTAGCATTTTAGACACAAAAGTGTTTGGTGCATGGTGAAGTTGCCATTTTTCTCATTCATTGAGTATAAGTTTTGTGCTGTCACATATGGCAACAATTTAGTGGTGCATGTAGTTATACCTGCACCTTATTCAGCAGAAAGGATTTTAGCCTCCAGCTATCACCCAATGTCTGGTCTTCCAAAGAACCAAACCCAGACCAGAAGTTGCAGGTATAGAGGGCGACGCAAGGGCGAACACGCCAAAAAATTCCATAAAGGAATGAAAGAAGTCAAATAATATTAGTAACATTCAGTTTGCACGATCTCCCGGTAAATCTGTGGCACCGGTACTTGATGGAGAAGTTTGCTCAGGAGTGCTTCCCTTCTCGAGAATCTCTGAATTCTGCTGTTGCTCTTGCTTATGACCAGTTTCAGAGTTTGCTTTAATGGAAAGCTTTGAGGTTTTGGTTGTTGTCAATGCTTCTGGAGATATCCAGTTACCTTGTGTGTTCCTCTTGGGGGAAAAACCGACCAATTGATCTGGCAATGATATGGCAGGTAGGGCATAACTATAACACAGTTCTACTGGATGATCGTATTTGCAAACTGGACCATACTTGCAAGTTCTGTACGTCCTATAGAATGCACAGACAGGTTTGCCCTACAAAAATCATTCATGACAAAAACATCAGAGTAAGTTTTGGAATATTGTAGATATACAATGATTATTTAAAATTAGAAATTTCCTAATAACTGCTAATTGTAAATATCGTAAGGCCAACTTTTGGGAGCTTACAGGTCTTACAGGAAGACCAAAAGGCCCAAACATGCAGTTACCAACAGGAGTGCTACTGTCTTTTGGGTGGTGGTACTTGCAAGATGTTCCAAATTTGCATGTCCCGGTCCTCATGAAATACTGACATTCAGGTTGGTCTGGTCTATCAGGTAGTTCAAGATGCTGCTGTGAGTTGGAAGGCTGATTTTGCCCTACAACCTCGTTTGACGAGATTTGATTTACAGTGCCCTGGTTAGCAGAAAATAGATAATTACTTAATAAACTTCTCAACAAGAAATACAGAATTGCTAGTTGCCTGAAACACCATCAATAGATGACTCCACAGGATTGAGCTAGAAGCCTAGAACATAACCCATTCTATGATTTACAAAAGACGAACAGTATCATCCCCATGCTCTTATTTACTATAAATCGGCTGCATTAATTATCTTGGTCTATAAGTATCCTAGGGGAGAACAGTCATATAAAATAAACAGTATCAAGCTACAAGAATTCCAAGAGGAGAATTTATTATTTTAGGACAGCTATCTTGCTTAATTGATTTGACTCATCGCTGTGACTAGCCTACATTCACTTTTTCGTTAACACAGCAATCTAGCACCACCAAGCTTCATGACAAATCTAGGACACATCTAAATACTTCACGCATAAAACTTGATGCATGATAAGAAGACTCCAAAAATTCCAAAGCCTAAGAGACAAGAAGTAGGAGAATAGAACTTCGTCAGAGGACTGCTCAAATCCCATATATATTGGTAAGATAAAGTGCTAACCATATAAGTACTCCAACCAGATTGCATAGCCAAAGCTCCTTGGGAGGGTGGAAAAACAAGAGGCATATAAGCTGGTACAGCTGGCATATGTTGACTTGACGCAAAAGGTGGTCTCGATAAAGACCAAGCTGGAAGTCCACCAACTAACGGTAGACCTGTTGGAGAGACCGTAGACGAACTTGTAGATCCATAAGTTGGCAATCCAGTAACAGAAAATAGGGCCCCATAAGTAGGTGGCTGTGGGTGATTAAACTTGCAGGCTTTGCCAAATTTACAAGTACCATTTCTCATGTAGTATGGACATGACTTTTCATCCTACAAGTAATAGCAGGATCAGATTGGAGAGAATACATGTATTTATATACATGTATGTATATACATATAATGAGAAATTAAATCTAAAAAAGAAAGTTTCAACTTTGCTATCACTAGATATCCACACCATATATATATATATATATATATGGGAAGAAATAGGGGCACTTCAATCCTTATGCACACTCCAGCGCACTCCACGGCCGTTTGTGGCCGTGGAGACTTTCAAATTCAATTTATACCGTTGAATATGAAGAATTACGAGTCATTAACATATTGACAAAATTTCATCTCGATCGGATTAGAAATAAACCTTCATCCGGTCACTTGATAATGATAACACAAATAGTAAAAATTAACAAAACATATATATATATCCTTTTTTAGTCATCTTGATCAAGTGACCGGATGGAGGTCGATTTGTATTCCGATTCAGATGAAATTTTGTCAGCATGTTAACGACTCGTAATTCTTCATATCCGACGGTATATATATATATATATATATATATAAGGGATAGGGGCACTCCAATTTTTATGCACACTCCAGCGCATTTTACGGCCGTCTGTGGTCGTGGAGACCTTCAAATTCAATCTCTACCGTCGGATATGAAGAATTACGAGTCGTTAACATATTGACAAAATTTCATCTTTATCGGACTACGAATAGATCTCCATTCCGGTCACTTGATAATGATGACACAAATAGTAAAAGTTAACAAAAAAAATATATCTTCTTTTTTAGTCATCTTGATCAAGTGGCTGGATGGAGGTCGATTTGTTTTCCGATCTAAATGAAATTTTATCAATATGTTAATGACTCGTACTTCTTCATATCTAACAGTAGAGATTGAATTTGAAGGTCTCCACTGTCACAAACGGCCGTGAAGTGCGCTGGAGTGTGCATAAGAGTTGGAGTGTCCCTATCCCTTCTCATATATATATTGGTTTGTGTGAATGAAAAGCATTGCGAGTATGAGTATGATTATTAGGCAAAACATTCCTCTAAGGAAAGAGTTAAACCATCCACATATGCAAATGAAAAAAAGAAGAGGGTGGGAGAAAAAACCTCCCGCATTGGTAGACCAAAAACATTTAGAGGTGGTCGAGCATCTAACTTATCCCTTGGGTGATGGTATTTACAGGATGGTCCAAATTTGCAAGTACCTGTCTTAAGAAAAAACTGCAAAAATCACAAGCAAATTCAGAACTTCATAAAATATTCTAAATCATCATAGTAGCAAGATTCGAAATGAATAATGTGTGCAGGTTTCTACATCACATCCATATTCATAAAAACAAGATTGCAAAAGAAGAATGTCATGTGCAGGTATCTTCATCACATCCATGTAAACTCACAGAACATTCTTAGAGAATAATGCTGCTGAATATGACTAATTTTTCACAAAATTACATATTCAGAGAAGCTAGATATCCTAACGATAGGCTGTTATATCAAGAGCAAGCATTAGAGAAAGAAGAAGAGTATAGCATTATTAGCAACAAATTAACTGGAAATAGTGACATATTCCATGATCTGCATAAAAGGTTACAAAAGAACGGAAGAGAAGCTTTTAGAGACTAGACTGTATGTCTCCAACTTGATGCATACATACATAATATTCAGTTAACCGCAAAGAAATGCCTTAAAACTTTAAAAGAAAAGACAACCAGCATACCTGACAATCAGGTTGCCCAACTCTTTCTGGGAGTTCATCTTTGTTCTCAATTCCCTACAAAATGCAGAACAGGAAATTATGCATGATTGCATATTAAGTTTTTAAAACGTCAACAATGCAATAACTACAAAGAAACAACAATGCCAACCACACCAGATAATGCAGAAAGGCCCTATTGCCACTCCATCCCACTAAACTATAATAATACAGCCCGCTTCAATTGTTAAATTGTACTTATTCTTCAGTTATACTTTTGATGCCTGCTAAAGTCAGGGCATGCTACAACCAGCTCAAATCAAGCACAAAACTAAGTAACTCTCAAGCCAGACATAATACTAACAAACCAAAAGATTTTATCGAAAAATTATTGTCACCTGTCCAATAGGATTGGGATGATTGTACTTGCAATTGCTGCCATATCCACACATCCCTGTCCGTAGATAATATATGCAGTCTGGAGCATCTGGACGATTGGGATAAGGATTTAGGTGCACATCCTTGGCACCATCATGGTTATTGTCATCCTGCACTTTCAATTGCCAGATAGCCTCTGCAATACAAAATTTGGAAAACCAATTAACTCACTCTCCTTCTTTTCTCTCATCTAAGCAGCAATCACAAACTACACAAAAAATCACACTTTTCACTCTCCAAGCTAAATCCGCACTCCACAATAATGGAGATAGAATAAATGGATAACTCCTCTAACTATGAACAACAATCTAAACTCGAATAAACAGCAGCACTGGACGATATTGAATACACCTGCAGATCGCCGTATTGCCTCTAACATACCAAACTGCAATCCAAACAACTTACAACTATTCTTTCCTTGGTAGATCAGTAATCTCAAACTACACAAACAAAACAACAAGTTTCACTATCCAAGCTAAATCCAAACATCCTGTAAAATAGACAAACAGGAAAAAAAAATCAACTAACCAAAAACAATATCGTTCCAACCAACAAAGTGTGTAATCTAAAAAAAACACTCAATTCACATTAAACAAAAAAAAAAAAAAAAAAAAAAAAAAAAAAAAAAAAAAGCTCAAGTAAAAAATTCACCATCCAAATTATCTGATAAGGCATTGGTCCGGGGTTGCCTCGTATCCGGCATCGGGAACAAATCAATAGATCTTTCGATCTTTTGATCCAGCCAAAAAAAATCCCCAAAATTAATCAACAACCTTTTAAATAAAAGTTTGATTTAATGCACCTGAACGAAACTCTCTCAACGAATCAAACAAACACTCTTTTACCTCCTCAACTTTCCTAAAAACTCCTGAACTACAATGATTGCTCCAGAATCAATCCAATAAGTCGATCGATCGAACAATGATCAAAAAGCTGGATCAAAGCAATCTTTAAATATCTGAGTATGCTCAAATATCTCTTTTAATTCACTCGATTTTATCCGAAAACCCAAAAAGAAAAAAATATAAACAAGCTCAGATCTCGCTTTCCCCGATCACCGCGATCGATTGTTTCTTCGCTCCTTAATTTTTTTTTTTTTTTTTTTTTTTGGGTTGCTCTATTCTATTTATTGTGAGACGAGGTATTATGGGAATAATATTTCTCACTTCTTCTTCTTTTTCGGTTTCAAACTTTTTTATTAATTAAATATTCTAGAAAAAGACATTGCCCTCTTTCTTTAACATTTCTTCTGTTCTCACGTACGGAAAATTGATAATTTTAATTTAACCGAAAAATTCATTTATTAAGAAACTCCAGTTGTTTCCATTTTAGTAATTAGTCGAAAACGTAAATTTTGTGATAAAGTGAACGAGAAAAATGTCGCCGTGATCGCGCGCGAAACCTCGGTGAAAACCACGGATCTGCTACATATAATAAAACAGAACACACAACCAAGAATTCTAACAACAAATACATTTAAAAATGAAATACACATGCTGACGTTGGATAATTGTACTAGTCTTATTCAGATCTGTGTTACGCTAATTATGTGGCGACCTGCTGGTCTTCCTTGTTCCAGCGTCAACGACATAGAGAAAGTGGAGCCCACACAGACACTATATAAAACTACATTGTATACAAAAGAGCAAACACCATTAGCTTATATAAACCAATATCTTTAAGCCACTTCAGACGACAGAAATTATCCTTCTAGTTCTTTGGGTTTTTTTGTGTTCTGTGAACAACTTGCCACAGACAAAAGCTGTTAAGTCTCTGTACCAAACGTTTCGTCTTTAAGAGCTATCTAGTGGGTCCCACTGCTTCATACGAAACCAAATCAGCCCCGATTCCGTGTGCACTACCGATTTGCCTACAAAGGTAGCACGAATTAAAATGAAACACGGCAGCAGTATATGTAAGGTGATCAATTCGATTCGGGACAACGCAAACTCTTCTTGTTGCGGTTTGCTAATTAACGTGATCCAGTTTGCTTGCGAGATATTACTTACCGGTGTTGCTGAAAAATTGAACTTTGTTACTCGTCTACGTCTTAGTGGTTCTTCCAAAAATAAATTTTACCAAAGTAAAATTTGATAGAAGTAAAATTTTAGGTGATATTTAAAAAAAATCTTATGAATAAAATTTGGTAAAAAATAAATTTTAATAAAAATAAATTTTCAAATAATACTTAAAATAAATAAGATAAAGTTTGAGATTATATTTTATGCAAGCTATTACTGAAAATAACGTGTT
Organism: Acanthochlamys bracteata; assembly: GCA_019914995.1. Classification (NCBI taxonomy): domain Eukaryota; kingdom Viridiplantae; phylum Streptophyta; class Magnoliopsida; order Pandanales; family Velloziaceae; genus Acanthochlamys; species Acanthochlamys bracteata. The sequence goes on from CM034143.1 coordinate 5,738,506, forward strand.
CCATCTTTTATGCAACACACTGGTGTAAGTAGAAATTTAAGAAACCAAAGCAGGCAAAGATTATTACTCTTGATTATCTCATAAATAAATTAGCATTTAGTATGTAATTATAATAATGCAGCAACCCATGCTACGTGGCTTCTTTAAATTTTGTTTTTTCAATCTAGAGAACCCGGCTTCCGAAAAAGAAATTTGAAAACATTTTCCCGGCAAGCAATCAATCGATCGAGCAAGGGATGTTCTTCTCGAGTCGGTTGACACTCGAGATCTCCTCCCTTCAACTGCCGTGGCTGGCGAAGGCGGCGGCGGCGGTGATCTCGTTCTCTACGCTCCTATCTCTGCACCCGATCTCCGTCTTCAAATCGATCGACTCGAGACACGTTCGCTCTCGATCACATCACGCGTTGCTCAATACTTGCCACAGCACTATCAACAGGTTCCTAATCTCTTCACTCTCTCCACCGCTGCTGCAATGAATCTTCCGCCGCCGTCGATGCGTCTCTGTCACCCTTCGCCTCTCTCATCCACCGTTGATGTGCAGATTACCAAACTCACAGATGCGATTTGTAGCAAATCAAGGGAATTGAGAGAAATTAGAGACGCTCCCGCGTTTGTGACTTCGATATCGGGAGTGATTGATAGGGTGAAGAATGCAAAGGAGTGTTGGGTGCTGGGAACTGATTGGAGCTGCGAGGGTGTTGAAGAGATTGAGAATGTATGGAAATTGGTTCGGCCTTGCAAGAGGAGAAAATAAAGAGGAGCCTGAGTTTTACCGGTTGTTGAGGAAGCAGTGGAGTGACTGCTTTGTTGAGGTAGTTGTTGATTTTGTGGAATTTGCGGAGTGTGATTGTAATTCTTCTTTTATTTATTCTGGTTTGGATTTCATTATGAATTTTGTTGATGAAGCAGTTGTCATCATTGTTGTTATTTTAGTTGTGCTTGGTTTCAATGAGTTTTGTTTTGGTTGGCTAGTTGCAAGATGCGCTTGAGAGGATTGTGGAGCGAGCAGTGGAGCTTGATGTGGAAGATGGCCGAATGACTGTGAGGTGCTGGTCAAAGGTAGCAGATGAGAATGTAGTTGAGCTTCACACAGTGTTGGAAGCTATGGAGGTGAGTTTTATTTGTATATACTACTGTAATATAAACTCAATAGCATCAGAGTCATGGAAAATTGTTATTGGTAGTATAGGATGATATTCCATCATCAGTGAATTATATGGTTTCTGAAATTTTAAGCTGCATGCATTGATTTCCATTTTTGTTGCTTTCTATTTTGGATAGATTTATCATTTGCTGCACAGCTAGTTGGTGTTCTAGATTATGGTTTCGCAGAGGTTCCAGATAACATTATCAGGCAGGTCATGGTTCCTGTAGTAAATAGTGGATATTTCATTTTTACAGAGGTTAAAGATGCTGCAGAAAAGCCTGCCACAGTTCTCACCCTTGCATCACCATCTCAATTTGAGGTAAGTGATTTTTGCCTACCTAAATACACTATTGTCAGTATTAGAAGACAATTCTGCTTGATTTTCTTCCAGATGTATTGTTTGCGGATGTACCAGGATGTGCCTGCACTTGACTCTAGAACTGCAGAGGTTTTAAGGTTTATTTAGAAGTTTATATTCTTTGGGACAGTTTGGAAGTTTAAGTGGTCCTTTGGCTGTGTGTTTGGCTCCATCTTTCATCTCTTTTTCAACTTTTCGTTTCCCGTAGTTATCATTGTCTATCCTTTTTCAGCACGACTCATTCAGACTATGTTGGAAAATTTGTCACCTTTGCTTGTACCTCTTCTTTCTGATATTGATGAAAAGGAGAACTGTTCAAAAAAAAATAGTGATTGGGGTCTTTTGGATGAGCAAATTCCATTTCTTTGCAAACCGCTCAAGCTTATAGGCACATCTTATCTTGAACCATAAAATGTTCTTGGAATTCAGTATGGGTAGTTTAAGTTAGGACTAAAATTCTTTTTCTCTCTCTTGTAGAGTTGTTTTATGTACCTCTGAGATCTGTCACAACAAAATGGGGAAGTGGGGAACTTGTCGATTGTGTTCACATCATCTGAGGTATGGCTCTATTTCTTTCAGAAGATATGATGCTAGTTACCCAAAATTGTCCTCAAAATCTTATTGCACCTTCGAGACAGCTAGTTGATTGCATTATATTAGAGTCAAGAATTATGACAGCTTCTCATTTAATTATCGCTAATTTGGCATGTAGAGCTCTACTGTTCTACTTTCATTCATCTTATTTTAGAGTGCCTTCGGAATGCAATTCCAAACTCAGCTTTTCAATTTTTTTTTATTTTACATTTTTTAATACATATTTTATAAGTATTAAAAAAATTTATTTAAAAATTTAAATAATGTAAAAAAATTTTATATAATGAAAATTTTTTATTATATATTTTTATTATTTTTTTTAAAAAAATAAAACTCATTAAATAAAAAATAAAAATATTTTTTATTTTAAAAAAATTTTATTTTATAAGCAATTTTAAACGCATCCATTAATACGGTGAGAAGGCAACGCATCAACAATTAGGTGTACTGATATTGAGTCCGCTTTTGTACTTAGAACTAACTCCTCTATAGATTCAACGACTATATGGCGGCATGTAGTTTCCATTCTGTACTCATTTACTGATGAGATCCACTCTTTTCTTCCACAAGATACACTAACAGTATGTTTGGACATATAAAATAAGAGTAACATAAAATATACGAAAAATAATAGAAAGACTAATTAATCTTATCATGTTTTGATATCTACTAAGAGTACTAAATTAACTATGTTATATAGAAGGATAAATAAATAAGTAATGGAAGAAAATTTTTGGTAAAAGATACAAATGTTCCTTTTCATTTTGATTAATGTTAGGTATAAAATAACAAATTAAATCAGTTATTCAGTACAAAAAGTTTATTACATAGTATCTATCTCTTATCTTGCGTTGAATACCGGTTAAAGTATCATTTATATGAAAACAATAAGTGTTACTTAATGTTAAGGAGAAAAGGAATTAGTATTAATTAGTGTTAAGAGAAATAATTAAAAGGATTAATTAATGTTAATCCTAAAAATCTGAAAAAAATTAAAAGAATTAAATAGCACTGAATACTATTTAACTAGTATTAATAATTAAAACGATTAATTAGTGAAAGGGCAAATATGAAAGAAATTTTTTTTCACCACTTGTACCCGCGTAATCGGCAGGTACGTTTTTACCTGTCGTTTATGGGGAGGGAATGAGATTCTTTACTTCGCTCCCCTTAGGTCCGTTTGGATTATTTGTATGAATGGGAAGGGACGGTGAAGTTAATACATTCTCTATCCTTATCAATGTTTGACAATCCTTCGTCAGAGAGAAGAATGGGGAACCCCTTCCCATTCTTTCCCACTATTCCATAATTAAATATGTACCTATCAAATAGGTACATATGATGATAAATAAGAAAATAAATTTGTATTATAAGTTTTATTTTTATAATATTTACTTATAATTTAATATTTATATTTATTTATATTTTTAAATTAATACATATTATTTTTATTATAATAATTTAATTTATTTATTTATTTAACTTTAATTAGTACAGAAAATCATATAATTATATAATTATTATTTATATTTAATAATTAATATAATTTTATATTAATATTAAAAAATAATTTAAAAATTATATTAATAAATTAGTTAAAATTATATTAAATAAAGTAATATTAATATAAATATAAAAAAAATATTTGAGTTTTTTATAAAAATTTATTTCTATTACTCATTCATTTATCTATCTACTCAAATATAGTTAATTTGTTATTCTTACCATATATTCAAATATCATAAAATTAATTAGCTATCTTTTTCTAACTATTTTTTTATTATTTTTTCTATTCATTTTTTTATTCTTATATCTTATATATGAATCCAAACATATCCTTATGAAGTATTATCGAACGTAGGTAAGGTGAGAAAAATGCTTCATCTTCGCTATCATTTTCCCCCTTTACTAATAAACCAAACAGGACTGTAAAGGTTTGTTTATCTATATTTCAATTTTTTTAAACTCATTCTTAACAAAAATTAAACACTAAATTTAAACTAAATTTTTTTGGTCAAAATATATTTTCAAATTGAACTTTTAAAATTAAAATATTTATTTTCACACTCACTTTTAATAAAAAATAAATTATAAAAATTATTTTTATTAAATTTATTTTTTTACAAATTTACTTTATAAAAATAAATTTAATATCAAAATCAACACGTTAGTGGCAGGTATTTCAAAACTCACAATTTTTCTGTTATTTTTTAACACAAGCTATGAGGTGGGTATCATGCTTCCTGACTAGCCTCAAATTTTTATCATGTCTATATTTCTTTAGTATTACCAATTGTCAATTTTCATTCAAGATCGAATAACCTTCATCTTGCGGAAGTACTAATATACAGCAAACACGGATCTATATATGCTTGTGTGTCCATCTGCCCATCGTTTTTGTCATATACATATTCATTCAAACTCTATTTTGATTTTCTTATCATTTAAAAAATGAGATTGAAACTGAGTTATGATTTTCTTTCATTCTTTTCTTTTTCTTTTTCTCCTCTATGATTTATTCACAGGTATTGAATTTTGTGAAAGCAGTATTTGCAGATTAATTGTGTTTGGGAGTATTTATCACTTCCAAAAAAATTATTTTTAATTCCAAAATAATTATACATGATTTTCTTTAAAAAATTTAAAATATATAAATGAATTGTAGAATATGAAAATTATATGTATAATTTTTGTTTTATAGATATTTATCAAACAAAGTACTTAAAAGCTCTTATTTATGAAACAATTTTTTCATAAATAATCCCAAGTCCTTGAGCAAGGAGTGCTTATTGAGGAGGATGCACAGGGGATGTTTTGAGGTTGCATTATACACCCAATTTTAAAACGCACTCCCATTGTTCCGAGCTTAAAAAAATTTATTATTATACTTTAATTTTATATTTAAAATTATTGATGAATTTTGTGTCTTTAAATTTTTTGTATATAATTTTAATTTGAAGTTAAAAAATAACTTTTTTACGAAATAAATTTTACCAAAAAGTTATTTTTAATAATTTATGTTTAGTATTGCCAAAGGACTCTATAATACCGACTTGTGCGTAGCTTAAAATGGATATCTACATTGTGCCCCTCAACCAAGAAAAGGAAAATTGTCTGATCTGTCATTCTAATTATTCCTGGTGGTTGCAATTTAGGACGCGCTTATTCATTAGAGGCTTATTTGTCGCATTGCCCTGGGGAATTTTGTTGGAAACCAGTTTTCTTGGTGAGCGATGTAGACCATGTATATTATCAATTATTTGTAGGAAGAGATGCATCTTCTATGCATGCAAGTTTTGTGACAAATAATTCTTTGTTCCACTTTAAAGAAGGTTCATTTAATTAAGCAAGCCCACTGTTTAAATAATTGATTTACAAGAATTCACAAAAAGTTCTGAAAATGTTTAGTTTTTTATCTAGGTCTTCAGTGGCTTTAAAATATAAAAGTTGTCAGAAGTACAGTTCAGAAAACTTTTTAAAATATTTATAAAATAGTTTTTTAATAAATATTTAATATTTTAAAATATCTTAAAATAAATTTAATTTTTAATTAAAAATATATAATAATAAATATTTTATGATCTAAATTTTATATATTTAAATTGTTAAATAAATTTTATAAAATATTATTATAAAATATTAAAATAATTTTTTTTTTGAATGATCTGTCAAATGGGGCCTCAGTCTCTCTAGATCTTGAATACACAGAACCCACTACTAAAAGAACGAGAACATAAAATACATACCGATTTTCACCTAGCAGAAACTCTTCTCCAAAATGAACGTCGGTGTGAATTCCCAAAGCATGGACGTAATAATTAACAGAGGCGTACAAGCTTCTCTGCACAATTTCCTCGCATCGAAATTACTCTTAAAAACCTATCTGCATAAAGGGGGATAAAAATTTACGTTGATGGAAAGAATGAATTAAACAGTGATACGCACGCACGTAGAATATGCTGAATCTGCTCTATGAGATGCCGATAGTCTTGCCAAGCAACCATAAGACTAACGTCAGCTCCGCTGTGAAAATTGTGTGCAGGTATGCTCGGTCCAGCACGAATCCGAAAACTGTAATGCCTGCTCTATTGTTCTCTAAATATGTTACTGCATTCAGAAAAAGGAATTAAAATTTGAAAATTAGCTTAGAGACGACCATATCTGTGATCATTAATTCGTTGCATTGTTGTTTCAAAGCTTACTTACCTAAAGCTTGTCTCTTCTGGAACGAAATTGTGTTTGCATGGGGATGAACCAGCTTGCTGTTATCCACAGAATCATCTTCGTCAGAAATGTCATCATCATCAAAATCGGCATCATTCAAAGGATGGACCTGGTTGGCATTGGCAACTGGAGTCTCTGGGTCAGTCTCAAAACACTCAATGGTGGCACATACATGCCACTTGGCAGCATGGCTTGTGATCGCTTGAGCCTGATGTGTGATCTTTGCCGCACTACGCAAGCAAATTAGAAGTCCTGTTACCAGGCTGAGCGAGCATAGCTGTTACATATTTATATTTAAAAAAAAAAAAAAATAGAGAAGCACTAGTCAGTTCATACATTTCAAAGAAGGAAAATCATGGGTTATTTGGATTCTCACACTATCTAATTTTCATTTAGGTATTGTCTCATGATTGACCAAATATTGGGATCTTAGGTTTATCAAGTTTGGGCTTTACATGTGAATACAGATGTAACCTGATGCAAAAGACCACAGCAAAAAGTCTAAAAGAAGATAACTTCTTTCCAGAATGATGCTTCTTGCAACTACAAAAAAAAAAATCAGCTTATACTTGTGACCCTATTGGTCCATTTGGAACCGACTCCTTCCTGGGTCAGGCTGGATCTAAACAAAAGTTAGCCAAAGATCTGAATTCTAACACTACCTCAGCTAAAAAGAGCAAAAAGGTGTGTCAATGCGTGGTGCTATCTTTATCACACTTGTATTTCGTGACTTCTTAAAACTGACTGCTAACTAAATTAGACCAAATGGGTTTACAAAATTTGTTCATAAAAAGTTCTTCTATTACCACCACATCTTGAAGCTTCTGCTCTTGAAACAATGAGATTTTCAAAAACTTAACGTCGCAAGCATCACCATTTTTAAATTTTAGTTAAATCATTTGATTTGAATACTAAAAGTTCTAAAGTAATAGGTACATCATTAACATCTACAAAGTCTCCTTCAGATTTAGAATAGATTCAATAGAAAGATTCACAAAATTCCTATTATGTCATCTTAAATTCAATTTCAGAAGTAAATCAATCGTTTAAGAGCTAGTAACTCAAAGTTTATTAGCACAATCTTTTAAAAAAAAATTGGACTCAAACTATGGGAAAAGACAGGAAAAACTTGATCCAGACCGTTTCAGAAAGCAATTTCCTCCTTTTCATCCATAGTGATTATCAAAAGCCAAACCAACTATTCTAATTCATGACTTGAAGTAAACAGGCATCTGAAAGATTGTAGAGTTTCTAATTTAGCAAGAGACTGAATCTGAGCAAGTATTTTCTTGAAATTCACCACAAAACCACATAATATGTTCATATGAAGAACTACTTTGAGATTATAACCAGAGAAGTAACACAGTTAATGCAGTGGTGAGTTCAACATTTCAGATATGCAATAAAAACTGGTTCTTATGCAAACAAGTTAAATGAAAAGAACTCTCAAGATGCAACAAATAGACTTTGAATCTTCATGATATGATAGATTTTAGAAGATAAAATTAAATTTTATTATATATAATTGCAACCAAAGAACTACTCGTGTGATTGAAACTAATCTAGATTTATGTTTGATTCAATATTCTGTGCACAACTCAAGAACTATATCGTCAGAAGAACAATATTATTTTAATACATGCAGAATGGGACTCTCTCTTTATTCTCGGCCGATTAATAAGTTTTCAAAAGATCTCTCAGACCATGAAATGAATGATTTTGATATAGAAAACTAAAATAATTTTTAATATGAAACAATCAAATATATGACTAGGTTATCTATTGTTTCATATAGAATGCACAAGTTGTATGTCTATGACCTACAAATGCAGACCCTTGAAATCCCAACATAAAGTGAATAATAGAGTTAAGTAGAAAAATAAATAGATACAGAACTATGAAAAGAAAGTAACAATAGGTACTAACCGCTAGCTCTCCAGCAGTAAAGAGGTTCACAACTGATGTTGACTTTGTGGTGACCAGTAACGATGCGAGCTGGCCGGCTGTAACCATTACAAGACAAGAAACAATGAACCCCCGGAAACGGTGGCTGATCACTTTGAGCTGCCTCCGTATTCTCAAATGCTGCCGAAGGACCTCCTCTACTTCTGCTGCTGGTGTCCTTCCGGCAAAAACTCCAGCAAAATCATGCAACCTGAGAATCTGTAAGTAACAGGTAAGCCTGAAGAGGACGCAAGCTAGGAAAAATATTCCCGTTCTGTAAATCCATGAAGCGAGTTCCGCACTGCAAGCCACGACGTCACTGACAATCGGGTTGCCTAAGAATGGAATCCGGCTTGCTCCGACCAAATACCACCAGAGCTTGTATGCTATCTCCACGGCAAAGCAGGGCAACACAAAGCAGCAGAGCAAGCGCATAGATCTGATCACATTATAACAACAACTTGTAAACAAACAGTTGATACTGCTAAATCTCACGTCTCTAAATATTGGGGCGAAAAGAATAGTTGTTTAAACCGGCATCCTGAAGTTGTTCTCAATGGTTGTCGCTAGAAAACAGGCATTTCCCCAAGTTCAGGATTATATCATGGGTACGTTCTTTTGGCCTTAGAAGTGAGTTCTTAAGTCGAAAGGAAATTTACTAAATTTTCCAATGATCATGGGATAAAATTTTCAATGGATAAATTTCTAAATTTAGCTTATATAAACACCACAATTCCTAAGTCCACAGTATTGCAAAAATTCCCCTACACAATAAACGTAGTTTTTAATCAATCCTGTTTAGGCTAGAAAATTCCAGAATGTTAAATTTTGGGAATGATTAAGAACAAATTTCAATCAAAATACACTTGCTAATTCAATTAATAAGAAACAAAGAGGTAAAGAAAAACAATCTCAGATTCTCAATCCGATACACACAAAAAAGTATCAGCAACCAGATAACGAAATCAAGTAACTCATTGGCAAACCTGCTGAGCTGACCGGCGTAATTATAGCGAATTGAATCGGCCTCAGCGGCGAGTAGTTTATCAAGCAAAAGCATTCGCCGGAGTCCTAATTTCTTCAACAACGAAGAAAGCGAGAAGAACGCAAGCGAGGAAGCAGTGGAGAGCGAGAGCTGTACAACGAAATCGAACGGGCGGCTCTTGGGGTAGTAAGCGAGCACGTAGTGCTCTACTACAGGAACAACTATACAAAGCATCACAAACACCGACCACGACAGCGCCGCACCGGCTGGTGATGATTGTGATAGACAGAGCCATCGGAGACATGATCGGAAACTGCTCAGCTCGTCGTCGGGACGAGAGAGGCAGCGTTCGTATAAACATGAGTTTTTCTTATTCTTCTTCTTCTTTAGAAGCAGAGTTTCTGCGGCGGTTCCGGTGGAGGCCGGATCCCAGTGAACATGGTCTTCACCGGATATTCGAGCCATTACAGAAACAGAGAGAACGAATGCAGGGAATGTTTGTTTCATTTTAGAGGGAGGTGTTACTTAAATAGGAAAGAGAAAGCTTGAATAATTTACGAATTACCCATTTTAGAAAGCGATGAAATCATTAAAATGTGTTGGTGTTGATTAAGATGTGATTCATTATTGAAAAGTTTTAGAACAAATTGGGCTTTGTGGAATCATAAAATAATATTAATAATAATAGAGCCCACGTTCCCATGTTCCAGCGGCGCTGACAAATAAGAAACCAGCTATTGATAATTAATAAATGCTAATAATTGGCTTTTTTCTCGGGCTACATGTCTGGTAGTAAGAGGAAATGGAGTTGATTGAAAAGATTGTAGTTGCAAAATTATATACCTAAAGCTAGAGATATCCATTCTTTTTCTTACAGTTATTTGAATTACTAGTAGTTAGATGTTGTATTAATTTTATTTTGTAGGGAATATTAATTGATTATAACTTCAGTTATAGAAAAAGAGTTGTATTTTTTCGAAAGTGAGATGAGTTTGCCGTTCAAAAAATTACTTTACATTTATGTTCTATGATTGTATGTTGGTTAAAATGGGGTGGTTCCCGCATTTAGCAAATAAAAACACGCCTACAAATTTGAATTCTCATTATACCTTTTTGAAAGAAAATTATTAAAATTAAATTTATAATTAAATTTATAAATAATATAAATAATTATTAGATTTATTTTTGGCAAAAACTAAGTAAATTATAAGTGAAATTAAGTATGCCAATATTTAAAAAGTGGATAAAAAATAGTGATCATCTTTCGTTTTTTTTTGCCATTTCGATGCCCTAACTTTTAAGAAATTATTTTAAAATATTTATGAAATAAATTTTTGTAAATAAAAAATATTTTCTTTTATTTTGATAAATAAATTTACTACTTTAATACTAAAACATAATAAAATAAAAATTTTTTATTAGGTCAAATATTTTATATTTATTAAATTTTAAATATATATTGTAATTATGTAAAATTTACTAAAATATAAAATAATAAAATAATTTTGTAGAATGAAATATCAAACAATCCCTAAACTAGTGGAAAACCGCAACCAGCATTCAATATTTCCCTCGTTGAGATCATAATGAAGGTAAGGAAATGCTCTCGATCGTCTATACACAACCAACCAGTCCACAGAGTAACGCAACATCAAAGGTGTGAAATTTTACTATTGCTCTCCATTCCAAAGGGAATATATTTTTCCATCGAGTACAGGAACCTAATAGTCCCACATGCGACCAAAGGGCAAAGATCCATGTAGGAACTTGGACGTACAATTTACATGTATATTTTCAACGTATCCGTTATTTGCGCAAAAGGAAATGCTGGTCGTTCCTTCTATACGATTTTCAGAACATACATCACATCTAGACTTGGAAGGTCAAGAAACCTACAACCATACTCTTGAGAGATGCATATTTGTCTCCCAGTTTGCAGCTTCTCTGTTGTAAGACGATATACGGTTCCCTTTAAGGCAGGCAGTTGAAGATTCCACCTTCCTAGAGCAAAAGAATTTGCTTGACAACAACATTATCAATTAGGTAGCTAATTGTATGTGTGTTACGAGCTTTATAAACGGGTTGTCAAGGACTTCTTCAGACAATCTACAATGCCTGCACAATTAGCTTGGGGAACTTCACAGCCAGGGTCGTCTTCCTCTAAGATGTAATTAGAGTGTGGAGAACGGAGACTACCATGTGTTTGACAGGCCTTCATCGTTTTGCAATGCTCCAGCTCATCATCACGAATATTTGAAAAGACATCATACAAGTTCTCAATCTTGGGCCTCCTCGACTTTGGAGTTCTCTCCGTCTGAAATTCATCTGCCAAGATTTGAAGTTATTAAGAGAAAAAACAGAGAAAGGCAAATTGCCTGGGGAAAAACTGTGCAAATACCCAAGCCTTACCAAACAAGTACAAGTCATCACTTGTGTAGTACTTTATAGCAATATCCGGAGCAGGCAGCTGCTTCAATTCATCTGCACATTATCTTAGCAAAATCCTTTAGACATTCGCTAGAGGAAGTCCTAAATAACTCTTAAACTCTTTCGAAAGCAAACCCCTACCTCCTTGGAGCTTCAAAAATTTATCATATGTTGAGTATGCATGTTTTTCAACACATTCAGAAAAATGATCTGCCAAAACCAAAATGCATAAACTATGAGCTGACAGAACATATTAAAGAAGTATACAGGCAAGCTAATTAGAGGAATAAAGGAAATTATCAAGAGCAAAATGCTGATGAACAACAAAACTACACTAGTCATACTTACATGCCATACGCGGACTCAGCATGTACATGAAAACAACCACAAAGTAGTAAACAAATGCCACAGTTGGGGCAAGAAGACGGTCAAGCCAAAACGAGTTTCCACCAAGTTCCTGCAAACAGATTACATTCCGCAAACAAAAAATCAATATATATACTCCCAACAAATGCTGCCAAGAAAAATGTGCAAAAGCCCAACATCCAGGTTAATTGACCATAACAACATAGGAATCACTAAATGTCATACGAATTAACAAGAAAAGCAGGTAAAATCAATAAAAAATGTTCTTGATGAAAGGAGAGCCGCAAATTGGGTGAAACTTATATAAGCTTATAAACTCATGTATTCCTTGACTACTTCATTAGGAGGAAAAAATGCTGACAATGATAAATCCCATACATGATACAAACTAGTCATTTTAGGAGTTTATTCAGGCTATCATTTAAAAAGACAAATAATCTATGAACTTAAACTCTTACCTCCATTATAAGTAGATGATGCATCTCATTCCAACTTTCAGCAAAATGAACTTTAAGATAATCAGCTCGCCTCCACCACCCAAAACTTTCATACATGTGTAAAACGGATATAAAAGCTGCATAGGAAGCAATTGTCAGATGTATACACAGTCCAGAAGAAGAATCAAGCTGCTCGGGAGACAGTTTACTGGCAAAAGCAGCTCATTTGCGGGAATAAACTGTAGCAAGGAAATAGTTCACTTACCAAAGTATGGCACCCTAGCTATAGTTTCCAACACAAAGAACCTTGCATAATGACGGTCAGCATAGAATATGTCAAGCACCTCGACAATCGACTCCTAAAAGAATAACCAACTCCAAGATGTTAGTTATTGAGCAAGCAGCAAGATAATCACAGTGCTAACAAATTGAAGAATTGCTGAGACCGAAAATCTTGAAGATAGCCTCAAAATACTTCAAAAGCTTTATCAGAAAAAGACTACAATTAACAACAATTTTCAAATAAGTCGAATAATTATGTTATCATTACCGTGAGAAAAATGTTCACCGACTGTTCAAGCTTGACGGCCAATCTCTCAAATGCACCAGGAGATTCAGCAGGTTCATCTATATCACTGACTTTTCCCACATCACTGGGAAAAGGATCCGCTTGAAAAGATTCCTCCACAGCTACCTTCTCCTCTTTCTCTTGCAAAGTTTTAGCACTTCCCAGACACTGGTTTCTGCGAAGTCACAAAATAGATAATATAAGAATCATAAAGTAAAACAAGTTTAACACAATAGCTAAAAACTTACTACCAGGACGTATCAGCTATCCTGAGTAAAGCTAGTAACTGCGTTTATGCATTTCAACTACAAATTAAGAAACCCAAACAACAAATACTCAAATGAAACCTTTAAACAACTAGAAAAAGAGAAGGAAACACCACTCCAAGAATATAAAGGTAAAGTAAATCACCACAGCAAAATAACTTTAATAGTTATTGCATAAAATTTGCAAGGTCAGCAATCATATATAGCAAAATAACTGCAATGGTTAACAGCACAACAAGCATAAATAAACCCTACGGTAAGACAGTAGAGTACATAAAATCACTCCAATTTCTAGCAATCACCAAACAGATTGAAACGCTTTTCTGTAATTTTAATTTCAAAACAATCATCATTTCATCAAATCCCCAATTCAGAAGTACCCAACCATCAAAATTACTAACCAAAAACAAATTCGTCAAATGAATAAAATACCACATGTTCAAATTACCTAGGAACAAATTTCACCGAAGAAGCACGTATTTTGACAGAGAGCGGATTGAACCCAATTGAACTCTGGGAGCTCAAGTGCCTCCTAATCTTCAGCTTAGAGAGAACTGAAGAAGAAAACAACGAAGCAGAGACAGTTGCCGCCATGGATTAAACTCTTCTTCTTCTTCTCAAACTCCCAAAGAGATAATTTTTTGCTCTTCTGTTGATTTCTGAAAAGTGCTTCTGGGTCTTTGAGAAATAAAGACGAAAAATCGTTGTATGCAAGTTTATAGATATAAATTTGATTCACCGACTTATTTCATATCTCGTTTTCATTGTTAAAAGTTACCAAGTGCGAAATGTAAAACCGGGCTATCAATAACTCCTATTGCAAAGATATACTAAGATCATTTAAAATTGAATAAACTAAAATGGTTTTTTTATTTTCATATTTTTTAGCTTAAAAATAATATAATATATAAAGAATTCTATGTTTAATTTACCAACACTCTTTAAATTTTTTAAAAGCATATTTGTATTCATAGCAAATTCTTTAAAAAGAAAAAAATAATAAAAATGGAGTAAATGCTTAGACACAGCGAAACATGGGGACATTTATGAGTGATTTAGAAATAAAATTTTTTTAATAAAAAATATTTATTATATTTAAAAATATTTTTTATAGAACTAATAAAAATAAATAATAATAAAATTTTATTATATAAACTTCCATTTTTATAATTTTTAAATATATTTTATATAATATTATAAAAATAAATAATAAATAAAAAGTATTTTCTGAGAATATGAGAATAGTAAGAAATACCTTTCTCACATGTCCAGGGATGTAAGAACCGAGAATTTATTTATTCCTTTTTTTTGTTATTGACGTGATAACATGTCATTCAGTAGAATAAGAAATATTTGTGGAAACCGGGGGATACGTGTTTTAATTACATTAGAATAATTTTATAGAAGTGAATTTTAAAATAAATTTCTACAAAAAATGAAATATCAAACGGACTCCAACTCAACTTTATACACGCTACAAACTAATGAACTTATATAGGAGATATTAAAGAGTGTATAATTATATCACATAAAAAAATATTTTCAAAATTTTAAAAAATATTTTAAAATATCATGTACATTTTAAAACTGAATTATCTCAAACGGCATCATGACCGACGATTCAACAACCATAACCATATTTTGGAAGGATATCATTCAAAGGTTATGGCAGGAAACCATACTCTTCACGTGAACATCTCCGTTTCAGTTACTCGTGCAAAAGCTGAACATACGTAACCGATACATTCCTGTTAATTACTTAACACTAACACCATCGCAAACACTTTCTATTTCTCATTCAACTTCACTACAATTGCCACAGAGCAAAAAAAAAAAAAAAGAGAGAGAGAGAGGAACGAAGATGAAGATGAAGCTAAGCAATAAGCTGATGCTGTTTTTGAGGACACTGAAGAAGTTACCTTGTTTATCTGGTAATATGAAAACAAGTAAAGCCTCTGCAGATGTTCAATGCCAATTTGTGGAGCCTCAGGATCTCTACCTTCCCTCCAAAAAGAAAACTCGAAAAACTAGCAGCAACAATCAAATGGACTCGGCTCACGTTGCTGGGCAGAACTACTTCAGAAGTAGATCTAATATCTACCTGTAGACTCTCTGCATGCTTGAGACCTGTTTACGGAGTACATTTTATAAAAATTTATTTGTAAATTTAAACATTATAAAAAAAACTAATTATTATGAAATAGTATTATTATTTTGTAAGATAAAAATTATAATTTATTATTTAAAATAAATAAAAATATTCTTTTGGTTTTAGAAAAATTTTGAACATTACCGTAATGCGGTTGCTTTTCCTAAAAGAAACAGAGCCAAAATTATAAATCTTGCTAATGCAATTCCACATGCTTAAGGAAGATATTATATTGACACTCAGTTATAGGAGACGATTAAGATTGATTAAAATAAAAAAAACTTAATGAAATAAAACTTGTTTTAATATTTATTAGAAACGATTTTTCTAAAATTTAAAACTAAAAGTGAGATAAATTTTAAAAACTAAAAGTCTAAAACAAACAAACCCAACAACTTCAAGGAATAATGGAATATAGAAAACGTTTGAACTTTTGAAATAAATTTTTTTTAAATAAAAATATTTTATTTTTTTAAAAAATAAATTATTTTTTTTATTTTCAAAAATATAATAACATTATATAATAAAAAATTTTACTATATAATTTTTTACACTTTATTAATAAATTTAGATAATTATAAAATATATATTAAAAAATATAAAATTTAACATTTAAAAAATTATTTTTTGATAAGCTGAATCAGTTTTTGATTATAGCCTCTTCCGGCCTTGTCCTCGTTGTACTGAATTTAAATTGGGCTTTAGTTAAACCTTCAACTAATTTGGGCTTAGTTGGGCCTTCAAACCGTCCACAGTCCTTTGTATACAGCCCACATATTTCGCGCCAAAACCAGACAGCGACATTTCCGACTTAAATCAGCGGCGCTTACTGCGGTGCTGCACGCTCTGGCATGGCAGGATCAAGTACAATAACAAAAACACCATACACTAAAAAACAACCAATAAAAAGAAAGGTACCAATCTTCTCTTTTGATTTTTGTCATAAATGTTAATATTAAAATTGAGATATCCATAAACATAAGTTTAACTAATCATCAAAAGAGATTATAGCTAATCATTTAAGTATTTTTTTAATGTATTATTCTTGAATTTGAATATTTTATACTAAGAATATCAATTGATTATACTAATGTGATTAAAAATTATATTATAAAATTACTTCAATTAAGAATAAGATTTCTCATATAACTAACAATATTTTTTAGGCAAATAACCTTTTTGTATTTGAAAAATCAAAATCTTAACTAATTTATTCATACTTCAATTAACAAATATTTGTGATTGAAATTATTTCTATCAATATTAAATTCTATTTATGAAATAAAATTATGTACAAAAATTATATAGTTGATGCAAAAGTAATAATCAATACGACAACAATATTTTGATAAAATTGAATATTTTATTATTGTTATCATAGGTTTAAGATAAAAGTATTGGTTAAATATAGCAAGGATAGTTGAGATTGTTTATAAAATTAATTTTCTAAATAAAACCTATTCGAAATTCTTTTAGAATAAAAATTATTCGCAATTATTTTAGAATAAAAGCTTATAAAGATAGACTTTTGAATAAATAATATTTTAAAAATTTTTCACAAAATGAAGTTTATTTTATTTAAAATATTAATATAATAAATTTAAAATGTACGTTTTTTATATTTTTAAATTTTAGAAAAAATTTTTAAAATTTTCTTAATAAGCTATAGTTAAAAGTTGGAATTAAAAATTATTAGAATATAATGGCAGTAATTATTAAAATAAATGAATAAATATTAAAAATTATTTTTTCATTCAATTCTAATTTTTTTAATTTAATTTTCTTAATTAAATAGAGTATCTCTATATTACATTTTAACAAGAGAGTGAGCGTGGTCCTCCACACCAGGAAGGCTTGCCGGTGACTTGGTGCTGTCTCGTAGACATAGGTGTGTTTGGTAGTGCTTATAAAATGAAGTTTTTTTAAAATAAAAAGTATTTTTATTTTTTTAAAAAAATAAATTATATATTTTTTATTTTTAAAAAAATAATAAAAATATGTAATAAAAAGATCTTATTTCGTAGAATTTTTTTACATTTTCTAAATTTTTAAATAAATTTTTTATATATTTATAAAATATATATTAAAAAATGTGAAAAGTAAAATTAAAAAGGAGTGTCGGGAAAAATAAATCACTGAAAACCTGATCAAAATAAATTCCAACGAATTAAATTATTATATATTGCTATTTAATATTAGCCAGCTTTATCTGTTCTTTCGTTTTCAATCAGATCTGTTATTTATAAGGGCGTGTTTTGTAATTCAAGAAAATTTATATATTTTGTTTCAAAATTTAAATATTTTAGTTTTAATATTTTTTAATACAGTTTTATTTTTTTAAAATTTAACTCACTTTCAAAAAAATTTCAAAAATAAATCAAAACTAAAAAATTAATTTCACTTCTAATTTTTTTTTAAAATTATATTTATATTATTTGCTTATGTAAAACTATTTCAAAAACGTACTAAACATACATAGAAAATTTTCTTCGTTCCTGGAAAATAGAGCCAGCCGGTGAAAGAGAAAAAGGACCCGATCTGCAAAATTATAACCAAGCCCGCCGGTCTAGTTGGCAATGTTTCTTTCCGGCCGCCCGCCAACTTTCTCTTTCTTTTCGGTCGCACGCGCATAATACATTCCATACCAATCCCATCAAAATTTGAATTAACACAACCATCTATGTGAAACCTTAGAATTACCTATACTGATTTTAATGGTCTAGTATTCTAAAAACCAAAGGCCTTTATTTTTAGCAGGTTTAGGTTTCACGTTTCCCCATGTGCGGCAAAATTTTTTAAGAAAAATCAACCGGTCACCAGCCTTCTTGATTGTTGAGACTTGTGGTCCCCTGAAATAAGGGCTCGTTCCTAAGTAAGGGCTCGTCAACACGAAACCAAGGAAAGCTCAGTTTATAATTTTCGTATTTTAATTTTTAATTTTCTATTTTTTATAATAATTTAAAATATTAAATAAAGATTATTACTATTTATTGTTATTTTTATATAAAAAATATAATTTTAAATTATTGGAAGATATTGATTTAAAAAATTTTTTTTAATAAGACTTTCAAATATACGTATGATTTTGAATAAATAATTTATTAATATTAGTTTGATATTTAGAATGTTCGTAATTTTATTTTTTTTTAAATTTTAAATAATTTATATATTTTAACTACATAAAAAATTTAAAATTCTAATTTTAAATTTTTACATACTAAATTTTAATTCTAAAACTTTTATTTACATACTTACTAATATAATTATATATTTTAATTTTAAAAATATTTTTAAAACTATTCAATATAAATACTAAAATTTTATTTTTATTTTATCTTTTTAAAAATTTATTTTTTCCATTTTTATGAAACTCGAATAAGAACATTTGAGATATGCTCTTATAAATGACAGGTGGCTTTAAACATTTGCTGCCAAAACATAAAAAATTTTCTTCGTATCGAGTAGAGGAGAAGCATATGTGGTGCACAAGCGGGGCCCACAAAACTCCTCCCTGTTTCTAGTTTCTAGTTTAATTTTCCGGCTTCTTGCGCCGTTATAATAAACGGAGACGTGCGAGTTGGAGACGGATCCTGCCGACGTGAACCTGCCGAACTAAACAACTTCACATGTTTTTTAACTTGATTTGCCGCTTCCTCTGCCGTTAAAATAAACGGAGACGTTGCATGTCGGAGACACAAACTGAACTTGCCGACGCCGTCAACTGAGATTAGTGGGTAGTAGGTGGTGGTGCGCGTCTCCCTCTCTCTCTCATGCATTGTTACGCTTATTTTTTAAAAAATTATTAATTATTATTTTGTAAAAGAGTATTTCAAATTTACGTAATTTATTTTGCATCAATAAAATAAAAATACATAAATTTTTGCATAATAAAATAAAAATAAAATTTTAAAAATATATTAATAATAAATTTTAATTTCTATTTTAATTATTTCTTAAACTGAATTAAAAATTCTATTAAAACATGTGAAAATAAAAAAATAATAATTACAATTTCTTGTATAAAATTTAAATATTTAATTTTATACAAATAAATATATAAATTATTAAATATTAGTTTTGATATAAAAATATAAAATTCGAACAATTGAGACACAAAATTTCTAAAAACATCCTAATTAGAACTCAACTTTTATAAAAGTTACTTTTGATTTATTTTGAATATAGTTAAATATATAAAAGTTTCTATACATTTTCTAATTATAATCAAATAAACTTTTTGTTACGCTCTTCAAACTTTATTAGTTATTATATTTTAACAATCTATTGTTTTAAAGCTTCATTTATGTAGCTCATACATGTCTTTAGCTTCATATTAACGGCTTGTTTACTTATAATTCAAGCTCACTCTTTTAAATTTATTTTTAATTTCTAACTCACTTTTAATTTAAAATAAAAATAAAATTTTCACTAAAAACTCACGAAAATCTAAAATTTTAAATAAACACCAAATTTTTATTCTTTATCAAACTTATTTTTTAGTAAACTAACTCTCAATTCCAAGTTCAATTTTTATAAATTTATTTTTCAAAGTGAATTTAATACCAAAAGAAAGGGACCCTAAATTTGCAATTAGCTCGATTTTAATTAGTCGTAGGGGAGATAGTTTCATTCGTATAGTCGCCTAAGGAGTAGTTTGGCAAAATTTTTCATATCATATTATAATTTTATTTGAACTTTTATTTTTAATAATTTTTATAATACTTCAAAATTATTCTAAAAATTAGTAGTGTCATAATTTTTATATATAATTTCTTATTACTTTAATACAAAATTTAAACTTAGTTTTAAAAAACTAGAATAAACCTTTTTAAATTTTTTTATTTTAAACATTCTTAAATAATTTCTAAATTATTTATAATAAAGAAGGTATTGAATGATAATATAAAATCAAGAATATCGAAAGCATATCCTTATCTTGATATTCTTAAAAGTGGTCTACATTTCTGCAAATATTTAAATTAACATTTTCACATAGAAACTAATGAAAATAATTCTTTTTGAATTTAAATTATATGAAAAATACTTCATTTGGTTTAAATATCCTTCGCAAAATTACAAAAATGTAAGCGAGATATCCTGCTTTATCAGATTCAAAAAATTGGGTTCAATGGTATAAAACTAAATTTTACGGAAACAAATTTCATAAAATTAAATAGATATAAGTAACAGTTTATGTAATAACTAAAACACGTAAAATAGTATTTAAATTAAATTTTTGTGAAAGTAAAATTTAAAATGAATGTTAAAGTAAAATTGAAATAGTATCAAAATACTTGAAGTACCAAATTTAAAATTTTTTAAAAATGAAGTTGAATTTCGTGTCAATTGAAATATCCCTAATATGTTCGAATTATTTAGGCTTAGAAGCACATCTATATTCCCAGAATTTTAACTTTCATTTTATCTCATCATTCTCAAAGGTTTATTTATATGTGAGAAAGTAAATTTAAAAATCGAGCTCTTAGTAAACTAGGTATAAAAGAATAACTTTATACAAATAAATAATAAAACAAGCGAAAGTGATTTGTTGATAAAAGAAAACCACTTTTGATATTAAATAGATAAATCCTAAACTATCATGAGATGAGCTAAATTTTTATGCAGACTTTATTTAGGAGTACTTATTAAAAATGAGCTTTTTAAAAAATATATTTTTTAAAATTTTTTAAAATGAGCTTTTTTTACTTAAAATTAATAAAAATAATTAATAATAATATCTCACGATATAAAATATTTTTGTATTTTCTAAGATTATAATAATTCTTTATAATATATAGAAGCTTTATAAAAGCCGTGAAATGAAAAATTAGAGTGAGAAAGAATTTATAAGCTCTTCTAAACATCCACTTAGTGATAAACAAAGAAATTTTAGCTTAATAAAGTTGATAGATTTTGGTGGTGTTTTGCATTTGTCAATATATGTTTATAGTCTTGATTTTGTTAGGTTGATGTAGGTGGAAGATTCGCTATTGAAGGAGACAAAGATAAGAATATGATGAAGAATACAAAAATCCAAATTTACTAGTTGATCAACATTGGCCTTGACTTAAGTTAATAAAGACATATGTTAAATGATGAAAGTTTAATTTTTATTTATCTTCCTTAATATGTATATTTTTTCCAAAGTTAATTCTTTTAATTAAATAAATAAATATACTTATGCATAAATCACTTCTTATTATATCAAATTTAAAAATTGTGATTTTTTCTTTTTACTTTTAAGATTGTCAAAATTAAAATTTACTTTGATCATTCAGAATTTATAAAATCGTATAATAGTAAGATTTTAAAAGAGTATTATAAAATTTGAAAACTATATCAATTTAAAATTATTAAAAAAAAAAGAAAATTTTAATTATGATTGGTTTTGGCATCACAAAATTTTAAAATTTTAGTATTCAAATTTGGATTTTAAGACTCTAGAGAGGACGTTTAGGAGTACTTTAAAATAAATTTTCTAAAATAAAAAATATTTTTAATTTTTTAAAAAATAAATTCTATTTTTAAAAAAAATAAAAATATATAATAAAAAGTCTCACTATATAGAATTTTTTTGTATTTTTTAAATCTTCAATAAATATTTTAGTTACTTATAAAGTATATATTAAAAAATATTTTAGTTACTATTTTTTCATAAGTTAAGTCAAACAGCCCCTCGTTGATTTATTATTTTGATAGAAATTCATAACACAGTAAGCTATTACTTATAATCTAATGCTCAATGTGGAATTACAACGTGGGATTACCATAATAATTGAGCTGAATAGTATTAAACACAATCTTCCTGGTCTTATCATACGAAAGTTTAGCATCTCCATACAAGCGTGAGCATCTATCTCCACGCAAGTTATTACACAGCACCGAAAGCCGGAAGAAAAGCAAAAAAGAAAACAAAGAAAGAAAATTCAAATCAAAACAATTCACGCACCAAAAAGAAAAAAAGAAAAAAAAAGAAAAGTAGAGAAAGGATGGTGGTGGTGGGGTGGTGGAGAGAAGAGAGAGAAAGAGAAATGGCAGATATCAACCCAAACACTCTCTTCCTCTTCCTCTTCCTCTTCCTCTCTATTATTTTATTTACAATATAATCAAACAAGAAAGAGAGAATAGAGAAAAAACTACTATACCTTTCTGCTCTTTTCTGTTCCTGTCTATTGATTGGGTTTGATTGTTGCAAAAACTCGTCGATCTCCGTTCTGTTGTTCGTCTTCCGTTGAAGATTTCTTCGTTTTTGTTTTTTTTGCGATGATCTGATCCACAGCTGTTTCTTTCTTATTTGTCTTAAACAGCTATCGGTTTCCGATTCTAGCTCTCTCTGTATTTCTCGAGATAATCTCTTTGATTTTGTTGCCGAATATCCATCACAGTGCAAACTACAAACTATTCGTTTGATTTCTTTGAGCTAATTCCATCTTGCTGAGATCGTTATCAATTTCTGTTTTTCTGCTACGGATCTGGTAGCTAGTTGTTGTTGTTGTTGTTGTTGTTCATCTATCTGATATCTAAATCTTCTATTTATATATCTATAAAGTCACAAAAGAAATTTCTTGTAAATCTTCGATCTCCGTCGAAGTTTTACCCGGCTTAGCCGGCTATACCAAAACAATAGTTCTTGTTGTTGCTCATCTCTCATATCTATAAAGAAAAAGTTCAGTCTTGTAAAATCTCCGATCACCGGCAGCGACGATGCGGAAACGAACGCAGGAAGGAGCTGCAGTGGGATCCGCAGCCGCGGCAGCGCAGGCGGCAGCAACGCCATCTGCTGTGCCAGAGATCCGTTACCGGGGAGTGCGTAAACGTCCATGGGGACGATTCGCCGCTGAGATCCGTGACCCGGTGAAGAAAACCAGAGTCTGGCTCGGAACCTTCGACTCGGCCGAGTCAGCAGCACGAGCTTACGACTCGGCTGCTCTCGCTCTCCGTGGCCCTAAAGCTAAAACCAACTTCCCACCTTCCTCTACGTTCCCAACAATCCCCTTCGGCCACGTCTCACATTTCCCCGTTCACCAGCCTCAGCAGCTACCTCTTCATTCAAGCCGGCACCCAACTTCTAGTTCCATGAGCTCCACCGTTGAATCTTCTAGCGGACCACGTAAATCCGTTCCATGTCTACCTCGGGTAACCAATCGGATTCCGCCGCGTGTACCTGATGATGATTGCCGGAGCGATTGTGGGTCTTCATGTTCCGTTATTGATGACGACGGCGTGGAATGCCAGATGTCTGCGTACCGTCAACCATTGCCGTTCGATCTTAATCTGGTTCCGCCGGCTGATGATGACATGGACGGTGGAGATCGTGACCGAGAACGAGATCTTTTGTTATCTACTGCTTTACGGCTTTGATTATAATCCCAACACAGTTATCATCAATCATCCAAGGAGAAAGAAAAGAGTAATGTTATTATCAAGGGTTTCTTTGTGTTCTTTTCTTTTTTTTGTCCTATTAAGAAGATTATTATGAATATTGCTACTTTGCTTTTGAAATATTATCTGAAAACAATGTGAGGCAGAGTGTGAGTGAAAGATTATGCAGTAAATTTTATGTCATCTTACGATTAGGTTTTAGATCTGGGTTTTTCTTGAATCTGCAAGGTCTCCAGTGCACGGGGGATTATCTTTGTTTCTTGTACAAATACCCTTTCTAATTGAATGATCTATGAGAAGAAGAAAAGAAGAAGAAAGAAAGAAAAGAAAAGAAAACATGGAGCCTTAGAATTGGAAGATATTTCCTTTCTTGTTGATGTAGTTCTTACTTTTCAGCAAGTAAGATTTGGTTTATATCAACATTGTTTTGCTATATTTGTTACATATTGAAAAGTTATCAGATAGAACCTTCAGCTTGAGAGAACTACTTATGCCCTGCCCTTCAATGATCAATCTTGACTCACCGTGTATAGCAACTACAGAGAACTTTTAGTATGGGGTATATGTTATTTAGATGTGAAGCTAGACTGGAGAGCATTCTTCAAATTAAGATCATCTTTAGTAAGTGCTTGTTTTTTTATCTTTCCATTGATCACATTTTTAGAGCATGGTGTTTTTGCAAGCAAGATCTTTCAAGGTCCATGAGTTATATAATTTTGAAGTTTTCTGAATTATTGAGCTTCTGCGGTTTAGGTGTTTGTGATGTAAATGCAATAGGTCTTCTACGCCTTTCTATGCCTTTGTGATCTAGAATAATTGACATTGTTTGGGAGGCCGGTGTTTTTTATGCCTTAACGATCTAGAATAACTGACATTGCTGGGAAAGCCTGTGGTTTGTAGTGTATTGTAGCTGGAGATATACATCTTTAGCTTGTGGGGGTGCTTTGTTTTGTTGAGATTGATGTATATGTGTTGTTTTGCTTTCATCTCTTCGCTTGTATTTTTCTTAAATTGGTTTTAGGACACAGCTTGGATGTGCTTCATCAAGCAACAAATTGGTTGCATGTGATTCATTCATTGTTATGTGATTTAAATCCATTTTATCTTGCAGCTGTGGATCATAGATTTGGTGTGTGGCCATTATTGTCGCTCTTGTATGTGTGGATTGATATACCTATCTTGTTCCAACTACTCTTGCTGTATACCTTCAGGTATATGCCTTGAGCAATTGTTTAAGAAGCAAGTTGGAAGTGGAGTTTAGTTTGTGTTTTAATTGTGTTTTGAAGTGAGTTAGAATTGAAGTATAAATTTGTGTTCAATTGTTGAAAGTGGATTTTAAAGTAAAGTTCAGTTTTTTGTGTTTCAATTTTATTTGAATGTAATAATTTAAATAAATTTTTTATCTTGGAGAGTGTAACATAGGGGGCTGAAAATTAAGCGGAATTAAAGATCTACGAAGAATTGCAGCTATGAGTTTTTTTAGTGAATTCATCAAAATTTTAAGTATGATGGAAGAAGCTTGCAGTGTTAGGAATGTTACAGGGAGCTTTCAGATTTGGTAATTAAGTTTGAAATTGTTTATAAAATATATAATAAAAAAATTTTATTATATAAATTTTTTTATATTTTTTAATTTTAAATAAAATTTTTAAATTTTTAAAAATTATATATTAAAAAATATAAAATTATAAAATTAAAAAAGAGGATTTGAGAAATGCAATTCCAAACGCTATAGAATTTGATCGGCAACAAATTGTAAGTTGATACTTCAGTTTTTGTTTGCAAGAGAAGCTGGACCGTTTACGTTATGTTTTTGCTGTTATTTTCATGAAACATTTTGTAAGGCTTATAAAATAATTTTTTTAAAGAAAAAATATAAAATATTTTAAAAAAATTTATTTATTTTTTAGTTTATAAAATATATTTATATTTAAAAAATAAAATAAATTTATAAATATTTTAAAATAAATATAAAAAATATAAATGAAAATTTTATAGAACTCACCTGCAAATGAGCCGTTAAGGCTCTCGGCTGTAACAATTTGTATTATGAGTTTTCTTTTTTTTTATAAATTTCCTTATGTATTACTTCATCATAAAAAGCAAAACTTTATCCTTTTCAATATTTTAATTATCATTAAAATTTTATTTTATTATTTAAACTGAGTATGTTTTTACTAATTTTGTTTATATAAAGTTTATTTTTATGTAATTAAAAAAAACATGATAGATCGAGCCATGCACATCTGTAGCAGGGATATCTGACACAATGCTAATTTTTGCTAGCTAGCTGTTATAGACTTTTTTTTTTTGGGTTTTGATCTTTGGAATTTTGTTTAGCAAGAAGAAGATTAATAAAGCAGGCTACTAGGGGTATGAGGGTTCACATGATGAAGCATGATAATTATGCTTGGCTTTTTGTTGTCCAGAAGATAACATAAAATAAAGGCTACGTGTGCGTTTAATATTGATTATGAAATGAAAATTTTTTAAATAAAAAATATTTTATTTTTTAAATAAATTTTATTTTTTTATTTTAAAAATAATAAAATTATGTAATAAAAATATTTTATTATGTAGAATTTTTTTATGCTTTTTCTAAATTTTTAAATAATTTTAAAAAATACTTATAAAATATATATTAAAAAATATAAAATAAAATATTGAAAAAATATTGAAAAAAAGCTGAATCAAACAGCTAATTAACTTATTGCTCACTGTGCCTTGCACATGAAACAGACCTCCTGCTTCTGCTGTTGTGCCTGTATCAGTTTGCTCTGAATGGTCAAAATTTTTTAAAAAATTAAAATTATATTTTAGATAAATTTTTAAATATAATTAACATAAAATAACTTCAAAAATTATAAAATTTTATTCATTTATATTTTAAAAAATTATTGTTAAAAGCTAGCTTTATGGGAACTCATTTAATATTTGAAGTTTGTTTTTATTAGTAGTAAGCCGTATAATTGAGTTTCATTTAATTAATTTTTTTGAAATAGATTTAGAAATTGAAATAAAAAATTTGAAATTTATTTTAAAATCAATCTAATCGAAAAAAGTGAGTTTCTTAAAACAAAATATATACTTTTCTCAGCTTATTAGAAAATTTATTTTCATTTTTAAATTATATTTTATAAGTATTTAAAATTTATTTAGAAAATATAAAAAATTTTATGTAATAAAATTTTTTATTATATATTTTTATTATTTTGTTTAAAAATAAAAAGTAAAATTTACATTTTAAAATGAATAAAAATACTTTTTATTTTAAAAAAAATTTATTTCAAAAATACTATTAAACACTCATTGGTCCTTTCCCACATCAATCTCTCCTCTTTTGAAGGCTTAACTTCTAAATTTCCTAAATATACTAATAAACTTTTGTTAAGAAATATTATTATTCATAGTTATTTATAATGAATCCGATCAGGTCAAAGTCAAAGTCAAACTATACAACTGCCTTTTCAGAAGTTAAGAGTGTTTAACTACAGCTCAAACTTCATTTTTTTAAACTTATTTTAATATAAAATAAAAAATTAAAATAATTTTCTTTTATAAGAACATTTTTATTTAAAATTTATTATTAATATAAATTAACATATAAATTTTTTTCTGTTAATATTTAAATTTTTAATATAATTTTCTAAATTAATTTTTAAAAAGTGAGTTTATTAACCTTTTCTCGTTCACCAATGTTTAGACATCAATCTTTATTGCGTTTCATTAGAAATAAGAAAGAATTGCTGGTATCGTTCTAGGCCTTAATTGTGGATTGGGCAATTTTAGGGCTTTGCTAACAAACTAAAGCAATGCAATAATACTAGGACAGGCATTTTGGGCCATATTAGGCCATTGTAAACCTTTCCGAGCAAAATGGCCGACTAGGCTAATTCGTATTTATTGCTATTATTAAAAAAATTTGGTATTATTTTGAATTATGACTCTATTTTTTTGAAAAATCATTATTAAATAATTTTTATTATATTTATATAAGTTTTTAAAAATTTTGAAAAGTATTAATAAATTTTACTCTTGTTTTTAAAATTTTTTTTAATTATAAGCACTTTCGAACGTCTCCTTACGGAGTATTTTTAAAAACGGTTACACTGTATTGATCCACATGTTTAGGGTTGTATTTATAATTGGTTCGCTATTGGGTTCTACAATCACATTTTTATGCAGCGTGTGATATCATATTTACCGTAATAAATCTCTTTAGCTTACCAAAAAAATAAATTTTTTATTTTTCATTTCATATATTTCAATACACATTTTATAAATATTTAAAAAATTTATTTAAAAAATCTAGAAAATATAAAAAAATTCTACATAGTGAGATTTTTTTCTACATATTTTTATTATTTTTTAAAAGTTAAAAAAATAAAACTCATTTCTAAAAAATAAAATATTTTTTATTTCAAAAAAACTTTATTTTATAAGCAAATAGTAATCGTATTTCTTTTCATAAAAATAAATTTTTCAATAGTGATTTTTGAAAGTAAAGTTTTGAAAAGTTACTTATACAAAATTATTACAAAATAATATAAATAATCATACAAAAGTAAATTTTTGAAAAAAAGCTATTTCCTGATGAGAAGAACATACTCTAACCGTAAGGGCGCATTTATCTACCATTTAAATTTTATTTTTTTCAAACTCAATTTTAATATAAAATTAATAAATAAATTAAAATAAATTTTTTATCAATTATTTTAAATTTTATTTTAAAACTTAATATTAATACAAATTAATATATAAATTTATTTTTTATTAAATTTTTCATTTACTTTTTTTAATTTTCGAAAAGTGAATTTCAATCAAAATAAACACACCCTAACTGAAAGTCTTATATATAATGCTTGCCTAACAATTCAGCATGTAGGTTTTGTCACGAGGGATGTAAGTCTTATATATGATGGGTCTTTTGTAGTACGTCGACTTCAGCCGAAAGACGGAGTTTGGGAGCGTCTGGCCAGTGTTTATAAAATAAAATTTTTATAAAATAAAAAAAAAATTTTTTTTTTTAAAAGTAATATAATATATAATAAAAAATTTTATTACGTAGAATTTTTTTATATTTTTTAAATTTTTAAATAAATTTTCTAAATACTTATAAAATATGTATTAAAAACGTAAAATAAAAAATTAAAATGAAGCGTTTGAAAAACGCAATCTCAAATGAGATGTTTGGATAAGCTTATCAATTGCATTCTAAATAAGTATTCATATTTTTTAATAAAATTTTGCAGTATTTTCTAATTTTTAAAAAAATTTTATAAATATAGAAATAATATATGTCGTAACATTATATGCATAAATTTTTATTTTTTTATTAAAAAACAATTATTTCTTAAAAAAATTTTAAATATTTTATTTTAAAAAAAATTATTTCATAAATACTGACAAATATCTCCTTATGCTAATGTATAAAAGTAGTAGAAAATTAAGATGCACCAAGCGATAATTTTCTTGAATTACTCAACTGCTCACACATTCTTAGCTTCAACTAGAAGCCATAACACACTTTATAGATTGATATCATAGAACAACAAGCTATGATGATAATTAAGCAAGTACTTATTTTTTAGAACACAAACTAGCTATATTTATCATAATTAAATCTAAAACCCAATTCCATGTCTTCCAAATTTGAGTTTGAGTTAATCCATTCCATCTTCCCCACCTGCATGTCGCCCTCTTCTTCAACTCAGTTAATCCTGCAAAATTTTTCATCAACAAACGAAGAACTTTTTTTATTAAAAATTTATATTGTTTTAGAGTAATTTATATTATATGTAAACATGATGTGCTAGAGTTTTGATGATTCCTTACAGAGCGCAGTTGTACGTAGGACTGACGGGAATGTTGAGCTGAAGCTTGCAAGCCGGAGGCAACCTCCTTGCTCTTTCAGACTTCACTCCGAACGACGGCCCTGTCTTTTCCAAACACTGACACAACGCTCGTCTATTAGCAGTCGTCGTCGCCATCTTCTCCAATTCTTTGGCACTCTTGCAACAGTCTGCACTCGGCTCCGGCGGCCCTCCTCCAAGCAGATACGTACCGCAGGGTATCAGAGCGTTCACTGCATCTCCGCAGGACACAGTTGTTGACGTTGCCTTGTTAGTTGCCACAACAGTGTTACTATTACCTCTGCCTGCCGCAGCTTCGCCGGATATTGCAACCGCTGCTAAAAGCAGGAAAACAGCTACCAAAGTTGTTGCTTGGAGTACTCTCGCCATTGATTATGTTGTTACTTGTTGCACTGATGAGAAGCTTAATAGCACTGAACTCTTGTGTGCGTATCTATATATAGGAGAGAAAGCTTACAATTTATGAATTTTACAAAATTAACAAGAAGGCATTTGCAAAATAAGACCATTAAATTTTATTTATGATGAAATGGTTGTTAGCTGGGAAGTGGCTGGCTATGCAACAATACGAACCTTTTCAAAAGATCTTCCATTATGGGTGTATTTCAAATATCCGTAACTGAGTTTCGTGAAAGTGAAAAATAGAGAGTACAGTTTCTTTAAAAATAAAGTGAAAGTGAAGTTCAGTATTTATGTTTCAATAGTTTTTGAAAGTGTGTTAAAAATTAAAAAATATAATTATATTAGAAAGTGTGCAAATAAAAAAGTGGAAATTAGAATTCTGCATGTGAAAGTAAAGTTCTGAGTTTCTTATATAATTGAAACATATGAACTGTTCGGAACTCAAAATCTAACCAAAAAAATTAAATTACGGGCGTTTGAAAACGCCCTACAATAAAGATATCGTATCTATTTGGGAGCGCTCTTTGAAGTGTGAGTTTGGCAAAATTTTTAAAAATAATTATATTTTAAATTTTTAGTTTATATTTTTAAATATATTTTTAGAAATCTATTTAAAAATTTTAAAAATAAAAAACTTTTACATAATAAGATTTTATTATTATTTATTATTATTTTAGAATAAAAAAGTTTATTATTAAAAACTAAAAACATTTTTTTTTAAAAAATTATTTTAAAAGCACTGTGAAATATATTTTATTATTATTTTTTAAAATCTATATATAGTATTATTTTTTAATTTGAAAAAATATATAATTATATGTTATAAAATTTTTATAATTATTTTTTCAAATTATAAAAGAGAACATATTTTAAAATATCATGCTAGTATTATAACTAAAATGATGATCATGGCCATACCGTAGTGGGAAAGAAATAAAATTATGAAGGACCTATTTTGCAATTTCTGTATAAGTTTTTAAGCATCAAAAGATTGTGTGGTCTACCTAGTTAGGTTATGCAATAAATAATTCTTTCGGGTGCTACTTATTTTTGTTATTTATTATTAATATTTGTTTATATTAGTTAGTTAGGTCATACGCTAACTTCCTACCTACATCATTAATTTTAATGTATAAAAAAAACTTTCAATTTGAGAATGATTTCTTGGTACATTATGACAAAAAATTTTAAAAATTTAAAAAAGCAAGTATGAGCATAGTTGGCAAGTAGGAGTGGCAATATATGACCTAAGGGTGGCAATATATGATCCGACCGAAAATGCAATTCGAAACTGACCTGTTTAATCAGGATTATGGTTGAAAATTTTGATCAATATAAATATATGAGTTGGGTTAGGGTTGAACGAATTTGACCCGATTATTAAATAGGTCGATCCGAGCTAATCCGAAATTGACCTACCAACCCGAAATGTCACTTTTTGAAGTAACAATTCTTAATTTTTTCTTACCGTATAATAAAATATTGGTAATAAAAATAATCGATAATAATTATTTATAAACTATTAAATTATATTATATTTATAATTAATTTTTTATTTTTATACCTTAGTAAAATAGTGTAAGATGAAAACTACAATATTATCGAAAGTATTACTATGTAGATATTTTTAATGACGAATTTAGATTTCGTATAAAGATTTTTATGAAAATTTTGTTAGATAGATATATTTATCAAAATTTTTATCAAAATTATTAATATGTATTTATAATCATAAATTTCAGCTGTTATCATATATTTTCAAAAAATAAAAAAAATAATTTTTTGGATATTTTAAGTACCAATGAAGATATTAATGAATGCATATTTTGTCGGACATAATTATATCTCGTCAGTAAAAATATCGTACACTTCCATTCAAACTGATATTATAATTCGTTGAAGCTTAAATATAAAATTAATAATTAATAATTTTAATTATTAAATGGATCGACCCGAATTTGACCCGATTATTAGTAGGTTGGGTTAGGGTTGACAATTTTGATCCGTATAAATTCATGGATTGGGTTAGTGTTGAATGAATTTGATCCTGATTATTAAATAGATTGATCCGAAACCGACCCATCAACCCATATTGCCACCCCTAATATGACCCGACTTGAAAATTCAACCCGAAAGCGACCTGTTTAATCAGGGTTATGGTTAAAAATTTTGACCCGTATAAATATATGGGTTGGATTAGGGTTAAACAAATTTGACCCAGTTATTAAATGGGTCGACTTGGGTTAACTCGAAATTGACTCACCAATCCGAAATGTCACATTTTGAAGGAACAATTCTTGATTTTTTCTTACCGTATAATAAAATATTTACAATAAAAATAATCGATAATAGTTATTTACAAACTATTAAATTATATTATATTTATAATTAATTCTTTATTTTTATACTTTAGTAAAATAGTATAAGATGAAAAATATAATATTATCGAAAGTATTACTCTGTAGGTATTTTTAATGACGATTTTAGATTTCGTATAAAGAATTTTATAAAAATTTTGTTAGATAATATGTTTATCAAAAATTTTATCGAAATTATTAATATGTATTTATAATCATAAATTTCAACTATTATCATATATTTTCAAAAAATAAAAATAATAATTTTTTTGGATATTTTAAACACCGATAAAGACATTAAGGAATGCATATTTTATCGGACATATATATATCTCGTCAGTAAAATATCGTGCACCTTCATTCGAACTGATCTTATAATTTCGTTGAAGCTTAAAAATATAAAATTAATAATTAATAATTTTAATTATTAAATGGGTCGATCCGAATTTGACCCGATTATTAGTAGGTTGAATTAGGATCGACAATTTTGATCCGTATAAATTCATGGGTTGGATTAGTATTGAACGAATTTGACTCGATTATTAAATAGATCGACCTGAAACCGATCTACCAGCCCATATTGCCACCCCTATTGGCAAGAATGCTAATTTATTTTCACCGTAATTTGAAAGTAATTGTTTTATTAAAAATTACTTTTGAATATGTTTCATATTAATTAGGAAAATTAGTTGTTTGATCGAATTTTTAGTTTCTTTTTATCTACAACCAATACATGAACTACTCTAAAATATTTGAAATACACCCTTAAATTTTTGTATTTACGTTCATAAGTTAATTCTCATAATTTATTTTTTAAAATTCACTCTCGATTACTTTCAAATAAGTAAATAACTTCTAAGTGTCAGCTATCTGTATATATTTTAGAGTGATTTTTATATTTTTTTAAATTAAAAAAAATATGTGGATAACTGGGCTAGAGATGTAGACTCTGAAACTGTTTGATATTGGGCCTAAAGGAGGCCCAATCCAGTAATTTAAACGAACTAGCTGGCCTTTGCCACGCCCGCGACATTCGCGTGCCTTCGATTCCTTTCCCTCTAATATAGACTACGAAAACAAAAGAAAAAAAAATTCCATTTGTTTTCCCAATTCGGATAGACAATTATATCACTAAAATTGTTTCTATCAATCAATTGATTGATTTTGGAGTTATCGATTAGGAAGCTAAAATGGAAATCTTGTCGTCGCGCGGGATCCCGTGCTCGAAAGATCACCAGAAGATTTATCAGCAGTGGTTCTCCTTTGCTGATTCCGGTTCTTATTCTTATTTTTTTTTAATTCAATAACTTCGTTTCTATTGATTGATTCATTCTATTTGTTTGTAAATTTTGGCGAAATTGGAATATTTTGTTGTTTGATTTTAGATGGAGATGGGAGGATCACCGGCAACGATGCCCTGAAGTTCTTCGCCATGTCCAAACTCTCTCGAGCTGATC
This sequence comes from Acanthochlamys bracteata, assembly GCA_019914995.1. Taxonomy (NCBI): domain Eukaryota; kingdom Viridiplantae; phylum Streptophyta; class Magnoliopsida; order Pandanales; family Velloziaceae; genus Acanthochlamys; species Acanthochlamys bracteata. The sequence continues at coordinate 5,772,442 of CM034143.1, forward strand.
TCAAACAGGTAATTTATGGACTGGTGCGGAGTGTTGTTGTTGTTCATTCTATGATTGAGTTATGCTTTAGAAATCAATGTTAAATATTAAGATCTGATAATTGGGGATTATTTTGAAGGTGTGGGCAATTGCTGATTCTAAGAGGCAAGGATATCTTGATTTCAAAGAATTCGTTACTGCAATGCAGGTAAAAATGCTTAGAGTTTTTCATTGTTATGAAATTCAAGATTTTGGTACGTCTGAATTACATATTGAATCAAAATAATGTTTTGTTGAGCAGCTTATTGCATTGGCACAAGCAGGAAATGAAGTCACCCAGGATGTTCTTACTCATACAGGTGAAGTCTAAGGGAAAGTTTTCTTACTAGGCAAGATTCTAGTGATGATAAATATCTTTCATCTTATGTAACAGAGTTGGAGAATCTTAAACTTCCTGATATGGAAGGTCTGGATAAACGCCTAGCTGTGCGTGTCTATTTGTTTTTACCAAGAAGAAAAAAGAAGCCTTTATGTATAATGAGAATGGTTTGATAAATGCTTGTGCTTTTTTTGCAGAAATCTAAACGCTCACCTAAGGAAACTGATTTTGATCTAGAAGGTAGTATTATGTCCTCCTATTGCCACGAGTTTATGGACAAATGTATTGTGTGAATAGAAAATTAAATTTCTTTTTTTTGTAAATGCAGTTTCTCCTTCTCCTCAAAAGGCAGCATCAAGTAACTGGTTTAACTCAACATCATCAAAGAAGGTAGCTTCTGTCTTTCGCGCTGTACGATAGACAGAATTTATCTGGAAAGATTCCTTTATGACCTTTATTAATCTCAGCACCTTATTTGGCAGATACCGTTAAGCTCAGTTACATCAATCATCGATGGGATGAAAAGATTATACATTGAAAAGCTGAAGCCTTTGGAAGTTACCTACCACTTCAATGATTTTGTTTCTCCTTTGTTGGTAGGTTAGCTTCTTGATTTTTATTCATCATCGAAAATCAACCTAATTTTATTCTTAGGAGTTATTATAATCTATGAAATTTTTTTAAGTTATAATCAACTCAATGATTAGTCTCTTATTATTTTGTAGACAAACAGTGACTTTGATGCCAAACCCATGGTTATGTTGCTGGGACAGTATTCTACTGGAAAGACAACGTTCATCAAACACTTGTTAAAGAAAAGTTATCCTGGTTGGTTAAAGAACTTAATTTAGTCACTGTGCTTTCTGGTAAGGACATAATTAAGAAGCATTACGTTCTTTTTGCTGATCTTTACATCTTTCTACAGGTGCTCATATTGGACCAGAGCCTACAACTGATAGATTTGTTGTTGTTATGGTATCACTCATGTCTTGTTCGACCTCTTCACTGTATTGGAGGCCATAGTAGATATTCCTTCCTTGGTATCCAATAATGTATTAAGAGATTAAATACTTGTCGACTGTTTAATGGGTAAAAAGCCATAGTTTAATTTCTTACTAGGGTTATTGTTACAATGCATTAAAAGCATCAGCACTTTGGTACTGTTTTTCCATTCACACAAACTTGTTTTGTAAATGAAATTGCAAACATGCAGCATTTTTATTGTGGCTAGACTGAAAAAGGTCAATCGTGCAATTGTTTTGGTCCATCAATTATTTGTAGTCATTAAATAGATGTTAATATTTTCCTGCAACATGGTATTAACTATCAAGAAAAAGCTTATCCCACTAGGATATGAACCAGAAATTGTTTAATAGATGGAGTTTAAGGTGATTCACTGCTGTTATTCTATTTATTTATTTTTTTCGCTCTTGTGAATTTAGTTCTTCAAGCACACATCTCTTCATCATAATTGGATTCCATCGATTCACTAAAGTGACATGTATTAATATGGTTGATTCAAGTGCAAAGATTTCTACCTCTTCCATAAGACTGTACTTTTTTGAAAGAAAATATAGAACCTACTGATTACAACTATTGCTCTACCATTGGTAATTGATCTGCCAGAACCCTCACAAATGCCTAGTTACTGCTCATATGCTCTAATGGAAAGTTTAAGTTGGAAAAAGGTAATAATTGTGGCGTATATGCAGCATGCCAAGTTTTCATAAGCCAATTTATACAATGTGCAATCAAAATCCAGCATCGAAAATTCAACAGTTTGAGGCATATACTGTTATTAAACTTTGGTGCAGCGAGAAATCTCCACTTAGTAGTTTTGATTACTTATCCAGTCAGGTCCTGATGAGCGGAGCATTCCTGGAAATACCATCGCGGTACAGGCTGATATGCCATTTAGTGGTTTAACAACATTTGGAAGTGCATTTTTATCAAAATTTCAGTGCTCTCAGATGCCACATCCTGTAAGTTTTTGATATCTTTTCATGGGAACATTATGATTACTAAAATTTGTTAACTAACAGTTGCTATGATTTTGTAAAGCTATTGGAGCACATAACGTTTGTCGATACTCCAGGAGTTCTTTCTGGTGAAAAGCAACGGATCCAGCGTAGCTATGACTTCACTGGTGTCATATCATGGTTTGCAGCCAAGTGCGATCTTATCCTTCTCTTGTTTGACCCCCACAAACTTGATATAAGTGATGAATTTAAGCGTGTAATTGGATCTCTGCGTGGACATGATGACAAAATTCGTGTTGTTTTGAATAAGGCTAATCAAATTGATACCCAACAGGTATTATGCAATCTTGTATCTGGGCTCTTTCTTTTTGTTCTTTTTTTCTCTGCTTTCCTGGAAATCTTCATTATACTTCATTCTGTCATTAGTTGTTGGTAATACTTGAGCTGGGTATTTTATGGGTGTTTTTTCATGTCTTTCCAGCTTATGAGAGTTTATGGAGCTTTAATGTGGTCACTTGGCAAAGTTCTGAATACACCTGAGGTTAAGCGTGTCTATGTTGGGTATGCTCTCATTCTCACTAGGATTGATATTTGTAGCTAGAGAGAATTTTTTCTCAATTATTGTAGCAGAAAGATCTTTAGATTAGCTTATGATTTGAAGTTTCTGGGAATATGATTCTTTTCTCACAATTGGATGTCCATTAGGTTACAATACTAATTTTATTTTCTTCAGCATTCTTCATAACTTCAGATGTTTAATCATATAGTTATGTATTTATCTTAAATGGAATTGATTGTTTACTTTTGTGCTTGCCTAATTGGATTCTATAGTTCTTTCAATGACAAACTGGTAAGTGAAGCAGCTGTTGGTCCACTTGGAAAGGAGCTATTTGAGAGAGAACAAGAGGACCTTCTTTCTGATCTAGAAGACATCCCTAAGAAGGCCTGTGACCAACGAGTATGTGCACTATCTTAAATCCTGTTCAATCTTCTTGTCTTTGAAAAATTCTCCATGTTTGCTGACGTTTTGTTATTGCCCTAGATTAATGAATTTGTGAAGCGCGCAAGAGAAGCAAAAATACATGCCTATATAATGAGCCATCTTAAAAAGGAAATGCCTGCAATGATGGGCAAGTCTAAGACTCAAAGGAGGCTTATTGATAATCTCGAAGATGAGTTTGCAAAGGTGCTAAGATTGCTGTTCTATTTTACTCTGCATTTTTTTTGGATGAGCAATTCATTGGATGATAGGTTAATTTATTCAGGAGACTGCTCTGCATCTGGTTGATGTGAACTGTAACCTCAAAATTTTATCAACTTTATAAAGCAATTAACAAGATTGTGATGATCTTAAACAGTAGGATTAAACTTTCAGTATAGGCTAAATTGTGCCAAGGAATGTGTCAGAGGTATTGGTCCTTCATGCAATGCTATATAATACTCGTTCTGTCTTACTCCTACGTGGTAGTTATATACTGGGTAGATAGCACTGATAATATTGGGATTTCAAATGAGATCTTAATAGATGATTTATTTGAATTGTTCAATTGAACGTCCCATGTATTCATTCATATTTCTGCTTTGAAAGTTTCATGCTTGAAGTTTCTGATGTTACCTTCAAAAAATGTTTACATTGCCATGCATTATATACTCAAATAACTTGTCATGCTGATATTTATAGTATTCCTGTATTTTCTCAATTCTGCCTTCTCAAAAAATCAAGTAGTCATGGTACAAACTACAGAAATAAAATGATTGTTTAACAGGACATTGTTGGTCCTTGCTCCACAACAGGTTCAAAAGGAGTTCCATTTACCAGCTGGGGACTTCCCCAATGTCGAGAATTTCAGAGAGGTATTAAGCGGTTATAACATTGATAAATTTGAGAAGCTTAAGAGTAAGATGATAAAAGGTGTGGATGATATGTTGGGCTATGATATACCTAAGCTACTAAAGAGCTTCCGGAACCCATATGATTAAAGTGTAAGACATCATGATGCCATGCACAATTCTTGGGTAAATGATTGGGTTGGTTTGCAGATGCTTACAGGCTACACATGGATTTTGAATTTACTCATGCTTGTTATTTCAAGTTTTGCTGATGGGGATTTGTAGAAGGGAGGAAAAGACCATTGAATGAGTTTCTGATGGACATTGACGACATCATGAATGGTCTTTGCTGTATATGCTGTACATGCTATTCCGCTGTTAACGTACATGTAAAAACTGGAAGTTCTGTATAATTGAACTATTCAAATCTGTGAAAAGAGTATTATATTGGCAAGGTATTCAATGTGGCAAAACTATACCCTTTTGTTGGAGGCTCGCACGCTTGCAAGGTTCTTCTAGCCAGATAATAGCCTGTCAAGAGTAGTTCTTTGCTGTTCTTTTAATTTGAATGGGTTCACCATTTGAATGATTGAGGTTTATTAACGAATAAGCAGCCAGAAATATTGTAGCAATTTTCATCTTGATCTTATTCTCTTGTCATACCAGAGTGTATTTACTGGCAGTAGCATTTACTACCACTGCTGAAGTTGATGGTATACTTACTGGGATTTGGTTTATTTTATGCAAGAGAGCTAGGTTTGCCTATGGTTCAATCAAATACCGACCAAAGACAGGACCTGATATCATCATACATTTGGATAGGGCGCAGCCGCGGTTTTTGGCATCACTAAAGGCTATTTATTTTGATATTAGACTCACTTTTTTAAAATGAATTTATAAAAAATAAATTTGAAGTTAAAAGTGAGTTTAATAAAAAATATATATTTTTATTTAAATTTATATTAAAAGTAATATTGAAAGTGAAATTTTTAATTTTAAAATTTGAAGGAAGTGAATTTTTTAATGAAAAAATTTAATTTAAAATGTGTGTTTAGTTTAAAGTGAATTGAAAGTAAGTTTGAAAAAAAAAAGAGTTCGCAGTGTAGGTAAATAAGCCCTGATGCAAAGTTTTAGATCAATTTTGCAAGAAGGACAAGAGGTTATTCACGCGTTCAGACTATAGAGAGGCCAATGGACCGCTGACTAGCTTGCCAATTTTGCTTATACATCATAGGACAAATTTAGTTGTCTTGTATTGCAGATGCTTCTGTCTACATTTTATTAGAATGTAAAGAAATGCCTTAATTCCCAAGTTGTCAAAAGAACAAAAACAATCTCTACCAAGATTGGAGTTCCATCAGGTGCAAGTGAAGTTTTTTCTTTTGATAAATGAATATCCAAGTACAAGAAAAGTAGTTTTTACGAAAAAGAAAACCATCCTATTCTATTGAAGACCGTCTGAAAGGTAGTTCACATTGATCTCTACTCAATTTGAGATTTCTAGACGGTAGAATGAGAAATCCTATAAAGTTTTACAGTTGTTCGGCTGTATGACTGCAAGTAGGGAAGCAGGTTCTGCGGTTTCAATTTCTCAGAGACATCCTCTATGAAGAGTTTCACTTCAGTAGCCAGACTTGAAAAATAATCGAAAGTCTCTTGGTTGCGGATAACTGTAGCTATGTATGCTATAGGAGCTACTTCATGGGGCAAATGCCTCAAACTTTGTTCACTGTTCTTGTTTCTGCCATCTTCAGATGCATCGATGTTTAAGGCATTTGCTTCCAGTGTGACATATCTTTGGGTATTCAAAAAGATTGAAAGAACACGAACAAGGTGTAGCACGCATGTTGGGTCGTAAATTATGTCTGTACCTAAACTGTGGACCAAACTTTATTAGCTATAAATAGTTTCTGAATGTTAAATATAATGCACAACAACATATTGGAAGTGTACTGCTACAATCAATCATCTGCTGCAAGTGATAGAGTTACTTACACAATATCAGGCTGATAGTTTTGGAGTGTGCTTTCCGAGGCACTTTCCCAAGGAAAGTATTTCGTTTCAACCTAAAAAACAATCAGATTAAAACTGCATCTCCAAGTTTCTTTACTTGTTTGATAAAATGCCATCATAGTGCAGGAAGTAAAAAGAGCACAGATAAAAGTAGAACAGAAGCTTGACTTAATGAATGCATGACAGACAAAAAAATTAGACATGACCATATCTGACCAAGGAAATAATTGTGCGACCCTTGCAGTCCCAGAATTTCAGATAGACATCAGACTTGGAACCGAAGATTTTAGATATAGTTCTAGCCTTTAGGAAAATAATGTCTAATATACCACGTGGACTGCCAGACAATAATAATAAAAAAATCTTACTAGCAGAACATTTTCTCCATAATAGAACATTCCCTACTTCATACCTTGCCTCCCACAACTAGCTGGTTAAGTTTCAAGTTATGGTTCAGGTTGGCTAAAGTTGATGTGTCACCATCAGTTAGTACAATCTGCAAGGTAACATTTACATCAAAGAACATTAGATATATTTGGTTCACAATGTAATACAGCTCTGAAGAAAATGTACAATTTAAACAATGCGAGCACTCTATCTTAAGTTCACTATGTTCCATTCGTTTTGTTAAGAGGTTCTAGAATTAATTTGTATATAGCTTAAGTAGTAGTAAACTTTACTAGATAACTAGGATACCTTGGAAGCACCAACATATGCCAGGGAAATGCCAAGCAGTCCAACACCAGAGCCAACCTGTATAGACGTCATTCAGATGTTAGAACTTTCTAAAGCATTATTACATTGCTATATATGAACCAACACCATGCTCAGACCTTTCAAATTGAAAATAAAAGATCAAAATGTATACATTAAAAAGGACGAAAGCTGTGTATATGCATACAAGCGAAATGTGAACCAGAAGTCGAGATAAAGGAATACGTTAATTAAGCAGTATAACTAAGTAGTGCTAGAGAATATAATTTGCAGAATAAAATAGTTTGAGAAAGAATATAATTATGCTAAGTTAAAATAGGATGAAAGGAGTAGATTACCTCGAAACAGTACTTTCCTGAAAAAAGCATAGGATAAGAAAGTACCAGTTCAGATAGGAATAGACTTGAGGGCCAAAGGGCACACCTAAAGACATCAAAATAATACCTCATAAAAGAATGCATACTAGTACCCCAAAGAAGATTCAATAAATAAACAGCATTATGAAATACAAATGAGTAAGCACAATCATTAGCTAGCTATAATTCAGGAAATGGAGGTTTCCACATTTTTATGTCAGTTCAATTGCAACTTTTAGTGTTTACATCAAGAAGTTGAACTTCAAAGATTAAGGAAATACTGAAGATTGTTCGTGATATGACATGCCTCTGTAAGTTGGTTGACACGTATCCTAATGATTTTGCTGTTGTAGGCAGTCTGTTCTTTTACAAATTTTATCTATACAATGAGTATGAGTTCATGGAAACTCTCCTTCTTAGCAGGGGTAGAGCGGGTCCCAAAAAGACCTAGTCAGAGACTATTAAAAATGATTCTATTTGCCATTAGCCTAATTGTATATAATAGAGCATAAACCTCACATAGTAGCATAACACTTAATTGTTAGAATTTATATATGAGTAATCATAATCACAAACATAATTCCTTGTCTTCCCATAAAATAGGCTCTAGAGAAGTTTTACGAGCAAGTTCCCTGAATCGGCCTATTTTTTCCAATTTACACGCAAATTAAATAGTTGAGATACCAGAAATTCAATTTATAGTAACTCAAGTAATCAAGATCTCGTTTGGAAAGTAACATCGCAGTTAACTTCAAAATCATGAGACTTTGCGAAAATAGTTCTTTAACTATCAACATTAAAGCAATTTGATTGATTATTATGGAAATATCATACCCTGTATCTCCTTCAAGAATGTTGAGCGAACATTTCAGTGTTACAACAAATTCAGTGGATGTTGGACATAAATCATGACAATCTATGAAAAACATAACTTCACTGGTCAGGTAAGAAACACTCTCTATTGCACATTAAGAAGATTGGGAAGTACTTTTCTAATTACCATCTGGTATGAAAAATGTGATAAGCTTGTAAACTTTGCTTTTCAGGTTTTCCAAGTCATCTTCCTGGTTAAACAAACAGGTTGAAGTCAAATACCGCTTCAAATATAAGCTGTGATATCTTTTATAACTATTGATTAAAAGGGAAGATTGTTTTCTTCTCAACAAGGCTCTTTGATATAGAAATGCCTCAAAGGATAACCAGAAAGTGGGCGGCTCAATACCTTATCTAAAACCATAAAATTCGCATATTTTTCATACAATTCATCAATCATCTCAGAGCATGTTGATTCTGCAGAAGTTATTATCACTTTAAGAACATTCTTGATATATGTAGAATTCAATGCAATGCTCTGACTTTCCTGCATCCACAAAGAATTATTCAGAAGACTGGTGATAGAAGTACTCCATGAATGACTGTTATTAAATCAAACATTAGGTCTAGGAACCTATAAAATCCAACCAAAAGAATCTTTTAACTTATGAAGCATGAGCAGTCAGAGGTTGTGAAACATTAGGCTAAAACTCTCTCAGGAATTACAGTGAACCCTTTATGGAGCAGTTTGAGCGGAAAGTAAAGGCAGTTGTCGATAAAGCATCAAAGGTGTTGAAAAGACTCGTATGCATTAACCTCACAAGCTTCAACTTGGCTTTGTTATCAGAAATGGATCATAAAGGAATTGCAAATCTCCCCTAAAGTAAAGGAAAGCAATACAAAGGAAGACTTCAGAACATGATACGCATCATTCAATATCTTGGTACAACAAATTAGAGGATTAAGTCATTAACGGATGGTACTTGCAGTTGAATAGCCTAAACCCCACGATCTTTGTTAAGATGAACACCAAGATGCCTAAAATGCTCAAGCCACTAGAATATTAAATTGTCAAATCTGGCAAGTTATGTACCATATGTTTAATACAGTGCTCTAACAAGAAGTTTTGAACCTCTGTTGTTATACATCCCCCACCACATTGTCTGCTTTGCCAAAAACAAAAAACAAAAGTAAATAGAAACAATCTTTAGAAGCTTGTGAAAGTTATTCTAGGATTAAAAGTCAAAAGAGAGAAGAAAAATTGACAACAACAAGATGTACATTACAAATATGATAAACAACATTTGTACAAGCATAACAAAACCTTTGTTGGCCTTTTCTCATTTATTCGTAGGAGCTTAGACAAAGAGTTCGTTCATTCGAGAGCTTGTTTCACAACTTGTCAGCCAGCTCATTTGTGCAAAACAAAAATATTTCCCCAGAACAAAATTCCATAATCAGATTAATGCTTTAAGACGTTTTCGGTTGAGCAATTTGTCGAACAACTTGTAAGCAAACTCATTTAAACAAAAGAAAAATCTTTCTTTCGCAACAAAACTCCAACTATCTATGGTTTCCAGAACCTACAAACCACAAGATCTAAAAAGCTTCAAATTTTTTCCAAACGAGATACCTGGCTAAGGAGACGATAGTGCTGCCGGGTTCCATTGCCATGAATGCAGACTTCAAATACTTCAAGCTTCTCTTATGGGACTCCATTCTGCGAAACGTTTCACAAAAAGCAACAATGTTTTATGGGTATATGTATTTGCAATATAGTTCCACTAATTTATGAAGTAGTCTTCACATTAAATGCCAACTTCACGAAAGGCTCGTCTTCTGATAAAGATCGCAGTTTTTCGGCTTGCTCCAACCAAACACTTCACAGCGGGTGAGCGATAGAGATACAAACCGTCTTTTGTTTTTTTCTTGAAGAGTATGTTTAGAGATAATTTTTGTTAATCTGTTTTCTTGAGAGAAGAATCGAAGTGTTGGAAGAATGATTGAATCAGAGAAGAAGAAATTGGGGCGGAGATTGGAAGGAAAGGTAGCGGTTGTGACGGCGTCAACGCAAGGGATCGGGTTTGGAATCGTTGAAAGGTTCGGCCTTGAGGGCGCTGCTGTTGTTGTTTCATCAAGAAAACAGGTAATCAATCACAACAATAATCAGTCTTTCCGATTGATTTATGCTCAATTGATCAATCTAGTCAAGAAGTGGATGAAAAATTAGATTTTTGTAGTAATAAACGAGTTTTCAGTAAAAACAAATGACGTTTGAAGTTAACAAAACCTCTAACTAAGCTTGCTTTGGTGAAGGATTTTCAATCTAAACTAGCTCGTTAACTTTTAGGATATGGCTCTGTAAGTTCACTACTGTTTGAGTTGATTGGTTTAGGTAGTGAATTGATTGATTGTTGCTGCATTGTGGTGCTGTTTAGCCTGTTTTGGTCTTTGATTTGTATTGCAGAATAATGTGGATGAAGCAGTGGAGAAGCTCAGGGCAAAGGGGATGGAAGTCACAGGGATCGTCTGCCATGTTTCTAATGCACAGCAGCGGAAGAACCTGATAGATAAGACTCTCCAGGTATGAAGAGTTTCTTGTTCATGGATGAAAACAGATTCTTTAATGGTTTTGAGAGAGCTTGTTGTATTTGTTTCACTGTTTCATAAAGTTTTAAGTGGTGACTGATCTTTGTTATTTGGATGTAAAATGTCTTTAAATTGAAACATTTCATCATTGATAAAGTTTTGTTTCACCAAACTATTCTTTTTATTTGCAGAAATATGGAAAAATTGATATAGTTGTTTCCAATGCCGCTGCGAATCCATCTGTCGATGACATTTTACATACGCAAGAGTCAGTGCTGGATAAGCTTTGGGAAATTAATGTGAAGGCAGCAATACTCCTACTGCAGGTAAATTGCTTGCCGTGAACTTTGCTTACCTGAACTACAAATTTTGCTTGTAACATTATTTCTATATAGGCCACTGCTCCCCACTTGAGTAAGGGATCATCTGTCATACTAATTTCATCTATCGGAGGTTATCATCCTCAAAGATCAATGGCAATGTATGGGGTCACGAAGACTGCCCTCCTTGGACTTACAAAGGTATTTTCATATCCTAAATGCTCATACAGATTGCTGCATTTGAAGATGCAGAAAATCTTTCAATTCAACATGCCGTCGAAAAGAGAGCATCAGCAATACTGAAGTATATTGGATAATAGTTCATAGCAAGAAAATACATTCTATCAATGGGTAGTGTACATTTGATTACAATCAGCCACAAAAGTTTCTTTTTAACTTCTGTCGGATCTTGTTGGATTACATACAATGGAAGAAAATACAAACTATCGATAATCATTTTGAATGGTTCTTAAATTGATGTCCTCTGAGGAAATTTTAAAAAGGAAAGTAGCAAGTAGCGAGTAATACAAAAGTACCAGCTGTTAGTCAAGTGAGGAGGCTGTCATGAATGAATGGTACAGTATTATCTCTTATCTAATAATTTGCTAATGCTCTCAGTCTCTTTCTATAGATGTATGGATTGTTTGGGTCTCCTTTAAGACCTAAAAGATGCTAAGACTAGCTGTCTACGTGTTTCCTAAGGATATGCTATTATATGTGGATTACTATTCATCAACTATCTTGTAAAAGCATTGATGCTGTGTGGTTCTCAATTCCTCTTATTTCCTTTATAGAAGTTGATGCATCATCTTCATTTTCTTTTCTTTTGGTAATTCTCACATTTTTCTTGCATTGATTACTAGGCCCTTGCTAGTGAGATGAGTCCAGAAACCCGTGTTAACTGCATTGCTCCAGGGTTTGTGCCCACGCGTTTTGCAGATTTCCTTACAAGATCAGAATCTATTGTGAGTATCTTATGCACTAGCATCTCATTCTTACTGCAAAATGTACTTCTATTATGCCCACATATTTCGTGTTCTCATATCAGCAATAAATATTTGTTGCTTAGATAGGTTAGACCCAACTTCATTACTACAACAATAGGTTGACTACCATAACATTTGTTTAGTTCAGTGTGAATTGTCAACTTTGCCAATCAATTCTATGCATTAGTAAAAGTTTCAACTTAGTTGTGAATTAGCTGATGGCCTTCTTCACAGAGGAAGTCAATCGAGGAGAGAACTTTGCTTGGACGACTTGGAACCACAGAAGACATTGCTTCAGCGGCTGCCTTCCTGGCATCTGATGATGCATCATATATAACAGCAGAAACCATTGTGGTCTCTGGAGGCATGCCTTCTAGGCTGTAATAATTTTGGAGCCAAGCTACCAGTAACTGTACCCAACCTTGTAGGAGTATTGTCAAAGTTAATAAGCTGTTTTAGTCCAATAAGTAGATTTAGTTGTTTAAATTTAGTTTTCATAAAATAAGCTACTTTAGTCAATTAAGTAGGTTCAGTTGTTTAAATTTAGTTAGGCAGTAACATCTTTTACGACAGTTTCCATAAAAGCTGGTGAACTTCTGTTGAATTCTAACGCCTTCAACTATAGTTTGGACAAGAAGGTTATTCTGCTTATCAGTTTTTTATTTTCTTTTATATACCAATTGGCATTGCTACCATGTAGAGTCTTATCTTGTGTTCTAATTAGCTGCGTTCATGATTGTTAATAGCTCATGTAAACAGATCAGCATAAGAACAGTTACTTCAAATTGACAGCAAAACCTGTTTGTTCAAGTTCTTTGTTAAGGTTTTCATAAATTCTATGATACTGATTTACTATACCAGAATAAAACCCTATGCATAAATTCCACACATAATGAACGAATGAGTATATACATTCACTTGCTATATTATTTTATTTGCAACCTGATATAACAAAAGTTAAATATCAAACATATACATGGAAAACTGGACCAGATAGGCCATTTAGTAACAAGTCCCCCATCCTGAAAGAGCTATGTCCCTCATATGTACACAGAAAGTATTGAACCAAACAAAACACCACAAGCTATGTACATATTGCATATAGTTCTATACACTTATTGCTTCTATCGCCCAACCCAATGTTTCACCTAAATTCCGTTTGACTCTTCTCGGTAAAACATTTGGCTGCAAGGACTACATTCTCACCAGAGAAATCATAGGCACCTTTGAGGGCTATGAGTGAATCACGACCCATACATATTTACACATTGTAATCAGCCACTTCTGAAGTTCTATCTCCTAGCAGGATAATACCTGTGACGTTTGCTGGTACCAAGCATCTTAACCATCTACGTGATATGGAGACTGGGTTTTCTGGCGGATCAATGAAGAAAACGTTCTCGTGCTTTTTCAGGACTCCAATGACACTTGCAGTACTCCCTTCTCTCAAATACCTGTTACAAATTAGCATTTATTAACTAGCTAGATGAATATGGAATATAAGCATTCCACGAGAGCGCCAAGCAGGCACGGCAACAATAAAATATATTCAGATAATAACAATGTTGTTTTGTATCTCAGTATGACATTACTACTCAGAAAGTCTTATTAGCTAGTTTTGTCACAAGTTGAAGTTTTGGAACGAAGTAAACTTAGAGCAATACCTAATCACTAACAAGTGAAGCTTTCACTAGTGGAGTGTCCAACAAACAAAATAGCACATATTAGGCACAAAAGTACAAATGCTACCTAGAAGATATGTCTGTTAACAAAATCAATACTAAGAGTAGGGAGAAATTCTAACACCTCATTTATTTAAAAGCTATGTAACTTGACCAAATCATACACCCAACAATAAAAATGGCAACTCATTTAATATAATTTATCAATCCAATCTACAAAATTTAAGGAATTCTATCTTACCCCTCTTTGATGCGCATTAGCCTATTATAAAATGAGAGGTTGTGTTCCACAAGCCAAGTAAGAAGATTTGGAGAAGGCCCCCCATTCACCTTGGCTATATTCCCAACAGTATTAGGTTCAAAAAAGCAAGAAACTTTGGCTCCATTTCCTGCCCTCACAAGGAACCTTATCCCACTTTCTAAATCAGAGATGTAGAAATCTGCAGCATATTTCTGAACAGAAAAACAAATAAGTCAACATCAGCACAGCTTCAATCCCATCATAGTATGGGATATTGCTTTTAAAGATCATGAAAATTGAGTAAATCAACGCCAATAAATAACTTAACAATATGGGGGAATATATGGCTCTGATTGGACTGTTTGTTATTATTATATCAAATACAGAAACGTTGGGGTTACATTGAAACACAAGCAGCTGGTAAACTACATATTGGTTTGACACATGAAGGAAACAAACAACTGCACAGTCAATTATAGAGGTACCAATAACATGAAGAATCATAATAGATACAATATCATCAAAGTCCAGCTTCGAGTTTCCATCTAAAAGATGAAGCATGAAGCAAATCAAGCAAGAGTTTGGTCATAAACGCACGATCAGTGCTTTCTGTAGCACAGGGGTTGATTTTAGCCATGTAACAAGACACTTTCTACCACAAAAATAAGGACTTCAACCCAAAACTATGGAACTGAAGGACCCAAATAGCCAAGTCCACTTAGTGGTATATCTCTGTTTGCAGCTGCTATTCACTGTAGCAAAAGTGTCTTTCTTTAAGTTTGTCTATACTATACTTCTACAAGGAAAGCATGACTATGCATTTCTCTTCAACCAACCTTTATTACACTATGTGGTATTAGCTACACGGGTTCCTCTGGAAAGGATCACATACCATAGAAATTCGACAGGATTTTATTGGAGGACACCAACATAACCCCAATCCTCCTGCTTTACCTGGGCTTGAGGCTATATGAAATATGTATAAGTGCAAAGTAGGTGGATTTCTTCACACATGGGAAAAATATGTAGTTGGCAAACTTTATGTAACATAAAAAAATACGTAACAATAAAAAATGTGGAAGTTTGCAGAATCTGGAGCAGCAACACAATGGCTGTTCGTTTAGATAGTTGTACGGAGAACATTAACGAAAGCAAGTAAACAGTATGTCATGGACAAAAGATGTAGTTGGGCAAACTTTCATAACGATCAAATAAAAAAAATGTAACCAAAACAGGTGCAAAGTTTGAAGAAATCTGGAGCAACAGCAAAATGGCTATTCTTTTTGGAAAGTTGTACTGAGAACATACTAAAGAAAGCAATTAAGCAGTATGTTGTGACCTAAGGAAAAGCTGCTAGCTGGAACTGACCTCTGAGTACCTCAAACCCCATTTGAAACGCTTATGGCTAGGATTAGCAGGTTTATCTTTCCAGCCTCTATATTCATGGAGCTCAGTAGACACAAACACACATCTTGAGACTCTCAGATAAGATGCTTCAAGGGGTATGCTGCCACAAGTAATGACCTACCAAATACAAAAGAACAATTGAAAACAGAGGGAAAACAAAGTGAAGTAAAATCAAGAGTTACTAAAACTTAAGTACTTCTTAGCAAATCAATTATAAGATTTCTAAAGCAGCATGTTGATTCCACAAAATGCAAAATCCATGATGGTATCATTATCTAAAGGTCCTAGTAAATCCAAAATCTACCAAGATATTGACTTTCTCATGTATAACTAAATAGACTTATGCATATCCCTGCAAGACAAATTTTCTCAGATACAACAATATTAATTAAAAGATCAGCAATTTACCCCAGTGACTTTCACCACTTCCCCAACAGGCAAATTTTCCCGATCAAGACAAGTACTCGGCAACTCCTTCAAATACTTCTCGACTCCTCTATACAGGCAGCACCAGTTCCACCAAAACAGCATCAATGCTACTACAACCAACGCACCGGCACCGACGAGAACTTCCACGCGCTTCACCGCAACCATAACAAGCACTCCCGCGCCGAGCCCCAGCACCAGGACACCAACAACAACAAAAATCACCACAGCCGGAATTCTAGCAGAGACAATCCTACAACTGTCAAGTTTCGTAACAGCAGGTCCGCAAACACGTGTCGATTTCTTACTGGTGGAAGGAGAATTGAGATTAGGGCCCACTGAAGTAATGAGTCCGGTAGGGGAGAGCAAAGGGCCGGAAGATTTCCGGAGAGAGCCGGAGGAGTGAGAACGCGCAGAGGGAGAAGGAGTGAGATCGTCGGAAGTCAGCGGCCGGAGAACGGCCACGGAAGTAGACTGTGGAGGTTTTGAAGGACGCGGCGGAGGACCGGAGACTATCATGCCATTGCTTAGCTGGTGCGCTGTTAGCCGCACTGACATTGTTGAAACTTGTAGACAGATAAAAATCGGAATCCAAACTTTTTAGAGAGTTAGCAATGTAGTAGTAGTACTGCTAGAGGTTTTCATTCTTGTTAAAACTTACATAAAACCTTGATAATGAAACGAAGAAGGCTATATGTTCTGGTGTACAGTAGATAACACCGAACATATATAAAACCAATACAATCAAGAAATTTTAGTGAGCCCCACTAACCTGATGCCGTGGGACTGCATTTACTGGTTATTATTAGTGCAATTAATTTTATTTGTTTTACGGAAACTTAGCAAGAGGTACAGTGAGTAACGGGTACGATTTCAAGTGTGCATTCATAACAGTTAACGTGTAATTAACCATTCATAAGTCGACACATAAATATCTTTTTGAAATTATGTTCTTTTATTGGTTAATATTAATGTATCCTGTTTGAAGTGGATTAGGAGATTGAACCGCCGACACCCCGAGTGGTACGGTAGGAGAGCGTGGGGCTTTGCTTCAGAGGGAAATAACTTCGTAATTTGAAATATTTATTTATTAGTTAATCTTAATCCATCCACTCAACAAACAAGCAGAAAATAGTTCCAGTAATCGAATGCCACGTACCAATTGTATTGACTAGTCTGTTTTTGTTGACGTGGCTAAATGTTATTGGGTTTTTAGGTTGTTGTGGTACATTGAAGTCACGCACCTTAAGAGAAAATCCTGCTATGCGTCGGTTAGATACTATACAGATGATTAGTTAATCGGGACCGTTGGAGCTCTCTACCACTGGAGTCTATTTCTTGAAAGCCGAGGGACTAAATTGCAAAAAGAATTTTTTTTCGTTTTCTCTCTATCGTCGGAGATGGTAGTGGTGGCGGCGAGGAAAGCGGCCGGAGAGTGCCCGAAGAAAGTGGCTAGTTTGATTGATTTGGCTAATGTTCCTGTTAATCTCCGTGAATTTCTCGGTCAATCCCAAATCTCACGGCTCTCTTGCTTCTTTCGCGTTTGGTCTTACATCAAGTCTAATAATCTACAGGTAATGGTTCATGAAATTATCCAAATTTTTGGGAGAAAATTTTGATCTCGATTTGTGGTTTTTGTATGTTTGACTTTGTGAAATTTTGGTTGAATCTATGAAGTGAATATTAGTAGCTGTGGTTGAATTTTAGCATGAGCATTTTTTATTTTCTGTCGGCCAGTTTATGAGTCTGAGCATGCTATGTGATTGGGGAGAGTGGGAAATGTTTAATAGCGATGGCTAATTCAATCAGTAGTTTGTTAAGATGACATGTAGCTTAAGAATTAATTAGTAGAAACCAAAAGATAATGCACAAATTTAGATATATGCAGAGTTATGTAAGGATGATGAAATAGTATTGCATGCGTTTTTTTATAACTTTCTCTCATATTTTAGGCTTTCGTTTAATCTAATTTTTCTCATCTGGTTCATGCGACTATAGTTATATGTGGATTAAATTGTTTGTCTTGGCTACACTAACCGGTAGTGTTTTAGTTGTAGAGAGTAACGAAAAGGCAGATTGTTTATGAAGCTCATAACTCGTATAATACTACTTACTTGTTGGAAGAAATCATGTTGAAACCTAAAAGAAGTTTTGCTTTCTCGTAGATTTGCTATTGCTATTAGAAATACAAAACTATCGATCTCTTAGTTGTTGAGTATCAATTCTACATTTAAGTGGTTGTCCGGTGAATATGCACAAATTGGAAAAATGCTAGTACAAAGTGCATAAACATTAAACTGGATCTTAGTCAATTTTGCAGGATCCGAGCGATAAGAGTATTGTTAACTGTGATGAAAAGTTGAAGAGCATATTATTCGGGAAGCATAAAGTTGAGCTTGCAGAACTTCCTGCACTTATTAAACATCACTTCCCGAGAGATCCAAAATAAGGTATTGTTTGATATCCCAATGCATTTGTTAGAAAGGTTGCTTACTTGTTTCGTCTTGAGAATTTCGACGAATAGACTGAATGCTACAACTACTTCTGGACATGCCAATCTATTGGGAGAAAACACATATTTTGAGCAAAAGTAGCACTTTTTGGCAATTCTAGGTTTCTGCCAAAAAGGTTCTGAAGATTAGTAAAAGCATCTGCACATCTTGATGTCTATGTATGTGCATCTATGTTTTTTTATTTGTGCTTCCAAATTTTTAAATTGAAATCATCAAAGCAACATGCATCATCTATTTCTCTTCAGAATACAACTGGTGTCTTCACCATGAATAAGATTGTTTTATTTTATTTTATTTTTTTCACTAAGCAGGTATTCGATTTGGTACTCTAAAATTGGCTGTGCTGTGAATGAAAGGGACGTCAAGCTTGCTAAACATTCTGTCATCTGCTACAGAGAGTTGAGGATTATTGTGCAGCAGTGTAATTTTGGAGCCATGGTCATATCAATGTTGTGCTTGTCTATCTTTATAATATTTTCCTCAGCACCATCCATCTACAAAAGGACGTCCTTGTGTTATAAATGTTTTGAAATTTGCTTTTGCAAGGGTTTCCTGTTTCTTTAATCAATGTAGAAGGGGATCTGTTTTGCTAGTATTTTCTCAATTTGATCAGCACAATGGAGATATCTTTATTTTTTACTCATCACTTTATATGTGCTGCATATGGGAAATGTCTTGAAAATTTTAATTGTATCAGTAGGATTACAAGAATCAAATTTCTAAGTTAGTTCTCCGTGGTTCTTCTGAACTTCTTTGTCACCTCCCAGGGTCACTTACATCAGCATTCTTGAGTTCAATCTCATTTATGTACGTCGAAAACTTGTTGCAAGTAAGTTCTGAGATGCTCTGTAGAAGTCTTGTTTGACCGGAAGTTTATCCTCTTATAGACTTTTCGTAACTGCAGTATCAAATGGTATACATCTGGATAAGATTGTCTGGATGGAAGTATGCATTGGCACCCTTTGTCCTCGTTAAGAAGCGAGACTCATCTGGAATGTTTGCAGCTGAACTAGTACGAAGTGCAAGCTTTACTTGAAAAAATGGCATTTAATTCTTTTCTTTGATTTAGCTGTAACTTCCTGAACTAATGCTTCTTGGTAACTGGCATCCTTGGAAATTTAGTAGCTCTTGTTTTGGGTGATCATTGTAAATTGTGCTTCTTTTCCTACATCGAGATGTTTATTGACTATTCAGGAGCAATTTGGTGCCCTCACTGTTGCACTTGTATTTGGAATTCGATTTGTTTTTGTCCACCTTGAACTTTTGTGACCGGTTTGGCGCAATACAAAATGTGTTTAGCATTACTTTATCACGAAAATACTTTTTTTAATTTTATTTTATATTTTTTAATATATTTTTTATAAATATTTCAAAAGTTTATTTATTTTAAAAAGTCTAAAAATGAAATTTTATTAAATATTTTTATTATTTTTTGAAAATAAAAAATAAACTTATTTTTAAAAAAATAATATATTTTTTATTTTAAAAGTTTCGTTTAAAATCATTCCTAAACGTCTCCGAAAATATGGAGATGTGGCCGCCGTGTGCTGCGTCAGCTTATATTCTGCAAACTGTTAGAATTTGGAACACGACTTCATAATTTCGGGCGTTCGAAGAATATTTGAAATAAAATTTTTATTAAAACATATTTTTTTTTTTTTGAAAAACGAATTTTATTTTTTTAAAATATAAAAATATATAATAAAAAAATCTCATATGTAAAATTTTTTTACATTTTAAATAAATTTTTTAAATATATATAAATTATATATGATAAAACAACAAAAATTTTAAATTATTTTTCTAATAAGCTAAATTAAACAATCTAAATGGCTAATATTAATGGAGCATTTGACAATCCGTCACAGGCTTATAAAATTTACGGTTTTTAATAAATTTTTATAAAATTTACTTTAAAATTTAAAAAATTATATTATAAAATTATATTATATTATTTTTAGTTAAAAATATAAAAGTTACTTTTCAAATATATTATATTTTTTTATTTAAAAGAATTCAAAATTATAAATTTCAAACTCCGTCAACTTTGTACTTTTCATATAAGAGACCAGTTTTATCTATCGCTTTTCTCCATAATTGCACTATAATTTTTTTGTACATGTGTAATACAATGGTGTGAGTGATGCCTTTACTGGTTAGTGCTTTCCGCTTGTTATCTTCTTTTGAACTCTGAAACAGGTTAGTAAGGTG
The DNA here is from genome assembly GCA_019914995.1 of Acanthochlamys bracteata. NCBI lineage: Eukaryota > Viridiplantae > Streptophyta > Magnoliopsida > Pandanales > Velloziaceae > Acanthochlamys > Acanthochlamys bracteata. The sequence goes on from CM034143.1 coordinate 5,792,880, forward strand.
GTGGAAAATTCCACTGAGCTGATTGCTGGCAAGAGCATTTTGCTGCCTTCTTTCTTCTTCTCAAGATGGATCCAACCTGAGGTCTTCAAATGTGAGAATTTCCATATAAAAAGCAAAAGAGTGCAAGTGCAGCAAAGGTGGTGAGCTTTTTGAATCCTCTGCTTTTGCCTTCTCCTGAATCCCAAAAAGCCACTATAAATTGAGTAAAGAGAAGAGCTGAAAGATGCTTTTACCCTCTCAAATCTCCCATCCTATCTTCTTGAATTGCTAATTATCTGTTTTATTTCCAACACCATCCGTACCTACTTCTTTCATTAACTGCTTGCTTCCTCATAGACAGAAGGATCTGCGAAGAAGAATAGGAATTTGGAAAATAATCTTTCTTTGCATATTTTGGAAGTTATTGCTTGTTCTTCTTTGATACCAGAGAGTACAAGTATATTGTTTATACCTTGCTCTTGTTCTTTTCTTCTTAACCTAGAAGGTGTTGATGCATTGAGCGATTTTTGGTTAAGATTGATTAGAATCTTGTGTTAATATTCATGCGATGTGATTTCCTAAGCTCTGTGTGGTTGTTCTTGCAAGGAGAACTCTGTAGCATGTTTAATCTGAATACCTCTCTTGTTCTGCCTTTTCTGAGGGAACCTATATCCCTTTCCTCTCCTTTAGAAACATTGGTTTTTGAACCTATGAGAACGAACTTTAATCCCTACCTAGTTTTCAATCCTATCGGGGAGCAGCTGCTAGTCTTCCATTGCCTTGCTCTCATCTTCTTCTCGATCTTTGCACAATCTTGAGCAACACTTGGGATCATTTTTTGCATAGATGGCTGCTTTCTCTCGAGCCATACGGCTAGGAAAGAAGAAAGCCCATGCCTTCTCTCTACCCCCAGCTCCAACTCCTGCTCCTCTGCCGTCCTTCTCTTCTTTGCATTCTTCCTCTAAGTGGCCCAAGAAGAACATTTTGCCTTATGAGATTGAAATTATGGAGAAGAAGAGATGGGATAGCTTGGAATCATGGTCGATGCTGCTGGATCCTGGGAATGGTGAGAGCTCAGAGACAAATCAGGGAGAACGAGAGGAATGGATGGCAGATCTTTCACAGCTTTTTATTGGGAATAAATTTGCTTCAGGATCGCATAGTAGGATTTATAGAGGGATTTATAAACAGAGGGCTGTGGCTGTCAAGATGGTCAGAATTCCTGATCAAGACGAGGAGACGCAGGAACTGCTTGAGAAGCAATTTAAGTTTGAAGTTGCTTTCCTTCGTAATCTTTGCCATCTTAATATTGTTCAGGTTCGTTGTCTTCTTACAGTACTTTGAAATATAACTCACTGTTTCTTACATTTCTTTAATGGATAGTGCAACATTTTTGTTTACATAGCCGTTTATTGATGCTTCAAACAATGAAAATTGATTGTCAATTTCTTTTATGAAGAATATGAAATTCATGCTAGGGAGATGTATGTCTATATTTCTTGTGAGTTATGAATCAATTAAACGACATCTATGAATAACATTGTTGGACCTTTATCTATATCTGCTTTCACTTGAGTATTTCATGTGAACTTTGGGTAGGCAAGTTTAGGATCTCATGATGCTCTTCAACTTTATCAACTGAATTATACATTTTATTTTTTATTTAACTTTATCAAAATCTCACCAAAGTCAAAATTTATGCTGATTGGGGTATGACTTTATTAAGCTGATTACTTTAGTATAGAAGTCCTCGAATGAATTGTTTTTATGTATTAAGCAGATTATAGCAGCCTGCAGAATGCCTCCTTTTACTGCATCATCACTGAATACATGTCTCAAGGAACTCTAAGGATGTATCTTCACAAGAAAGAGCCTTATTCTTTATCAACAGAGACAGTTTTGAGGTTAGCAGTTTCTTCATTCTCAAGGAGTAATTCACAGAGATCTAAAGTCTGACAATTTGCTGCTCAATGATGAAATGTGAGTTAAGGTTGCTGACTTTGGTACCTCATGTTTGGAAACTCAGGCCCGAGCATCCAAAGGTAACATGGGAACTTACCGATGGATGGCTCCGGAAATGGTTATGGAAAAGCCTTATACTAGAAAGGTTGATGTTTACAGTTTCGGGATTGTGCTCTGGGAACTAACAACAGCTCTTGTGCCATTTCAAGGAATGACTCCAGTGCAGGCTGCATATGCTGCCTCTGAGAAGGTAAACACTCTAGGTTTCCTTCTCCTATAGAAAGAAATTGTTCCAATATTCTTACAATTCTATGTGGATATCCCCATGTATCTATTAGGATTTCAAAACTGAATTTTGAGTTTGCATTCATGAAGTTATGCAAGTTTCAGTTAAATGCACTACGTATATGCAAATTGCAGGATAGCTGAAAAAGATGCTCTTGATTGAACTTTGCATGTGTAAACTATGTATATTACTTTTTCTTCTACGTTAGCCAACTCGCTACCTTTGTTGATAATGCTTCATTCCAGAACCTGTTCGCAACTTGTCAAATTTCATCAAAATCATCTGCCTTGGTGGTCTCTTGGTTATGTATAGTGATTGGTAATATCCGAGGTTCAACATTATGCTTTGGATATCTGGTAGGACTTTATATTTGTTGCAAATATGAAGCTATAGCTCATGGATTCATATTAGGACCTTTTTTTTTCGGATGCTTTCATAGATCAAGTAAAAAAATATGGTGCAAATCATTTTGAAGAACCACCAAGCCTAGTTGTAAGCTACTTTGTCAGTGGTGATCTCTTATTTTCATTGCATTTTTCATGCATGGAGATAATAATGATAATAAGATGAATTTTATACAATTCTCAAGTCTTCTACTTACAAGTACAAACTATGTCCATTTTCACTGCAAATTTTGACGTTATTTGAGTAGTTTTGTTTTTCTCCAGAACGAGCTACCACATTTATCGACTACCTGTTCACCTGTCTTTAACAACCTCATCAAGAAGTGCTGGTCAGGAAATCCTTCAAGGAGGCCAGAGTTCACTTACATCGTTTCAGTGCTAGATAAATTCAATGAATGTCTGAAAGATGGTCGCCTGATACTGGTACACCAAGAGTTGAGAATCAAGTCTTCACTATGTGTACTCTTCAAAGTATGCAGGATGCATTCCTTTACTACTACATCAATACCTGCCCATGCATATGAATCTACATCACTTTAAGATTTGTCAGTCATGGTTTTCAAAATCCACATCTTGTGCTGATGTACAATTGGATTCTTGGTATTGAGATTGGTTATTTTCGGACAATGGCCAATATGATCATCTCTGTTTTTCCTTGTGTAGCCAAAGACTTGGCTCATGGAAATCTTTGCTGCTTTATTTTCTTCACTACTTTATGTCTAGATGTAGATGCATCTTCTTCAAACGCATCGCCATGGTTGCTATTCTGCTTGATGTATATCTAAAAAATAGGAGTGATAATATATGACCCGATCCGAAAATTTAATCTGAAACCGACCTGTTTAATCAGGGTTAGGGTTGAAAATTTTGACTCGTATAAATATATTGGTTGGGTTAGGGTTGAATGAATTTGACCCGGTTATTAAATGGATCGATCCGGGTTAATCCGAAATTAACTCACAAACCCGAAATGTCACTTTTTGAAAGAACAATTCTTGATTTTTTCTTACCATATAATAAAATATTGGCAATAAAATAATCGATAATAGTTATTTACAAACTATTAAATTATATTGTATTTATAATTAATTTTTTATTTTTATACCTTAGTAAAATAGTGTAAGATAAAAATTATAATATTATCGAAAGTATTACTGTGTAGGTATTTAATGATGAATTTAGATTTTGTATAAAGATTTTTATGAAAATTTTGTTAGATAGATATATTTATCAAAAATTTTATCGAAATTATTAATATGTATTTATAATCATAAATTTTAAGTTGTTATCATATATTTTTAAAAAATAAAAATAATATATTTTTATTGTAAGGACCAATGAAGATATTAAGAAATGCATATTTTGTTAGATATAATTATATCTCGTCAGTAAAAATATCATCTATTTTCATTCGAACTGATCTTATAATTTCACTAAAGCTTAAAATATAAAATTAATAATTAATAATTTTAATTATTAAATAGGTCGATCCGAATTTGATCCGATTATTAATAGGTTAGGTTAGGGTTGACAATTTTGATCCGTATAAATTCATGGGTTGAGTTAAAGTTGAATGAATTTGATCCGATTATTAAATATGTCGATTTGAAATTGATCCACCAATCCATATTGCCACTCCTACTAAAAAGGTGGCTCAAGAAAGTTATGGGGAATAAAATTTTTCTGCAAGACTTTACTGGATATTTTGTAAACAGTAGCCAACAGTATTTTTTCTTCAAAAACAAAAACTTGTTTTTTCCTTTGTTAAAACTCTTTCTCTGAAGTGGTCGAAAGACATGAAACACGGTAGTCTTTTTACGTATCTTTCAACAGCTACACGGTTTCATCTTCTTTAGTAGCCGATGCCAAAGGTATTCTTCATGGTGTTCCATTATTTTGTTTTCTTCAGTCAATTTCAAATTCTCAACACGTCATCAGTCTAAAAAAAAACAGTTCTTAATTTTTTTAATTCATATTTTTATAAATACTTAAAATTTTTATTATTTAAAAAATTAAAAAATTCTACATAATAAATTTTATTATTATTATTTTCATTATTTTTATATAAAAATATTATTTTATTTAAAAAATATTTTACGTTTGAGAAAAGTTTTTCGTGGATATTCCACTTTTAAGTCATGCTTAGAACATATTGTGCTCTAAACAATGCTTAAAACACCATTGTTAATAACCTTCTAACACAAAAAAACCAATCCACAATGTTTGAGAAACTCATTCCCATTCTTTAATTTAAACTACCCAAACGAAATATAACATATATAAAAATAAAAAACACAGAACTACTTACTATTAACAACTAATTAAAGAAGAATGATTTAATCACAGAACTAAAAGCTTCAGTATTTTCTTTTTTTCCTTTGTCAACTCTTCAATTGCTACATCTGCAACTTCAAAACTCCTCCTAAAACTTTCTCTCCTATGAAACTAATCAATCTACTCACTGATGATGATGATGATGATGAAGAATTGTTCCCTTCATTATACTTATCATCATTATCACAATAATTACTATCATAATTATCAACACCAATATTGCTGACACTATCATTCTTCAAGAACTGTTCCTCCTCCCTTGCCGGAGATCCACCACTCTTCCGCCGGCACCGGCGGGGTTTTCTCTTCTCCTCCTTTTCTTCAGCAGCGGCCACAACACTTTCTTCGAACACTTCCAGAGCTTTGTCAATGACATGGCCATTAGGTGAAGAATCCCACCGTGCCCAGAAACTCTTGTAGCAAGAGAAGCAAGTACATCCCAGCTGCGGCACATGTGTTTCTTCTACAGCTGCTGCCGTCGCCGGAGAAGCTTTCTTCTTATTCTTATTCTTTTTCTTGTTCTTCTTCTTGTTTTCCTCGATGTATTCTATACAAACGCCTCCGGCACCGCCGCTGCTGCCGCAGGAGACTAGGTAGGAGAGAACTTCTCTGTCTTGTTCCGGTAAACCTGCTGCGAGCCCTGCGACTGAGATGGGCAGCAGTGTTAACTTCTCGTCTACGGCTGGTGAAGATGGGTGAACTCTCCTACCCTTCTTCATTGTCTATCTTTGCAAGTTACCGATGATAAAAATCGAATCTTTGCGCTTGTTGAAACAAGAACAAGCCTACAACTGAGTTTGGTGAGAAAAAGAACACAAAAGAAAAACAAATTGAAGAAAGAAAAAAAAAAATTCTTCTGCGTAGATGAAGAAATATGGAGTTTTTGGGATTGATTTGAATAAAGAAAGCAAAAATATTTCGTTATGGTTTCAGGAAAATAGAGTTCTTTGGGTTTGGTAAGAAATGAAGAACGAAGAAAAACATGTTTGGTCAGAAAAAGTAAGCTTCTTTGGTCACTGCAGTGAGAGATTTTTATTTTTGTCAACGTGGGAGTTATGAAAGAATCTATTTTTCAGTTCAAAAAATTTTATAAAATTCTAATAATTTTTTTATTTTTTTTAAAATTATAAATAAATATTTAATTAAAAATTAAACTTGTATTAAAAAATTTTAAAATTAATTTTATTTTAAATGTTTTCAAATGTCCATTAATAATTTTCAAGAATTGTTTGTTTTTTTGGTTCTTGAAAAAAAAAATTGGTGGACTGTGTCAACTTGAATTATTAGCTCAGTTAAAGCCATATAAAAATAACAATAATAATAATGAATATATAATTAAGTATGAGATATGATAATTCAATGCAATTTTAAAGAACAAACTTAGAAATGGTCATGGTTTGAAGATTAGATTGGAAATAGTAGATAAAGCTATTATTGTCTGTATATATTTCTCCAAACAGATAAGAAAATAACCATTTAAGATAAAATCTTTTAAAAATTATTAATTAGGCCAAATAAGAATATATTTAGAATACCTTTGACTGATTGTTCTAATTTCATTTCAATTCAAATAAAAATTTATATTTTATAATAAATTTTACAGTACATTATAGATTTTTTAATTTAAAAAGCATAAAAAATTATATATTATAAAATTTTTGTATGTATAATATTTAATAAAAAATCGAGTTTACTCGTTCCTTGTGAATCCAATATTTTTCGCATAAATATAAATATGTTTACGTGATTATATATAATTGTGTATAATACATTAACTCATATTATAATTCAATTAATAATAAAATTATATAGTCAACTTAATTTATCAATAATCAAGTTACATAAGCATAAGAATAAAGTTAAGAGCAAATTTCTCAAATCTTCTTTATTTCCGTTCAACAACTTGTGTTACAATCATAAAATAAAAATTTTACAACGATAAATTTCATAAAAATAAAATTCAATTAGAAATAAAATATAATTAAAAATAATAATTAAAAAATATAATTTATGGTAGATTTTGGCGTGAATGAGAAACTGAATTTCAGTATATTAATTGAAATACGTAAAATATCAAATTAAAAATTTTAAAAAGTAGAGTTCGATAATAATGAAAATTAACCTAATCGATGTACATCGATCGTACGTTGGCTACAAATAAAAAAGAAAAATACTATGAACGTATACGTACTGTATGTAAATCTATCTTAAACATTACATATATACGTTCATAATATGTATGCATGCAACAACAATAACAGCAACAGTTTTCTTCTTAATTTCTTGATGATTGATCTTCTTTCGAAAAATAGATCACAGATCACAGGAGATCTGGAATGATGACAGTGGAGAGAGTGTGATTTCCAACGAGGCTGTTGAACTTCTGTGAAGGATGGATTGAGTCCCAGAAGATGTATTTGTCGGCGTCGGAGCAGGTGAACGGAGTTTTCCAGTTGCAGAGGAAACCCATCTCGTACGTCCCCGTTCCACAGCACCCTTCGCTGATGTTCTCAAACCCTATAACCATCGTACATAATGTTAGAAGTCTAATAGATCATAGACAAGACTAAACGAGCTCTAATACTATATTAGATATCAGGATCTCTAATCTAAAATTCTAAACAATAGTTAGAATTTTCTAAATATTTTTTAAAGTTTGGAGAAACCCTAGTTTAATTAATAATCTACATATAGAATTAAAAAGAATTAAATTTTGCAGCGGTGAAGATTTGTAGACATTACCGTAAGCAGCAGGGTCCTTCAAAATTTGCAAGAAGAAATCATAAATATTATTGTACTTGAGTTTGATTCCGGCCAAAGCACTTGATCTCTCCTTTATCATTGCCTTCAACTTGTAATTGAAATCTCTAGCGACAACGTTGTACTCCTCAATACACTCACGTCCATGGAAGAAGTTCGCCGCCGTCCTCTCTAACGGCAAACACCCCATCGGTGAAAGTCCGGCAAACACAATCTTCCTAGCCCCTAACTGGTGAAGTTTGGTTACGAAGTCGGCGGCGATGCTGATCAGAAAACTTCCGTACTCGTCGACCTTGAACTGTCTGTACCTGCCGGAGATTTGAACGAAGTAGTTCTCTAAGAAATCGTTCGTGCCTATACTGACGATGTATATCGCTTCGTTTAGTGTCTGTTCAGCTTTGGTTTCGCCGACGAAGCTCGAAAGTTTGCTGCTGTACTCTTTGAATAATTCTAACTCTTGCCATAACGGAATCACTCCCTGCAGTTTCAGAGTGTGTACATGTTAAAATTTTATATCAACCGAAAGAATTTGTTGCGTAAAAATAAAAAAATAAAAAAGAAATTACCACAGAATCGGAAGTGGCATTATCAAGCCCAGTTCCGGCGGAGGCGAAACAAACGGAAGCTGCAAAGTCAGCGATGTTGTAGTCAGGGTCAAGATAAGCAGGGACTAAAGGTCCTAAACCTAAACCCTCGGCGATGAAATCGGTAGCTAGTCGGCCGTTTGAGAACCTTCCGGTCGGTTTTCTGTTAGGAAAATCGCGACCGTAAGGCTCGAAATCGCTACGTAAAATCGTAGCGATCTGGTTGTTGTTTCCGGCGTCCACCGTCGAGTCTCCGAACACAATCAATGCCGGAACCTCGCCGGCAACGAAAGATAGCAATAAAATTGGAAAGAACATAAGTTGTAGTATAGTGAAGGGTGCCATTTAGTATTAATTCCAAGCTAGCTAGCTAATGGAATGGAATGAGTTGCTTGAATTTGTTTGTATAAATGCTTCATTAATTAATTAATTAATGTTTATTTGAAGAATTTAGAGATTGTTAAATGTTGTGAAGGATAGAATTGTTGGTTGAACACTTTCCATTAAATATTATTTGTAGACTGTTGGAAATTAATTGAGGCGTGGAAACAAACAAACAAAGGGAAGTAATGTCACCAACTGTCTTAACGCTCTAGTGTCAAGATTTAAGAAAGCCTGTGAGCCAAGTTTTCAAACAGTAAGATGGTATTTGGGAGTAATTTTTAACTCTTTTTTGCAAATTTTTATTTTATATTTTTCTAATATTTTATAATTTTTTTAAATTTTAAAACTTCTAAAAAAAATTTACATCATAACATTTTATTTTATTACTTTTTATTATTGTTTTATAAAATAAAAAAATAGAACTTATATAAAAAAAAATTTTAAAAAATTTTCGGTATAAAAAAGTTTCTTCTAAAATCACATACAGACATCCTCTAAAACAGTTTTCAAGATTAAACTTTGTCCTTAAATTAGCTACTTTAATTTAGGAAGTATGTGATTTTTTAAAAATAAAGTTCAGTAAAAATAAAATTTGATAAAAGTAAATATGAAATGATAATTAAAAATTTTTTGCTAGAAGTTGAGTTAAGCGAATATAAAAGTGAAATTCATAGTGATAATTAAAATAGCATGCACTGTGACATGGATTCAAAATTTGAAGAAAAAAATTGAACCTCGGGAGAACTGAAACATATCTTTAGAGTATTTTAATTGAACATAGACTACAAAATAAAAGTATTGTTTAAATATATTATTCAGACAATAAAACTGATCATTTGCTAAATTAAATTAAAATACTTTAAATATTATTATCTAGACAATAATACTAAGAAATTGTTGTTAGGATTGACAATGTTAGCCGGTAGTTGGGTTTCTTTGCCCACAAGTTGGGCCTGACGTGATCCAATGGGCTTCATTTGTTAGCTCTTGATTTGATGGTTGATTAATTAATATCTTTTGATTTCTAAAATTCATGAAACAAATTTTCCTTAACTCCTTTTTTTTTTTTTTTTTTGATTGTTTACTTAGGGCGTGTCTAGCTAGCGTTAAATTCACTTCTTTAACGTGAATTGTGAAAATAAGTTTGAAATTCAATAGGAAATTTAATGAAAAGTAAAAGTTTATATTTATTTTGTATTAAAATTGAACTTATAAATATAATTTTAAATTTAAAAAAAGTAAAATTTTTTGCAGAAAAATTATATTTGAATTTTTTGTTAAAAGTGAATTGAAAGTAAAATTTTTGGTAAATAAAAAAGTAGATAAACATACCATTATCATAGCCTAATTCCGAATGTGATATTTTTTTTCAAGAAAGTCACTTCAATTTGACTTTTTATATTTATTTCTTTATATTATTCTCATAATTAATTTTATAATTTATCTTCTAAAATTTTATTTTTTAAAATTCACTTAAGTACCTTTGTTTTGAAAGTGATAGCGAGAAAAAAAACCCATCAACTTCAATTAACTAAAAAGTCAAGTTTTTATCAATGAATATCCATAGCAGTATCAAAACCTTCATCCTCCGCTCAAACTCAATATTTTTCACAAAAGAAAAACTAAAGGAAATAAAAACTATGAATCATCAGTTGATAAATAAAAATCAGAAGAATGTATGTAATTTTTGTTTTCTTGGCGTGATCGGCGCGGACGTAATTCATCCTCTCAGATGGATGCATGGCATCCCAAAAAACATACTAGTTTGCATCACCGCAAGTGCAGTATCCTTTCGATTGCATAGTAGCTATTTGTCTTTAGCTGATACGGAAGTGAGTTTATAAAAATAGACTTAAGAAATTGTCTGAAAGTGTATTAAAATCACTTCCGAAGTCAGTTACTGACGAATACATAAGACCTCAATTCGAAGTTCTTACATACCGTGAAGCATAGGTTGGTTGATGGCATCTTGAACAATTCTATACACATCAACAAACATAATGGTGACATTACCAAGTTCCTTATTGAGTTTATCAACCATAGCACTGAGTTTTCCATTGAACAGAAAGGCAACCAAATTTTATTCTTCATTGCATTCATCCCCAAAAAGGAACAAATTTCTTGCCCTTTCAAGTGGCAAGCAACCCATAGGAGGAAGCCCTGTGGCATCAATCTTCCTTGGTATGTAATAACAAACAACACAAATTTTGAACAAACGCCGTGCAGTCAGATTACTATTGCACTATACAACTTAACTCATTGTTTAAGTGAGCAAAAGAATTGAGCAAGGCAAAAACAAAACAGATTCTAATAAGGTAGGTCGCCCTCAGGGAGATCCCAGTTGTCTTCCAGGTCATCTGCAGATTTCTTCGAAGCAGCTTCATCTGCTTGTGATGAAGATGAAGAGAAGAATCTTGACCCTAAACGTCTGCAAACAACAGTACGAATGGCAAATGTCACCGTTATTCATGATCAGATCTGCTAATGATATTCGGAGTTATGTACAAGAATACTAAACTTCAGCAAAAAACAATCACAAATAATATGTTAAGCAAAGTTTTCAAGAATCCTGGGTGTCTAAACGGTTTATTCTTATAAGCTATGTAGTTCAGATTGATCCAACACACCAAATGAAAAACTTAATGCTCAGAGGAAAATTCTTCAAAATACTGAATAGATGATATGTTGCATCGCTCAAGGACTAACCATTCAATCAAACAACCCTTGCTCATTCAGTTAATTCATTCATTCACCATCACCACTACGCAATCACACATTACAATAAACAACAAGAAATTAAACCTCTGAACAAAATTTCTATAACAAAACAAGAAAATCCAATTGAATTCAAATTTACCTCCGGCTTCTGCGCCGACCGGCTTCACGGGCCTTACGCTTCTTCTCCTCCTGCTTATTCTCAAAAAACCTTCGGCGTTTACACTCCTGAATCACGCCAGCTCTCGAAACTTCTCGGCGGAACCTTCGAAGCAAAACTTCCTCTGGTTCATCTTCACCGACTACAATCTGCACGTTATAACCTGATCGAGCCACCGCTGTTACTGCCGCTGGAGCATAAGAAGCATTCTGGCGGAGAGGAGGGAGTGGTGGTAAAGATATTGTAGAGCCGCCGGTGAAGAAGGTCGAAGATGGTGGTGGGAAGCGAAGGAGAGTGAAGGAAAAAACCATCGCTTTGGTTTTTTTAGTTTCTTTCTTCGGTTGGAGTAGAATGGGCTCTGAGTTGTGGCTTATCTTGTTTTCTTTTATTTTCATTATTATCATTATTATAAGGAAGAAAAGGAAATCGAGGGAAAAAATAAACAGACAGTAATTGAAAACATAAAATAAAATTTTTAACTGGGAGACCGTAGATTTCATGGGTTGAATTCTAGTTCTAATTATATCAAAGTTATTAAGACTAACATGATAAAAATTTTCTAATAAACTTGGTGGAAGATAAATTTTTTTTAAAATGTTTGACCACAGTAATGAAAAAAGTAGAAGTATAAACAGAGTGCTATGAAATCGGCGAGTGTTTCTTGTCGGATTCTTGAAAAAAGAACCAATATTTCTTTCTAATCATGGAGATTACAGTGAAATTAAGAGAGGTAATTTGAAATCCGGAAGAATTTTTCTGTAAAGATTGAATCGTTGTGACATGCGAAGCTGGGTAACGTGTTGGGATCGTCGATTGCTATGCGGGGAACAACGGCCGGGATGGAGGGTGGGAAGAACTCCGGCCGACTACCGTCTATCTTCTTCTTCGTTTACCTCATCACTGTAGTCATCATCGCTTACGTCACCATCATCGACGTCTGATGCTGACGTAGGCATTTCGGCGATAACAACAACTTTAACGGCAGCCGCCGGAGTTTTTCTTATTACAAATTTCCTGAACCCCCAATTCGTATCACTAGCCTCAAACTAGATGGTTCTTCCTTCGGTGAGCTTCAGAAAAACCAAATCTTTTGTTCTTTAATAATCGAATTCTTGAATGTATTGTATAATGATTTATTTTTGTCTTCGTATTGTAAGATGTGAGAGTGATGAATTCGGAGACGGTGTGGGAACTGAAAATTGAGGTGGACGAAGTTTTAAATAATCTCACCAATATCTTGGTGAGATTTTGATCCTCTGTTATATACCACACTGAATTGTTTCTTGATGATTTTTTGTTCTCTGTATTGGTAAATGTTTTGCTAAAATTGGTGAAAGTCCTTATTGCAAACATTTAAATATCTAAGGTGATTGTTGTTATCAGCTACTACAGAACTTGAATGAGAAAACTGTTGCATTTCATGTTTGATTATTTTCTCTTCATGGATATGCATATATGAACATGTTGAGTTCGCTTTCAGTTATTCATGTGTTGTTTTGTGAGCTACTAAAGATCTCGAATAAGAAAAGACCTCGCATTTCATGTTGATTATTTACTCTTTGTGTGAATCAATCAATTGTGATTCCAGGTCTCATGCATGGAGCCACTTTTGCTCAAGTTATGGAGAACATAAGCTAACTGATGATAAAGACGTGTTTCCCGAGTTTGGGGATCAAAGATGGTGATCAGGTGAAACGTCTAGTATTCCCTGACAAATCAGATATTTATTTAAGATCTCATGGACTTGCAAGTTGCAGTAGAAATGCTTGAATAATTTAGTCATTAAATTTTGTTGTGTTTATTCATTCTGGATATCTAAACTTTACTAGGAGGGAAGGCTTGTGAAAACAGCGGAGTTCTGGTTTAGAATCTGGAAGATTTTATAAATGGAAAATGATCTGCGTTAACAACCGATGCCTTTGTAGATTTTACTACATTGCTATCTATGTATGCAAGAAGAAAACACTATTTGGTTCTACTGAAAATGCAAAGGCAAAGAGCACCTGCAAGCATTGTAGATAAATATACTGATTTTTTCGATTATTGAAATTGTGTTATTTTCATTTTCTCATGTTTTATGACTTATTGATTCATGATCTATTTACATCTGTTATTCATTCTCTTGCTTTCGTGTTCTAGCTAGCGTTTGTCAGGCAATTTATCTCTTGATTATAATCCGAGCATGAGAAAAACAAGACCTGATCATGAAGCAATTCCTTCAAGGCTGTAAGATTCATGTCTTTCTCCAATTGACCTTGTTATTACATTTTTCACTCAAAACAAACTTGTATACTCCGATTAATGTGGTACACGATTTTGCATACGCTTTCATTGCAGGAGATTAACAGGAGCAGAAGTTCTTGAGCAAATTCAAGAGATCAGTCGTAGCACTGAATCAACAGAAAATGAAGGTCCACATCTTCAACATAAGCACAACAAAGACGACAGCTATGACGATTATAACCATGACCTGATAGAATACGGACAGTTTAGTTTGCGTCCTTTCATAGGAATTGGTTTTCATACTCTAGATTATCATCACAAGGATCAAAGAACTTCGTCGTTCAAGGTTCAGCACCGGTAGTCTTCCATTAGTTCAGACAATGCTTTTCTTTGTAGATATTGGGTGGTTTTCTTTCTATGCCTATGATTGAAAACCTGTTGACGAAAATTGTTGTGTTGAAATGTTGTGGAATGAGTTTTCAGCGTAGAACAGAGTAGAATATAGTAAAGATTAACTTCGTCTTTCTTGAAAGTTTGTTCTGCATTACAGAAAGCTGTGTCCTTCAAACTTTTAACATATTTTAGTGCTAGTCTACTTATGCAGAAATGAGTTTCTTAAAGAGAAATTTTTAAAAAGAAAAAAATTGTGAAAATAAATATAAAAAGTTGGAAAATTTTAATAATTTAATTGCTTTAATTCAAATGTTTCAACCCCTGAATTTGGATATAATTATTCTTATATATCATGTTCATATATCTGAAACAAAGTAAAAGGAACAAAGATAATTCATCAACTTTCACTTTTTAAAATTCTTTGAGAACTTTGAACACTTGAAACTCATTGACCTCTTTAAGCAAGATTTTAATTTCATGATATCATTAGTCTACATTCAAAAGGCAAGAAATCTTTTTCCTCCTTAAAAACATAGCTTAACACTCCATATGGCATCTCCTATCAAGGTTACAGAGTCTCACCACTGCAAATCATTAAGGACTTATTTACTTATCATTAAGTAATTCGACAATAAAACTTTAAAAATAACTTCTTAAAAAATAAATTATCAAAAAAGTAATTTATAAAATAAGTATACGAAAGTATTGAAAAATATATTTTAAATTGACGAAAAAAATCACTTTGGAAGCACTTCCTCACAAATGAACAAGTCCTACATTTTTTGAGTTTTCTACATTCTTCTCCAGTTCTTTTATAAGATATTTTTCAAAAATATATCTTAAAAAGCACTCCTTCTTTATAGTCACTAACATACTTTCTTAATTCAGTCGTCCAATCGTTTGATCGAATAGTTACAATTCGACATATTTATCCTCCATAATTACAATGGCTCGATTAAATTATAACCGTTCGATTGTGCACGTATCACTCTATTATAAATTAATATCAAATTTAACATATTTTTTACCGTAAATCTGAAAATATTACCAGAAAAAAGGCGCCATGATCATAGTGGTCGAGCCAGGCGTGGAAATCTGGCTAGAGGTAGGTATGCGTACATATTATGCCAATGCACTGCTCCATTATAGAGGGACTTTTGATTTTTCATGATCATCTCTTTAAAACCTTTATGCCCTTGACATGCATGATCCTTAAAATTAAAGGCCCAAACAAATGTTATCATTTTCATCACCTGCAGATGTTGTTGTTGTTCTTGTTGTTGCAAATATCAGAATTGATTTTATTTCATCAGTATTGATTTCTAACTATTGCCATATTTCGCGGCTAAACAGTAAAACTTTTTAAATATATAGAATTATTTTATAACGTATAAATATATAGCTTATATATTGCAAAGACTAATGATAATATATTCTAAAAATTATTACAGCATAATTTTAGAAAAAAAAAAATGAAAAGATGAAGATGGTAGCTAGGCAAAGAGGGAACAGAGCAAAAACAGAATGTCTCCAGCTGAGGAGTCATGGCAGAAGCACTTTTGCGCCGTTGTCTCCGCTATGGTTTTGGAAGTAAACCAAAAATTTCAGCTTATTCTTCTTTTGTATTAATTATAAAATTTACATCAAAGAAGAAGGAAAAGAAGAAATTTAGGAATGTAAAGATGATGATAATGAACATCAAATGCTTTTTTTCTTGGCACACATTCTGCATTCCTGCTCCCTATGCACCAGAACTTTGATTCTTATACTTCATCATGGTAAGAAATTATGTCTGGTATTTAATTAGAATATATATGTGGAGAGAAATAGAGGTACTTTTTTTTTAAGGACATTTTTGAGCACTTCTTTTCCAATTTATGATCGAAGTGACTTTCAAATCTAATTTCTGCCGTTGGATATGAAGAACTACGAGTTAAAAATCTATCCATAATATTTCAGCTCAATTGGACCACAAATTTACCTCATCCGATCATTGATCAAGACGACAGAAAGTAAGAAAACTTAAGAATATATATGTCGTATCATTTGAACTTTTTTGATTTTTCAAATATTTTCTACAGTATTTAAAAAATTTTAATTTGAAAGACATAAATAAATTATACGATAAAATTATTATAATTAATTTTAAATACGACCCATAGTTTCTATTTTTTTTTCTATTTCATAAACAATTTTTAAAGAGCTAGCTCTGGATTTTGGACACTAGCACTCATCATTTACCTCACATTCTCTAAATTCTCTTCTTGTAATAATCCCCAAGATTTTGAAGTAGCTAGAAGAAGTGGAAGAAGCTTTCAAAAACTTTCACTCTTTTCTCTCCCTGCTCAAAGTATTGATTTCCTTCTTCTTTCCTGCAAATATATATAGCTCCATTGATTAGTTGAGAAGCTATATATGCAGCAAGTTATTTTATTAGTTTATGTTCTTATGTTATTATCTTACATGGCTTAATTTTTTTCTAGTTTTCCTTTTACAAGTTACCTATAATAGAAACAATATGGGTTTTGTTATTACATATTTATACTTCAAATTTTTTTAATTAATTAGCTATTTTAATTTCTCTTGGAATGCTAGCTTCAACTCTTGTACTTGGCATACATGTTGCTCATGTATGTATACACTAGGTAGATAGAAATTTAAGAAGACTATCTCTTTTAATCTTCAGAAATCATACAACATTAAAAAAAAAATCATTTCCCTTACTTAGGTGAATCATCTTCTACTTCTTCTACTTGTATTTTGATTGATTTATTAATTTTTTCTTCAACAAATAAATATCAAAGCAAATCGTAAGCGATGTTGGTGAGGTTCAATCCAATGATATGTTCCACAAAAAGATTATTTGCAGTAGAGCTATCTCAGATTGAGCCGCGCCAATATCGCTTCCTCTAGTTCTTTCATATATATATATATATATATAAAATAAAATAAAAAAACTCTACTTTTACTATGCATTTTAGGGGCACATTTTTTATATAAAATTTCAAATTCAATTTCTATCGTTAAATATGAAAAAATATTAGTAAAAAATATATTGACAAAAACTCAATCGAAATATGAATCAAACTCCATCCGGCTCTTAATCAAATGATATAAATAAGAACATCTGATAAAGATTTTTTTTTATGTCATTTCGATCAAGAAATTTAATAGAGATCAATTCGTGGCTCAATTGAGATAAAATTTTGTCACCGTATTTCTAGCTCATAGTATTTTATATCTAATTATAGATATTATATTTGAAAATTTTTACGCACTTTTAAAAAAGGAAATAGAAATGTTTCTATGTTTTCTTTAATAATTAATTTATCTACAATTAACAGAAATGTTTGCATAATGTTTTCAGGCAATTTTGGAAGATCTGAATCAGCTAATTACTAGCTTATATATATCATCAAATGGAAAAAAAGGAAACTTCATTTCATTCCTTCAATTAACCTTCATCGATCTACATGCAGAGAAAGAAACATTAAAATTACAATTACTTCAGGATCGTGGTTGATAACAATTAATTATAGGTATATCTAGATGATTGATTGATGAATGGTTAATGGCCAAGAACAACAAACTCCTGGTTGAACACTTCATCAGGCTCATCAGGAACAACATCCTCAGCAGTATCATCATCATCTTGTGAGGATCCCGCCGGTGCAGAAACAGGTGCTCGTTCCTGAACTTGCCGCACAACCTCTCCCTGATTCTCCGGCGCCTTCTTATCGGGAAGATGTTTCTCATGAGTTAGTGCTTCAGGTGCCAGCTGATTTTGAGCACTGACCGAGTTACGTGAAGCAATGATCAGGACAGTGCAAGCAAGAATCACGAAGACAGCAATGAACGGACGCCTAACGAACGCCATTGTTGTTGCAGGTAAGCTCTAGCTAGCTAGTGCAACTACTGCTGCTTTTTCTGTTTTTGTTTCTGTCCTTAGAAGGTGAAGGATAATGGAAGGTTTTTATAAGACATTTTTTAAGGGGTGTTTCTGAAATGGATGGTGTTACAGTTTCTTGCATGTCCGTCTCTCGTGGGGACAAAATTTTTTACACTAAATATAGAAAAAAAAATTTTAAATAAATAAATCAGATTAAATTTAGTTGTTGAAATTGTGGACAGTTTTTGCTAGTCTTGATCTATTACTTTGATCAATAGAGTTAGAAAAGAAAAGCAAAGTAATGAATGAAAACCAGCTCAATGTCCTGGATGATCTCATCGGTTAGGCTTTAGCTAGGCCGGAATGCGACTTTGCCGTGAGGGAAACTCCGGTGAACTTCGGTGACGGATTACGGTGATTACAAGTAGCAATTAATTAATCGTGCTACTTCTGCTACAATACAGTACTCAAGAAAAATAACGAAAACGATGAAAATGATTATTGTATAGAAAGCAAATATGCTGCACCACTGCTTCCTTGTGTTCATGGCTATTATGCGTCTTTCAATCAAAAGAGTGTTTGGGATTGCTTTTCCCACATTCCAGTAAATCTTCTAAGATTATAAAGTTTATTTAAAATTTTAAAAAAGATAAAAACATTTTATATAGCAAAATTTTATTATTCTTTATTATTATTATTTTTAATAAAAAATAGAAATTATTTTTTGAAATAAAATAAAAATATTTTTTTAAAAATTTCTATTTTAAAAGAACTCTCGAACGCCGAAGAGAGAAATTTTTATGAAAGAGCCTAACAAGGAGAGCATATTTACGGTGTTTCCAGTGTTATGAAAATTTATAGCTAGTAGAAGTTTGACTAAAAGTGCCTTCAGCAGATTGTAACACGAAGAACATTTTGAATGTATTGACAACAATTGCTAATGTATCATTGACCCAAACAAGAGCTGCAACCTGTTGTATCACCTGTAACATCATTCACCATGGCAAGAGTAATGTCGTAGATTGGGGCATATAATTTGCCTTAGGGGATACGAGCATTACAACCCAGTGCAGCTTCATGCAAACTGCATCAAACAGTAGTGCATAACAAGGTAAGAGTTCCACTAAACATTCCAGAACAACAAGTTGATAAGAACAGACAAACACAAAGACTAATCCTCCGAAACCAAAACTAAACAACACGCAAGAAACAAAATTTTCCCAAAAGAGATTGAAATTATGAAATTACTTTATCAGAGTATGCCATGTTACCTCGAGTTCATGAAAATTTGGGAGAATTATGAAACATGCAGAAAGCTATCCATGTTCTCAAAGAAAAGGCTCCTTTATCAGCCTGTTGATAGGCTATTGTCATAAGATATGCAAAATTGTAAAGTTTCCAACACAAGATTTTGACAACTTGAAATATTACATTCTTGGTAGGTAAAAGAAAACAATACTAGGTTTGGCATATCTATTAGTACCAACTAAGACCATTATTCCCATATCGGATTCAATCGACAAAATAAGATCCGGTGATCATCAACAACCAGCTCAGAAAATCAGTTGACGACATCGACCACAATCTTCCTAGACTTAAGGACAGACCACCTCAAGCGACGGTAGTAAGCAGCTTGGAGAAGGGCAAGTGATAGAACAAAAATCCACTTGAAACCCATCTAGACATGCAAAAGAAAATAAATTTACATTAGACTTCAGTTTTGTATCACAACTGGAGAAGAATATAACTCAACAGAAAATATCATTTAAAACCTCACCAATTTTCTCTCTTCCATCTCTGGTTCAGCTGCCCAGGACAAAAATGTCACAACATCCTTCCCCATCTAAAGACAATGTTGAGGAAAAATAAAATCAAACAGCTTAAGTAACATTTCCCATAAATGGTATAAGCTCAGTGAAGAACTATAAGGAACTGATAGATGTGATATACTACCTGAGCTTCAGTTGCAGGAGTGCCATCCTCGTACTCAAGAGCACCATCATTAAGCATCTTGGGCATGGCAATTGCACCACCAGGGAAGTATGGATTATAATACAAGCCGTCTCTAATCTAAATTTTCAGTTTGAAAGTCACCTTTGTTAGCATGCTGAAGAACTAATAAATGATTGCTACTTAAGTGACTATTCATAATGTGAGCTCTGAAACCATCAAAATAAAGCGATATAGTTCTTTTCCAAGAAAAATTACCGAGACACCAGCAGGAGGATCATGGTATCCAGTGAGGAGAGCAAACACATAGTTCTGGCCGTTGTGTCGTGCCTAAGCATCAAACTCATGACTTAGTTGTTTTACTAAGCAAGGAGAAGAAATTCAATTCAAATCCAGTTAGGATTACTACCTTTGTAATTAGGCTCAGGTCAGGAGGGTATGCACCACCATTGGCAAATCTCGCTGCTTGCTCATTTGCATATGGTTGAGGAAAACGATCACTTAGCTTACCAGGACGAGTAAACATCTCGCCTTCATCATTAGGGCCATCAACCACCTCAATCTCTGCAGCCATAGCTTTTACCTCCTCTTCAGTATATGCCACACCAACAAGATCCCGGTATGATATAAGGGACATTGAGTGGCAAGAAGCACAAACTTGCTGGTAGACCTGATGACCACGCCGAATTCTGCAAGCAAGGAACCATAGCTGAAACTATTACCAGCCAACATAATGAAGAAAAAAAAAATCTGAAATCAAGTGCATCGATGTATATTCACATAATGATGGCATCTCATAGCAACCTAACGGTCATATGATTTAAGTAAAGTTGCTATTCTCCTATCTCGAGAATGCCCTTTTAAGAGATGTATTCTGCCTATATAACTCCATCTATGAGATTGAACAACCAATTTAAATGTGAATGACTACAACTCGAGCTGAAGCTCTGCTTAATGGGCACATCAAGATTACCGAAGTTAAAATTTAACTCACGGAATAGTTTTCACAAGAAAATGCAAGCTATTCTATAAACCACAATGGTTTGAGGTGAATATATGATTTACTTACGATGCATGATCATAGGAGCTAAGGATACCATTGTGAGGCCAGGGATAATTTGGGCAAGCAAGACCATGCTCTGCTTCATCAGCAGATGCTACAGTTGCAAAACTCAATATACCAGAAACCCCTGCCCCAAGAAGGGCCAAAGCCCTTAATGAATTTGCTGTGACAGGTCCAGAAACCTCTTGCTCCTGGGTAAATACAGGTTGTGAAAACAACCTTGCGATCTGAGGAAGATTGCATTGTTAGTAAAAGAAAGATTTTGGAATAAATACAAAAGTAAATATTCCAACCTCCTACTTCCTTCCACGATTTTGATAAGCCGAAATGAAATATAGAAATTCAGTTCTTTCATTTGCTAAATTGGCAACTATTTCATACATCTGAGATATAAACCAGATGAAGATAGAATAATGAGAACATAAGATTGTATCACCGCCAAAAAAGTATAGAGAAGTGGCCCATCAATCATGTGTTGAGTGTTCAACCATGTTCAACTTTTACAAATAATGTTGGACTCCAGCCAAGTCCCACTTGGGTGCCTATCTAAAGTTGAAGACTGAGAATTAACCCAGGGGCAAAAATGAACATCTCAATTATTAATATATAATACTATCATTGTGGTAGAGAGACACAGAGAGAGAGAGAGAGAGAGAGAGAGTCCTGAAATCACATACATCTGCATACATATGGAGAGGCAGTTGAGAAGAGGAGAGCTACTTACAGACTTCTTCTTGAACAATTGCAGGATTCCTCTTCCAGCAGCCATTGGTTTGCTAATTTCCACAAAGGCAATACAATTTCAGAAAGAATTGCAACAGGGACTTCAATTTAAATCATCAAATGTGGAATACAGTCTCTCTACAAACCATAGTAACCATCGGTAAATAGCATAATTAATTTGTATCATATAATGTCAACATTGAGATTATTACCTTCACAATTACTTTGATAAACAGCAACACTACCAATATTATTCATACGCTGCTATTGTAACTATCAACGTAGCGTGATATCAGACATATATGATAATTTCAAACTCACTCCCCTTATTCAAATCCAAACCTTCAAAACAATCTCTCTATACCAAAAATGTACAAAAAAAATACACCAATCTCAGAGACACCAAAAATCTCTAGAAACCGAAGAACAAACTTCTATTTAGAAACATAGACCCGATCCACAACAATGACGCTTCCAACCAATCTCACAAAAGAAACAGAAACCGATGATTTATAAACCGAAGCTCAATCAGGTAATTCGAATTACCTCGAGAACGTTCGACAGGAATGACGGCAGCGGCGGAGCACCGGTGAGCGATGGAATCGGAGTTCTGAGATCGATCAAACGAGATTTCGATTGATTGAAATTTTTATTATTAGATAGGGGAAGCCATTTGGCGGGCCGCTGTTGGCTTCATCGAACCCATTGGGCTTTTACCCAATTTGCCTTATTATCTAAATGACTTAATTAATTACTCCATACTGATTTGTAAAAGGTCTTGGTGTGGTTGTAATTTGACTAGAATTAGGGGTTTTTTTAAGAAAAAGATACTTCTATAAAATTTTAATTACCTCACCGTGAAGGTGAAGTGAAATAAGGGAATATTTGAATTACCACAAACTTTATTATTTTTGCTAAATTTTAAATTTGTTATTTCATATATTTTAATATCATTTAGAATTTAATTTAACTTTCGCAATACGTACTACTTCTATTGAAATTTTACCTTTAAATTTACTTTATTTATTAGTTCTCATACTAAATTTTACTTTTATCGAATTTTATTTTATATTAAATTCTATTTTGACGAAACTTATTTTTCAAACTCACTTTTATGTAATTTAAAGACATTCTCGACCAAACCACAAAATGTTGTCATTCAGTGTTAACAACACTATCTTTAAACTACATAACAGAATGTGTCATAAAAACATATGGGTATGGGATGTTCAACAAAATACCTAAAAACGTATTTCAAATACACATAATTAAGTTTCGCGAAACTGAATTTTATAAAAGTAAAGTTCGGTGGAAATAGAGTTCAGAATGATATTTGAAATAAGTGAAGTAAAGTTTGAAATTAAATTTTGATAAAAATAAAATTCGGTGTGTAAGTGAAAATGAAAATCGAAGTGATAATTGAAATATTTGAAGTGACCGAATTTAAAATTTAGAAAAAAAAAGTGAAATTTAGTGTATTTGAAATAAGTGATATGAGAAACACAAACGTTTCTAGCACTACCTCCTCCGCATCTTCTCTCGTGTTGGCAAGTACCAGATTTTCGAAAATACATGCAAGCATTTGATATCTTCAACAAATTGTTGCTGTCCTGCAGAGTCTGGGACGACTATGTGCTCGGTAGTCCGCTTATGGCCATTGCTGGCCTTATGATCCCATTAACGTGGAGCAGCAACATTCATGGTTCATTGCGGAATCTGGTACGCATTCGAACTTCTCTGGTTACAATGAACTCTACTTCCGGCAGATTAGAAGAGTCACGCGAGGTGTTCGATGAGATCCTGCTAGAACACGAGCTTGTTCATGTGCCTAAACGGATATAAAATAAAATTTTTCTAAAATAAAAATATTTTTATTTTTTTAAAATAAATTATATTATTTTTATTTAAAAAAAAATAAAAATATGATATTTTTTAAAATTTTTTAAATTTTTAAATAAAATTTTTAATATTTATAAAATATGTATTAAAAAAATAAAATTAAAAAATAATGTTTGGAATGCAATCCCAAACGCATGTGCTGATGATTTATATGCTTTCAGAAGCCTGCTTGATCTTTAGGGATGCTACGTATGCAATTGAGATCGGCGCATGCCTTCATGGTTTGATCCTTAAATCACAAAATGCCGGTGCGCATATTAGCAAAATGAAAAGCCCAAGCTTGCTCCGGAACTGTTCAGGAGGTTGTCTAGATTCATTATCGATAGAAATCAGTACCCTCTTTCTATGAAATTTCAGTGTTTGATTTTCACTGATGGAGTTGGACTGAAGCAAACACGGTGACGACGATGATGAGTTCAGTTTCAATGTAAGAGAGAAGGAATGAAGTGGCAATTTCCGTAATTATTATTATAATCACAGTAGCAAGTTGAATTTTTTGATTTTTACATAACGACAAAAGACATATCTGTCGGTTTACACATGGGCCTATCGTTAAATTTAACAAAAGGGCTAAAATTAATATAAGGCCGGCCCATTTAGAATAATCAATACTGGCTAATGCTTTCTTCCCTTCTTCAACAAAGCAGTGTGAAGCTTTACTAGTTCAACAAATTCAAATTCTACTCTAACATTGTATCAAACTCATGGGTGCAGAAAGTTCACCGCCAACTCTCTGAATATCAGAGAGCGGCAAAAAAAAAATGTCGGCTTTTGCACTGCTTGTGAGAATCCGTCGTAGTCGTCCACAAGAGCTCTTCCTCTCTACTTCTCAAAAATTCTTTTCAACTCTCAGAATTTCTTCAGAAATCAATGGGTTTCAACCGGCAGCAGGAGAGCAGAAGAAAAAATGGATTCCTTTGCCTTCTTTTGAGCAAGCAATTGATCCGACAGCTTTGGGGAAAGAGATCGTGGGTAAAGGTAAAGCTTTGGAAGGAGAGAGAAGCATTACGGCTTTGAAATGGGTTCGTCGGTGTTGTCCGAGGCTACCTGTAGCGCTCGTCCACAAGCTTTTCCGGCTTAGACAGGTTGGTTTTCTCACAGACACTAACAAGTGTTTGTTTAAGTGCCATCGAAAAATATGGTCTTGAGAGGAAGAGGTTTGGTCATTCTTTTACTGGTCTCTGTTAAAGTTGCACATGAACTGTTTGCTTAAATGCCCATGAGAAATACTGCTTCGTTTTCGTGTCTTTCTTATATAGAGATGAAGGAGGTATTTGCTTGAGTATGTTAAATTCCTTTGTCGTTACCAGCTTTATGAGATGAGTATTTTTCAGGAGAGAAGGTGATTTAGGCATGTACCTGGTATTTGTATCTGTGTTGCTTGGAGGAGAGTGCAGGAATTAAATACCCAATTTTTTCTTGTCTGTCTACACTTCAATATGGGATTCGTTGTGCTTACTTTTGTTAATGATACGTTGTATGATTAAATTCCTGCTTTAAATTTAGGTAAGGAAAGAGTTACAGACATTCGAAGGCATTGGGGTAGAAGCTAGAGCAGAGAAAAAGCTTAAAAGGGTATGTAGGAGTTTGACACTGCACTGAAGTAGTTTTGTCTGATTTCATTACCATCCAAATTTGTCCGATGTGTGAATTTACTAGCAAGTATTCTAATCTATAAGCCTTATTTTGAAGGTTTCAGCAGATGAAGCTATAAATTTGGGAGATTTGATCCTTCTCCCTGCAAGTGTCCAGGAGTTTTCACCCAAAAAAGATGAAAAGTTCAATGAAGAAGACAAAGCTCATTTAATCCATGAAATAGAATTATACAAGGTCTGGGATATGCCCTCACTCATTTATGAATCCTGTTTGTCATCTATCCCCATAAGGCTAATCTTTCTAATTTACCAGGATTCTGCTATTCTTGCAGTCAACAAGCCACCTGGTTTGCCAGTGCAGGTGAAAAATCAAACTTCATTTATCTGTTTGCTGGGCAGCTCTTCATGATACCTTGGATGATTGTGCTGCTTCCATCCTTTCTTATTTATCTTGTATGGTAGGGCGGTGTGGGCATCAAATACAGTATGGATACATTAGCTGCAAGTTCCTTGAGCCATAATACTTCAGAATCCCCTCGGCTGGTCAGTATCAAATGGTTGTTTCTTGTTGTTACCACATTTTTTGAGCATTTTTTCTAAAAAAAATAGTAGTTATATAATAATCTCCCTTGAGTAATTTTCACTAAATGTATTTGTGGAAGTCCTATCTAGGACTAGATACTACGAAGTAGCTTCCGTTGGTGCCAGGTTCATAGGCTTGACAGAGATTGTAGCGGTGTGTTGGTTTTGGGAAGGACTCAAATTAGTGCTTCCATTTTGCATACTATCTTCCGTGAGAAAACTTCTGCTGCCTTTTCTGTTGTAGGTATCAATAAATTGCACTCTCTTTCTGGAAATTGTTTTAGAGGCCTTACATTTTATATGTCTATGTTAACAACATCAAGTCCTTTATGCATATATCTCATTCATGTTTTATGACTGAAGGACCTTAGGAGTACTCAAAGACCACTGCAGAGGAAATATTGGGCATTAGTCCTTGGAACTCCAAAGCGTTCAGAAGGACTCATCTCTGCTCCACTTGGCAAGGCAAGTATCTAAAGACTGACAAACCATTTAGCTAAACCAAGGTACTTCTATTGTTACATAAATATGTCACTCATTTCCTTTAGGTAATGATCCTTGTGATCATCATCATTAAATTCATATTGCAACATTATCCATATTTAAAAATTAAAAGCCTCACATCATTCTTACTGCTGTAAAGAATTCTTATGTTTCCTATGAAGGCATGTGTAGTATTAGACCTTTTGGAAAAACATTTCAAGTTAGCCTTTTATATCGGATGGTAGCAATGTAGTTGTTTTCTAGGCTTTTACTTACTTCTGCTGTGTCCTGTCTCCCTATGTTCTTGTATAATTGTCTTGATGGCTGTGTTATGTTTTCAGACAGTACTCGAAGATGGGAAATCAGAACGAATAATTATTGTCAATGATAGAAACTGTGCATCATCACAGCATGCTTTGACAGAATATAAAGTGGTTGCATCTTCTACTTATGGTTAGTGTCTGTTGGTACTAGCTTTTGAGACTGTAATACTAGGTATCCACAATTGTCCGTGACACTAACATTTGTTAATACATGCAATGAAGACTTCTCCTGTTGATCATAGTTTGTTGGTTGTAGGATATTATTTATAAGACAAAGCAAGAGTTTACAATAATGATTGACCGGCTGAGAATGCTTACCCAGTTGAACATCATTGATATTTGTCTACTTAGTGATGGTCTTACTCAACTCAAGAACTCGGAGAATTTTTGTGAATTTCTGCTGTTCGTGAAATAAGTAAATGCCTTGCGTCATTACTCTCAAGATTATGTTTTCAAGCTTTTGCGTCCTTTAGATGTTATATTTAGCTTTAATTTCCCTTTTGTCTGGAAACAAGATGGAAGATAACTAGTAATTTTCATCTCGGCAAAGAAACTGTTCGAGATTGTGAATTTAATCTGGAGAATGTGAATGTTCATTGTGAGGAAATAATTGCTTGGTGATTTTACTTTTTATGTCGTATTTGGCATTCCTTTGTGTAGGTTACAGCTGGTTAGAGCTCTCCCCATTGACCGGTAGAAAGCATCAGGTATGCACATCTATAATTGGTATATAGCACTGTGCTTCCTGAAATACTTAATAATGTGATTGACATAACTTGGCCATTGTTCCTTGTTCTACTCTTGCATTATAGCTTCGGGTACACTGTGCTGAAGCTTTAGGAACCCCAATTGTCGGAGACTACAAGTACGGTTGGAACATGCATAGAAGATGGAAGCCAGTTCCAATCCCTTACAGCATGCAATGCGAGAAGCATCCCAAACACAAACTTCCTTTCGGCCTGGAACTAAGAGGTGGAAGTGTCTCCGAGAAGCAACCCTGCTTACATCTCCATTGCAGACAAATGATTTTACCCAACGTCTGTCTCGCTTTGGATAGTTTGCGTTCACCTTCTTCAGACACTGATCTCTCGAAGCTGGAGAAGCTTGATCTAGTTGCTCCTTTACCTGCACACATGCAGATAAGCTGGGAACTGCTAGGCTATCAAACCTGATGCTTTCCAGTTGCTTCTCTGAACGTTACCTCTAGTTTTGGTGTGATAATAGCGGCCGTTTTGGTTGTGCTGAACTTTTGAGCTTTTCACAGTATAACTATTTATAGTGCTTTCATCGGCCGTACTGCTTGCTAAATTTTAATGTATCGTATTTGTTCGACTAAATTTGTGCTTATTTTTATATATTGTTGAAAATGCCCTTTGTTATATTGTAGTTGATATATTATTAAGTTTTTAAATTTTTTCATATATTTAACTTTAGTTTAACATTTTTATATTAACATTTATAAATCTAATAGTAAATATATATTATCATAAAATTATAATAATTTGAATAACAGTTTAGCAAATTATTAATAAATTATTAAATTTTCTATAATTTTAATGAAATTATTAGAATTTTAATGAAATTATTATTTATGATGTAAAAATAAAATAATTGTTATTATAAATTAAGAATTGTTTTTAAAAATGTTTTAAATTTCCATTAATTATATAAATAGTTTAGTGTATCAATTTCAAAATACTGCAGCAAATTTCAATAATAAATACCGTAGCAAAAGTTACATTTAATTTTATTTTAACTTCTGCTTAAATGACAGTTCTTGTATTAGATTTCGATAGCTTTGATGGTAGATGGGCTCTTCTTTTCAGCCGGAACGTGCAACAAGCATACACGATACATGATCGCATCAGCACACTATGTTCTTCCGATAAGAAACAGAACTATACAAATGGAAACAAAATGAGCAAATTCTCTTACAACATCAGCATAACTTTATCGAACAAAAGGATTTGTAAGATAAATGATAATCCATGGCACGCAAAGCCCCATCCCTGGCTAACATGCCTTCTAAATCACCCATCATTCTGGCGAGCCAGATCTCAAGATTCTCCTGGACTTCCCTGAAGTTGTTTCTGAATGCATCCAGCGCTTGCCTGGTGCTAATTTTTGCTCGGCCTACTAACTCATCTCCAAGATAGTTTGATAGCAGTGTTCGTGTTTTCTTGGTTCAGATATTCTACAGCACCTAATTCATTTCTGTTTTCTTGGTTCAGACAAAAAAAGCTTTGAGAGAAAAGAAAATGAGAGAAGGACATGCCGTTTGTTTGAGAAAAACAGAGAGAGGTTGACGGCAGATTTAGGGTTCCAGTTGATTTACGGTTTGCGGCCCGACGCACTGACGAGTGGGGTTTTACCAAATTGACGGCAGTAGAATGAACGGCAGCGAATGAAGGATGCTGGAGGAACAAAAAATGACAGGATTGGCGCCGGAATGGAGAGAACGATCGGTCGGAGGAGGATAGAGCGAGAGCGAGACGAACGGGTGAACAGAAAGAAATAAAATGAGAAATGAGAAAATGTTGTAATATATATACCTTATCGCGGGCAAAATAATCATTTTCGCGGCAGCGAAAAAAAGCCCCGCGCGGCGTTTTTCTAAAAGCTCCGATTTGGTGCTTTTGTTTGTTCACTGCTGAAAGCTGCTTCCAGCAGCTAAAAGCACGCAATGCGAAACTGCTTTTTTACTGTACTGTGCTTTTTTCGAACGTAAAGCTCGAAAAGAGCGGCCAAACAGGGCCTATTAATCAATTCAATGTTAATGTGGTTTGACCTTGCAAATGATTTTATTAATTTAATCAGGGACTGGATATTAGGAATCTGTATTTATAAAGGACTTGTTTGTTGTTAAAAGTAATACATGAGGCTCTCGTAAATGCTAATCATATTTTATCAATATAACTAAACAAATGTAGTGTTCTTTTCTTGTTATGAGAAATTGAGAAGAAACGTTGAGCGATGGCGTCTCTGAGCCATTTTCCGGCAACCGCCCGTTGCCCTGCTCCACCGTCTCTCTGCAACCTTCTCAGACCAATCAGAAACCAGAACCCTAATTTCAATCCTTCCAGGTTTTCCACAGCCTGCTCGGTCTCCTCCTCTGACACCTCTGCCGCCGCCCTGAGCTCTTCGCCGCCTTCTTCGCTCGGCGAAGCTGTTCGCAAAGATTTCCCAATTCTTCACCAGGTTTGATTTTTGATGGAGTTTAACTCTTCCTTTTAAGAACTTTAAACTGGAAATAGTTTTGTCTCTTTCTCAATATTTTGCTAGAAGCTTGTTCGAAGTTGTGTTTTAAGCATGGGCTTCCGTTCCGAAGAAAGTTGGTTTTACTGATTAGAGTAATTTAGGTACAGATATTGTATAGGAGACCTGTTGATTTTAGTAGATTAAGATGTTCGGTAGAGGACACGTTATGAATTTCTAGTAGCTTTTGATAGGAAAATTTTAAACTTACTTGTTTGATTGTATTGGAAAAGAGATGTTTTGCTCTTTAGTTCAAATGAACCTTTTTAAAGCAGTGAAGTTGAGTTACTTATTTGACTTTACGTCTGGTTTTCGTTAATTTAAGGGTAGCTGAATTCTTTTGATTCAGCTGTCAGACAGAAAATTGTACTCTATGCATTACATTTGAACTTTTCAAACATGATAACTTTCCCTCTTTTTATGATGGGTTTTTGAACACCTGGCTTTAGTCAGTCATTCAGATTAATTCTTGTTTTGCTAATTTCAGTTGAGCTGTTAGACTTATGTGTCATTAATTTTATCTATATGTAATGATCATATATGCTGGAGAGGTGGCAATGCATTTCTGCATTTCTCACTCTTATGTAAGGGGGTTGAAAAGTATAAATGTATGCATTGGTTCGTTGTAGGCCGTGAATGGCTTCAACCTAGTGTATTTGGACAACGCAGCAACCTCTCAGAAGCCAAGAGCTGTTCTGGATAAACTAAGAGATTACTATGAGTTTTACAACTCAAACGTGCACCGTGGAATTCATTTTCTAAGGTAATGCCTTATTCCTTTAGGGTTTTCCACTCATTTAATGTTCATTATTTCTGAAGTTCTTTTGGCTTTATGAAGTTACATGATACTTCATTATTACATATGGAGTATTTTGAGTCTATATTTCAACGAATTCAATGATATTCAAGAGCTGATAGCCATTGCACTAGGGTCAACTGGACATGAGTCTATCACAAACTAAAAGATCCAGACTAAATATATAAGTGAGATATGTATCTCATTTTTTTCCTTAGTTATTAGATAAGTAGTTTTTCTATTTAGAAAAGGGGGATGGACTCAATAACTATTGCATCTGAAGGGTGTTTGTCTCTTTTGTTATGGAACTAGTGCAAGGGCTACAGATGCATATGAGCAAGCCAGAGCAAAAGTTGCTGACTTCATTAATGCTTCAGAACCTAGAGAAATCATATTTACACGCAATGCAACTGGTGCTATCAACCTAGTAGCTCATTCATGGGGTCTTCAGAACATAAAATCTGGAGATGAGGTTTGCTCCTTGCATCAGTTAGATTTTCCATTTCTTTTATTCATGCAGCACTTGTTTATCGCAGCTTTGAATGGTCTATAAAATTGCCACTGTAATGAATCGAGCACCTTTGTGAAAGGAGCTAAGTAGAAACTATTGTGTCTAATATGTTCCTTCTTTTTCTGATATTATATGGTATTTCAGCTGATATTAAGAACTAGAATAGAACTTGTTTCTGCTTCTATATGATAAAGCGGATGAACCTCAATTGTTTATTTGTTCCTTAATTTCGTTTTATAAATGTTGCTATATCCTTATTTTTCCTATTATACTTCTGGTTACACATCCTGGTGGGACTCGGTACAATAACTTCTTTATTAATGTTTTGGGTATGGATTAGATACTTCTTACAGTTGCGGAGCACCACAGCGCTATAGTTCCTTGGCAACTTGTGGCTCAAAAGACAGGTGCAGCTCTGAAATATGTCAGTCTGACAGATAATGAAGTTCCAGATCTTGAGCAACTGAAGGGTCATCTTTCTAAAAAGACTAGGATTGTTGTGGTTCATCATGTCTCTAACACTTTAGGTAATTGTATTAAAATTTAATTCTATTAATTTTTCCCCCTAAGCTTAGTCTTGGTCTCATGAAGAACTGTGTCCTTTGCAGATTTCTAAGTAAAGATTATGTTAATTTCTTGCTGAAAGAAGGATATGCCATATAAAGTGCGAGCGTGTACATACTAGCCTGATCGTTTATCTAAGTTTATGTTAAATTTTTATTCAGGAGATATTTTGCTATCTGGTTTTCATTATTTGAGACAGTTGCCAGCTGTTATCATTTGATAGACAAGCCTATACTCCTTTGCCTTGCAGGCAGCCTTAAACTAACTGCGAATTCTGTAGCATTCAGTTTTGTGATTGAAAATTATAGTATCTAAATGATATAAATCTTGGTTGTCTTGCTCAATATAGGATGCTGAAAGAGAACACAAAAGAAAGCAACAGCAAAGTTTTCTAATTGATCTGCTTACTCTTCTTCAGGTTCTTTTATGCCTATTGCTGATATAGTGGTTCTGGCGCACGAAGTTGGAGCTAAAGTTCTTGTTGATGCTTGTCAAAGTGTTCCTCACATGGTGGTTGATGTTAAGGAACTCAATGCAGATTTTCTTGTTGCATCTTCACACAAGGTTGGTGTTACCTATTTTTAGGGGCTAAACACAACGAAGCATCTCTAGTGATTAGGTTCAGATTTGAAAGAGCTAAAGATATTTGAAATTTTAAGGAATAAATGTGTCTCAGATGTGTGGGCCTACAGGCGTCGGATTCTTGTACGGTAAAAGCAGGCTTCTTTCTGCAATGCCCCCATTCGAAGGTATGTCTCTTTTTGATGTCTACTTTTATAAATTTCAATGCAACGTAGTCAGAGTGATTATTTCCACAAGTAGCAACTTGTTCCTTGCTAGATGTGCTGTTATGTCTTCTATGAAGCAGATCAGTCCCAAATGACCTCATTGACACTGGGCAGGTGGTGGTGAGATGATTGCGGATGTATATGAAGACTACTCTACATATG
Organism: Acanthochlamys bracteata; assembly: GCA_019914995.1. Classification (NCBI taxonomy): domain Eukaryota; kingdom Viridiplantae; phylum Streptophyta; class Magnoliopsida; order Pandanales; family Velloziaceae; genus Acanthochlamys; species Acanthochlamys bracteata. The sequence continues at coordinate 5,825,647 of CM034143.1, forward strand.
CTGAACCTCCTTCGCGGTAAGGAGCATTTCTCTCATGCTGATAGTTGATACTGTAACTTGTTAAGATTCTAGTTGTAATGTATAATGATTGTTTGCGTTGACATGTACATATTCTACTAACAAGTTTACCTCACCCAACCCTAATCATTTGTCAACTTACTTTTGTAAAAAATCACTCTCAATTCTGCTTTAAGCTGCCAAAATTTGCCGTTATGTATGTTTTATTTGGTCAAGGTTTGAAGCCGGCACTCCTTCAATTGGGGAAGCAATAGGATTGGGAGCAGCCATTGATTATTTGACTAGTATTGGAATGCAAAAAATACACGATTATGAGGTGAATAATTTTCTTTTTCGAGTTTCTATTCGTCTGAGGAGAGCTTATACTGAAAATTTTCTGTTGTTTGCTGCTGAACTCTTGCATTTATATTCATTAATTGTGACCATCTCGTGCAACTCTTCAGAAGGAGCTAGGGACTTATCTCTACAAAGAGCTCACTGCTATCCCAGGTGTCCGTATATATGGTCCTGCCCCCTCTGAAACAAACCATCGAGCTGCACTTTGTTCGTTCAATGTAGAAAATATACATCCAACAGATATTGCTACCTTCCTTGATGAACAGGTAAGAAGGATATCATTCTAACATGAGAACTAAGTGTAATTTTCGAGTTTTAACCTTATCCACATAATATGAAAATGTGAATTATGTATCTGTTATTACACGCTGAATCATGAAAACCTCTAACGGGTGTTTCTATTGTTTTTCCCCTTTCCAGCATGGAGTTGCTATTCGATCAGGTCACCATTGTGCCCAACCCCTGCACCGGTACTTGGGTGTGAACGCAAGCGCGCGAGCAAGTCTTCACTTCTACAACACGAGAGAGGAGGTGGACACGTTCGTGAAAGCTCTTAAAGACACCATTAATTTCTTCACCTCTTTTCAATAAATTTCTGTGTTAGGTAGAGCGTCTTTAGCTAGTCCAACGATGTGTGTGGAACTTTGACATTTCTTTCTTCTTTTGTATCGAGAATATATATATCTCTCGTTTCATTTCTGAAATCTGTTTCCGTGCCAAAAATTTTCCGTACTAGTCTTCAAATTGTCCAGATTCTAATCATTCTATAGATATTTTAATTTTTTTAAATAAACTATTTTTGTTTAAAAAAGAATTAATAATTAATAATTAAATTTTATAATGTAATTTTTTTATAAATTTAAAAAATATTATAAAAAAATTATTTAAAATTCAAAATAAAAAATTATTAAAATGTACTGCCGAGAGTACTTATATTATTTCTGAAATTTTGTTTTAGTGTTAAAGTTTATATTTAGATAAAATTTTTCGTAGATTCTGGGACGAGTTATATTTGTTTACTATTCTTAGACGGCCGCAGGCTGCTTGACTAGTTTTCTAAAGAACACAACAAATGTTTATCATGTGCAGTTCAATGAAATTGGTCAACTAAAGGCAACGCATCTGCATCCGTCACTCGTTTTTATAAATAAACTACTCCCACTATTGTTCATCATCTTCTCCTCCTCCTCCGTTTGCTTGCCAGCTTCAGGACTTCGACTTCTTTTTATTCTTCTTCTTCAATCGATCGATCGATTGAGTTGAAGATATGGGGAGTTTGAATTCAGGACGTTTGATCACCGGTTGGGCTGCTAGAGATCCTTCAGGCGTTCTATCTCCTTACAACTTCACCTTAAGGTATGTATACAGCATAGTTCTAATAAATCACTAGATGACTCAAAATGATCGATTAATTTCTATTCTTTGTTTTTTGTTGATATTTATATTATACACAAAAGGAAAACAGGACCGGAGGATGTGTTGATTAAGGTTCTCTTCTGT